>JAWWEE010000025.1:2100184-2120840 GCA_035221455.1 Xenops minutus
CCCAGAGGGTGGTGGGCACTGCCCAGGCTCCCCAGGGCAGTGGGCACAGCCCCAAGGCTGCCAGAGCTCCAGGAACAACAACGCTCCCAGGGACAGGGTGGGATTGCTGGGGTGTCCTGTGCAGGGCCAGGGGTTGGACTGGATGATCCCTGTGGGTGCCTTCCAGCTCAGGATATTCTGTGATACTGTGATTCTGTGCTGGGTTGGGGGGTCACAGGCTGAGCCCCCTGTGCTGTGGGCTGAGCAAGCTGAGGAGGTCTGAGATGGGAGAGGGCACAAGGGAGAGGAGATGTGACTGTTCTCTCCCCACAGGGTGGTGGCATCTCTGCTGATCAGAACTACGAGGCAGTGTCTGACCTGGACCTGGAGCGAGAAGCCTTCAGGTGGGATCATCTCCTCCAGGCTACAGGGGCTGGGCTGGGCTCAGGGTCAGGGATTGGCACGCCAGGGGACAGAGGTCACCTCTGGGGACAGCCTGAGAGGGGACTGGGGGGCTTTCCCTCACTGTAGAGCTGATCAGGAGTGTCTGGGATCGGGTCAGCAGTCTCCAGGAGAGCCAATGGGTTTGGGAATGAGAGGCAGCTGTGCTGGTGGGTGGCCTTTAGGGAGACGGTGCTTGACAACAAATGTGGGTGCACAGTTGGGGTGGTGCCAGTGGCAATGGACACCTGCACACCCAGAGAAGCCCGGATTTGGCCTCTGAGAGCAGGGAAACACCACGGGGGACAGGAATTACTCATAAATGTGGTAGCTCCAAGCTCCAGATGAAGGGATGTGCAATATCCAAAGGCTCCAGCATCATCAGATCAGCATTTTCTGCTCAGTCACACTGTGTTGGACACTGAAATTGTGAGGGGTACCTTTAAAATGCTTTTGAAATGTACTTTCCATAACTCCTGATAGCATCTCAAAAAGAGGAAGGAAAGCTGCTCTTCCCATTTCGGATGGGGAGGGTTCCTTTTCCTGTGTTGCTTAGAGAGAAGGAGGTGAGCTGCAGCTCTGTGTCCTTCAGCTCTGGCCATGGCCTTGCTGGCCATTGCATCCCCAGGGCTCTGCCTTTCTGGCCCAGTGTTGGTCCAGCCCATGTGTGACACACTCTGGGTGTGTGTCACTGCAGCAGGGTCTGATCCAGTGGCACAGATGAGAACTGACACAGGCTATGGTGGGGTGGGGACCTGCAAGTACCTGGGCACAGGAGAAGGACTGAAATCTCCCGTGGAGCCTCTGAACCAGCAGTTCACTCTGCTCTGTGGGTCACAGTCCCCATGCAGTGGCTTCCAAGGAGTTGGGATCCAGAATATCCCGAGAGCATTGGTCAGGCACTTGCAGCCGTGGAGCCACCAGGGACTTTGCAGCCTGACCTTGCAGGATGTGACTGTCATCAGTGTCAGAGGCAGTGGCTCATAGGTTTGTTTTCCCCAGACTGAGCACTAAGGTGGCTGGGGTGTGGGGAGTGGAACAAGAGTGAGAAAAGACTTTCAAGACCTTTTGCATTGTGCTCACGGATTCCATCATCCAGCTGCTCCAATGCTTTCCTCCCTCAACCAGCCCCACTGCTCTGACCATGATCCCCTGGAGCTATGGGCTCCTGTTCAGCTGCTGAGGGGCTACTGGCCAGCTCTGGCCCCAGCCCTGGTCCTTCTGTGGGACCTCCTGATCCTCCCCTTCATCACTTGTGTTTCTCCGGTTTATCCAGTTCTCATCCTGCTGATTGGCAGCTGGGAATAAGAGGAGCATCTCCTGCAGCCCAAAAATTTGCTTTTTATGGGAAATATTTCCCACTCTTGAACTTCAGAGAGTCTCTTCTTCTCCTTTCTTCTACCTCTGGTAGCTCCTCTCACCCTGTTCTGAGAGAGCTTTGGACCTCTCTTGCTGTCTGGGCAGTGCCAGTGTTAGGGGTGGGCAGAGCCACCTCACCAGCAAACAGAATACCCTCACCAAAGAGAAAGAAGAATGCAAAATCCCCAAGAAATCTGGGAGCTGATGAGGGTTTAGCAGAGCCTGGAGTGCTGGGTGGGACTTACCCACTCTGACATTGACCGTCTTCATCCAAACTGATGATGCTCAGCCTCTTGAAATGCTGGTGCCAAGGGCATCACTGCCTTGCTCCAGACATCAGTCTCAGTGAGAGACAGATGGTGGCACAGCGTTTTTTGTGTCACCCCATGGAGCTCAGGGGACTGGGACAGACTCACCAGGCACAGTGGTGAGGATGGTGGACTCTGCCCTGGTTCTGCTTCTCCCCACACCTCAAGGCATCTTCCCTTCAGGAAAAGAAACACTGGGAATGCTGTGTCCTTGACAGCTTATTCCTTATCTCCTTCCTGACCTCCAGGTGCCCACTCACAGGTTCATTGACCTCCAGTTGCAGTAACCAGATCCATGATCAGCTCCTTGGTCCTCTCTCCACCAGCAGGTCCCTTCCCTCCATCACCCAACCTCCATCCTCCACCAGGTCTCCCACGTAAGCACTGGCAGGATGAGATTGCCCCAACTTGGTGCACCTCAGGGATCACCCTCCAGGCTCAGCTGACCTGGAAACATGTTCTTCTGGCCTTAGGGACTTGTTTGTCCCTGAGGTTACTTGTCTTCACTGCCTGACACCAGCTGACAGGGGACATGACCTTTGCAGGCTTGTTGTTGGGAGGCTTCATCCACCAACCCTGTCCTTGAGGGCAGAACTGGATCTTGGAGTGTTCAACCAGACCATGGGCTTTGCTTGTCTCTAACAGAGGGTTTGTGTCCTCCAGCTCTTTATAGTTTCATTGGCTGTAAGTCGTGGCTCAGAAAGGGGCTATTATGGGTTTTATCCCCTTTTTCTCTTGCCCTGATCCCTTCCATGGGTCTGTCTCCCCCTCAGCCCTGGGACTCAAGGCTGTCTGCCTATGACTCACTGAGTCCTCCAGCTGCTCAGCTCCCTGGCCAGTCCCTCCTGAAGAAGCTGGAGATCAGGCTGGGACTCCAGCCAGATGACTCACTCTGCCAAGGCTCTGTTATGCTAATTAAACAGTAATTTTCCTTGTGCTTTGAGCCTCTCAGCCACCCATGGCCATTTCTTGTCTTTCCTGCAAACACTGGAGCCAAACAGGCCATTTTCCATCTCCATCACCTCCTCATCCACACACCATCCCACGTCTCTAGAGCTGACCTCCAGTCTGGGTGGCTCCAGCCCAGCATCCTCCTGGGCAGACTTGCTCCTGTCCCACATGGATCTGGGACATCTGATATCCAGTGGCCTCATAAGGTGCCTGTCCAGGGCCAAAGTACAGGTCCCTGCACAGCCTTGGCCCCCAGGATGAGGCAGTGCCCAAAACCAGGTGTTGGGAGAATTTATGATGATGGGAGGTGTTTAGGGGCCTTCTGCTCCAAAAGCCTTTCCAGTCATGGATTTAGGCTGGAGGCAGTTTCTTACATTCAATGGGTTTCTCCTTCATAGATTTCTCCTACAAGGAGGAGTCCCACAGGTCCTGTGTGCCCTCCTCGTGAACCTTCCCCCATCACTCGCCTTGTCCCCCTGGAGGTGCCCAACTTGCTTTGGTGCTCCTCAGAGAGAACCTGGGACAGGGCTTGGACCATCCTCGTTGCCTTTCTTGGAGCCTTTCTTTCATCCTGGCACGGGATTCCACACTGGAATGTGGCATTGGCACTCTCCTGGGGGTGCTGGGGTGTTCTGGCTGCCATGACTCTCTTCCTGCCCATCACCATTTCACCTGGGCAGCTCCCCTGTGAGCTCCTGGGATTGTCAGACATTTTCCAGCACATTTCCTTTTCAGGGAAAGAAAAACAGCGGGCTGAGAGGGCTGATGGGAAGGGGCAGGCTTAGCCCTGGTTTATTTTTACAATTTCCTTTTATTGTTGTGGTTGGAGAGGCTCAGCAGGCCTGGCTGGGGGGTTTAACATGACTTCCCAAGAAAAGAAGATAGAGATTTTGGATTCCCAAGGTGCAGTAGCTCCACTAGCCCATCCCAATCCCTTTACAAGGCATTTTGGCTGGACAAAAGAGCAAGCACAAGTTGTTGTGGTAGAAAGACCTTCACAGTGCCGGGAATGTTGGGGGGGGGGGCAGAGGGAGAGGGGCTGAGAGCCCTGGCGAGGAGGGAGATGGGGTGGGTGTAAAGCAGGGACTCGGACCTGGGATGGGGGAGCTGCCTGGCTTCAGTTTGCTGCCTGTGAAGAGAGGAAAGGAGGTAATGCCAGGGATTTTGGAGACCTTGCCATCATGTTGGATTGGCTGAGCCCTGCACTGCTGATGGCCACGGGGTTCATGAGCACTGAGCCCTTGTCCCACCCTGCTCATGGGGGTGCAAACACCCACATCACTGGGTGCCCCGAGGATGGGGTCAGGAGCAGCATGACATGTCCCAAAATGGGATGGCATTGACCAGGACCCTGCATGGTGAGCAGCCCTGCTGCTGCAGCCTGGCTCCCTCACAGCCCCATCTCCCACAGGACAAGCAGCGAGTGCAGCAGCGAGGGACGGAGCGAGGACGAGGAGACGCGGACCCGGCTCATCGACCGCATCATCCAGAATGACACGGAGGGATATTCCACTGTGGAGGCACCGCGGGCAGAGGGGGCCCCCTTCAGCCTGCCAGCACATCTCTACCCAGATGAGGTCCTGGATGACCTCACCATCTCCCCTTATGCCAGCTTCACATCACTCTCTGAGCCCCGGCCCACCATGCTCAGTGGCTGGCTGGACAAGCTTTCCCCACAGGGGTAGGTGGGACAGTCATGGAATCACAGAATGGGTTGGGTTGGGAGGGATCTCAAAACTCTCCTGTGGGTGCTGAAGTGTCCCAGCTGCCATGACTTTCTCAAAGCTCATTTGTTCCAACAAATTTGTTCCTGCTGTGGGCAGGGATGCCTTCCACTAGACCCCATCCAACCTGGCCTGGAACACTTCCTAGGGGGGCAGCCCCCAAGAGGTGAAGCCCCCTTGGGTGAGGTGGCCACACTGGTCACTGTGCTACCTGGGACAGCCAGACCTCCCTGTAGGAGGGGGACCCTCTTGGGTACCCCAGCTGTGCTGCAAAGGTCTCTGCACAGCCACCCTTTGGGAGGGGGGGAACTGTGAGCAGATGAGGGGTCCTCAGGGGGATCATCATCCCCTTCCCAACAGTTTTTCTGCCATCCCAACAGGAACTATGTCTTCCAGAGGCGCTATGTCCGTTTCGATGGGAAGAACCTGATGTACTTCAGCAGCGAGAAGGTACAAAGGGGCAGGATGGGGGAGGCTGGGGAGGCTGCAAGGTGCCTCAACACCATAGGAGCTGCCTTATCCCCTTTGCCTCCCCTTGTCCTTCCATGAGGAGCCAGCAGTGCTTTGCCATCACCAGTGTGGAGCAGCCACGGCCCTAATGCCTAGTGGGCTCCAAAACATCCTCAGCCATAGGAAGCCCAGGATAGCAAAGTTCCCTTTGCCAACAGGGAGCAGGAACGGGGTGTGGAGGGTCCTGCTGACTCATAAACCCTGGGGCAGATTGAAAATAGAGTCCCAGCCATGGATTCATCCTTTCCTGAATCCTAGGCTCCCACCTGGTGCCCCTGGGCTGTGCTGTGAGGCAGCACCCAGGGGATGTGGAGGATGTGCCAGATTATGAAGGGACCCCATGGGGAGGGCAACAGGGGTTAACCCTGCCTGGGGCTCATTCCAGGAGCCCTACCCCAAGGGGGTGATCCCACTGTCCATGATCGAGATGGCTCGTTCCAACAAGGACAACAAGTTCCAGGTTGTCACCAGCCATCGGATCTTTGTCTTCCGTGCTGAGAATGAGGGTAAGTGAAAACCCAGACCACCAGTCCCCAAGGAACTATCCCTGCCTCCCTCCCCCATCCAGAGCATCCCAAGGGCAGCTGGCATCCCATCCCCAAAACATCCCTTGCCATGCCTGCCGGGTGCTCTGCTCCATGCCAGGGCTGTTGGGAAGAGCTCAGCCCTGCTCCCTCATGCCTGGTCCCCAGCCCAGAGGAATGAGTGGTGCTCCACGCTGCAGAAGAAGGTGATGGACCAGCGCCTGGTGGGGTCCCGGCCCCGGCCCGCCAACACCTCTCACTGCCAAAAGTCGGGCACCCTGGAGCTGAAGGGCCAGAAGTCCAAGGTGTTTGCAGCCCTGAGCCTGCCTGAGATGTGGCTCTACAAGAGCGAGCAGGTTTGTGGCCAAAGCAGACTCCTTGCTGGAACAGAGGGCTGTGCCAATGACAGATGGGATGAGAGGGCTGGAGGGAGCTTAGCCAGGGTCAGTCCCCAAGGGAGAGCAGAGAGGAAAAGGATGGGCAGAAGAAAGGAAATGGCAGAGCAGGAAGCTGGAGATCCTGCACAAGGCAGCAGTAGTGGATACTAGGACTGGACCCCCCCTCCCAAATTATTGTCATCTCTGCCTGGAGCTTCTTAGTCACACGAAGGCATCCCAATCCCTCACAGGACAGGTGGATCAATGAGCATGGAATCAGCAGCAAACGTGCCTGCTGCAAGGGTGTTTTCCCCAGGGGAAGCAGCAGGTCACTGTCAACTCACAGCCTGCTGCTGCCCACAGAACCCCTGCTTCCTTCCTGCTGAATTTTCTCAACACTCATGTTTTTTTTCCACCATCTCATTTCCAGGTTGCCCACTAGTCAGTATCAACTCTAAGGTTTTGGCTCAAGCTGATACTTGTTTTATGAGTGTCGCTGACTCAAATCCCGAAAACAGAAGGTTCTGCATGGCTGACTTCCAGGGGCTGTAGGCAGAACTGTCTTTTGAAGGTGTAATGTATTTGCAGGGTCCTTTGTGTCAACCCATGCGAGGTGGCTGAGAGATGTGGCAGGGGCTTGTCCCAGCAAAGCAGGGATGGGATGCTGAGGGTGCCGAGGCAGCTCTGTGACTCCGGCCCCAACACCACAGGCGTGTCCGGAGTGGTGTGTCCACCACAGCTGTGGCACTGCAGAGCCAACACCAGTGTCACTCTGAATTGCAGTTCTTCAAAATGGGCATTGCCATGTTCTTCATTGAGATGCGTGGCTCCACCATCCGTGAAGGCAAGAACCGCTGCTTCGAGCTCATCACCCCCTCCAAAACATTCAGGTATCCCTGGCATCCAGGTGGGATGAGGTGGGAGGAGCAGCCAGGTGCTCCAGGTGCCTGGGTGCTGGTGGCTGCAGTGCCCTGAGTTTTGGCTGTGCTGGTGCCCACAGCTTCGTGGCAGAGTCGGAGCGGGAGAAGCGGGAGTGGATGGAGGCACTGCAGGAGGCCATTGCTGAGATGCTCTATGACTATGAGGTGGCAGAGAAGATCTGGTCCAACAAAGCCAACAAATACTGTGCAGACTGCTGGGCTCAGAGTCCCGACTGGGCATCCATCAACCTGTGCGTGGTCATCTGCAAGCAGTGTGCAGGTGGGGACATCTCCCTGAGGGGGGTACATGGTGGCCTGCTTGGGCAAGAAGGCTGGGGTTATGGGCATAACTTGGGTCCCAGTTCCCTGGCAGGATCAAGGGGTGCTCACTCTCCTGCTCCCCACAGGGCAGCACCGCAGCCTGGGCTCCAGCATTTCCAAGGTGCAAAGTCTGAAGCTGGACACCAGCGTCTGGTCCAATGAAATCGTACAGGTAGAGGCACTCAGGGCAGAGCACAGTGTGCTCAGGGGCCAGGCTGCTCCTCTAGCAGGGCAGCCACCCCATGGTCTCAGGAGCACTGGGAATCCTGCTCCTCCCACTCCCCTGGGGCTCGCCATGACCGTGGGGCTCTCCTGCAGCTCTTCATCATGCTGGGAAATGACCGAGCCAACAGGTTCTGGGCTGCTCGGCTCCCTGTGGCCGAGGCCATCCACCCGGACAGCAGCACCGAGCAGAGACGGGACTTCATCTCCCGCAAGTACCGGGAGGGACGGTACCGCCTGCCCCATCCCCACTGCGCCACCCAGGAGGACGTGCTCCAGGTAGAGGCCACCTGGGGGTGCAGGCAGGATGCTGGGAACCCTCTCAGAGCTCCTGGGTTGAGGTGCCAGCACCTGCTGCTTGGCTGCCTGTGCTCAGAGCCTTGTGCCAGGCAGTTTTGGGGCTCGAGTGGGAGGTTGTGCCCCACTTTTCCTGCCTTCAAGCAGCCAAGGTCTCCATGAGCCAGGACGTGATGCCACTGTCTCATCCCAGGCGCTGTGCACTGCGGTGACAGGACCAACCCTGCTCAAGACCATCCTGCAGTTCTTCTCATCTGCAGAGGCTGGGCTGGCGTCTGACCCTGCTGCCAGCGAGGTGGCCCCAGGGGCTGACCTTTGGTGGGGATCAGAGAGCAAAAGGACCAGGAACCTTTCAGGTAAAGAGGAGCCTCGAGCACCATCTGTAATGGGGGGCCTTCCTCCTTGCCACGGCCCCTGTCCCCCTCAGCACACCCCAAGGGTGGGGACAGCCAGGGCATGAGGTGCTGTGGCTCCCTGGGGACCCTGCCTGAGCCTCTCTTTTAGGATGGGGCAAAGCAGTGGCTCCTCTGGAGCCCCTTTTCAGGGAACCCCATGCCTGGCACACCCCCTTGCCCACACCTACATGAGTGGGGTGTCCCTACCCCTCTGGTGCCCACAATTTGGTGGGTGCCTGCTGCTGCCTCTTGCTCAGTGCTGTGCCCCACAGGGAGCCCTTGTGCACGGGAACCAGGTCCGGAGGGCGTCTACAACGAGATCACACAGCCAGTGGCACACAGTGGGTACCTGTACCGGGCCACGGCCCCCACAAAGCTCCCAGGTGCCAAGAAGAGCAAAGAGGGTGAGTGTGGGGAGCACAGGAGGGCAGCCAGCGGAGTGCCCACCCCGGTGCCACTGACCCCACGTTTCCACAGACTTCCAGCGCACGTGGTGCTCCCTGGAGAGAGCCCTGCTCTTCTTCGAGACAGAGAAATGCACCGAGCCCCTGGGCCACATCGAGGGTGGGGACCTCATCTCCCTGGGTGTCAGCAGAGCCCAGGCACTCACCAGCCCCAGCCCCACCGAAAGGTACCCCGAGCTGTGCCCCCACCGCATGCCCAGAGAGCCTGGGGGCACACGGAGGGCAGGGATGGGCATTGCTCCCTGCTGGCTGCAATGGTCTGCTCTGGCTCTGGGTGCAGGGTTGGGGCAGGGGCTGCCCTGATGGGCTGGTTCATCCTCTGCAGGTTTCGTTTCACCCTCGAGCTGTTCCTCACTGGGGAAAAAGTGCAGCAGCTGGGAACGGATGGGCCTGAGACACTGCAGGCATGGGCCAGTGCCATTGGCAAGGTGAGCCAGCCCCAGCACCCTGGTGTGTCCCCAGGATCTGTCCTCACTTCCCCGTTGTCATTCCTCCCATGCTCTTGATCGGCTGTGGGAAGCACCCTCCTCCCTTTCCAGGGGCTCCCGTCCTCCCTGGTGACCCACCCCTGTCCTGGTGGGAGCCCTCATCCTGCTCATCTCTTGCTCCATCCTGCAGTGGTTCACACCGGTGAGCTGTCACTGCCTGCTGGGCTACGAGTTCCAGCGCGTGGGCCAGCTGCGCTACAAGTGCATGCTCAACCCTGAACGATGGCAGCAGGCCTTCTTCATCCTCCAGAAAGCCCACCTCTTCATCTGCCCCGCCGAGGAGGATGGGGCTGAGGACAGCATCAACCTCCGGCGGCTGCAGGAGCTCAGTGAGTGCTGTCACAGCCCAGGGCAGGCACCCCGCGCTGGGTGGCTGTGCTTGGCTCTGACCCCTCCACTTCTTATCCCAACGCAGGTCTGGTGCCCCCCACGGAGACTCCAGACAAAAAGGAGATGCTGATCCTGGTGGAGATGGGGAGGTGAGTCCTGGCTGTGGGAATGATGGGGAATGAGCCAAGGAACCCCAGCAGGCTGCCTGGGGCAAAGCCACTTATGTGTCGGTCAGTGCTGATCCTTAATGCGTGGTCGAGATGCTACTGGGACAGCAGGGCTGTGATCAAGGGGTTTGCAGATGTTACCCCAGCCTGGGGTCTCTCTCTGGGCAGGGTCTCACTCATCTGCCTGTGCCTTACTCCCTGTCCTGGGCAGGAGGGGATAACCTGCCCCTCTGGCAACCTTCATCCCCTCTTTTCTGCCTTGTTGTTCTCAGGACGTTTTACCTGCAGGGCTTGTCGCGGGCGGACTCGGCAGCGTGGTACACAGACATCCAAGCCTCGGCAGGGGGCCGGGGCAACGCGCTGCGGGACCAGCAGCTGAGCCGGGGGGACATCCCCATCATCGTGGACAGCTGCATCGCCTTCATCACCCAGTACGGTGAGCGCGGCACGGCTGGAGCATCCCCAGCACAGCGGGGTGGCCAGTGGGTCCAGGCAGGAGGCACCGCTCCATTAGGGATCATCTGAGCAGGACCAAGCCCCTGTGACCCCGTGTCCCTGTCTCAGGGCTGCGGCACGAGGGGATTTACCGCAAGAACGGAGCCAAGTCCCGGATCAAGGTCCTGATGGAGGAGTTCCGGCGGGACGCCCGCAATGTCAAGCTGCGCATCAATGACAACTTCATCGAGGATGTCACTGATGTGCTGAAGAGGTTCTTCCGTGAGCTGGAAGATCCCATCTTCACCCTGGAGCTGCACCCGCAGTGGAAGGAGGCTGCAGGTACCTCCTTCACCTGACCTGCTCCTACACTGGGCTGCCTGCTAGAGTCCCCTGGAGCCAGTGTCCCTTGGGACAGGATTCTGGTGCCAGCTGTGGTCATTTCTGTAGATCTGCTGGTCTCAGCAATGATCCATGACATGTGTTCTCCCTTCAGAAATCTCCTCGAAGCCCCAGCGCCTGGAGCGGTACAAGGAGCTCATCCATCGCCTGCCTCGCCTCAACAACAAGACCCTGGCTGCACTCATTGGACACCTCTATCGGTCAGCGGGCCACCTCCTCGCAGGGTCCCCTGGTCCAGGCAGGGTCCCCAAGACTTGCCAGAATTGTGGGGCTTCCCTGCTTCCCAGGGAATGCTGCCTTCCAACCCTGACATCCAGGAGGAGCCCCATGCCTGTGCCCTGCCACATCAGCCCCCTGGATGTGCTGGAACATGCTACTCTGGGACACCTTGAATGTTCCCAAAGTCATCCTGTAGTAAGGGCGAATAACAGGAGGTTTGGGCCTAGGGGCCACTGTAGGATGTAAACTTCAACCAGTACCCAAAACAGAAAACTAAATTCCCATCCCTGACTCAGAGTCTGAGGTGTGGCTCTTGTCTGGTTTGATGGCAGTGGGAAGTTCTCAAAACAGGAACTGCTTGGCTTGAAGTTCCCATTGCTGGGGACTGGGGAGATCCAGGCTGTTTTTCAGGAGAGACTTTATGAGGCAGAGGCGGGTGACTGGGGCTGAAACCCCATCCAGAGTGGGACCAGCCCCTCACCTCTGTGCTCCTTGTCCCAGGGTGCAGAAATGTGCAGACCTCAACCAGATGAGCACCAAGAACTTGTCCCTGCTCTTCGCACCCAGCCTCTTCCAGACTGATGGCAAAGGGGAGCATGAGGTCAAGGTCATGGAAGACCTCATCGACAACTATGTCAGCATCTTCAACGTAAGCAAGGGCCTGCCAGCCCCCTCCATCTCCCCTTACATCCCCCCCTCCTGTCCCACTCTGCCTCCCCCTGCATCCTTCCATCCTGGCCTTGTGTCCTCAAGCCGCATCCTGCTTCACACTGACCCTCTGCATCCTTCCTCCGGCAGATTGATGAGGACCAGGTATCCCAGATGGATCTGGAGAACAGCCTGATCACCACCTGGAAGGACACCCAGGTACTAGGGATGTGCTTGCTGTCCCCTACCACATCAGGGACCTCCCAGCTGGTGGGACTGATTGGAGGGTGGGGACACTCCTGGTTGCCCACTCTGGGTCCCCACTGTCCTACACCTGATACTTGGGAAACAACCTTCCCCAACTTGTCTCCCATTTGCCCATTACCTTGAGGCTCCTGCCCAGGGGAGAAGCAGTCCCAGCTTCTTAAGACAGCATCACCAGCCCCTGGGAAGATGGGATGTGCACAGCACCCGTGCCAGCATGGCACCCATGCCACCCACTCTTCCCCAGCTCTCACAGGCAGGTGACCTCATCATCGAGGTTTACTTGGAGCAGAAGCTGCCTGACTGCTGCATCACCCTGAAGGTGAGTCCCAAAAGAGGGCTGTGCCAGAGGAAGCAAGGAGGGACTCAGGCTCCAGGTGCAGCCTGTCCCTGTCCCCATCCTGCCACCACCCACCACAGCTCCCCGTGTGTCTGGCCCCAGGTGTCCCCCTCGATGACAGCGGAGGAACTCACCAACCAGGTGCTGGAGATGCGCAACGTGCCAGCCAGCCTGGACATCTGGCTGACCTTCGAGGCTCTGGAGAACGGGGAGCTGGGTGAGCATGGTGGGATGGCATGGGGCGATGCCCCCAGCATGGCTGGGCTGGTAAGGAGGAGATGTGGGGTGTGGGTGGGAGGCTTCCTGATGGTGGCAGGGAGGATGTGGACTGGCACAGGGAAGGGGACATAGCGGTGAGAGTGTTCCTGCGTCCCCAGAGCGGCCCCTGCACCCCAAGGAGAAGGTGCTGGAGCAAGCTTTGCAGTGGTGCAAGCTCCCGGAGCCCAGTGCTGCGTACCTGCTGGTGAGGAAGGTCCCCATCGGCGAGGGCAGCTGTCTATTCACAGGTAAGGCAATCCCAAAGGGTCTCAGCCCCTCGGGGTGTCCTCAGAGAGGGGCAGCTCTGCCTGAGCTTCCCCTTGCCCTGGTCACCACCCTGCAGCCATCAGGGTCACATCCCCAAGACCCACAGTGGGATCCCCCTGCCCCTCCCAGCCCCCCTGACCCTCATCTCCTCACACTGGACAGGTGTCAAGCGTGAGAGCCCCAAGTGTGGGCTGCTGAAATGCCGTGAGGAGCCCCCCAAACTGCTGGGGAACAAGTTTCAGGAGCGCTACTTTGTCATCCGGGACCGGAGGCTGCTGCTGCTCAAGGAGAAGAGGGTACACAGGGGATTCTGCAGGATGGACCTGCACCCCGAGGGTGGGAGGAGAGACAGGGAGAGGGAGCCTGGGGACAACGGTGGCATGGTGGTGGCTGTCCTCCTATCAGGGAGGCTGACGCCAAGCTGGGCTGACCCACTGGATCTCCTTTCCCAGAGTGCCAAGCCAGAACGTGAGTGGCCCCTGGACGCAGCCAAGGTTTACATGGGCATTAAGAAGAAGCTGAAGCCACCAGCCCAGTAAGTGGGACATTCCCTGGCCATAGCAGTGAGGCATGAATCCCTCAATCCCTGTGCCTGGCACATGAACCCAGTTGCTGGGAGCATGCCAGGCTCCACCTGGACCCAAAGCTGTGACAAGCCTGGGTCTGTGGGGTGAGCTCAGCCCCCTGCCCCACTGCCCACAGACCCCAGGCTGTGTCTGAGCTTTGCAGTGCTGCCCTACAGCCTGTCTCTTTTCTAGGTGGGGTTTCACACTGACCCTGGACAAGCAGCAGCTGTGAGTATGTGCCCCTGCCATCCTGGGGCTGGAGGGTTGTCAAGATCTGTCCCCAGTTTTAGTGGGAATGGGACAGCCAGGGGCAGTGCTGCAGGGCCCTGGGGCCAGGGCAGGGCTGGGGCACTCCAGAGACAGAGTGGTGGGGCCACATGCTCCCTGGTTCAAGGTGGGAGCCACATCCAGGGTCAGTCCATCTCCCTATCCTACACCCTTCTCACCTCCCCATACCCACCAGCACCCCTGGGAGATGCTGGGTTCCCAGTGAGCTCTTACCTTGCCCTGAAGCAGCAATTTGGGCATGCAAAGAATTTCAGAGGTACAACTCCATGGGGTGTAGCTGTGCCTGAGAGCCCCAGGCTCCCAGACAAGGTGACTAGGGGACATGGGTCCCACTGTCCCTGCTCTCTGGCAGCTTCTCTGCTGTCTGCTCTGCAGGTACCTGGTGTGCTCGGGGCAGGCTGAGCTGTGGGACTGGACCACCAGCATCCTCAAGGCTCAGGTGGGTGCAAGCAGGCTGTGCCACCCATCGAGGCAGGGCTGGGCAGGGCTGGGCAGAGCTGGCATGACCCCCCTCCCTGCCCTGTCCCTGTGCACAGCACGATGACCGGCACCCCGTGATCATGCGCCGACGCTCCTCCTCTGACCTCGCCAAGCAGAAGTTTGGCACGATGCCACTGGTGCCCCTGCACGGGGACAGCACCGACGCCACCATGCTCTCTGCCAACCAGACCCTGGTAAAGCCCCCTCAAGCTCCCTCTGCCCACAGGTGCTCCTGCACCCACCCACGTCCTTGCACCCACCCTAAGACCGTGTGCCCACCCCAGAGCCCGTGAGACGGGTGTGTGCTGCCTGGCACTGATGGGTGCCGTGGGTGTGTGTCCCTGTGCTCAGTGGTGTGTGTGCTGTGTGCTGTGTGCTGTGTGCTGTGCTCGTGTCAGTGGCAGCTCTCTGTGCCTGCGGGCCCCACCTGGGGTGCTGTATGCCACTGCCCCTCCTCTGCCTGCTGAGGGTCCCATGGCCCCCCTCCGTGCTCTCTGTGCTTACCTCTGCCCGTCTCCTCTGTTTCTAGCGCCGCCTGCACACACGAAGGACTTTGTCCATGTTCTTTGTAAGTACCTGCACACATGGAGCGTGTCTGTGGCTGGCTTTGCACTGTTCCTGCTGGCCACAGCAGACAGGGCTCACCTGCAGCATCCCACCTGCACTCAGAGATGTGCCCAGGCTGTCCTGCACATGCTGCATGGCAGAGGGGTTGCCCATTGCTCTGCATGTCCTGTGTCTGGGGATGAGGGTTCCTGCATGGTCCCAGTGTGGGCAAGCAAGACCACAATAGTCCAGCCCAGTTCCCAGAGCCTCCTTCATTGGGCACACATTGCCCAGAGGGGATCAGTGTAAGAAATGCAAGGAAATAGGTTTGGATCCTCCTCCTCCTCAGGCTATTGCTACAGGGGCCATCCTGCTGGACCTCACTTCACATGCTCTATTGGGCATCCCCACCCCAGACACCCTCTGCCAAGAGGTGCTGGGCTGGTGGCACAGACTGTGCCTTGGCAAGGACCAAAATGGTCCCCCTTCATCAGTGATGGGGAGGAAAGGGCAGCAGTGCCTGAGCCAAGACCCCTGGTGGAGGGTGGGTCCTCTATGGGCATTGGCCCCGTGGTGAGGGGCAAAGCTTCCTGGGCAGTGCCTGAGTGCAGGGAGGGCAAGGGGAGGGGGGCTGGAGGGGTCCAGCTGAGCAGTGCAGACAGTGCTCCTCACCCTGATCCCCTGTCCTCCCCAGCCCATGAAGATTCACCAGGACTCCCTGGAGGAGCAGCAGGAGAAGGAGGTGGACTCTGATCCTGTCTACGAGGAGGTGGGGAACTTCCCCGAGCTGGCTGCACTGGATCTGGGGGAGGGGCTGCTGGCAGAGCTGTCAGCCGTGCCCCCAGTGGACAGGTCCAAGAAACCAGCCCCATTCCCTGAGCAGCCCCCAGCCACAGCACTGCGCTCCTCACTGCCTGCCAGCCCAGCCCAGAGGGTGACAGGTCCCTCTGTCACCAAAGCCGTGTCCCTCGAAAGGGGCTTGAACTTGGAGAGCAGCAAAGCTCCCACCCAGGGGCTCAAACCCACGAAAACAGCCTCTCTGGAGAGGAACGTGGAGCCTTCCCTGGCACTGGGCAGGGACTGGGAGCAGGCAGCCACACTGGGGAGCAGTCCCAGTGCAGAGAGCTCCTTGGAGCTGCCCAGGAAGAGGAGCTTGCAGCCTCCCTCGCCCATCAATGACAAACTCATCCAGGAGCTCAGCAGCGTCATCCTCAGGAAGAGCGATGGCCAAACACCAGGGCCGGGCCAGCCAGTGACGTGACCCGTGACCCACCATGCCAGAGGGGCAGCCACTGACCTGGGGGTCGAGTCTCACCCGGTGGCAGCGCTGATGGGTCCCCCACCCTCCCACATCATGGAATCCACACTCTCCTCCTCCTTATACTGGAGCCGGGCAAGGATTGGGGACTGGTGGCAAACCAGGGACTAGTGGAGACCAGGATGCTGAGCTGTGGTACCCCCTCCTGGGAGGGCTGGGGATGCTGCCATATGTGCTCTCTCGCCCGTGGGTGGCACATTGTCTTGGAGCCCAGGACCGAGGGAAGCAAGTAAAAGGGAAAATAAAAGTGGAAGCATGGTGCCTGTATGTTTTGGCAGCATGGCACCATATCAGGCAGGAGGGCACACGGTGCCTGCCAGCACAGGGGGACACAGCATGTCCCTTCTCCAGCACTGGGCCCATGGGGCAGGGTCAGGACACTCAAGTCACCCCCTCTTCCCTTCTTGTATCTATTGTGGTATATTTTGGCGGGGCAGGGGGCAACAGGAGCAGGGCTGGCCGTGTGTGCCCGGCATGTAGTCCGGCGATGGAGGACAGCCCCTGCTCAGTGAGGGGGTTTCTGCCTGTTCCTGCCACCAGCTGGGAGAAATAAAGGTTTATTTGTACTCTGGAGGGCTTGGTCACTGCAGGAGGAGTGGTGAGGAATGCCAAGGTGTGGCAGGCAGGGAGATTGGGGTGCCAGGCAGGGCCAGGCTCCCAGCTGGGGGACCCCAGCATCACTGGAGGAACTGCAAAACTGGAGCAAAGTCTTAGTGAACCTCAGATGCAGATGGAATTTTCTTCCCAAGTCTGGGATGGCACAGCCCTTTGTGTTGGGCACCACACTGCAGGATCCCCCCTCCCCAGGCAGGGGGGCACAGTCTGGCACCCCCTGGTCCTGCCTATGGCTGGCTCTGCTCACTGGACCTCAGGGGCAAGGCTGTCTTCTCAGTGGACTTCCCCAGGGAGGACTCAAGTCCCTGCAGGCAGCGGCCTCCGGCATCCCGGACCCAGCCCCGAAAATCTTGGGAGATGTAGAGGTAGATGAAGGGATCAAAGCAGTTGTTGAAGGCACTGAGCACCAGGGCCAGGGCATACCAGAAATAAGTGATGTTGTGGCACCCCGTGGGCTCCAGCATATAATGGATGAAGAGCAGCACATTGCTGGGGGTGAAGCAGAGGATGAAGACCAGGAGGACCAGGGCCAGGACACGCACCACCTGCCCATAGCATTTTCCCTTGGCCAGCAGCCGCACCAGGATGCAGCTGTAGGAGATGGTCATGAGCACGAAGGGCAAACCAAAGCCCAGTCCCACCAGGGAGAGGAAATAGTAGCTGAAGAACTTGTGCGTTTCCTTTTGTAGGACATCGTGGCACGTTGTGATGTTCAGGCTCGAGATATCTTGTGTCTGGGAGTGCAAAAACAGCGGGCTTATGCCCAGCCCCACTAGCAGCCAGATGCCCACACAGATGCCCACCTTGCCCCTGGTCCAGCTGGAGCCCTTCCACAGGAATGGGTGTGTCACGGAGATGTAGCGCTCCAGGCCAATGCAGGTGAGGAAGAGGATGGAGCTGTACATGTTCCCGTAGAAAAAGGCCACCATGGTGCGGCACAGGTAGTCCCCAAAGAGCCAGTGATTGCCCAAGAGGTGGTAGGAGATCTTGAAGGGCAGCAGCAGGACAAAGAGCAGGTCGGCACCAGCCAGGTTGAGCAGGAAGAGGGTGCTGGAACACCTCCTGAAGTTGGTGGCCAGGACCCAGCAGGCCAGAGTATTGGCTGGCAGCCCCACGAGCAGGACCACGGAGTAGAGGGCAGGGAGGAGGCGGGTGCTGAGGGTGCTGTTGAGAAAAGCTTCCTCGGAGGCACCGGGGCACAGGTTTGTCTCTTGGGGTGTGAGGCAGATGAAGGATCGCCCTTTGACAGGCACTGCAGAGGACACAAGGTGTCAGGCTCTGCCAAGAGCCCCCTCCCATTGTCCTTTCCCACGCAGGAGCTGTCACCCCTCCCTGCAGGGCCACCAGCAAACACAGCAGCTGTGGCTCCCTGCCCCATGGCATGGGCAGCTCTGACACGGGAGCCCCCAACATCTTTCTGGCCATGCAGAGCTGTCCTACATCCTGTGGCATCCACCACAGCAGCAGTGCCAGCCCAGCTGGGTGCCCTGCCCACAGCCCAGATGGGCTCTGCTCACACGCACTGCTGCAGGGACACATGGCTCTGCTGACACCCCTTTGTCCTACTGAGCCAAGCACAACCGGATCAAAAAGGCAGATGGGAAACCCACACCAGCACAGGATTGGGATATACCCATGCCAGGACGGGAGATGTTCTCCCACCAGAGGTTCTGGGTCCTGCCTCCTCCTCCCCAGCTCAGCTCCCCTCCACAGCCAGCATGTCTCCCCATCTTCCTGCGGTTGGGGGCTTTTTGCTGTGTGCGAAGAGCAAAAGTAAAGAACAGGAAGGTCCCGGGATACCAGACAAACAACTCTGGATCAAATCCCTTTTCTGGCTTGCTGGAAAAACCCAGCCAGTCTCTGTTCCCCTGCACATCACTCCCAGCTCCAAAAGTTCCATCCAGGTGGGTCCTCAGAACACTCCACCCTGGGGGACTTCAGTTACATCCTGCAGGTTTTCCATAACCTCTGCCATCTCTTCACATCCAGGGGATAGAAAACTCAGGTTACAAGAGCAGTAATCTGAATTTTGCTGCCAAAAGGGGAAATGCTGTCTGGGTTTCAAGTCTTCACTCAGATTTTCAATGTGGACACCGAAGGAAGGCAGCATAGCAGTACCCCATCACACCCAGACATCCCCTTCAAGTATGATGGGAGGTGATATTGGGGTGTCCTAGCGAGGCCTCCCTTCCCTGTGCCCCATCACCCCCACAGCCAAAACACTTACTTGGAGAGGGTTGGGTCGCAGAGCTGAGCCAGGCACAGCAGAGCAGGAGGGTGACACAGGTGGCAGCAGAGCCGGGCGATGGCACCAACCAGGACATCTCTGCAGAGTGGCCACTGCACCAGCTGGGTCTGCACAAATGCCCCAGACAGAGCCAGCCCCACCGTGCGTCACCGTGGTGGGACCAGCATCAGCCCCCCTCCCTGCTGGCCCTGTTCCTCTTTCTTCACGTCACCACCAGTGTCCTGCCCACGCCACTGTGGTGTGCACAGCCAGACAGGAGCACAGTTGTCACCACTGCTGGGCATCCAGGGCACATAATCGAGGCTGGGGGGATTTCCTGCCACAGACACACAAGCACGCTGTGGGGAGGAGGAAGCAGACATGAGGCAACCATAGACAGACTGGAAAACCGCAGTGGGAAGATGGAGCTGTTTGTGCCCTGCATGTGGGACAGAAAGGAGGCAGCCAGTGATGTGTGTCCCTGCCCCATTGCAGCACCCCTGGGACACATGGCACCCTGCCTGCCCAGGACCAGACATCCCCAGGGATCTATCACCGTGGTCAGGATGACAAGCTGATGGCACCCTGTGGATGGGGCTGCCCTGTATTGTCTCACTCTGCGGTCCCCTTCCTGCCACCACAGTGGGTGTTGGGTGGCCCTCATCCATTTTCCCAGCTCTCTCCTGCAACAAAGGGGACAAGGAGGGGAATAACAGACCCAGTGACACTTCTCCAGCCCAGCCCAGCCCTGTGCATTGTCACACACTAGGGGAACCAGGATGTGCAACTGACCTCAAAAATGTCATGGAAAGAGCAAGAAGGGGACAAATGGGATGGTGGAGTGAGCCACAAGCTCTGCAGGAACCACAGGTAGCGAAAAACCAGGACAGAGAAACGAGAGTTGAAGGGGATGGGAGAGGGAAAGGAGGGGGACAGAGGGCCAGAAGGAGAGTAGGACAGACAGGACAAGGGCTGACTGGAGATCCCTCATAATTCCAGGTGTCCCCCACCAAATGCCACGGCTCAGCACTGTGCCCATGTCCCTGTGGCAGGGTCCTGGTGTGCCAGGGGCTCTGCACCCTCCATGTGATGTGGGACTCCATGTGTCCCTGTGCCCGGGGGGCTGAGGCCCCACTGCCCCACATGCCCCTGCACGCTGGACCAGTGCCCCAGCACCCCATATGTCACCACGTCCTGGGACCCTCTGTGTCCTCACTCCAAAAGACTTGGTCTCCAGCATTCCCAGTGCCCTGTGCCCCAGCACCCCTCATGTCCCCATATCCCTGTGTCCCCATGTCCCTGTCCTCCTGCCCTCTCATGTCCCTACATCTTTGTCTCACATATTCCCATGTCTCCATGTCCCTGTCTCCCACATCCCTGTGTCTGCATGTCCACATTTTCCCATGTCCCCATGCCCCTGTCTCCCTATCTCCCTGAGTTTCCATGTCCCTGTGCTCCTGCCTCCCCACGTCTCCACGGCCCTGCGTCACATATCCCCATGTCCCATGTCCCTGTCCTCCTGACTACCCATATCCCCATGTCCCTCTCTTCCCATGTCCTGTGTCCCTGCCCTTCTGCCTCCCCATGTCCCCATATCTCTGTCTCCCCGTGTGCCCATATCCCAGTGTCCCCGTGTCCTGTGTCTGTGTCCCCATGTCCTGGTGTCCCCCTGTCCCGTGTCCTCCTATCTCCATGACCGTGTCCCTCTGTCCCCTGTCCATGTCGCCCCATCCCCTGTCCCGTGTCCCTCCACCCCGTGTCTGTGTACCCCCGTCCTGTCCCCTGTCCCTCTGTCCCGTGTCCATGTCCCCCTGTCTCGTGCCCCCATCCCGTGTCCGTGTCCCCCTGTACCGTGTCCGTGCCCCTCTATCCCCTGTCCCTCTGTCCCGTGTTCGTGTCCCCCTGTCCCGTGTCCCCGTCCTGTGTTCGTGTCTCCCTGTCCCGTGTCCCCGTCCTGTGTTCGTGTCCCCCTGTCTCATGTCCCCGTCCTGTGTCCGTGACCCCCT
>JAWWEE010000025.1:2123348-2209164 GCA_035221455.1 Xenops minutus
GCGGTGGCGAGGCCGGCGACTCAAGGTGGGGACAGGGACAGGGCTGGGGACGGGGGGCTGGGGCTGGCTATGCCCATCTTCCAGCTGCAAGATGCCTAATGCCAAGCAGATGCCATACCAGGCATGCAGCCCTGGTTGGGATATCCCCAAGGGTGTGGTGCCTGACTCGGAGGGGTCCACCAGGGCTGGGGGTGCTGTCTGTCCTGCTGGGCAACCCCAAAAGCTGGCAGTGGGGCAGGGAGTACCCTGCCCTGTGTTAACCCCGTGCCTGCAGGAGTGTGGCTGCTGTCTGGAAGGGTGTCATCGAGGGGACAGCACATGCAGGACAGGTCCGTGTCACCACATCAGAGAGCTACCGTGCCCTGGCCGCCGAGGCCGCCCGCACCGCCCGCCTCTCCAAGGAGAGGATGCTCAAGAAGGTACCAGGACAAGGACGTGTCCCCTGTGCTGGGGTGTTGGGGACAACTGTCCCCTCCCCGGCTGACGTTCCCTGCAGGGCATGGAGCGACTGCAGAAGGCACAAGTGGAGCTGCTGGAGTCGGTGAAGGAGCTGGACAAGGCGAAGAAGCAGTTCACCCACCTCCAGAGGAGCAGTGAGGTGGCCAAGGACAAGGCGGCCGATGTGGAGGCTCGGTGAGTGGGGTGTGGACAACAGGGGGGCTGCTGTGGCTGCACGGTGCTCTCATACCCCTCTCCCATCCTCCCCAGCCTCCGGAAGAGCGACCGGCGGATATTTCACACCAAGGCCAGTCTGCAAAAGCTCAGTGCCAAGGTCAGCAGCGTGGGGGGCTGGCGGGGTGCCCAGGCAGGTGGGTGCAGGGGAACATGGGGCAGGACACCCACGCCATCCCAAAATGCTGCTCTTCCCATCCCTGCAGTTCTCAGCACGGCTGGCCGAGCACTCGAGGCAGCTGGCAGGGGTGCAGAACGAGTACAGCTTTGCCCTGGTCTCTGCCAGTGCCCACCTGGAGCATTACCAGCGCGTGGAGCTGCCCGCAGCCATGCAGGTAAGAGCTGCCCAGACCACCCTGTGCCACCTCCCCGGGGTCCAACAAGGAGCATCTCCCCAGGGCTGTCGTGAGGGGGGCAGCAGGAAGGGTCCTGCTCGCTGCTCTGGGTGGGTCAGGGATACTCCAGGCAGTGCTGGGGGGTTCCCACTGGTTTCCCCCAGGCACTGGACGGGGATCTCTACGAGAGGCTCCGGGAGCACTTGTCGGCCGCCAGCCGGACGGAGGTGGAGACCTGCCGGGCCACACGGGACTGGTTCCAGGGTGTTGCAGAGGCGTCTGCACGGGTAAAGGCACTGTCCTGGGAGCTGGGAGGGACCAGGGGGGTCAGATGAACCCCCCAGCCCCACACTGCTCCCCTGCTGCAGGTGTGCCGGGAGCAGGACCTCCTCCTCTTCCTGCAGGACCACCCCGCGTTCTCCCTGGCCCCCGAGCAGCGCTTCCAGCTCACCGGGGTGGAGGAGGTAGGTGGGGGGGACACACACATTACAGCAATGTGGGTCTGCACAGCCAAGCCCTTCTCACCCCCCTGTCCTTGCCCAGGTGTGCCTGCTGCCACCGGGGGATGACGGAGCCAGCCTGGAGAAGGAGGCTCGGCGCTGGGCCACACGCCTGGCCCGGGACCACAAAAACAAGGCTCACAGCGAGGAGGTGGGTGTTCTCCTGCCCTGTGGAACAGGATGGGAGGCTCAAGGAGGGGCTTTTCCAGCCTCTCACCAGCTCCCACCCCTCTCTGACCTGCGGGTGCCTTGCCAGGTGCTGCAGCGGCTGGAGGCCAGGAGGCAGCAGGTGCCGGAGGGGGAGGCGGCTGCCGTGGAGCGGCAGATGGAAGAAGCAAGGGAAAACATCCGGAAGGCGGAGGTGGGTCCCCCAGAAAGGTCTGTCACCCCCATGGTGGGGGACACAGGGATAGGGAGGTATGGTGGCTGGGATGCTGCACTGGGAAGTGTGCCTGAGGATGCTCTGCCACCATGGCCATCAGGCTGATGATGGGGGCGATGGGGTTGGGTTACTACCCCATGGGTGTCCCCTTGGACCCTGACACTGTGGGTGTCCCCAGGTCAGCCGAGTGAAGGCTGAGGCACGGCTGGCACTGCTGCGGGCAGCAGGGCTGGATGTGGATGCCTGGCTGGCGGGGGCCATGGTGGGGACAGGTGAGGAGACACCCACGGGGCTGGACCCAGCTGAGTTCGATGACTACGAGGACAGTGACGAGCCAGACGGGGACGATGAGCCTGGTCCTGCTGCTCGCACCTACCCATACACCTGCCGGGTGATCTTTGGGTACCAGGTATGGTCTCAGCTGCCTGTCCCTCATCCTGCCTGCCCAGGGATTGCACCTCAGCATCCCTGCAACTTTGTCTCTGTGCCCTGCAGGGCTGCCAGGCAGATGAGCTGTCCATCACCCAGGGCGAGGAGCTGGAGATCATCGAGGATGGGGACGCAGAGGAGTGGGTGAAGGTGGGAGCAGGCTGAGCCCCCTCAGCTGGGAGACACCTTTTGGAGGTTCCCAGGCTGTTCCCTCTCCATGGGCTGGGATGTTCACATGGTTTCTGCTCCCTTAGGCTCGGAACAAGGCAGGCCAGATTGGCTACGTCCCTGAAAAGTACCTACTGTCCCTGGGGTGTGAGTCAGGGGCTGGGCTTGGCCCTCCAGGACCCTCTGCGTTGCACCGCCAGCTCTCCAGCATCATGGCTGCAGAACTGGTGCTGGAGCCTGGAGGTAGGTACTGGGGCATCACCCCCACCCCGGGGAGTGGGATGGGACCCTGGAAGGTGCTAAGCCCCCTCCCCGTCACCCTCACAGCCTGGCTGGTGCGAGCCCTGTACGACTACGAGGGGCAGAGCCCCGAGGAGCTGAGCTTCCCCGAGGGGGCCATCATCCGTGTGCTGCCCCGCGCTGCCGGCGAGGTGGACGACGGCTTCTGGACCGGGGACTTCGACGGCCGCATCGGTGTCTTCCCCTCCTTGGTGGTGGAGGAACTCACTGGGGCCCGGGGGGTGGCCGGGCAGGTCAGTGGCAGGAGGGTCATCGTGTCCCCTCGGCTTGGGGCATCCCCCAATGTTCTGTGACTGCTGGGGGAAAAGACCCCCTTCCCGTTGTTCCCATCTGTCTTGGTTGTGTCTTCCCAGGAGCTGCCGTCACCATCTCCTCCACCCTTCTCCCCTCCTGGCCTCACACCTGGGGCCAGCCTGGCCCCCAGCCCTGCTTCTGAGACATCACTGGGAGGTGAGTGCTGGAGGGAGGGTTGAGGGTGGGCTGGGGTGGCCCAAAAAGCCCCAGGCTTAGCTGCTGGGCCCTTCCAGGATGCCGGCAGGATGGCACAGGCAGTGGGCAGAGCTCTCCAGACCTGGCAGCCACCAGACTCCGGCCGGTAAGCCCCGTCACAGCGATGCTGGGCCTCCCAAACCTGCCCCCAGCCCTCCCATAACGGGGGGACGGTGCCACCCGGGTGCTCTGAGGGGTCTCAAGGGGGATGAGTGGCCGCAGCATGTTGGCACTGCTTCTCCTCTCCTCTCTCCGCAGCTCCGTGCACCTCCCCCACCACCCAGCAGAGCCCCCGAGCCCGACCCTGAGCTGCACTTAAGCTGACCCTGAGGGTTCCCCCGTCCCTCTCTGCCCCCCAAAAAGCTTTGCCTGAGCAAACCACCACAGACTGCTGTCCCTGGCACTGCCCCATGCCCCGAGCTGGTCTCTCCAGGGGCTACATCCTGCCCAGTGCCGCTTGCAGAGTGTTCCTGCATCCCAGAATAGCACCGGGAATCCTGGCTACCCCTTTTTTGGGGTGCTCCGTGCCACAGCCAGGCCCCATCTCACCCACCTCTTGCCTCTGCCCTTTCTGCCTGGCATCACCTGTGCACCGCCAGCACAGCCCTCGTTCCTGGGGAGGGGCTCATCCCTGGACCCTGCCAGCCCCCCATAGGCAGGAGTGGGTGGAGGGGGCTGTTCCAAATAAATCCAGTTGTCTCTGGCCAGGGGTTCAGCAGCTTTAATGGTTGTAGCTCATCTATGTACAGTGCAGTTACACACCAAAGCTCGCACGGGCACCGGGGCTGCCCGCTGGCCTGGCCAGGGGGTGGTCCTGCCCCCGGGCCAGGCTCCGGCCCCTCCTGTGCTGGGATGGGGCTGGAAGCTCCTGTCTCCACCAGCATCTCCCGGGGACCGGCAGGGTCTCTCGCCGGTGAAGGATTTGTGCCTGTGCCCGCTCTGCGTGGCAGGGGTGCCCGGGGGGGGGCTGTGCTCTGCAGTGAACGTGCCGGGTGGGTGGGGGGGTGCTGCCCCCCGCCCGGGGGGGCTCCAGCTGCTTCCTCCATCCCCGGCCCTCTCTGCAGCCCCCCCTCCCATCCTTGCCCCAGAGCTGGGGGGCTGCAGGGGCTGGGTGCACAGTGAGGGCTGGGTGCTGTCCTGCCCCTGCCTTGCCCCACAGCCCCCCACGGAGGTTCTCCAGGGTGGGTGCGGTGGGTGGGACTCGGGTACCTATTGCCAATGGGATGAGGTCTGGCGCCCAGCGCGGTTGTCGGTAACGCCGGCGCATCGCTCTGGCCATGCCAAGCGCGTAGCTGCCCACCCGGGGCCGGGGCCAGCTGCCCCACGGCTACCCCACGGCAGAGCCCCCTGCCCGGTGTGGGGGCCGGGGGCTGCACACCTCCTGTCCACGCTCCAGCCGGGAGTGGAGAGGAGCTGTGGGGAGAGGGGCAGCATAGGGCTTGTCCCCACCACCACGGCACCCCACCATCCACCCGCAAACGGGCCATCCTGGACCCGTGTCTGCCCACTGGCATCACTGCCTGTGGCTGGACATGTGGTCCTGCCCACGCAGGAGCTGGTACACTGGGAGCCAATCCCCCTGGAGAAGGGGTTCAGCCTGTCTCCAGCTCTGTCACCAGAGTGTGACCCACCAGGGCAGGGACACTGAGAGTGTCCTCCCACCCCACCCCGGACATTGCCCCAGGGACAGGGGATGAAGCACTCACGTCACACCGTCGGTCTTCGGTCCTTCACCACGGCACTGGGCTCCTGTGGGGTGGAGGAGGGATGTGCATGAGGAGGGATGTCAGCGGGAGAAGGATGTGGGGTGAGGACCAGGTCTCTCTTGGTCACAGCAATGACCTTTGGGTCCGTGGACAGAACCCCAGAGAGCCTTCAGGAGCAACTACAGCCTACAAACCATCTCTGCCCTTGCCCATCACCTGCAGGACATGATGAGCAGCAGCCAATAACCTTTGTGGTGGCCCTGACTGGGATTGAGGGGATGGGGGAGATGGGGTGGTGCCAGGTCTTGGTGACAAATATCCCAGGGAAGTCCCATCACTGTTCTGGAATTCCATGTCCTGGAGCACCTCAACACCACATGCAGGGTCCTAGGCAAGAGCCTGGAGCCACAGAGGGGACAGATCATCATGTCCCTGGGTTTGCCCTGCATGTAACTGCTTCCCCAGTGATCAGGTGGACCACAGCCATCACCAAAGGTATAGTGAGTCATGGAAGGGTCTGTCACTACCTCTCCAGGTCTCTGGAGAAGGGCTGCAGCCCATCAGCTCTGTCCTGCCTGGCTGCCCTTCTCTATGAAACAGCTCAAACCTCCCAACTTGGCCACCAGAAAGCAAAGAGGGAAACAGTAAACAGCAGGATCCGGCTTTTTCCTTAGCATCCAGTCAGGCA
Organism: Xenops minutus; assembly: GCA_035221455.1. Lineage (NCBI taxonomy): Eukaryota > Metazoa > Chordata > Aves > Passeriformes > Furnariidae > Xenops > Xenops minutus. The sequence continues at coordinate 2,129,018 of JAWWEE010000025.1, forward strand.
CTTTTCCCAGGGCTCTCCCAGTCCTACCCCATCCCAGTCCATGCCAAGAGCTGCTGGCATGTGCCATGCCTGTGGAATTCCAGCAGAGCCAACCCAGGGGATCTCCCTGGCTTTGAAACATGCCAGGAATTTTTCCCCAGATGTTTGGCTTCCTTTTTCTTCCAAGGGCTTTTCAAGGTGTGCCCTCCTTCTGTCTTTGGGGGATGAGTCAAGGCCAGTTCTTGGGGTTGCTGACATCACACCAGGGGTGTCTCCCCAGCCCCCTTCCATGAAAATCATCTTACCCCAACTGCAGAACCATCTATGAGCATGTGAATGCATGAGCGAAATGCTGGGTGTCTGCTCCCACAACCACCGGCCTCATTTGCTCAGTGATAAGATCCCAGAGGCAGTTTCAGAGAGCAAATTGGGCCCCAAATTGGGGCCCACCAATGGCCAAACAAACCATTTCATCATCCTGGAGCTCTCTGGCTCCTCCAGCAAGGTGGTTGGGTGGGAAAGTTGGGAGATACCAGGGTGCTGGGAGCTCCAAGCAGAATGAGCTCCACTCCTCTCTGAGCACAGCTCCTCTGGAGCAGGGAAAAACAACCAAGAAATGGCCATTTGGCTTCACAATCCCCTAGACTTCAGGGCAAGAAAGGCTGCTAGAGACATCTGTCCCTGCCTGTTCATTGCTGGCCACGCTGAGCCCTTTTGAGGCTGGGTTTTGGGGAGACCATGTGCAGCAGTGGAGCTCTGCCAAGTCAAGTTTCCAATGGACATCCCCAAAGAGCTCAGCCACAAAGGGAAACATTCCTTACCCAAGGGGCAGCTGGGTCTGCAGCATCTCCCATTCCCCTTGAAGCACAGATGGGACCTGTCGTGGTGACTGCATGGCCCAGACATCAGAAAATGGGTGGGGAAAAGCAATCCCCCTCCAGCCCAGGGGGACCACACGGGGACAAGAAAGAGGAGGCACATACCTGCTCCTCCTCATCCTCCACCCCAGGCTGTTGCCTGCTGCTGTCCTCTCTTCCCAGCTCCTCGGGCTGCTCGTGCAGACTCAGACTCCCGTGAATATCCGACACTTCGTCTGCCGACCCCAGTCCCATCTCCTCCAGGCAGATGCTGGCTCCTTCCCTCGCCAGCTCTCCCGGGATGCTGGGACTCGACCCTCCCAGCGCCGGATGGCTCAGGAGCCTCCTCTGTCGGCTGCCGCTGCCGGGAGCGGTGCCCGCATCCTGCAGCGAGCCTGCCCTGCCGGAGCCCGTGCCCGCCCGTCGGGGGTCGCGAGTGCCGCAGCTGGCTGGGGTGTTCGGGGCTGGGGTGCTGGAGAGGCTCTGCTCCCCACCTCTGCCGCTCTGGATGTCTCCGTTCTGCAGGCTCCCCGTGGGGACAGTCCCATTGAGGGCCCGCTCCCGCTGGAGTCGGTCGCTGCTGTGCTCCAGCTCCTCCGTGCTCAGCTCCCGGCTGCCGTCGGGCAAGGGAGCGTCCTGCTGCTCGTGGAGGGTGGGTTTCTTCCCGATGTGCGTGACGCGAAACCTGGAATGGGGGGCAGGACAGGTTAAAATCCTTTCCCTCCTCTCGCACAGCTGTATTCCCAGTTTGCCTGTACCTCCAGCCTCGGATCTCTTCTCTTTACCGTGATCTCCAGACTTTCAGATCCATTCAGCACCACCCCACCCCTGCTCTAGCCATGCCCCCGTTGACTTAACCCAATGTTTCACAGCATTTTTAGCAAAACAAATAGAAAGAGAAGGATGAAAAGTCCAATCCAGATGTTGGCTAATGCAGACCCTGCTAGCTTGTCCTCCAGGCAGAAAGATGGATCACAGCTGCTGGAAATGCTTGGAAACACAACCTGGACCACAGTGTGCCCTAAGCAAAGGCAGAGACAGGTTTTGGCATTGATTTGGGAACAGAGATCAAAGGCAGGAGGAGTTGTTTAGCTAAAATTTGCCAGAGCACATTTTGCACCATCTCCTGGAGTGACTGATAGTGCCTGGGTGGTTCACCAAGGTTCCACCATGGCCAGGTAACAGCTCAGGTGGGCAGAAGAACAGCTGCAGAAGCTGGTCTGACACCCTCAAGGGGTGTATTTATAATCAGAGGTGATGCAATACTGCACATGGGGAGAACAGAGAAGTTAGGGGTCATAGAATGGTTTGGGTTTGAAGTGTCGTTAAAGACATCTCATTCCACTCACTGCCATGGGCAGGGACACTTTCCACCAGCCCAGGCTGCTCCAAGCCCTGTCCAACCTGGCCTTGGACACTCCCAGGGATCCAGGTGCAGCCACAGCTTCCCTGGATAACCTGTGCCAGGGCCTGCCCACCCTCACAGCTGATAATTTCTCCCTAATAACCCATCTAACCCTTTCCTCTGGCAGTGGGAAGCCATTCCCCCTTGTTCTGTCACTCCATGCCCCTGTCCAAAGTCCCTCTCCAGCTCTCTTTGAGCCCCTTTAGGCACTGGAAGGGGCTCTCAGGTCTCCCTTCTTTTCTCCAGGCTGAACAACCACAACTCCCTCAGCTTGTGAGGGGTGAAGTGTAGGCAAAGCCTAAACTGAATTGTGAGTGAGCTGGTTGTGACTCACACCGTGACTCCTCCTCACAAGCACTGCCAGCCACTGCTGGACCAGCAGAGAAGAAATCCCTTCCATGGTGAGCTGGTGTCCACCAGCCAGAATACACCAATCCCACCACAGAGATCTCCTGCAGCCCATGACTCAGCCATACCTGCTCTTCCTGCACTTGGATCACACGTGGAGAAACTGCTGATGGCCCTGCATATGCTGAGGTTCAGCTGCGAGTCAGCACCAGGGCACAGCAAAACTCCAGCAGCAAAGTTCAAGCACTGCTGGGGTTGAAAGAAGAGCAAGACCCATAGGTCAAGTGCACGGCAGCACAGCAGTTCTGAAGGAGGAAGCAGCGAGGTCTGAGAGTCAAGAACAGTTTCCAGGTGAGATGGCAGAGACCACCAGAAGACCACCAAAAGGCTGGGGACTAGCCTATGGACAGCACAGACCCATCAGCATGGTCAGAATGGCTGCTCAGGATTGGAAAGATCAAGAAGAGAAATGCTCCAGCTCCAGACAAGGGACCCACAGGTCTGCTCAGGTCAGGCCAAGCAGCAGGAAATGTGACCTCACAGTTCTGTCCAGGAGAGACCTGTCTGTCCTTGGAGACAAGGCACCAGTGTTGCAATTTGGGAAGACCAAAGAATGTTCTGGTCCCAAAGAAGGACTGGGAGGAGACATGAGTGGCAGGATCATTGCTTGGCAATGCCATTAAGCAATGTCAGCCTGGGAGAGCCAGGAATGGATTCAAAGAGCAGGAAGGGTTTGGACTGGAGAGGACACAAGAGGTAATGTAAGCAACCTGTGGCTGGTGAGGGAAAGGCAGAGAGCACTGGCTGGCTGCCTTGTCAGCATCACTGAGGCTTTTGATTCAGTAGGATGTGACACACTGTGGCTGATTGGGTTGAGGACAATCAGATTCAGATGCTCTGGTGGACAAGCTCTGGCACTGATAGGAACTGGTTTAGGGAAAGCCCTGAGATAAATGGTAAATCGTTCTATGATATGAGAATACAGATTGTATACCCCTGATTGCCAAAGAAGTACTGAATAATTTAGGTGTGAAAAGCCCTCAGGTCTCCAGTCCAGCCCCCTGCTCAAAACTGGACTATCTCCCACCCTCAATCAGTTTGCCCAGAGCCCCATCCTGTCAGGTTTTGGAAAGCTCCAAAGACTGAGGTCCTCCCACTCCTCAGGGCCCTGCCCCAGGTCTGCACTTAATGGTAAAATAGTTTTTCCTTAGGTCTTTTCTGGATTTCTCTTGTTGCAATTTATGGCCATTACCTCTTGCCCTTCCCAGTGCATGTCTGAGAGGAGTCTTGTTCCATCTTCATTTAAACTCTGCCCACCCTTTGGGTAGAGAGAACTATTGGATCCTCCCTTTATAAATTTTTCAGGCTAAAAAATCCTCACATGCCACATGTTCCAGCCCCAGATGATCTTGGTGGACCTTCACAGTTCTCATCCTTTCCAGTCCCTCAGCCATGACCATGTGTCTGCCAGAACTGGTCCATGTAGGAGGAGGCTGGACTCTCAGCCACTGTGCCCAAGGCAAAAAAAACCCACAAAAATAAAAGATAACAAGACCTGAGGGTGGGTCTTTAATTTAAGAGGTGGGTTAAAGAAGCTGCCTTATGTAGGGCTTGTCTTGAGTCAAAGTATTTCATGTAATCAAGATATTTGTCATAAATAAGACACAGCAAGGGCAGTCCTGGGAAAGTCATCCAAGATTTGGAAGAGACAGGGCCAGCTTGGAAACAAGAAGTGAAATTTGGAGGTGGTTCTGTACCTCATGGGCATGTAGATCCCTTAGTAAAGGGACCTTGTACCAAGGAGATTCAGGATTTAAAATACAGCCTTGGAGAAATGGGATGACTGTCCTGTGGAGAAGGATGGTGTCACATGGGATATTAGCAGGGATAAGGAGAGAAACACAAAATTTGAGGGAAAGTACCTTTAGGAAAGGAGACTGTCTTCTCTGGCACTCAGAGGTGAGTGAGAGGAGACTGGGAAGAGCACGGACAAAGGACACAGAGGAGAGGATGGAGCTGGGCACCAGCCAGGCAATGAATTAGCCATGAATATGCATCTGTGCAGAGATCTGGCTTCTCAGACACCAGGAGCTGTCAGTCTCCAGAAGTTGTGATCCGAGCTGGAATTCAGCATGGGGAGGGCTGGCATGTGTCCCCCATTCTCCAGCTCCCCATAAAGCTGCAGTACCTTCCTACTGAGGCTCCTGGCTCAGATGGTGGAAAAATCCCTGTGACAGGACCAGGAGGAATGGCTTCCCACTGCCAGAGGGTGGGTTAGATGGCATATTGGGAAGAAATTCTTCCCTGTGAGGATGGGGAAGCCCTGGCACAGGGTGCCCAGAGAAGTTGTGGCTGCCCCTGGATCCCTGGAAGTGTGCAAGGCCAGGTTGGATGGGGCTTGGAGCAACCTGGTCTAGGGGAAGGTGTCTTGCCCATGGAAGGGGGTGGAATGAGATGAGCTTTGAGGTCCCTTCCAACCCAAACCATTCTGTGATTCCATGCCCACTCTGGCTTAGCATTCCCATGAAAGGGAATGTCTCTCTGGATCACAACATGCAGCTTCATCAAGGCTCAGGCCCTGGACGAAGTCATGCTGTAGGATTTCAGTATGACAGAGCTTTGTGCCTTACCATGGTGGCCATGCAGGGACTGGCAGTTGATTGTCACCCTGCCCCAGTCACCACAATTGTGGGGAGCTGGGCCCTGGAACACTTTTCCAAGCCTTTCTGCTGGGGCATCAGGCAACCTGGGCAAGCCTAGAGACTGTCCTACAGGTTGCTGACTACACAGTGACCACAGGATGCTCAGGAAGTCCCTTGAGGTGAGACCAGGTGGGGACTGGAGAAGTATTTGTGGGAACTATCAAGAACACTCCCCTATTCTTATATTCCTGCTGTGTCATCTAATTACAGATACCATCGGAGGCAACAACCTGGAGCAGCACAGCCATTCTTTCACTCTGATGGTGGTAGGAGGCAACTTGCACCTGGGACATGCTGTCCCCTCCTCCTGGTGAGGTCCCTAAAGCCCCCAGTTGAGCAGTAAGAGCTCTGCTTGTATGTAGCTGGGACAGCAGACTCTGAAGGACATAGACCTGGGGCCGTGCCCAGCACTGACTCAGCAGGAAAACCCAGGCTTGAGTCACCTTCCCGGGGAAGGAGGGAAGGCACTGGTACATCACAGCCCACCACATACCACAGGCATTTCCAGGTGCAGGAGCCACCTGGGTCCTTGGGACTTCCAGCTGCAGAGCTGCTCCTGCTGCATCTCAATGGGGAAGAGCAAGAGGGAGCCCAGCCTGGAGCAGGTGGGACAGGGGAAAGGGACCAGGGGGCTGAGGACACCCCATGTGGCTTGTTCCATCAGGCCCATGGCTGGCAAAGCCCATTTAAGTACCTGCCCACTGAGAAGACAGTGGTCTCTCCAGGATGCATCCTGCCTTTGCCCTCCTTGGACCGTCCTTGCCGCTGCAGTGGGTGCCTCTTCCTCCGGCTGCAGTGGATGCAGGGGGCCTGTGTGGAGCCCAGGTGCACTGTGTGGTGATGTGGTGGGCCCCCATCCTGGCTGTGGGGACAAAGGCTGCGACAGGAGAAGGACATGACAGGTCACATTCTCTGCAGGAGACATCCCAACCTTGGTGCAGCCCCACTGCAGCAAGCCCTGGGAGCAGCAGCTCTGGAAGGCACCTCCACTGAGGACAGGAATGAGGAAGAGCTATTCCCCTTGCCAGTGGGGTGAAGCACTCCTCAAGACCCCCAGGGGAGCAGGACTTCTCGTTGGAAATATGCTTTGTAACAGTTGGAAAGGGGGTGGCTGCAGTCTCCAGACCAAAGGGATACCCAAAGGCTGCTTCTCCCCCTCTTTGCATCAGCCACAAGCCCTCACCTCACTGGCACTGGGATGTCCCCTTCATTTTCCCCCAGCATCTCCTTGAGAGCCTCTGCATTTGCTGAAGAGAGAGGAAAACAGGAATGTGTCAGCCAAAGTGGTCAGTACATCTCCAGGCTGCCCCATGGACATGCTCACCTTCATTTTGTATGATGCATCTCACAATCTTCTCCACGGTGTCCTCGTTCAGCTCTTCCTCTTCATCTGAAAAGAGACAATGTGGCACTGAGGGCTGGGATCCAGACACTCTGCTCAGGGTTCCCTCCCAGGAGCAGCCACATCCACAGAGAGATTGGAGAAGCCTTGTGTTCCTCATCATGCTGGGAAGCCACTGGGGATCACCAGATCCCTCACCCTGGGAAGGAAATGGCTGAGTCAGCAGATATGTGTACAGGGAGAGGGGGGTCGTGTTGCTTCTTCAGAACTGGGGAGCATCTGGAGAAATGAGTGGGAAGCAAGTTCCAAAAAGGTGAAGGAGGAGGCTCCTTGTGGGGACAGTCCATCTGTGGAGCCCCTGGATGCAGTATGCTGGAAGAGCTCAAGTCTCCAAGGATAAACAGGGCATGTTCACAGAAAATAAACCCACTGGGGCCTGTTAAACACAGGGAAAAAAACATCTCTGATGGAGAATGTCCCAGAGCTGCACACTGTTAGAAGCTTAAAAGAGGGGAAACTTGGCTGGTGCTTGCTCTGCCTGTGGAATTCAACCCCAACATTCATTACAACCTGCTCTCAAACACTGTTGGAGGCAGGAGACCTGGATGGATGGATGGATGGATGGATGGATGGATGGATGGATGGATGGATGGATGGATGGATGGATATTCAGCACAGTCTGCTGTGGTAGGTGCTCCTGTAAGCTCTTTGGAGCTGTGGTCTGGCAGGCAGCTGCCTCAAAGAGCATGGTCACAGGCTGCCACCATTGTCCTGGAAGCCCATGGAGTTGGGCTGTGGTATCTCCAGAGGGCAAAGCCCACCCTGGAAGGTTCAGACACTGTCTCCATGTCATGTACAGCCAAGTCATTAAAGCCAGAGAACCATATCCATGGACACCTGGAAGCTCTTGCTGCATCTGTGGGTGAGCTGGAGGAGCCACATTCCCCTCCTGTGCACAAGAAATGGCATCAGGAGGTGCTGATCTTCCCGAGCACTGCTGATAGCACATGGAAGCTGGAGGAGTTATGTAGCACCATGTGGCTGTTTCCAGCTAAGGAAGCAGCTGAAGGAATGTGTCTTCCCCATTTCAACATGAAACCACCAAATGACAGAGCTTGCTTGGGCCAGGCTCTACTTTGCACCCACGCTCGATGCTGCAGTGACTTCCCAATCCAGCCACCCAAGAGCAACGTAGAGTGGCCTGAAGTGATGGGAAAAAAATCCCTAAAGGTCCCCTTCTAGCATGGAGATCAAGGAAATACCCTTATTCCTCTGGCCTGCATGAACACAGCAGGGATTTCAAGAAGACACGACCAATACAATGCTGGCCTCATGCCAGACCTCCTAATGCCAAAGGGGCAAAAGGGAAATCTTGTGCCCCTGCTTGGGGATGTGGATTTTAATTCAGGAACTGAGTATTCCATAGGTCCACCAGCATTACCTTTTGGTGATGATGGTCCTTTGGGAAGAGCCAGACGCTGCTTCCTACCTCCCTGTCACTGCCAGCCTTCAGCAGACTGTGGAGCTGGCAGATCAGAGGGATCCCCGAGCCACACACTCCCAATCCCCCGGGAACACCGTGCTGGTCTCACCATCCCTTTTTCCCAACCCAGCTGCACGTCACAGGTAACTCTCCCAGTCCACATCCCACATCCCAGAAGTGTGTATAAGGAGCACCACTCCCTGCTGGATGAAAGGCACACCCTGAGCCCCCACTGAGCCCCCGTGGCCCCAGCACTCACTGTCCTGGAGCTCCGCCAGCACATCTTTGTTATCTGGGTCAAGATCGTCCCGGAAAGTCCGGCACCGGTAACCCTTCTTCTTCAGGACATGGCAGATCAGGAAACCCACCAGCCCCATGATGAAGAAGACGAGGACGAGGAGGAAGACCATAGACAGGCTGTGCTGGGGGTCTGACTCCCCATGGTCGGTGCTGTTCTGGTCTGACATGCGGACCTAGGAGAAGGGGGAAGGCAGCTCAGAGCCCCTCGGTGCTCACCCCCACGAGGCTCCCTATGCCCATCCTCCTCTTCCTCCTGTCGGGCAAGCGCCAGCTCCCACTTTGGGGTGGGCTGCCCAGAGCTCATCTCTTGCCCCACGAGGTCCAGCACGGTGCGGGGAGGAGAGGACAAGCTGGATGTGTCTCGGCGCGGTCTCCCAAGGACACCGCTGCCCCGCACACACCCGGCAAGAGGCATCCCAAGGGCAGCGGCCGCGGCAGCATCCCCGCAGGCCCCGGGATGCGGGGCGCTCCTCCGGTCCTTGCCGGCGGCTTCCCAAGGGCACCGGTGCCCCGGCCTGCCCGGGGCTCTGCGGCGGGCAGCATCCCCCCGCTCGCCCTTGCCGGGGGATGGCTGAGCATCCTCCCGCAGCCCTCGCTACTCACGGCAGAGGGCCTTTGCCGGCAGCGGCACCGGCAGCGGCACCGGCAGCGACACCGGCAGCGGCGGGGATGGAGCCACGGCAGCCGGGCTGGCGGAGGGCCGAGCTGCCGGCATCTCCCGCATCGTCCTCCCCCAGAACCGAGCCGGTTCCCCCCTCCTCGGCTTCCCCGGGAGCTCCGGGCTCCTTTCCCGAGGGCTCAGCGCTCGCATTCCCACTCGCCGGCTCCGCTTGCCGGCATTGAGTCAGTGCCCCCTCGGCTGCCCCCCAGCCCCTCTGCGGCGGTACCTGGGCCTGCGGTCCTCCGCAGCGCTCTCCTCTTCACCTTCACCTTCACCTTCACCTGCCTCCTAGCAACCCCGCATCCCCGCGGCTGGGCACCGCGGCGAGCATCCTCCGGCTCCCGGCTCCCGGCTCCCGGCTCCCGGTTCCCTGCCCGCCTTCCCCGGGAAGGAGCCAGCTGCTTCTGGCCGCCCGCTCTCTGTCTCTCTCTCTCTGCCACAAGAGCGCCCGCCTGTCCCGAGCCCAGAAAAAAAACCTCTCCGAAGCGGTTTCGGCGGAGCTCCGGGGAAATGCCGGCGGCTGCAGCAGGACGAGCAGGAGCGCTGCTCAGGGGAAGCCAGCGCTGCCCAAGCTGCTGCCCGCCCCGGGCTGAATAAGCCTCACCCCGCACGCGTGCCAGCCCCCGAATTCCCCTGGCACCCTCCTTTCGGTGATTTTGAGAGCGCTGAGCGCTGGCGATGGGAGGGAGAGGGGTGGAAGTGGGGCTCAGTAAAAGCGGTGCAGGTGCCACAGCAGCATATGCTGAGGGACAGAGGTGCAGACACCCGCATGGAGATCACAGCACTGAGGAGATGGTGGGAAAAGAGCCCTGGGAGACCCCTCTCTCTCCCTCTTCCCTAAAAAAAGGAGCCATTTGAAATCTCCAGGCATGGTGGTCTGACAACCTTCATCTTCACCACATTATCCTCACTCTGGAAGGCTTCACCCAGCCCTCCTTTGCTACTGCACATGAGGTTTGCTCTTCTCCTTCCTTCACCCACCTGCCAGTTCTCCACCCAGACCTTGAAGAGCACACAAACCCTTGAAATCCCTCCCACTCCATTTCTGCTGAGCTGAGCACCGATCTATACCCCCATTCCTCCGTGGGAATTGTCCCACCACACTCTGTATTGCCATGACACAACTCACAACCCCTCCAGGCTGTCAGCTGTGCCATGCTGAGGGCTCCTGCCCCTCTGCACAGGTGACCAAGTCACCTCTCAGGGGCCTCCTCCATCACTGTGATTTCATGAGGTCACCACGTCATAGGTGCCACCCATCTGTCTGCTGTCCTGGCAGGGAGACAGGCCCTAAGAGGCACCATCCATGGCTGGAAAACACCGCAGCCTGCAAGCCTTATCCCTGCTGCCATGGATTGCTGAGCCATAAGAGAGGAGAGGTCTCCAAAATCCTGGACCAACAAGCTGCCGTATCAGGCGAGTCTCTACTGATGAAGACTTCAAAAAGCAAACCTCACAGGCAGTTTACTCCTTGCCCTTTTTGATTTGGAGAGGGGGAACTGGCAGGTCTGGGTTCCTGCAGAGCCCTGAGGGGATGCAGTCATGGTGAGCTCGTTCCCATTTTCCTCGTGCCCACGCACACTGTCCTGCACAATAAATCGTTCTTATTCCTCCCGGGCGTTCCCGCCCACCCAATGCATTGCTGCACCCCACCCCCCTGCCAGCCTCTCCCACCCCCTTTCCAGACTCCAGACGTGCTGGACAAAACGAGCCCAGGCTGCTCAGCATCGCCCACTTCAAGGGAAGATTCCCTTTTTCCCACAGCCTCTGGTGTCAAAGGATTTTCACAGGCTGGGGAGCACAGGATGGCACAGTAGCCTGTCCGGGGACAAATTTTGGCCTCCGTGGGTGAACCAGGATGGGAAAGGGTCTCTCCTGGCTCTCCAGCTGGGTTATCCCAGTTTCTTTTAGTGTTTCTCTTCCTAATCTCTCATCAGGAATTGTGTTATCCTGGTCTCCATCCTGCTTCCACCAGCTCAGCCTCAGCGTTCCTCCAGGCTTCCCAGTCCTCATCCCACTGGGAATCCTGTTAGCACTTCAGTGGTCACACCACGAGCCCTGTCCCACACAGCCCCTTGCAGATGACCCAAAAAGGACATTGGGGCTCCTTTCTGCTCGAGAGCAGCCAGCATAGCAGGCATGAATCCACACAGCTGAGCTCTCCTTTCCAAGCACACTGGCTGTGCCCATCCTGCCTACATGGGTTGAAGCCCCACACCAAGCCACAGTGGTGTTGTGGACATGGCTGTGGTTGCTTTTGATATATCCAGAACCTGGGCTTTGCATCCTCTGGCCCCTCCTGACCCCATCCCAGCTCCTGTTCCCATCCTGTGTGACTCCACCGAGGCAGCATGAGCTGAGACACAGGGCAATCCATCCGGATCTCTGGGATAGGCAGCTGCCTGCTTCCTGCCTGCCCGCTGCATCCAGCATCATTATTCCCTGCCCTTCCTCCCTGGATCAGCCAGTCAGGGTTTCCCAGGCCTGAATCCTCTCATGGCGTTGCCTGGAAGCCCTTCAATTTTAAGCTTCCACATCGGAAGGTTGTTGGGGAGGAAGGTCACAGAGCGGCTGAGGAGAGGGTGGAGGGACAGCAGTGTCCCTGTCACCTCATCCCTCAGCCAGCTCTGATCCCAGCGTGGTGCCACATTACCTCTTGTCTGCTCTCTTCCCACACCTCTTCCACAGCCATCGGAGCAAACATCACCCCACAAGCAATAGGAATGCACCCGCTCAGGGGACTGGCCACCCCGGCCCCGCTGATGGTCCACGTGGCAGCTAAACAGGCTGGATTGCCCAGATCAGGGAATCCCATGGGCAGGCTCCTCCTTGGGTCTTCTCTGTGATGCTCAACCCAAAAATTGCCTTCATGTCTGCAAAACTGCTCCGTCCCAATCGTGTCAAACACCTCCTTGAATCCTGAGCCCTTATGTCAGCTTTCCAAACATGCCCAGCAGCTAATGGCTGTTAAACCAGAGCGTGTTTTTGCTCTCGAAGCACAAAGAGCATCTAAAAATATCCCCCTCCAATGCTTTCCTTGCTCTGCTCCAAGACCCGTGAAGATGCCCAAAGCAGCAACCAGCTTCCAGAAGGTAGGTCAGCCAGCAAAGCAATCCCAGCTGGGAGCAGGGATGTGTTTCTCTCCTCCTCACCCTGTTCCCCCGGATGGGTGATGGGACGTGCTTCCCTGGGTGGCTCCGTGTCACTGGGCGGGCGTTATCTGGTGGCAGCAGCTTGTGGAGCAGTGACATGAGAGGACAACTGTCACACCAAGACGTCAGTGTGTTCCATGAGTTCCTAGTACACCCGTGCTGTTCAGCACGTTCAAATCTTTTCACTTTAAGTCCTTTCGATTTGTTTCTGATGGTGCGTGCTGGGCTCAGGGGTGAGTGCCCCCAGCAGGGTCCTGGCTCTCCTGTGAAGGTGGCAGGGGGTTGGAACAAGATGAGCTTTAAGGTCTCTCCCAACCCAACCATCCTATGATCCTTGCTCTGTGCTCAGGAACTGGCATCCTAAACAGAAACCACACAGAGGGAGCAGTGTTCCCACAGGAGGTGGCAGAGCCAGTCAGAAGCATCATTTAATAATCCCACGGTATAATCACACCTTGACACATTCTCTCATCCATCTGCAGCCAACACAGCACCTGAAATTCCATGCCATCCCACTGTCACCTTGCTGCCCCACCAGCCTCATCCCACACATGTGGGAAGCCCCCCTTGCTGCACGTCGAGGGGTTTCCCTCCTGCACATTTATTACTCAGGATCCTCTGGGAAGCCAGGGAACCTCCCAGTGCCCATCTGCCGTGGTCTCCATCCTCAGCCAGCTTTGGGGTGTCCCTGAGGATCCTGCTCCTCTCTGAGACCCTGGAGGGTCAGGCAGTTTGCCTCCAGCATCCTTCATCCCAACCCATCCCATGGGAAGGCATCGTGCAGGAGACCAGCAGGACCAAGCACCGATTTTAGCTAATTCCTTTTCCAAGCCTTTGCACTGCTCCATTCATCCTTCCTTCTTTCCAGCCCCCAGGGAACAGACCTTCACCACCATTCCCAGTCAGCTCCTGCTCGTTCCCAGTTGTGCTCCAGCTGAGGTTCAGGTTTCCCCCATTCCACATGGCAATTCCCCACTTGGCTTTTATCCTCTTCCTGCCCGGCAGTGCCTCCCTGTCCCCAGTCCCTGCCAATCCCGGAGGTTGGGAGGACTGGGAGGGCTGTGGGCTGGGTGGCAGCAGGTTGTGGTGGGTTCCCATCCCTCAGGGACAGGGGACAATGAGTCCCAGCAAGGTGTGGGTGTGCCCCAAAGGACCCCCACTGCCACCTCCCCTGTGCCCTCACCAGGTGGGCTGTGGCAACTGGGGGTGACTGGAGGAGGCTGGGAGTGACTGGGAGACAAGTGGGAGTAACTGGAGGGCAGCTGGGGGTGACTGGGAGACAAGTGGGAGCAACTGGAGGGCAGCTGGGGGTGACTGGGAGACAAGTGGAGGTAACTGGGGAGCATCTGGAAGCGACTGGGGGGAGGCTGAGGTTGACTGGATACAAGTGGAGGTAACTGGGGACAGATGGGGGTGACTGAAGGAGGCTGGGAGTGACTGGGAGACAAGTGTGGGTAACTGGTGAACAACTGGGAGTGACTGAGGGCTGCCACAGACCTATAGAAGAGAATCCAGTGGGCAACTGTGACCTACTGGGAGTAACTGGGGGTGACTGGGGGCACTTGGGAGTGCCTGGGGAGCAGATGTAGAGCTATGGGAGAGAATCCAGAGGGCAACTGGAGTAGGTGGGAGTGACTGGGAGACAGGTGGAAGTAACTGGTGAGCAGCTGGGGGTGACTGGGGGCTGCCATAGACCTACAGAAGATAATTCACTGGGCAACTGGGATCTGCTGGTGTAACTGGGAGCACCTGGGTGTGACTAGAGACAAGATCTAGAGTTATGGGAGAGAGAGTCCAGCAGGCAACTGGGAGCAGCTGGGAGTAACTGGGGGCAGCGAGGGGTAACTGGAAGCAGCTGAGGATGACTGGGGAGAAGATGTAGGGTTACAGGAGAGAAACCAGCAGGCAACTGGGAGCCGCTGGGAGTAACTGGGAGCGTGCAGCTGGGGCTGCCTGTGGGCAGCTGAGGGCAGCGAGGTGACACTGCGGCGCAGCTCGATGTGACTGGGGGCGACTGGGGGCAACTGGGGTGACTGGGAGGCAGCTGTGGGTGCCACGCGAGCAGCCGGGCGCGGCTGGGAGCAGCTGTGAGGCCCCGGGGCGGACTGGGATGACCTCGGAGGAACTGGGATGAGCATGGAGGAACTGGCATGTGGCTCGGGCGGGCACTGGGACCGACGGGGCGATTTAGCCCCGCCCACATCCCTTTAGCCCCGCCTTCATACCCATTAACCACGTCCCGTCTCATGGCCACGCCCCAAATCATTTGGCTCCGCCCACAACCAATCAGGCTATCTCCTATGCGCTTTAGCCACGCCCCCAGTCCGGAAGCCACTCCCACAAACCCCTTTAACCACACCCCGCTCCTTCAGCCCCGGCCCCGGCCGCGGCGCGGGTGTCGCGGGGTGATGACGTGAGCGGGAGCGCGGCGCGCGGCCTGTCCGCCATGGCGAAGACCGTGGCCTATTTCTACGACCCGGACGTGGGGAACTTCCACTATGGTGCGGGCCGGGCCGGGCCTAGCGGGGCCCGCCGGGGATTGGGCAACGCCGGGTCGGGCGGCGGAGCGGCCGCGGGGGCGCCGGGGCCGGGCCGGGGTGGGGGGTGTGGCCCATCCCATCCCCCGGTCCCCTCACGGCCTGGTCCCCTCACGCACATTCCCCTCTCCCCATTGCCCTCTCTCCGCTCCCCTCTCCCCATGCCGCTCGCCCCGGCCCCACCTGTGCCTGCGCGGTGCCCGCGGGTGTCGGTGCGGCCGTTCGGGCCCCCCGCGCTGATCCCCGCGCGGTTCCGTTCCAGGCGCGGGGCACCCCATGAAGCCGCATCGCCTGGCGCTCACGCACAGCCTGGTGCTGCACTACGGCCTCTACAAGAAGATGATAGTAAGCCTCGCGTGGGGCTTGGGGGTTTTGGGACAAGGGGTTTGGGACAAGGAGTTTGGGGACGAGGGTTTTGGGGCAGGGGGTTTTGGGATGGGGGCTTTGGGGCAGGGACTTAAGGGCTTTAGGGACAGGGGTGTTTGCACGGGGTGCTGGGTTGGGGGTTCAGGGCAGGGGTAAGGCGGGATAAGGCCTTAAAGTAAGGTTGGGATAAGGCGTTTGGGACAAGGGGGTTGAGGTTGGAGGATTTGGAGCAGCGAATTTGGAGCGAGGGGTTTGGGGCAGGGAGTTCAGGGGGTTTGGGGCAGGGGTAGTGGCCATGGGGGTTTGGGATGGGGGTTTGAGGGTTTGGGGCACGAGTCTTTCGAACAGGGTTTTGGGCAGGGAGTTAGAGGGGGTTAGGGACACGGGTGTCTGCACAGGGTGCTGGGATGGAGGTTTAGGACAAGGGGGCTTGAGGGTTTGGGACTGAGGCTTGGGGCAGGAGGTTTGGGTGTTTGGGATGGGGTTTGGGGCAAGGGGTTTGTGACAGGGCAGTTTGGGGCAGGACACCACGGTGGGTGTTTGAGGCTTCAGCACATGTGAGAGGTGTCAAAGCTGAGCACTGCCCTGCTCCCTGCCCTCGGGGGCCCCACATGGCCCCTGTCAGTCAGTAGCTGTTCCCAGCTTTGCTGTGTCCCTGCCTCCCCTTCAGCCCCCCTCCTGCCCCAGCAGGACCAGGTTTGGAGCAGCCTCAGACATTCCTGTTGTCCTGAACCCCCTCTGGACCACCCAGGCCTGGTTGGAAGGTTCCCACTGTTGGTTGTCACTGCCCTGGTCACACCTGGGTGGCAGTGCCATCCCTGGGGCTGTGACAGTGCCCTGGCACTGAGTATGGCATTTTTGTGTCTGCAGCACCTGCTGGCAGGGACCAGTGAGCTCTGGGATTGGGATTGTTGAGCCTGGAGAAGTGAAGATTCCAGGGAGACCTTAGACCCCTTTTCAGTGCCTAAAGGGGCTCCAGGAGAGCTGAAGAGGGACTTGGGACAAGGGCCTGGAGTGACAGGACAAGGGGGAATGGCTTCCCACTGCCAGAGGGCAGGGTTAGATGGGATATTGGGAAGGGATTCTTGGCTAGGAGGGTGGGCAGGCCCTGGCACAGGTTGCCCAGAGAAGCTGTGGCTGCCCCATCCCTGGAAGTGTTCAAGGACAGGTTGGACGGGGCTTGGAGTAACCTGGTGTTGGAACAAGATGATCCTTAAATTCCTTTCCAACCCAAACCATTCTCTGATTCCATGACCGCTGTGGTCATGGAATAGTAAAGCTACAAACATGCCCTCCAAAGGCTTCCTGACTCACCTTGTTGCCCCAGGGGGGTTCACTCATCCTTCTCACACCTGGACAATGTTTGTCCCACCTGCCCTTCAGAGCCCACCCAGCTCTCCCAGCCCAGGGCACTCCAGTTCTGGCTCTTGGAAAGATTTTCTGTTCTATCAATCTGACATATTAAACCTGCCAAAACATGATCAGCATGGAGAGGTAATAGAAAAGAAAACTTCAATCTCAATTTTTTGCATCTCCAGGCCTTTAGGATAAGGGAATAGCACTATGGTTATGTGGTACCCTCTGTTGAAGTATTTTATTTCCCTTACTGGAAGTGGGATGAACTGTGCTCCTTTCCCAGGAATCCTTATGCACTTTTCTGCCCTTTCTCACAGAACAGAGCAAGTGAAAAGCTCTCAGGAATGCAGGGCAGGTGATTTAATGGTTAGGATACACAATCAGGGCAGGAATAGAGTCATCATAGAGTTATGGAATGGTTTGGGTTGGAAAGGACCTTAAAGCTCATCCACTCCCACCCCCTGCCATGGGCAGGGACACCTTCCACTAGCCCAAGTTGCTCCAAGCCCCGTCCAACCTGGCCTTGGACACTTCCAGGGTATCCACAGCTCTGGGCAGAGAACAGTAAAAGTTTTG
Source organism: Xenops minutus (assembly GCA_035221455.1). Classification (NCBI taxonomy): domain Eukaryota; kingdom Metazoa; phylum Chordata; class Aves; order Passeriformes; family Furnariidae; genus Xenops; species Xenops minutus. The sequence continues at coordinate 2,146,082 of JAWWEE010000025.1, forward strand.
TACCTTTCTGCTCCCTTTGAGGTAGGTTTTTCCCATTGTGATGTGCAGAACGTGCCACCTGCAGTTGCTGATCGGTTTGGGGCGACTTGTTTTGTGTTCCTTTCCTGATTTCCATGTTCACTGGGCTGGGATTGCTGCTTTGGACTGATAAACCATTGCATTCCTGCCTGGCACAGTCCCAGATCAGGTTATGATCCAGTGCCTTGGTCTGGCTGCTGCCTGCTGTCCCCACAGCCTGTGACCTGTTTGGTGTGCCCTGGGGAAGGGCCTGTGCCTGGAATGTTGTAGTAAATGTTGGAGGCACCACTAGATTTGCTTTGTGTGGATGTATAGATGGACCTGTGTGGGATACACCCATGCATGCACAGTGTGTTTCCGTGGGAATTGCCCTGGTAAAGAGCTGAGGAGCCTCTGTCATAGGGATGTAGGATATTCCCCCTCCTTCCCCTTCATGCCGCATCCCTGGAAGTGTCCAAGACCAGGTTGGATGGGGCTTAGAGCAACATGATCCACTGGAAGGTGTCCCTGCCCATGGCAGAAGGTGGAGCTGGATGATCCTAAACTTTTCCAGCCCAGACTATTCTGTGATTCCATGACTCCATGTAAGCAGTGCCATCTCTACTGTCTGGGCAGGACAAGGTGCACAGATCCTGTATCTGTGGGAACAATATAATTTTCCTGCTTTTTATTTTTTAGGGCAAAGCCAGATCAGCCAAACCAGTACAAGAGGGGCAGAGGGAAAAGCTAGAGTTGTAGGAATGCAATATATGAAGTTAATCTGGGATGTTTAAACTTGAGCAAAGCTTTCCTAATTAATATAATTCCCCAGTGAAATCACATCCAGCATGGTGACCATTGCCCAGGGTGGAGATGCAGCACTTGAGGGAGTGTGGGGAATCTTTGCAGAATTTCCCTTTCACATTTTTCCAGTCAATGTGTGAACTTCCACAAATAACTACCCTGGAGCTGGGCTTTTCCTTGCAGGAACAGGGAGAAAACCCCATGTTCAGACCTAACACTTTTAAAGGTCAGATCCATGTCTGAGGGAGGCAGTGGGCAGAGCTCTACATTTGGCCACATTTTTAGTCTTGAGACTCTTTTCTGGGGTTTGTATTTTCCAGGAAGCTGAAAATCTCAGAGCCAACTTCATCCTGCACAGTCACTGACTGGCAAAGTTAGGAACAAATAAAAGCAGGGATTATGCTCAGCTGGGACTGCAAAAAGTCCTGCTAACTTTGTGTCATGGTTGCATCGTCTGCTCTCTCTGCCTCCTCCAAATAAAAGGCTGCTCTCCTGTCAGGCTGGGTCTGCCTCTTCCGACCTTTCCCAGCTTAGGAAGGTGGGTGGGATTGCTGGGACTGGGTGAAGGGTGGAAAGAGGCAGGTTTCTTCTGCCAGCAGCTGAGTCTGGGGAAGATTTTGGCCTGTTTTTTCCCTAACTTTGTGTTTGAATCACCCATCCCTACTTTTTCTTGTCCAAGAGAGACACTGGCTATCCAGTGAGAGCCATGTCTTCTCTGTGGTGTCTCTTTACCATTGGTTTTAGCCTTGTTTGATTTCATGAACCAGCAGGATTCCTGGAGCCTTCCTGGGGAATGGAAACACCAAACTTCACACAACTGTGTGGAAAACACCAGGAGAGAAGGAGATGGGCTTGTTTAGGTGTTTTGTGGCTCTGAAAATGAACAGCTTTCCTGCTGAGCCCAGAAAACAGGAACATTGGGGCGGATTTCCTGATAAATTTCCCTTTGGAGGCCACTTTGTGCATCTTACTGTTATTTTCATGTCCCATTTTTCTTACTAAGTGGTTGCTTTAAATAAGAGAAATTGGGAGACACAACAAAGATCTCTTATCAGTTTAATTTCCTCTCCCAGGTACATGGTATTAATGTTTAACCTCCCCTGTATTGAGGTATGTGCCCTAAGTGCCAAACTGGCAAGCCTGAGTTGTCACAAGATCCTGAATTTGAGTCCATCCAGCTCCCTGACCATTTTTCACCATTTTCCTTTCCAAGGGAAACAGAACTTATGCAACCCTTCTGTCTGTTTTAGAGCTTTCACCAAATAATTTGGAACCTATCAGCCCATTCCAGGCAACTTTGTCAGAGGGACTAAAACCACCCTTAGATCAGGGTCTTAAAATTGTGGAAAGCTTGTGACTGATGAGAGAACAATCCCCCCAGTGAAGGAAAAGCTGTGGTTTGGACTTGGCTGGTTTGTTTTGCTCCTTCCCAAGGAGGGGAATGTACTGTGGGGGAAGGCTTTGGAGAGTTTGTGGCAACAGCTGCAGTCAGGGGAGGCTGGAGATGGGTTTGTGGCTGCAGGAGGGCAGGAAAAGGTTTCATGGAACAACTGATGAATTTAAAAGAACACAAATGTCACAAAGCCACGCTGGAATGTTTTTCATGTCCCCCGTGCAGGTCACTTGTGTATTAGTTTGAGATTTCCTCTAGCCCAAAAAACCACGTGTTTGGATGGGAAATAAATGCTGTCTTTCTCCCTGGAAGGTTTTCAAGCCATACCAGGCATCCCAGCACGACATGTGCCGCTTCCACTCCGAGGATTACATCGACTTCCTGCAGAGAGTGAGTCCCAACAACATGCAGGGCTTCACCAAGAGCCTCAATGCCTTCAACGTGGGCGATGACTGGTGAGTGTCCTGTGCCTCCTGCAGCCAGAAGTGTTGCTCCTGCTTGGCTCATGTCCTTAAAGCTCTCTCAGAATGTCCCATTTCTTGCTTGTTTTCAAGCAGAATGAGGAATGTGTCCCTCCTATGCGTATCAGATTATGGAGCATCCTTGATTCCTTTCTCTTCCCTTTAGATATTGCAGTTTTCCTTTTTAGATCTATGGTTTGGCTTGTTGGGTTACAGACTCTTGTCTCTGTTTGTTCTGGAAGAGCCTTCAGTTCTTCTGAAATGTGTCAAAGATCTTTGTTAATAATTTGAGTGCTGCCTCCAGCCCTGAGGGCCCAGCACAGGAAGAACATGGAGCTGTTGGAATGAGTCCAGAGGAGGCACCAAGATGATCAGAGAGATGGAGCAGCTCTGCTGTGAGGAAGGGCTGAGAGAGTTGGGATTGTTCAGCCTGGACAAGAGAAGGCTCCAGTGTGACCTAATTGTGGCCTTCCAGGGCCTGGAGTGACAGGACAAGGGGGAATGTGTTCAAACTGCCAGAGGATAGGGATAGATGGGATATTGGGAAGGAATTCTTCCCTCTGAGGGTGGGCAGGCTCTGGCACAGGGTGCCCAGAGAAGCTGTGGCTGCCCCATCCTTGGGCATTTCCAAGGCCAGGTTGGACAGGGTTTGGAGCAACTTGGGCTAGTGGAAGGTGTCCCTGCCATGGTAGGGGGTGGAACTAGATGTGGCTTTGAGATCACTTCCAGCCCAAGCCAGTCTGATTCCATGATGTTCCAGATGCAGCCAAAGGGGAGCTAGTGCAGGACCATAGCTGTCCTCCCCACTCCTGAAACACAGTCTCTCATCATGTCTCAGCTCTGGGCACCTCCCAGCAGGGCTCCAGGACACTGGCACACTTTGAGAGCAGGGGAGCCTTTTCAGGACTGGCTTGGAAGCTTTGGGGATCATTAAATTCCCTGAGTTTCCCATTGTGTTTGCATCCAGCTCGCTCCCTGCAGGGTCAGAGTGATCCTGATCCCAAATTAACTCTTTCAGAGAACTGTGTCATCCTTGCTCAGGTAATATCCCTGGGCAGTTTCAGTCCTGGCTTTGCTCTGGAGAAATGGGGAGGGAGATGTTCTATGTTTCAATGGTGGTTTCCTTTTTCAGCCCAGTGTTTCCAGGCCTCTTTGAATTTTGCTCTCGTTATACTGGGGCCTCCCTGCAAGGAGCAACACAACTGAACAACAAGGTAAGGAGGCTGAGGTGCTGATCTTTTGGAACACAGGTGGAGCTTTGGGAAGGCCTTGTTAGGAGGAGGAAGGACCAGAAGGGTGTTCATGGGCCACAGGTGGGAGTTGTGCAGAGGGGAAGAGAGTACAGGGTTGTTGTTATCACATGGTCACCTTAAACTCACTTCTCTTTCCGTTCTTAGATCTGTGACATTGCCATAAACTGGGCAGGGGGTCTCCATCATGCTAAAAAGTTTGAGGTAATGAGGCAAATCTGTGGATTCCTCTACATTTTTGGGGCCCGGGCTCTGTGTTGTTGCCATTCTAAAACTGCTTCTCTTTCTTGCAGGCTTCTGGGTTTTGTTATGTTAATGACATCGTTATCGGCATCCTGGAACTGCTCAAGTAAGGACTGGGGGGTGAGGGCTGACCTGTCCTGCCTGGTTTGTGCTTTCCCTCTGCTGCTTCACTGTTCTCTCTCTGTTTCTCCATCTCATTTGCCTTTCTGGAATCCAGGAAGCTCAAAAGCTTGATTTTATTTTATTTTTTTTTTTTTTTTCCTGGCTTCATTAGTCACAAGAAAGTGTTTGAGAATTGGAATATCTGCCTCCAGTTTTGTTGCACGAAGCCTAAAGGATACAGAAGAGTTCTTCAATCCCATTTCTCATCCATCTGTAAAACAGTCATTTCAGGGTCTCCTGAGCCTCAGCCTTTTTGCCACAGTGAGCCTTTTGTAGGTAAATGCATGTTATGGCTCACTGGAGACAGAGAAATGACTCAAATCTTCCTTGCATTGCTTGAGTGGGTCAAGAACAGGACTTAAGCTACTCATGGATGATCAAAGGACACTGGCTCTCAGTAGAAAAGCATCAGGTTATTTTGGTTTTTAGAGAAGGAAAATTAAGTTCAGAATGGGAGGAAGAGTAACAGAAATACCTTCAATTTCTTGAATTATTCTGTGGGGGTTTTTATTTGTTTTTTTTGTACTCTCAAGTGCCCTCCTTGTCACTGAATCTGAGAAAAGTTGTTTTGGAATTAAAAGGGATTTGGAGTTGAACAGAAAATAGTTACGTGGCTGGGGGCAGATTTACTCACTCAGAAAGTCAGATTTTGGGGATGAACTGGGATTTCTTATACCTCCTTCCTCTCTGCCTGTCACCCCTGCTCCATGTTTGTAACCTCAGGATTTCACTATGTATCTGCACACCCATTTTCTAATCTGATGGGAGTCCAGTACACCAGAGGCCTCAAATACAGCCCAGTTACTCCTCATGGGAAATGATATTATGTCCCTCTCCTTTTGTTCCCTGTTTCCAGGAACCATTTCTGCAGCAGGGGACTGTATTTTGAGTGTGCTTCCCATTGTGGGAGTGCAAGTGGTGCCTCTGCTCTTAGCAGGTCCCTTTCTCCCTTTCCCAGTGCAGAAAGGCTGTGTCCATGCATTCCCCTTTTCTCCTTGCTGATATTTGTGGGATGAATAATCTAGGAAATTTAAATAGTTGATGTGTCACTTGGAAGACCATCAACCAGTCTGCTCAGATCCCTGCAGACACTTTAAAGCCCTGGTTCCAAGGCACAAACAACACACTGCTCTTTTCTGTTTTTCCAGATCCCTTTCCACTCCCTGAGAGTTTTGGCACTGATCCCCTGTTCTTTGGGGAATGACCAGGTGCAGCATTTCCTTGGGAAAAGCTGGAGAAACTCTCTCCAGCCAAGCAGGCAGCTCTGGAGCTGGGAGCAGGGATGGCTCAGGGCTGTGTCTCAGTGCTCCACAGCAGCAGTTTGACCATTACCCTGGAGCATTTGCTGGTGATGATCTCTGTCCTTCACCCTCTCTCTGTGTCTCTGGCTGCTTCTGCAGTAAATTTAATCCAGCCTGGAATTTTTGGTGTTCACCAGCTGGGACATAGTGCTCCAGTACTCTGACATGTGGAGGAAATGAGCTGTTCCCACCTCCTCCTTGCCTTTCATTTCCTGGTATGATTAAAATCCTTGCAGCTCTTAAAGATTAAAAAAGGGCTTGTTGGAAACAAAAACCTGCAGCTTTCTAACCCCCAGGTCGTTAAAGCAAGAGATTTTCATCATGTGCTTTCCATGGCTCCATCTGAAAACCCTCTTTCTTTTTTTTTTTTAAATACCTATTTTCAAGCACATCAGAAGAAAATGTTTTAAATATCGATTTCCAAGCACATCAAAAGGAAATGCTTTTGTGTGTTTGACTGTATACAAGTGCCTCATGTCCAAAGCATTTGATATGCTCAGATGGGTGCTGGTTTTCCTCCTGTATTCCATAGGTATCACCCACGTGTCCTGTATATCGACATCGACATCCACCACGGAGATGGGGTGCAGGAGGCTTTTTACTTGACAGACCGTGTCATGACAGTGTCATTTCACAAATATGGGAACTATTTCTTTCCTGGTACAGGTATGTGTTTTCCTGTACACTGTGAATGTGGCCTCACTTCAGAGTCCTTTGCTGGAGTAGAAAAGTGTAAATCACAGAACTAGAGCTGCAGGGAGAAATGGTGGGAGGAAGCGATTAGAGAGCAACAGAACTGTAGTTGTTTGTAAGAAGGAGGGGTCCTAAATAGGTTAAGAGACTCAGCCCGAACCTGATCTAGCCCTTCCACCCCTGTGAATTCTCAGAGCTGTGGTGACTTCCCTGTTTTCCAGGTGACATGTATGAGGTGGGTGCAGAGAGTGGCCGTTACTACTGTCTGAACGTCCCTCTACGAGATGGCATCGATGACCAGAGTAGGTGTTCCCTGCCCTTGTCCCTTCCCCAGGTCTTTCCTGGTCCTCTGTTCAAGAGCCATGACAGATCTACCTTTCTCTCCAAAGGTTACAAACACCTCTTCCAGCCAGTCATTAACCAGGTGGTAGATTACTATCAGCCCACCTGCATAGTGCTGCAGGTAAGGAAGCAAAGCTCTGCACACAGGCATCCCTTTTGGAGGCTGGAGGTGGGAGAGGGCTGTCCCTGTGTTCCATCATGTCCCTGGGGTTGCTGTGTGTCTGGAAAGCAATGTCAAAATTCTCTTGTTTTTCTGTTCTCCAGTGTGGTGCTGATTCTCTGGGTTGTGACCGTTTGGGTTGTTTTAACCTCAGTATAAGAGGCCATGGGTAAGTACAGCAGGGCTTGCCAGGGAAAGACCATCTGAAGGGCTCTAGTTAGCCTCTGCCCTGAGGTTTGAGCTTTGGCCTTCCAGCAATTTTTGGGGTTTTTTTAATGTTTGTGTGACAGGAGTGGGTCTGAGAATGAGGTGTACAAGGTGCTGCAGAGCAGAGGTTCAGGGCAATACATGATCCAGAGGAGGCCATGGAGATGCTCCAAGGGCTGGAGCCCCTCTGCTCTGGAGCCAGGCTGGGAGAGCTGGGGGGGTTCTGCCTGGAGAAGAGAAGGCTCTGAGAGCCCCTTGCAGTGCCTAAAGGGACGCCAGGAGAGCTGGAAAGGGACTTGGAGGGACAGGACCAGGGGGAATGGCTTCAAACTGCCAGAAGGCAGGGTTAGATGGGATATTGGGAAGGAATTCTTGGCTGTGAGGGTGGTGAGGTTGCCCAGGGAAGCTGTGGCTGCCCCATCCCTGAAGTGTTCAAGGCCACATTCGGCAGGACTTGGAGCACCCTGGTCTAGTGGAAGGTGGAACAAGAAGGGAACATGGGCATTTCCTACCCAAACCATTGTGAGATGATGATTCTGTGGTTCAGGCTCCCTGAGTGAAAGCCCTGAGCTCTGGGTGGATCACAACAGCTGTGGTGGTGTTTGAGTGCACGGGGGCATTTCTGACACAGGAATCTGCTGCAGTTCACAGCTCTGGCATGTTACTGTTTGGGGGTTGTAGGGAGTGTGTGGAGTATGTGAAGAGCTTCAACATCCCCTTGCTGGTCCTGGGAGGAGGTGGTTACACAGTCCGGAACGTGGCACGATGCTGGTGAGTCTCTGCTCAGTGAAGGGCACTGGATGAGCAGTTGCTGTGGGATTTGTCCCTGCATTTTCCATATCCCTTTCCCTGGACTCATCTTTTTCCATGTTTTCAGGACTTATGAAACATCATTGCTTGTAGATGAAGCAATTAGTGAAGAGCTCCCTTACAGTGGTAAGTTGGAGTTCCCCTTTTTTCTCGTGAGCTGAGCTAAAATATTTGTTACATGCTGTTCTGCATTGACCAGGGCCAAACTGACAGCATCTTCTGACCTTGGAGATGGCCTTGGGGATCCCTGGAAATGTTCAAGGCTGGGTTGGATGGGTTAGAGCAACTTGTCTATTGGAAGGTGTTCCCTGCCCGTGGCAGGGTGGTGGAATGAGATGAGCTTTAAGGCCCATTCCAACCTAAACCTCTGTGACCTCCAACCACCCACTATAGACTTCTCTGGACAGATACACCCTGTATCATTTAATTTGTGTCATTTCTTGTTCACTGACCTGAGTGTTGCTTGCTCTGTTGTTTTGTCTCATCCCTTGCAGTCAGAGCTGTACATCAGAGTGCCTTTCAGGCTCTGTCCCTCGCAGGCAGGTGTGGGGGTGAGCTGTGCTCTCTGCAGAGCTCCTGTCCCTCTGTGCTCTGACTCTTGCCTCTTTCCTTCACAGAGTACTTTGAATATTTTGCTCCAGACTTCACCCTCCACCCTGATGTCAGCACAAGGATTGAAAATCAGAACTCCAGGCAGGTGAGTTGCTTCCAGCTGTGTTGCAGTCTCTGCTCTGAACTTCCAGAGCCCTGTGGTTGATGCTCTGTCCTGTGAAACCAGGTAGAGCCCAGGCAAGGGGAGAAAACTGACAAAAAGCAAGAACCACCTTTCCTCTGGGATGTCAGAAAGTCTCAAAGCATTTGAGACCCTTTCTGGCTTGTCTCACTGTTTCCTGTGTGCTTGTGCTTGTTGTTTGAAGTAACTCTCCCACCTCCTCTGCTCTGATAATTGGCTTTTTGCACAAATTTCTTTCTCTTGACCGCCACACAGGTGATGCAGGCAGCTAACAGTGCTGACTGATAGTCCCACTGGGGTGATCCCTCTCTTTTTTTTTTTCCCTGTAGTACTTGGATCAGATCAGGCAGACGATTTTTGAGAATCTGAAGATGCTGAACCATGCTCCCAGTGTGCAGATCCACGATGTCCCCTCAGACTTGCTCAGCTACGATCGCACTGATGAGCCCGATCCAGAGGAAAGAGGCTCTGAGGAAAACTACAGCAGGTACCAGAGCTTGTTCTGGAGAAATAGGCCTCCCTTTCTGTCCCTACTGGAAAGGATAGGTGATATACTGGAGACTGTTTCAGTCAGAGAATCCCAGAATGGTTTGGGTTGGAAGGGACCTTAAAGATTATCTTGTTCCAACCCCCTGCCATGGGCAGGGAAGTCATTTCAGAGTCTCTGGTTTCACCCAGGAACATGTGGTGTCCTTATATGACATTCCACTGGGTGTCTGTGTGCAGTACATCCTCTGACCTTGGGTCCCAGGGGTGCCAGGGCTCTCTCTCCTCCCTGACAGGGATTTCTTTCTCCAGGCCTGAGGCTCCCAACGAGTTTTACGACGGTGACCACGACAACGACAAGGAGAGTGATGTTGAGATCTGAGGGCTCTGGACTGCTGGGCATCCCACGTTGGACATGAATGCTTGGAGCACTTAACTGGGCCATGTAGGAGCCAGTTAGCCCTCCCTTCATCTTAGACTGCACATGGTGGCAGCAGAAACAGCACCACTGCAGGATTCTGCCACCTGGAGAGGCAGAGAACAGTGAAATGTGTTCCTTACTTTCCACCACATGTCACGGTTCCAGCTGTCACTGCTCTGGGAAATGGGATCCATGCTGTGTCCTGGCTGGCTGCTTCCAGAGCCTGACCCATGCTCTGTGACTCCTGTGCAGGTTCCTGCCAGCCAGGTGGGAGCTGGAGCAGCTGTGCCTGCAATCTCTGCCTCTCTCCAGCACCACCGGATCCATCCTGCTCTCCCCAGCCCTCCACTCAGGTACCCACTCGACTGTCCTCTGCAGCCTGCACTGAGTTGCTTCCTGATGGCCCTTCCAACCATCTGATGCTCCACAGCTCGAGGAAAATTATTGGAGAAGATAAGGCCAGTTGTGGGGTTGGGGTCAGGAGTGTCCCTGGAGCAGGGGGAAAGGGATGGAAGGATGTTTGCAGAGCACAGGCTTGTTCCTTCCCCCCACACCCAGATTTGCATTCACAAACGAGTTCAGCAACACTCTGCCAAGTTGGACCCAACTTCCCTGCTGTGTTTGTTCTTCGAGAGGCTAAAATCCCTGTGGAACAGAGGTTTGGCTGCCAAGGTCAGTACATGGTGTGTCTTGCACCTTTAATACAGCTTCCAGCTGTCTTTTCCAAGTTCACACATGGCCCTTCTGTGTGTTAGCAAGAGATTTGGGCTGCTTGCTCCGAGTGGAAACCATTCCCTGCTGACTGCACCCAGCAGACATGGGTGAGGGAAGCTGCTTCCTCCAAGTCCTGTGTCTTTTTGCCCTCACACAGCAGAGATTTCTCTCAGCCAATCCCTCAAATCCCAGATTTTGCTGCTCCTTCTCCTGAGCTGTCACCTGGTACCTGTGGTGGTTTGGAACATGCTGTTTGGGGAGGTGGGAGGGTTTGGCCTCTGTCTGTACGGTTCTGTTTGTTTACTGATGTCTTTAAACATTAAATAAGAGGCAGTATTTTTCTTACCTGACCTGTTGTTCGTCTGTTTAATGCTCACACCTTTTTGGCTCCTGTTCTCCCAAGGATCAAGCACATCCCTGGCAGGGTAGTGTCATCCACTGTCTGAATGAATGGAGGAAATTCTCCTCAGAGTAAATGGTGAGTTTTCAGCATCACTGCACATGAGGGGAGTACACTGAACTCCCTTACAAGAGGCCAGGTGTAGTGGACACTCTTGCTTAGCCCTCTGAATCCAGTAAAAGCTTTGCAGGAAGCTGTGGATCTGCTCCAGGAAATCTTTCCTGCAGTTATTTTAAATATCATGATTTCTTTGAGCTTCAGTGTCTGTAACAGCCTGCTCTTTTGCACTCTCCCAAACCCCGTGTTGGTGGCTGGTTTGTAGTTCATGGAACTACAATGTGAAGCAGGCAGTAAGTCAGGGGTAATCCCAGTAGGTGCCCAGTGAAATCCTAGAAATAAATTGTGGTACAGTTGAACTGGGTGTGGAGAAGGATGATCAAAGGCATAGCACCGCTCCTGTGTGAGGAATGACTTGGTGGATCAGGATCCATCAGCTGGGGAGGGAGAGCTGAGCTGCAAAAGGAGCCATAAGGTTATAACCATGAGTATAGGAGAGGGTTTCTCCAAATATTAGATATTAGAGGAGAATGAACTCCGAAGCAGGGACTTCAAAGGGCATGGAGTGACAGAGGGAATGGCTTCCCACAGCCAGAGGGCAGGGTTAGATGGGATATTGGGAAGGAATTCTTCCCTGGGAGGGTGGGCAGGCCCTGGCACAGGGTGCCCAGAGAAGCTGTGGCTGCCCCTGGATCCCTGGAAGTGTCCAAGGCCAGGCTGGATATGCCTCAGAGCAACCTGGGCTGGTGGAAGGTGTCCCTGCCCATGGCAGGGGGTTGGAATGAGATGATCTTTAAGTTCCTTTCCAGCCCAAACCATTCTGTAGTTCCATGATTCTACCAAATGAATCTACCAAGGGCCAGCTCAAAAGAAGTGGTTTGAGCAACATAAGGTTTTGTCACCAAGTACTGGAAATGCGGTTTCAAAAAAAGGTCTGGGGGAAAGAAGAATCGAGGTTGTAAATACAAAGACACTTCTGGGTACAGGCTGTGGGTGAGCGCTCTGGAGAAGCCTTGCTGTGTGCTGACCCTGGGCTTGTGCCATTCCTGCATTTATTTGGCCCCTGACCCCTATTTGATCAGCTATGTTTGTTGATCAGCACCTGAGAAAATGTTCTTGGCAAATCAGAAGGCACAAAATGCTGCTCCGTTGGGTGGTCAGACTTGAGGAATAATAGAAGAGAATAGAAAATAAGTTGGTTTATTCCAGCTTGCCATCTCATCTGGTGTCACAGCCAACGTGTTCCCTCTGCTGCTGTCACCACCTTTATGACAAAACTGATTTACAGAAGGAATTCAGGCTCCCACCTTCTTTTTGGAATAAAAAGGGAATTCCCCCATGTAATTCTCTGAGCCATGAAGATGGACAGGACTTCACCTTGCAGACCCCTCAGCCACCTCTTCCCCCAGCACTGCTCAGGCTTTGTCTTTTCAGAGTTCCACTGTCTCCTGCATTTTGAAATAGGACTGGGAATTTGGAATATCATCTCTCCTGTGTTTCTGAAGGTGGGTTTGTTTTCCCTGCTTTGGGAAATGGTTGGGACACAAGTTTGGTCTGCAGAAATCTTGCTTTCCAGGGCTGCTGGAGCCACATTATCCCCACGTTTATCTGTGGCATCCCCATCATGGACTGGTACCAGGGTGGGCCTGACACCCTCACACTCCTTGATAGCTCAGGTAAGGTGGCACCTCTGCATCACTGACACCAAACTGCTTGGCTGCTCCCTAAAACACGGGGTGGACTGGCAACGACTGCAATTAAATGAGGCCAGATTTCATTAGCTTAATTAGTTTGAGAACACCCACCTGCAGAGCTCAGTGCAACAAGGACTCTGCTGAGCTGCAGTGAAGGGTGGGCACCAGGATCAGGGCAGGGTTGGCCCTCCTGGCTGCAAGACCACTGCTGCTCATGTTCAACTGCCATTGACCAGGACCCCCAGGTCCCTTCCCACAGTAGTCTGCTCTCCAGCCTCTCCTTCCCCAGCCTGTCCCATCCAGGGCTGTCCCATCCCAGGGGCAGGATCCAGCTCTTGGCTTTGTTAAACTTCACAGTTCAGCTGAAACCAGCTTGATCCTGGAGCAAACCCTGGTTACCCCATCCCTGCACTCACTGGAGTCACTGGACATCAGAGCTTCTGGCTTTGCCTCTCTCTATTTTTATCTTGAGCTGAGCTGTCTTCTGGTGTTTGTTTCCAGCATTTGGGATGAGGATTGAGGCTGATCACTACTTCTCTTGGCACATGTCTCCCATTCCTTGAGGCACAGCAATTCCACACTTATCACACCCAGAACACTGCTGTATTTGGGCAGGGACAGCTGCCACTATTCTATTCCAGAATAGAATAATTTAGGTTGGAAATTAAGATTGAGTCCAACCTTTATCTTGTGGTGTCCTCCCTAAGAGAAGGGCATGTCAGACTTCTGGCAGAGGTTCTTCAGAGCAGGTGGGGTTTGTCCAGCAAGAGCAGAGCTCAGTCTGGGGCATCATGAGGCTTGTGGGACATATGGAAGAAGGAAAATGTATTTTATATTGTATTTCCCTTCTTTTTAGATAGCTGGTGCAACTAAGGTGGAGAAAACTGAAGCAGAGTGGTGGAACTGGAGGCAGGTTTTTGCTGATGTGGCTGGGTAAGAGAGGGATTAGCAGGGATCAAACTAAAGCCTGGTTTACCTGATGCTGGACAAGGGCTGCCACTCACTGCTCCTAATTGGTTACCCCTGTACAGGTTGTGCTTGATCTTTCTGACAGAGCATGGGCTCACATCTTAATTTAAAATTTAAAAAAACCAAACAGGTTGTAGCTGTCACAGGGAGGGAAAGCTGTAATGAATCCTTCCCAACAAGAAAGGTGTTGTCCCAGTGTCAATCTGTGCTTTGGGAAACCTGGGGCTGATGTTGCTGGACTGGGAATGGTCTCTCAGAGGGTTTTCTCCCTCTTGGGCTAAGCAGAGGGATGGATCTTCATCCCTGACTGTCACTGAAGTGCTGCAGGAGGGCTGGGTGGTTGGGATTTTTGGGAAAAGCAAGGAAGGCCCTCTATCCCTACATGCACACAACTCCTTGTACATCCCTGCTCAGCCCTGTTTGTTACCTCTGCAGCTGGACTGACCACCTGGAAGAGCTGCAGGTTGAAGTGAAGAGGATGAAAAGGGACTCTGAGTAGAAACTACTCGATGCACGTGGTAGGAAGGAGATGCTGGATGTTGAAAAGCAGCAGCTGATTGTGGAGAAGCAGGAGCTGGCAAGCAAAGTCTCCCATTCTCAGATGGGAGAGGGTGAGGAGATCCAGTTCAGGCTGAGACATGGGCTGATGAATTGGGGAAGGGGTACAGAAGATGAGAGACTGTTCTGTGTTGCTGTCTGGAGAGAGGTGACATTGGAGGGAGGAGAAACAATGATAAGAGGCTGCCCTGGTCAGAGATTTGGGGAGTGCCTGTCCTGCAGATCCACAGAATATTCCCTGTTTATCCTCACTGGCAACAGGATGGTGCAAACATCACACAGCACCTCTCGAGCACCTTGTTTGATCATCATGGACAGAGATCACTGGGACATTCTTAAATATATTCCCCAGCTTCCTAACACTTGAGATGGATCTAACAAGCCACAGGTCTCTGAGGCCTGTTCCAACCCCTGAGTTTTGGGATTGGGAACAGACTCTACTTGATGAATGTGTTTCCAGCTGTAGTTTTCTCACCACACCTTGTCCCTCTATCTCCTCATGGGAGGAGGGTGCCAAGTGCCCAGGTGAGGGTACAGGTTTGGAGAAGGGAGGGGCTTTGAGATGAACCTGATCATCAGGGACATGCTTGAGGGTGGTGCCCTGTTTGCTCTGGCATGAGCTGACCACCAGCATGTTCTTGTTTCTGCTTCAGGTGGAGGCTGAAAGAAGATCTTGAAAGCACAGGGAGAGAAAAGGCTTCAGGCTCCTGTTCCCTGCCTGCAGCTTCACTCCAGGCACTTCAGTGAATGACCAGCCACCACCAGCAACTCCTCCTGGAGACTTCCCACCATCTCCTCTGCTCCTCAGTTGTTCTGGAATGTGGAGTGTTTTCCATGAGGGCATTTCCCCTCCTGCCTTTGGCTTTGGATTAGAGGGAGCCTGTGCACCTCGACTGCTTCCATGGGGATTGTCTCCAAAGAGAATTCTCAGCCAGCTGGACAACAGTGAATACCACACTGGGCTAAGGTAGGACCTACCTTTTAAAGGCCACCTCACACATTGATCTCTCCCCCAGCAAGCTCATCTCTGTGTCTCCCCTCACATCACACTGGCTGAGGGGTGTCAAGGCCCTGCTTTCTGTACTATAAAAAAGCCAAGGTTTGTAGAAGTGGGTGATTCCCTCTTTGTCTCAGCAAGCAGAGAGGACAGTACAGAGCACTCAGGGACCTGAAGTTCTCCAGAATCCATGAGGGGGCCTGGTTTGCATCAGGCTGGTACCTGCTTTCCTCTGCCACCTTTGAAGGCTCTGTGGGCTGGAAGGTCTTCAGGCTGAGAAAGTTGGGGCTGTTCAGCCTGGAGTAGAGAAAGTTCCAGTAGGGAACTTTCCAGTTCTGAAGGGGCCTGCAAGATTGCTGGAGAGGGACTCTGCATCAGGAGTAGTGTAGGATGAGGGGGGATGGCTTCACACTGACAGAGAGGAGGTTTAGGTTGGATATACTGAAGAAATTCCTCCCTGTGAGGGTGAGCAGGCCCTAGTACAGGTTTCACAGAGAAGCTGTGGCTGCCCCAACCCTGGAAGTCCCTGATGGGGACATTATTTCCATTTTAAACAGCCTAAATTCCCTGTTTCTGGGCACTGGGGGTCCCGGTGCAGAGCTGTGTTTGGACACCAGGTGGCATCTGGATCTCTGGAACTGAATGGAGACTCCCTGTCCCTGCTGCAGAGCCTGGCAGGGGGAACTGCACTCCTGGGAGTGGGTTTTTTATGGGGAGCAGGGTCCTGGCTGTGCTCTCAGAGTGGTCTGGGGGTGCCAGGATTGCTCCAGCCCCTGCAGAGCCCATGGTAGGCAGGTTTGTGGCCTGACTGTCACCAGCTGCAGAGAAGCAGAGTTTGCTCTGTGGCTTCCCTGTGTGGCCCAGCAAAGCCCTTGGCACCAGGAGTGTGGCCAGGCTAGCACTGCCCTTCCTCCACACTTGCTCCCATGGCAGAACAGCCCTCACACCCAGGGATTCCATCTGGGGAGCAACAAATTTTCTGTCCTAATTGCTCATAAAGAATCACATAAAATACATTTTTTTTCCTGTTTTACATGATTCTGGACACACTGCACCCAGCAGAGCTGAGGTATCCCTTGGAGTAAAACTTGTCCTGGCTGTGTTGGTCACACAGGGCAGCCCTGGAGCCTCAGTGTCAGGTGGCTGCTGCAAACAACTCACTCAGGAGCCCCACATTATTGTCTGTATTGGGTTGTTCTCCATGTGAAACAGCCTGTGAAAAAGTTCTATCTGTATTTACCTTTTTTTATTTTTTGGTAGGTGTAATCTAGAGAGGCTGGAAGTAGTGATATTAAGTGATCATTGAATGGTTGTGGTTAGAGAAATCTTCAAAGATTGTCTACACAACTTCCCTGCCATGACAGGGACTCTTTCCACTCTCACAGGTTCCTCCAAGCCCCGTCCAACCAGGCCTTGGACGCTTCCAGGGATGGGGCAGCCACAGCTTCTCTGGGCAACCTGTGCCAGGGCCTGCCCACCCTCACAGGGAAGGATTCCTTCCCCATATCCATCCAAGCCTTCCCTCTGGCAGTGGGAAGCCACTCCCTGGCCCTTTGTCCTGCCACAACAGACCCTGGTACGAGATCTCTCTCCACCTTCCCTATAAACGCCTGCCTTAGCACCCATCATTAGCTCCTCTTGCTGTCTCTACCTGTTAAAACCCCCCTTCATTTACAGCCACAGCTTTAATTAGTTGGACTCAGCATTAGGCCCATCATCCTCATCATACAACATTTCTTATGTCCAGTCTAAACCAAGTCTCTTCCAGTTTAAACCCTTTGTCCCTTCTCCTCTCACAACAGTCCCTGGTACAAAGGCTCTCTCCATCTCTCTTATAAGCCCCTTTATATATGGAAAGGCTGCAATGAGGTCTCCCTGGAGCCTTCTCTTCTCCAGGCAGAACACCCTCAGCCCTCCCAGCCTGCCTCCACAGCAGAGCTGCCCCAGCCCTTGGAGCAATCCTGTGGCCTCCTCTGGACCTGCTCCAACAGGTCCATGTCTGTCTTGTGTCAGGGATCCCAGGTCTGGACATGGCATTCCAGGTGGGGTCTCAGCAGTGCAGAGAGGGAGAATCCCCTCTCCCACCCTCCTGCCCAGCTACTGGAGATGAACCCAGGAGATAGTCAGCTTTCTGGGCTGCCAGCACACACTGCTGGGTCCCTTTTGTCACCCACCAGCTTCCCCCAGTCCTTCTGCTCAGGGCTGTTCTCCCATCCATCCATCCATCCATCCATCCATCCATCCATCCATCCATCCATCCATCCATCCATCCATCCATCTCTTCTTGTGCTTCAGAAGGTTTGCAGGGCCCACTCTTCCAGCCTGTGCAGGTCCCTCTGGATGTGACCAGGGACAGTCCCACACTCTGATGTCACTGGTGACATTAAAATAATGACAGTCCCAGTGTGGACACTTGAGGGACCCACATGTTACTGATTTCCATTTGGACCTTGAGCCTCTGAGTGTAACCCTTTGGACACACCATCCAGACAATTCCTTACCCATCTATTAAGATCAGATATAGAAGTCAGTGACTCCATAGCTCCACAAGGCCAGATCCAGAAATTATTTACCTCCTAACATATGGATATCAAGATACCCTTAACAGACAATAGGACTTTACTCACCCAGCTGAGGGTCAGGGCCCTGAGCACCTTGTGTGGACCCAAATCAAAGCTCCTCTTGAGACTGAAACTTTGGGGTTTTCTGTCAGTGCTTCCCAGTGCTGTGTACCAGTCACAGAATTGCTGTCCCTGGTTCTCTGCACCCTGCAGGTGCTCACAGATGCATTTACAGCATCCCTATGTGCTTTTGGCATGTCCTCAGATTGCCAGGCTGCTGTGGCATTGTTTCCTCTTGCTCATGGATGTCTTGCTGCAGGGATTGCTGGCATAAGTATCTGCTCTAGCCAATACCTCCTTCCCTTTTCCTTGTCCATCCCAGTGTCCCCAGCTCCATCACCTCTCTAGTGAGGGAGAGTCCTTTGGAATTCTGAGGCTGTAGCTCCTCTCTTCCTCCATCCATTCCTGTGGTGCCAACATGGGCTGAGAAGCAGTAGCAAACAGAGACAGAAACTTCTCTTTTCCTCTGTTGCTCAGGAATATTCTTGAAAAGAATAGAGACATCTGTCCACAAACCAGGGAGCTGGTAAATCCAAAAGTTTCTGTTGAGAAGAATGAATGAGGGGAGCTCACCAGGGATCATTCAGATTCAGTGGGTCCTTGAGAGGGTCCATTCCTCCCACTCCACATAAGGCTAATAAAAAAGCTAGGGATTGCTCAGGGCATTTTGCAGTCAACTTGGAGGATTTTCAATGATAAGAATTTCCCCAGCTCTCTTGATGTAACTGAGGTCCCTTCTCTTGTGTTTAACGACCCTTGTGAAAATATTCTTCTTACCTAAGTCAGGATTCTCCTGGTTGGAGCTGGTGGCTATTATCCCTTCACCTTCTCCCTGCTCTTGCTTCCTTGTTTCCCCTGGAGTGGTGTTGAACACACAATAACAGCTTCAGAGTACTTTGACAGGGCACTGGGAGCAGTGCTGGTGGGAAAATGAATATTCCTTTGCCTTTTGAAGAGGCAGAGAATGTTTGGAGAACTTTCTCCCTAGGCCTTGTAGGAGTTTCATCTCTGCAGCACATGTAGGGTACTCACTCCCTGTCTCATGCCCTAGGACAGGGTTTTGAGCCTGTTCCCTGCAGTTCCAGGAAACTGGATTCACTCCTCACCTCACACATGCAGTCTGTAAGTACAGGTGGAGTTTTGGCTGGTCTGGTGATTCACCAGACCCTGTGATTCCCACCTGTGTCTCAGAGCCTGGAGAGAAGAACCTCTCACCTCACAAACTTTCTGTAGCACAGCTGTGTTTTTTAGCAGCTGTTTTCATCTCCCAACAGGTGATGGTGTTGTCTGAGTGTCTCGGACTGACCTTCCCTGTTGTTTTAGGGCAAGCAGCACTTTTCCTGCCATTTCAGTACCATTCCTGGGACTCCTGGCCTGGTCCAGCTGCAGCAGCCACCCTGGTGCAGGAGTTTTCCCAGCTGGAGGTGGCAATTTTAGGAGAGGACCTGTATAAAAGTAAGTGGGAGCGAGGTCAGGCTGTGTCCCAGGGCTGGATCTCTGGGGGTGAGGACCTGCTGCTGTCTCCATTGCTGCTGGCACTGTGGTGGCTTCACCTGGTGACAGTCACCTGCCACCCCTCACTTTTGGGGGAGCTGCAGGTGACACATGCCCCCAGCCCTGGGGTGCAGCTCCTGCCTGTCCCAGGATGCTGCCACTGCAAGGAGCACTTGGGGTGTTACTGGTGGGCTGCCTGCTGGTGCCTGGTGCTTACTGGGAGGCACTGGGAGCCGGACTGTGCCTGTAGTGCCCACCACACTCCCCTATCCCATTCACACGGGGCACCAGCGTTTGGGAGTAGTTCTCTTTGCAGTGTGAGCTCTGAGAAGCCCCTGCCTGAGCCCTGAGTTGGGGCAAGGTGTTCCCTAAGTGATTCGCTGCCTTTTGTGGATGTCGGGGGAACTTTGGCAGGGGAACCGGGGGGTTTTCCCCGAGCCCCCCTGGCTGGGTGCTGGTGCCAGCAGGTCCCTGCAGTGCCCGTTTCATGCGCCAGGTGAGCGCAGTTGAGCCGCGCTGGCTCCGCTCCCAGGGATGAGCTCAGAGCAGCGGGATTGGGAGCTGGGATCAGCTGCTCTCCTGACGCGCTGCTGACGCATCCCTGCATCCTCCCCTGCATCCCCCCTGCATCCCCCGGCCCCCCCAGCTCCCCCCTCCCCATGACCTCCTTTTGCACACAAAGACGGGAAGTGCAGGCTGCGCACGCATCGAGCCCATCCAGCCCCAGCCCCCCCCTTCCCTCCATCCCCTGCTCTGAACCTGGAAAAAACAGCTCAGCTCCTATTTCAAGCAGCCTTTTGTCCTCACAAGCAGCTTGCTTTCTTTGGGACATTTGTCTTTCTTTCTTTTTCCTGCCCGTGACAAGAACATAATTGGGAGTGGGTCTCCATCTGCTGCTGGGGGGAATGGGAGGGGGGACCAGGGAGAAATCCCCTGCCCTGGCACACAAAGGCAGCACTTGCCCCCCCTCAGCTGGCATCAGTGGCCTTTTGGGTGCTTAGTTAGCAGTCATTTTGAGAGCAGAAACAGGGATTAACAATGTTTTGTGCTATTAAATGAAACAGGGATGTGTGGAGAATTGTGCAAGCCCCTCTATGCATCCCTCTGTTGTGGGGCTCCTGCACCTCTCCAGTGCCCCCCACTCTGGCCTGTGCTCTCAGCCCATTGCTGGGGCTGCTGTAGTGCCCCCCTGTCCCTGTCCCCTCCAAATCCCCTTCCCTGCTGGAATTGCAGACCCAGCAGTGCCAGTATACCCCAGTCCTGGGCTCCCACAGATCTCCATGCTCTGCCCAGGCTGGGGTCCACCCTGATGTCTCACTTGTGCTTTCCCAGCACTCCCATGCTGAGTCACTTAGGGTGTGCTGGGAATACACCCGGGGTTAGGAGCCCCAGAGCCATGTTTTGCAAGCTTTTCAGTCCCCATTGCTCACAGGGTGAGCTGTCCTGGCACCTCTTGATACCTCTTTTTATGCAGCATCACTGCAGAAATACCCTCTCCTCAGATCCCCCTGCCCTGCCAAGCTCCTGCTGTCCCAGTGCCACCCTCACTTCTCCCCTGCCATGCAGAGGGACATGCCCATAGTATTTGCGTGTATATAAATGACAATAATAAAATTGAGCCTCCCTGGATGTCCCATTCTGGATGTTCCCTGCTCCATTTGCACCCAGACATCTTGCTATGGCAGGAGCATCACCTCAGAACTCCAGCTCTGGGTCAGCCTCACCCTGCTCCCACAAAAAGGGCTGTTCTCTCCCAGGAAAGGCCCTCAGAAGTATTTTTGTAGTTATATAACCAGAAGGATTTTCTGTGTGCAGCTTTGGGGTGTATGAGTGCTGGTACCCCACAGCTGGTGCTGTGCTGGGCATCCCATTCCTGGCAGGATTCAATCCTTCAGCTGCTATTTTACCTGCTGTCACCTTTATAGGTGCTTTTTCTCTGTCTTTTCATTTTCTAAAACTCCTTGCTTTTCTTCCTCATCCTCCTCAGTGTTTAAGTTATCACAAAGGACTTGGGTTCCTGGATCTGTTTGTGTTTTTCACCTCCTGTCTGAGTGGTGCTTTTTGGCCCTTTTTGAACTGATCTTGGGGAAAATTTTTGCAACATTCACTTGGGAATTTTAGCCTCAGGTTCATCTGCATTTGGCCCTACACTGACAAACTCCTGGCTTAAAAGTTGGATACTCAGGGAGCAGCCTGCAAGGTTTTTCATGTGCCTTTTTATCCCTAAACCTTTCCTAGGGACACCTGGTCACCCCATTTCAGGTGGGAGTTGGTTGCCCCTTCATGTCCCACTTCAGCCCTTTTTCCCATCCCTGGGCCCTCCCATGAGAGATAACACCATGTTCTGGGTGCTCATCCTAATGTGGAACTTAATATAAATTATATCTAATTTTTTTTTTTCTCTAGCCTGGAAAATTATGTAACTATGTAGGGCAGTGGCATTAATTTTTGGGAGTTGTGTGTGCAAAATATGTTGGGCTTAATGCAAAATACTGTCTTTCCTAAGGATTTGAAATCTAACACATTAAGGAAATTATGAATACAGAAGGGGAGGAAGAGGCAACCAGGAGAACTCAGAAGGTGATAAGGCTGCTAAAGCACTGTAAGTAAATAGGATTTTAGCCTCAGATCCAGCTGACTTTTGCCCTACACTTGCAAACTCCTTGCTTTAAAGTTGGATATTCAGGGAGCAGGTTTTGCATGTATCCTTTCATCCCTAAACCTTTCCTAGGGACAACATCTGGTCACCCCATTTCAGGTAGGGGCTGGTTCTCCCCTCATGTCCATCTTCAACCTTTTCTCCCATCCCACAAGAGCTAACACCAAGTTTTGGATGCTCATTCTAATGTGAAACTTAATAGAGATGAAATGTAATGTTTTTTCTCAAAGATGAAAAAAAATCAAAATGTGCAGGCCTGTGGCATTAATTTTTAGGAGTTGTGTGTGTAAAATATGCTGGGATTAATATAAAATACTGTCCTTTTACAATGGATTTTGAATATAACACAGTGAGGAAAATATAATTATAAAAGTGGTGGGAGAGGCAACCAGGAGAGCTCAGGAGGTGATAAGGCTGCTAAAGCACTGTAAGTAAATAGAATTTTAGCCTCAGATCCAGCTGGATTTGGCCCTACATGGATAAACTCCTTGCTTTAAAGTTGGATGCTCAGGGAGCAGGTTTTGCTTGTATCCTTTCATCCCTAAACCTTTCCTAGGGAAAAAATCTGGTCACCCCATTTCAGGTAGGGGCTGGTTCTCCCCTCATGTCCATTTTCAACCTTTTCTCCCATCCCACGAGAAGTAGCACAAAGTTTTGGATGCTCATCCTAATGTGGAACATAATAAAAATGTAATTTAATATTTTTTTCTCAAAGCTGAAAAATTATACAAGTGTGGAGGGCAGTGGTATTAATTTTTAGGAACTATGTGTGTAAAATATGCTGGTTTTAATACAAAATACTGCCCTTTTCTCAAGTATTTTGAATGTAACACAGTGAGGAAAGTATAAGTATAAAAGAGGTGGTGGGGAGAGGCAACCAGGAGAGCACAAGAGGTGACAAGGCTGCTGAAGCTTTTTAGACTAATATTTTGGCTATAACAAATTTTTTAATGACCCAGTAAGGACTGGTTGGGGGTTCTTTCCCTGACTGGAGCCTGTGGGGCTGGAGCAGGGCTGGAGAACTGTTTGCCCCCCCACCAACTCATCCAGCAGCAGAGGGTGCTCGTGCACTGCCTTGCAAATCCTTCTTCTCCCTCAGCCATCTTAGGAGAAATGTTTTCCTTCCCTGCAGTCTCCATTTTATGTTTCTGACGCAGAAAATGAAAAGGTCAGCACGGGGAGGGGGCAGGATGGGGTTTGGGGGGCTGTGGGATGTGCTGAGGCAGAGCTCGGCAGTGGTTTTCTGGGAGCCAGAGTAGGATGTGGGGCTGGAGGGGAGAGGCAGCGAGCCACTGGTACCCAGGGGGATGCAGGGTGAGGGGATGGAGGGGAGGGATGCCAGGACTGGGGAGGGGGGATGCACAGAGAGATGGTATTTCAGCTGAAATGCTTCTTGGAAACCCCCCTGAGAGCCCCAAGGGCTGGGTGGTGCCCCTCTCCCTCCCTTCATCCCTCCCTTCCACAGGATGCTCCAGCTGCAATATTCCTTTTTTTAACCCCCCTCTCCACAGGAGGCTGAGCAGACCCCCCAGACTGCCTGGAAGCAGGATGGAGCTCAGTTTTCAGCCCTTGTCCAGGTTCTCCAGCCGAGAGGGATTTTCCTGTTTTCATTGTGCAGGACACTGAGATCTGTTCTTGTTCTTTCTTTCCTTCCTGCCTGTGCATGTCTGGGGGTGGGGGGCAGGTTGTTGCCCCAAGTCTGTCACCAACAAATCCTGGCAGCAGCACCTTTCCCAGCTGTATGGAGAGTCCCAGGAGAGCTGCCAGCATGTGATATTGAGCAACTATTGTCATCATCTCTATTTGTAGGAACTTTGTTTTGTGTTACTCATCACTTGCACCCTTCGTGTTGTGCAGTGCTATGGGGTGAGCAGGCATTTCCCAATCCTGGATATGAAGCAAGCCAGTGATCTAAACTGCTGGAGGCTTCTTCCACTTCACTGAACCAACTAAACAAGGTTGCTGGGGGCTCAGAGATCTGTGGTCCCCTCCTGGTCCCTGCATCTCTGTAGGCTCTTGCTCTGCACAGCACATCTCTCCCTTCCATGAGAAATCTGAAGTTCTGTAGGGCTCCTTGGATTGTTTGGGGGGTTTCCAAGCTCAGGAGTGCAGTTTAAGGACTTTGGGGGGGTGTTTTTTGTGGCATCTCAAACCTGACAACCAAACTACTGGGCCTTCACCCTTACAGGTATGTGCACAGAAATGGTAGCTGATGTAAATGCACCCAACTAACTTCCAACCAGCTCTAAAACCTGTGTGGGGTGTGGATTAAACACTTCAAAATTTGGGCCAAATCCATCAGCAAACTTGAACAAAAAATCCCTGGGAAAGCTGACTTGTTTCCAGTCTGTTTAGATGAGTCTGCACAAGCAGCTCATCCATCAGTGTCAGGGAGGTGGGGGATATCCCTCCAGGACTGCTCCTTGTTACTCAAATCTGTTCCTTCCCCATATTGAGTTATGTTATCGCCTTTCTGCTTATCAAGTCCTAAGCCCAGTTTATTCCCAAATTCTTACCTCCCTCGTGTTGCTTTCCTAAAAATGTGATTTTGCAGCTCAGTGGAGCTCTTTGATTTGTTCTCACCCAGCTGCTCCACGCTGGTTTTTCCCCTTCCCAGAACTACACCCCAAGATGCTGCTCAGGAAGAAAACAAACGTCACAAGAGCCACTGTGGTTCCTGGGGGTAGTCAGATGACTATCTTTTCCTTTAAATATCCTAAGCTACAGCTCCCTTTGTCTGTGATCTTGTGCATGCCTGCATATACGAAAATAGGTCAGTGGCTCCGTGCTGGCCCCAGGCGCCAGCCCGGCTGTGGTGGAGGCACGGAGAAGCAGCACAGCCATAGGTCAGCTCTGAGGGAGGGATGCTATTCCTCCCTGCCTTGTTACTGGGCAGCATCCTGCTTCAGGGAATGATGGCAGGGTGGGGGGCAGTGCTGGGGATGTTACAGGCTCCCACAGCCCTGTGCTGAAGGGGCAGCACCCAGCAAAGTTGGGGTTCTGAGCTGCTTCGCCCCCTTGCCATGGTCAGGGTACAGGTCTTGGCTCTTGTGGTCACCCTGGGGTGGGCACAGACCCCTCCCTGCTTATCCCAGCCCATGGTGAAGGAGTGAGGGTTTAGGCACCAAGCAGTGGGATGGCCCAGTCATCCCTCCTGTGCTGTGGAGCTGACAGAGTTGCAGGAAGGGTGCAAAGTTTTAACATGTGTGAGCCCCAGGAGTGCTGGTGGGACTATCCATGCTCCTGAAGAAGGGTGTCTGTGACAGTCTGATTCCACTGCAACATAGAGGAGAGGGGGCATTAACAAGGGATGGGAAAGTTTAGGGACTGTGATGTTGTTGGACATCTTTCTGTCACTCTGAAAAACCTACTAACATATCTCCTGAAACACTTCCCCCTGTGTCCCTCCACAAATCCTTTGGAGTTCAGTGTCTGAGCTTTGATGTGCAGGAGGATATTGTGGATAGCATCACTGCATTCATTTAAGGCAATAGATGTCTTTAATGAGGTTATCTCACTAAAGATTTCTGTGGATGGAGCACTTCTCCTGAGGAAAGGCTGAGAGAATTGGGGTTGTTCAGCCTGGAGAAGGGAGAGATCCAGGGAGACCTGAGAGCCCCTTCCAGTGCCTGAAGGGGCTCCAAGACAGCTGGAGGGGGACTTTGGACAAGATTCTGAAATGATAGGACAAGGGGGAATGACTTCAAACAGATGGAGGGAAGGATTAGATGGGATATTGTGAAGAAATTCTTCCCTGTGAGGGTGGGCAGGCCCTGGCACAGTTTGCCCAGAGAAGCTGTGGCTGCCCCATCCCTGAGAGTGTCCAAGGCCAGGTTGGATGGGGCTTGGAGCAATCTGGGATAGTGAAATATGGGGGTGGAATGAGATGAGCATTCAGGTCCCTTCCAACCCAGACTATTCCATGATTCTAAGTGACTTTTCCTCCAGTCATACAAGCAGACCAGCATCTTTCCCTAGGAAAAAATTGCATTTGTCCCTGGTTTGTTCCTTGTGTGATTCCCCACTCCACCTCCCCCTCCATGCTGCTTGCAGTCTTTTCCCTGTCTGGTGTTGCACAACAGATGACCAGACAGGCTCTCACACACACACACACTTCTCCTCAGAATCTGGTGCTAGTGCTAGGCATCAACTACAGCAGTAAAAGTTCCTTTTTGGGGTGTGGGGAGGGGGAATAAATAGGAGAAAAGAGAGAAAAGGGAAAGGGAAAACTCTCCAGTGGCCACATGGGGTGGGACCACCGCAGGAGTCTCCCTCAACAAGCACTTTCTCCAGTGCAGAGAGTCCCCCAAACACTTTTCCTACTCTTTGAACCTTCCCATTGTCAGTCCTATGGCTGGGAGTGTTGATTGGAGCCGGCTTTGATTAGGGGCAGATGCTGCTGCACTAATTGCCCAT
This sequence comes from Xenops minutus, assembly GCA_035221455.1. Lineage (NCBI taxonomy): Eukaryota > Metazoa > Chordata > Aves > Passeriformes > Furnariidae > Xenops > Xenops minutus. The sequence goes on from JAWWEE010000025.1 coordinate 2,172,124, forward strand.
TAAGCTCAGCGCTGCCCAGCCCAGGGCGATGTTTAGTGGTTGTTTTAATGACCCTTGTCCCCTATTGTTGTATGGGGAGGGTCCTGGTGCGAGGTCACAGCACAAAGAAAGGGCAGGAAAAGGGAGATCGGCTTTCCCAGCAGTTGTAATTAACTCCTCTCTTGTAATTGCTTCCAACTGCAACACAGCACAATAGAGAGGGCTCATTTGGGGAGATAAGGCAGAGGGCTTAGGGATCTGCAGGTTAGGGCACTGTGTGGGCTCAGGGTCTGGATTTGTCAACTTTTACAAGGAAAATGACACTGGAAAACCGATATTCTGCTTGTTCTTTCTGCTACACACTCTGTCTGACTGTAGGGACTTTATTTCCATAGTCTCCTTTTCTTCCTTATCCTGCTTCCTGGGAATGTTTTTTAGCATCCTTATGACCAGCCAGGGATGAATTGAAATTCTGTGCTTAATTTGTTTTCTTTTAAAAAAAAGGCTACCAGTGTCTTTTTACCTCCTTGGGCAGTAATTATTCCCTTTGGACTGCTGAATTCCAGCTTTATTCTCTAAGTTTCTGGATAAACTGACTCTATTCCTGCAGGGAAGGCAGTTTTATCATCTCACTTTGATGTGGGGAGAATCTAGATGAGGAAAGTTTGGACTTGATGGGTCTTTAACATTCAAACAATGTTTTTCTTGATATATATGTTCTAGAAAATCTATGCTCCTTGTCCTTGTTTCCATTCATAAGTGTGGTTGCTTGGCTTCACACCCCCATCCTGCTTTTTTTAAAGGCAAGAAAAAAAGAAAAGAAGAGTTAAGAGTTCCCTATTTGTCTTCCCAAAATATCCTGAGAGGGTCTCAGTTGTCTTGGTTTTTTAAGACATGGAATTCTGGATTGTCCTTATAGGAGAAATCTGATGTTTGAAATGCATCTGGTAAAACTCCAGTGGAAAAAGTCATTTTGTCCGGACACATTTAATTCCAAAGTAATAAAATTTTGGCTGTGCAATGCCAGTAGGAAAATCTCATCCTGGGTTTTTTGTTTTTTCCTTTCTTCAGTTCCAGAAGTCAGATCTAAATACTCAGATCTAAAAGGCCTCCTGTAGCAGATTTGTTAAGTTTTCACAGTCCTGTTTAACCTTGCTGTGGGTTAATGGGGAAAAAGGGGATGAGGTGGGAGTTGGGAGAGCAGCGTCCCATGTGTGAATTCTGAACCAAGGAGGGTGAGCTCCCTAAAACCATGACCTCAAAAGAGAAAAAGAGGAGTGGAAAAATAAATCTGACATTGTTCCTAACAGTGGAACCTTCACAAAGTTTGAAAAATCCGTAAGGATGGAATACCTCAGAAATGCCTGTTCCTTTAGGTTTTTTCCTTTTATTCATCAGATCACTATTTTTACACTTCAGATGCACTCAGGGTTTAGAGGACACTCTCTGGAAAGGATGATGATTCTGCCCTTGCTGATTCATGCAGCCCTTGCTGATGATCCCTCTGGAAGCATCTCCTGTTCCCAGGTGTGTGTAACCTGAGTCTGCAGCCTGAGATTCTCCTTCCTCCTCCTCAACTCCTGGGTAACCTTATAAGCCCATTCCTGATCCTGATAATGGACATTTGGTCTTAGGTCTTTTAAAGAGGGCAGGGTTAGATGGGAGATTGGGAAGAAATTGTTCCCTGTGAGGCTGGGGACCCCCTAGCACAGGTTGGCAGAGAAGCTGTGGCTGCCCCATCCCTGGAATTGTCCAAGGCCAGGTGGAACGGGGTTTGGAGGAACCTGGGCTAGTGGAAGGTGTCCCAGCCCATGGCAGGGGGTGGAACAAGATGATCTTCAAGTTCCCTTCCAGCCCAAACCATTCTGTGATTCTGTGAGCTGGCCTGAGAATGGGGTCTGAATGCAAAACTGCTCTGAAGACAGAACCTGCCTGTTCAGAAAATAGCTCTGGTTGCTATAACAAGTTGGGAAGCAGCATGAGAGCAGTTGCTTCTCAGTAACTGCCTGTTTCCTATCATGTGGGAGCCCAAAAAGCAGAAGGTGTTGCCCAATCAGCTGCTTCAGACGTGCCTGTGCTGCTGTGCTCAGTGATGCTCATCTCGGGAAGCATCTCTTGATCTCTGCTCAAACACCTCCCTCTGCCTCACCCTCCTGCTGATGTCTGTGATTGTCACTGTGTTGGACTCTGCCTCAGGTCAGCAGGAAACAAGTCTTTCATAGGTCTGAAGCCTGGGGGACTGCAGGCATTGTTTAATGCATTCTGCATCTGATCTTACAAAGTGGGAACTGATGAGTAGGAGCAAAGGAAAGATCTCTGCCTGTCAGTCCTTAGTGCCTGCACACCCCCCTGCACCTACTAGAGGGTCACAGAAGGGTTTGGGTTGAAAGGGGCCTTCAAAGGCCTCTAGTCCACCCCCTGCCATGGGCAGGGACACCTTCTGCTATCCCAGGTTCCTCCAAGTGCTGTCCAAACTGGCCTTGGACACTTCCAGGGATGGGGCAGCCACAGCTTCTCTGGGCAACCTGTGCCAGGGCCTCACAGGGAAGAATTTCTTCCCAATATCCCATCTAACCCTGCCCTCTGGCAGTGGGAAGCCATTCCCTGTGTCCTGTCCCTCCATCCCTTGTCCGAAGTCTCTCCAGCTTTCCTGGAGCCCCTTTAGGTCTCCCTGGAGCCTTCTCTTCTCCAGGCTGAACAACCCTAACCCTCAGCCTCCATCTCCATGGACCTGCTCCAGCAGCTCCACATCCTTGTATTTTGATCCAGAGCATGCCAAGAGACTTGACTCAAGTGTTGGAGTTCAAATGCTGTGCTGGGAAGCTCTCAGGCTTTTATTTCTGGTTTTCTTCAATTATTTAATACCCTACCACTGTCCCTGGGGGGGTGAAGGGTAAAGGTTACTCTGGAAAAGAGCAGGAACCAACTTTGCTCCTGCTGGGAGTCTCACCAGCACCTACAACTCCAAGGTTTTCAGGCAACTCCCATGAAAATCTGGCAGTGTTGGAAGGTTTTTACCCTCTGCCAGCTCTTATAGGGGTTGGATTTCAAAACAGGGGATGAGGTGAATGTGAAGGGGGTCAGTTCGATTTCAGCTTCTTCCTTCCCAAAATGATGCCAGCATTAGAATTCCACGATTTTCCTCCCAGCTCCTGCTGGAGCCCAGGGAACATGGATGCAGAAGGGGTCTGGGATGGTGGTAGGGAGGGGTTTGGGGTGGCGGAGGAAGGGGGGGATGCTGAGCTGCCTGACCCCCACACACACCCACTGGGCTCTGGGTGCAGGATGAGTGGCAGCAGGGGACAGGAATGTGACATCCCAGTGGCACCTGAGCAGCTGGAAATGGGATGGGCAGAGGAATTTCTCGCCAGCTCTGCGGCATCTCGGGTTTCCTGGGGAGAGGCAGCAGAGGCAGAGCTCGGTCTCTGATCTGCCCTCCCCTCGGAGGAGGTAAAGAGCTGCACCGAGCAATTAACCTTGTTCTGCCAACCAGCCCATCCCAAACCCAGCCCTGAGCTCGAAGGGACCCCAGCAGCACGGCTGGGGGGAGTGGGACAAGCCTGATGGCTCTGAGTGACAGCAAAGCTTCCACCCGTTATCCCAATTTATATGGAATTGTGTGGAACTGTAGCATTGCTGTTCTTCATTAGACATACTGATAACTAGCTCTGGATCTTTGGGATCACCCCACCCCACTAATGGCTAACGGGGTTTGGGAGGGTTCTGGCAGAGTTGATTGAAAAAGGAAGGCATATGCCAAGTTATATTCCCAAGGGGGACAGTGTGGAAAAGTAAAGGAGCAGCTGTAACACCTCCTGAACACACAAACAGCATCTCCAAAGGGCACTTGGGCAGTGAGGTTCTTGTGTGAGGAGTTCGTGGAGGTTCCTCAACCAGAAGAGGCCAAATCAGAGGTCATGGAAACACAGAATGGTTTGGGTTGGAGGGACCCACCCCCTGCCATGGGCAGGGACACCTTCCACCAGCCCAGGGTGCTCCAAGCCCCGTCCAGCCTGGCCTTGGGCACTCCCAGGGATGGAGCAGCCACAGCTTCTCTGGGCACCCTGTGCCAGGGCCAACCCACCCTCTGAGAAAGTTGCCATGTCCTGAGCTGGAAGAAGCTGCCCAGGCATGCTCTGCCCCCCCAGAAAAGAGGCTGTGACAGCAGACACACCTGTACAACTGGTCACCAGTTACCTCCCATCTCCCCCAGCGAGGGGTCCCGGAGCTGCTGCCTTACCTGGGCAGGGGGGATGCTCATGGCACCCGGGGCCCTGGGGGTCCCATGGCGAGTCCTCCCGTGGGTTGAACCCCAAAGCAGGAGCAGGAGAGGAGGCTCTTGCTGTGCTGGGGATGGCCACTCTCTCCGTGTGGCCACCACGCCGAGCCCACAGATGAAATGCCACGGCGGGACTGGGCTGGGGCTAATTTTAGCCCCTCCGGGGTTTTATCTTACCACTTCCATTCTTGGAAAGTTCCCCCTGGGTAAATATAGAGAGGGCAGAGGGGTGGGGGGAGGCTGGGACAGGTGCTGGAGGCTGCCTGGCCCAGCTGAGCAGACACAGAGTGTTTGCTTCTCTGGTTCCTCACAGAAATCACAGGGAATGGGTGGTTTGGGGTCCCCTGGCAGGACAGCACCAGCCTCTGTTACCTTAGCCCAATTCCCTCTTAACCCCCCTCCTGACCACCTTGTCCCTTTCAGAACTACAAAAACGGCCATTTGCATCACCCAGAATTGTTTATTGAATGCCAGAAGGACAAAGGGCATCGAATATGGTCCAGATTTCCCTACTCCTTCTCATTCAGCTTCTCCCCTGGCTGCACCTGCCAGCAGGAACCACAGGCATGGCTTGGTAAAATGAAGCAGCAGAGAGGAGGGCAGGAAACTTCACAGGGCAAACAAAAGGCGTGTGGAGCTCTTATCCAAAGCTGTCAGCTGGGAAGTGTAATTGTATTTTCTCCAGGTCCCTTTAAACCCTCTCCACACCCCTCGGTGGTGGAGCAGGAACAGCCTGGCTGATGGAGGCAGCCTTATCAGTGGTACGAGATAACAAGAGGGGACCCAAAGCATCAAGCAGGGAAACCTCCCCTGCTGCAAGAAGTGAAAACAAAATGTGTGATGTCCCCCGTGTCACCCCTACCTGGTTTGTAGTGGAAAGCATGGAGAGCTGGGAAAATGCTCAGCATTGATTGGTTTCAGTCTTCTTGGCTTCCTCATGGTTTCACTCTCCAAATTCACAGAAAAACAGGTTATTATTTCCAAGAGGTCAATTTCCCAAATGGAATTAGGGAGTATTATGGGGATAAACATCAGAGCACAAGAGGGGAGTGCAGGGTTTGTTGCTGTCAGAAAAGCCAAGCCTGGCTGGAAACCCACAAAACCCAGAAATCAAAGCAGCCATTAAAAAAACAGAGTGTTATAAATGGAAAAAAGGGGATGCAGACAACAGAGTGAATGCATGTTAGAAAATGTGAAATGTAGGAAACTTGGAGATGAAAGGCAAACCCTTGAATGGGAAATTAATGATAAACTGCTGCTTTTGTTGTTGCTGCTGCTGTTTGCTTGTTAACCAAGGAAGATCTTAGAAACAAGAGCAGCTCTTTGGTAAGGAGCAGATTAAACCGAATACTGATGAGGCAAAGCTGAGGAAGCACTTGCTGTGAATCCTGCCCAGCTGGAATCACACACAGACACACTCCTGGTGCTCCCCACGTGTTCCATACATCCCATGGGGATATTTACAGCAGCAGAGCCACATAAACCCTGATGGGAGCCCAGGGAGAGGCAACTGATAAGCCTGACCCATTTTGGATAAGCTTCCCAGTGTTTCAGACTCCAGGGAATGCCAAGGAGCCAGGAAAAGCCTGTACCTTTAGGAGCTCCCAGTGGCTGTCCTGAGCCAGAGCCTGACCCAGCCTGTGCTCCAGCAAAGCAACTCTTTATCAGCTCTCCCTTAACTGGGGAAGAATTAGAGGGCAGAAGTATATTTAATGCCAGTCAATAAGGGTTTTTGGGAAGGTAAATCCTGTCCAGAGTTGCTGCCATTAAAGAGATTATAGTTATTAACGCAGCTGAGGAGAGCTAATGAGCTTTTGGATTTAAGGCTGCTAAGCATCCTGCTTTAAAAGTTTGGAGCTAAACAGTCCCAAATAAATGATTTTGCAGGGATTAAGGATTTACTAACAGTCCTCAAGGTCGGAAACACGGAGTTATTGAGTGGGGCTACTCCTGCCTTTGAGCTGAGAGTCTCTGCCAGACCACAGCAAAGCCTGGCAGTTCCCCTCTGTGCCGATCACATTCCAACACTTATCCCTGGGGGTTCTCCTGGCCACCTTCTCCCCACCCCAGCAGCCCCGTGATTCGGGTATTATCCAGGAGAGGGCACAGCCACCACTCCCAGAGCCCCCTGTAGGCACTTCCCAATTTATCTGGTGCATTAACACGCAAAAAACACAGTTAGACATGAAGGAGGAATCCAGCACCAGTTTATTCTCCTCCTTGAGCTGCAATTCCTTGAGGAATTTCAGCAGCACTAGAGCCCCAGGAGTTTGGCTCCCTGCTTGGAGTGCCTCCCTTCTGGAGCGAGGAATCACAGGAGGGTTTGGGCTGGGAGGGACCTTCAAACCATCCAGTCCCACCCCCTGCCATGGGCAGGGACACCTTTCCACTGGAACAGGTTGCTCCAAGTTTCTCCAGCCTGGATGGGGCAGCCACATGTGCACAGCTGTAAAGTCCTCAGGCAGAGACAGCACCTGCCAGCTCTGCAGATCCAGGCACGGGGGTTTTTGGGGTTGTACATGTATTTATGGAGTCCCACTGACACTGGAGTCCCTGCTGAGCAGGCTCCAAGATCTGTTCTTTGTTGAGAGAGGAAGAAAAGATCAGATCTACAAGCAGCTTTGACTTTTCCCAGCCCCACTGCCATGGGAAGCAGGGCCCTGCTTCGACCTACTGTTACTACTGAAGAACCCTTACTAAGGGTTAGCACTTACTAAGGGTTGTTACTCCAAGGGCTACAGGGCTTTGTAACTCCTCCACCCCTGTAAAGAGCAGGAAAACACCATTTACAAGAGAACACTCCAATCTATAAAGCTGTTTGCAGGCAAGAGAAGCTACAATTAACACACCTTCTGTCCAAATTTTCCCCAAATGTAAATTACAACTTTATCAATTCTAGTCAGTGTTAATGCTAATAATCCAATTAAATGCAAGGCGAGTCTAATTAAGGAAAATGAAGGATTTCACTGGCAACATTAAGAACATTTAAAATTAGCAAGAAGGAAAAAAGGCTGTGAAATACCTGGGGACTGAGTATACCCAAGTGTCAGGCCTATTTTTTTTTGCCTTAATGCATAGAAAATCTCCATTTTTGAGGTGCACAGTGCAGTGGGAAATATTCACCAAGGGTTGGGTAACAAGTCTGGAGTCCATTCCTGGGGTTCACAACCACATCCTGCCCCAAAAAATGAGGATGGAAAGCTCAGGACCAGCATCTCCTGCAGGTCCCACCCCCAACTCCCCCATCTCCCACGAGTATTAAATGCTTATTTCAAAATTGCTTACTAAAATAGCCTGCATTGCTCTGCCAGGCACAGATTTAAACCATCCACATGCATTTCCCAACGCAAATGGCAGCCTGAAGCATTTGGTAAAGCCTTAAAAACATCAAATAAACTCCTATCACCTCATTCCTCCCCCCTCTGCACATTTAATTGCAGGATTTGACTGGTGCTGCACAGCTCTGAGTGAGTAAAACACTGATCCTAATCTTGTTCATAAAGCAAGTTTTGCACCTGGAATCTCCCTCTTCCTTTGGCTGCACTCAAGGAATGTAACACCTCACCTCGACTATTAAAAAGTAGGGGATGAAGGGGCATTTTTAAGTCAGCAGTTGGACTGTGGGTTCTTCACCTAGAGCCTGGATCAGCCAGGAAGGTCTGGTTGCTCCTTAGAAAGCTTTTGGAGTCAGACTGGAGTCATCTGTGGTTGAGGGACAGCTTTCCAGGAGGAGGAAAACACTGAAGTTATTTGGGTTTATATACAAAGAAAAAAGTCTAATTAAAACACATTTAAAAATCAGAGCAGCACAGTGTACAGAAGATACTAAGACTGAATGCAGCTTCATTAGTAATGTTACTTTTTGGGTGGTTTTTAGAGACCCTGAGCAGTGCTGCACCCCCAAACCACTGAGGCCACTCAGTGTCTCTCCTGTAAGAGAAGGGAAGTGGCTCCACACTCACTTTTAGATAAACTCATTACTTAAGACCCTTTAATTGACTTCACATTTCCAAGTGTGAAGCTGTGCTTGGAGTTAATTAATCAACAATGAACAAGCCAGCCATTTACTTTAAAAAGGCAAGGTGTTTATTTTTGTAGGGAATAAAAATAAACTGTAACACAAGTGAAACTTCCCGGGACAAACACATTTAGAGAGAAAAGACACAGTGCTCTGCTAGACATGGACAATTCTTTTTTTTAAGCAGTGCAGTGACTAAACTGACACCCAGGGCCATCATGCCACGCTCTGGAACAGGGGGTTTCATCCCCCACAACTCACCCCACTGTCCCTCGGCAGTGACAGGGACAAAACCAGCAACACTGACACTTCCAGCCAGCACTACACACAGCTCTGGGTACGTTCCTACAGGGAAGCTCCATCTGGGCTCGGCTATGTAGGATGGGATCCAGTGCTACAAGTTACTCCAGTAGTATCTGCTACATTAAATACAGATGCATTTACAGACAGAAATGACAGGAGAGATACACCAACCACTTGCACCTGCCCTGCAGAGGCGCCAAGAGGATGCTGGACACCAAATTAATGTAATTACTAAAAACACCTGCCCTAACAAAGGGCACTGACTGCAGTGGGCACCCAGCTGGCTGCCTACACATGGACTTCAGCATCACCTGGCTCCTCATCTAATTAATCAAGTGCTGGGTAATAATTAATACAGAACTATTACATTCAGAGCAGCTTCTTCCCCCCAGGGAAGTGCCCAGATGTGCGTCAGGGACAGGATGTAAACAAGGAATAACTGGGTCAGTCCCTACAGAAACCAAGCCCAGCACTGGGAGTGGTGGGACAGGGAGGAGGGTGACAGACACAGCTGGAATTCTCCTGGTCCCTCAGGGATACCCATCCCTACACTGTGCCAAGGAATGCCCCCTGGGCAGTGACCCTCAGGCCCTGAGGCTGCCCAGGGACCAGCTGTGCCAGGAGGTGAAGGGCAGCAGTGCCTGGAAGGAGAGCTCTTCCCTTTGAAACGCTGCAGCTTTGGGAGCTCCTGGCAGGATTCCCTGTCTCCAAACCTGGTGGGAAGAACAGGCTCTTCCATATGGAGACCCCACAAGGAGACTCCACGTGGAGGAGCTCTGTGCACCTTCACCTCCTGGCAAATCCCACTCTCCAGAAGCTTCCTGAGGCCAACTGAAGCCAAGTGTCCTCCTCGACCCCAGCCAGGCTGGCTTTGTGCACCAGGGAGCAGCCACGATCCAGGGGGATTCTTCTTCCCAGGACTGAACTGAAAGGCAACCACTGGGCACAGGAGACCAGGCAGCCAGGAGTAAATTACACCTAAAGGCTTTAACAAGCTGCTTTTTCTCACCCACGGAGAGGCCAGTGGAGAACAAAAAACTATGGACAAACCCATTATTCCCTTTTATTCTGCAGAGCAAACAGCACCAATTGCTTTTTCTCTACCACAGGGGACAACTGCAAAGCAAAACACAAGGATCCACCAGAGTGAAGTTCACATGAGGACATTCTGACTGAGAATGAAGTTGCACAGGTCCCTCTTCTACTTCAAAGTAGGACTTTCAACCCAGAGTGTGACAGGCACTTGCCCACTGCAAGGTTACACCTGGGAGTAGCATGAGAGACACTGAGCACAGACAGGGAGCCTTGGAGGGTCCTGCTGAAGCAAGAGGAGCTCCAGAAAAGAAAGTTTTCCACAAACAGAGCCCATCCACAGCAAACCAGATCCCTCCTCCCTCCCAGTTCTCCCAGTCAGAGGAATCCAAAGGGAAGGAAGTTGCATTGTTCACTTAACAGCCCCAAATAAAACCAGGATTTACGACCTCAGGGTGTATGGGAGCTCCACTGGGAATAAATAAGTCACAGTAACTCTCACCCACACAGTGGCTGCAGAAGCAGATTCCTGTGGAACAGCTTTTCCACTACTTTAACACTTCCAGGGAATAGAGAATTGGGTCAGCAGGGCACTCCATGAGGAGGGAACATAGTCTTTCTGGACGGCTTCAGGAAGGACATCCCACCTGGCCAGAGACCTTCACTTTTGGTCTTCAAACACCCAAAAATTACCATCAGAAATAAAAAGCTTCTTGCTAATGGGTTTTCAAACCAGCAAGCTCATGGAAAGCCAGGAACCTTTTCCAGCTCCATAAATTACAGACCAGCAGGAATGACTTTTAGTATGTTGCAGATTTGACCCAGTACACATTAAACCCCAGAGGTTTAAATAGACAGGACATCAGTTTCTGGGGTTTGGCTAAGTTTTGCATTTCCAAGTATAAAGTCATCTGTTGTTTTGTCACTGAAGGCAAAAGCACCAAGATTACTACAGGCTTACTAACACTGCAGTGTCTGCAGTAACCTGGTGGTGGTTATCCACACCTGTAGTAATGCTGTAGTCAAGAGGATTTGTGGAGATCAGTATCACTTTTGAAGTATAATTAAAAATAGTTAAACTTTTCCAAGGTAATCTGTGGCAATTCCATAGACAAGACAATGTGTAAACGTTTACAGAATCCTTCTGCAAGCTGGTTTTATACAATAGTTAACCTATGGCATGTCAAAATCCTTCAGGAGTCAGTTAAAACTCTCTACAGTTCTGTACCTCTAAGGAAAATCTGAGCTATTAAAAGAACTGATGATATCTAGAACACTTGGTCCTAAAAAGTGCCTGTTTTGGCCTCATTTCCCATTTTGGAGTTCTCCAAGAAGTTGGTACATTCTTGTACCACCTGGAAAGAAAAGAGAGTGCTGATCCATCAGTCATACCTGGGGCAGCATTTCAGGGGTTTGGTTTTCAATCACACATTTCAGCTCCCACTCCCTCCCTGAAAACAACTCTATTACTGCCTTTATGATTGACAATCCCCCAATATTAAAAATTTTCCTCTTTGCCACTGCAGGCAGTGCAGAAACTCTGTGTCCTCAGCTATTGCCATTTTTCCTTGGGTCTTTTGATATGCTTAATAAAATAGATCTTTTCTTACCCAAAGTGAGACACTCAGGGGAATTTTTCCCTTGAACACCAAACCTCCCCCAGTGATTTCACCCTGGGTAACAAACACATGAGGCACAGCTATTGCATTTTTATGGAATGTGTCTCCTTCTTATCAGAGATTGGGAAGGCTCACTTCAATATTTTCTTTATGAAAGAGAAAAACTGATTTTAAAACTCAGTGGCAGCACCTAATTTAAAACAACAGCTTCAAAAGCAAGCAGAAAAGCATCCTGAATTAAGCTGCACAAAGGGACTCTGGGCAATGAAGCACATCTACAGAAGCTTGTCCAGAACACGGAGTGTGAGACAGTTTTCCTGGGGGTGGTGGAACATCCTCCACCTCTCTCAGGCCACACTGTGATCTCAGAAATGCTCCTTGGCAAACAGCACCTAGGCTGAGCCCCTGAGCTCATCAGAAACCCTGTCTGTTCCCAGGAGCTCCTGGTTTAACCAACAGCCTTGCTGGCTGATTTTTCTCAATGACAACCCAAGTAGAACATTTTTATTCTTGACCCCTGACCCAAACTGTGGCCAGGATGGAAAGTGACTGATCCTATAAAGAGGGGAGACCTTGGGAGCTCTCCTGGACCATGGAGGGCTGCACCAGCCTCTGCCTTGGAGCAGGACACCTCCCAGAGCCAGAAAACTCTCAGCTTTGCTCTACTTGAAGGATCCCTGAACGACAACAGAGTCTGGGCTGAAACCTCAACCCTTCACAAAGGCATCCAACACGAGTCCTTCACTGAACTCCAGGAGAATTTTTTCCAGGGATATCCCTGTACCTACTCCTTTAGGGCTCTGGGAGTGTGAATATGCCACAGAAAATGGACTGGGAATGTTGCTCTCCTGGATTCTTAAGTACTTTAGAGCTGCAAGTAAGCTGAGCCTCCAAGTGAGTTACTGTGGTGCTTCCAGTAAATCCTCTAGGAATCCTCCTAATTGCTTACCTCAAGCTATGGATTCAGTGCTGTTAAGTTTAAGTGCTGCTCATGGGTCTATGAAACCTTTAGGCCTAAGCTGCAGGTCAAGCCTAGGGCTCAGTTTGGCAGCCTGGTCCATCTGAACCTTGTGCCTCCACAGGAAGGTCTCCCCTGTTCCTTTATATCTATCCTCAGCCTCCATGTAGATGTTTGATTGATTTGAGTTTTAAAATGATGGACTTTCTGGTTTTGCTTGCCTTTTCCCTGCATGTTTTAACCACTAATAAGCAGCAGTGAACCTTGCCAATTAACTTGGTCACACTTTCACTGTTACATGAAACCTGCTTTTGCTGGGGATTCTTTGAGACCTTCAAACACTCACTTGTGACACTGGGACACCCATTCCTTGGGGAGTAAAGTCCTTGTTTCTTCACAGGGCTTCTCTCTAAATGCAATAAACATCTCTGTTTTGAACCTGCAGCTTTGAACTGTATCTCCAGCTGAGTTTCCAGCACTCTGAAGAATCCAAGTAGTGTTAACAAGCCCTGGAGCCACAGCCACGTGCCAAGGTGTCCATCACTTCAGGTTCCAATAAGGGGTCACATCCCAATTCACCTTTTGTCACAAAATTACAACGTTCAGTGCCATGAGAGACACTTCCATATCTTGATGGTACAGACAAAATATCTCAACAGCTCATGTAACTTTAACATCCAAGATAATATTCCTCAGCAAGTGATAGAACCATTTTAGGTCCCATTCCAATAACAGGACAGAGCTCATCTGTAATTGCTGCCTCATCAGTGGATGGGGAAAGCACATTGACCCCAGCTTAGAACAGAGTTACTCTCTTGTTTCAGTTCAACCAAGATCATAAAATAAGAGACAAATTCCACACAGATGTTTTCCTATCTTTTCTCATTTCTTATCCTCCCTCTGGTCAAAAATCCATAGGGTTACAGGCTGACTCTGGCTTGCTGCAGTCCCACTTCAGTAAATGAGGTCCAGAACAACTCCCTGTTTGAGAGGTCAGCTAAGAAAGAAGCTACTGAACTTGGGGGATGAGCAAAGACCCTGCAGAGGCTGCAGCAGGTAAAAACCTGCTTAAAAACACTGACTACAAAGACCCAACACTACACTCTACACTACCAGAATAAAAATAGCACATGGTGTGGCTGGACATGAGAACTGTCTCAGAGAAAGGCACAGGGGGTTTGGTTTTGTGTAACAAATATGCATAGGAAACAACAACTGCACCAGTTCTGCTACAAGGTGAGGGTCCATGCAGAGATTCAGTCACAGCTAAGAAAGGGAGGGGGAGGTTATCATTTTAAGATGAGCTGACATTTTTGATCATTTTAAGATGACCTTGTACCAGCACTGAGCACAGACAGATTGCATCTTCCTGCTCTGGTGACAAACACTGCACAACTCCTGAGGTTCCCTGGCTAAGATTTCCTCCAGCTGGAAACACCAGCACTGGCAGGCAGCCCCAAACCTTAGAAACACACGTGTTTGCACCAAAAAACTGAGCTCCCTCCAGCTCCAGCAGCCTCCTGGGTGGCTCTGCATCATTCCAGCTGCACAGGGATGTGTCCCAAACCCAGCCTGCTCCCCCAGCACACCCACACTCACTGTAAAGGGGGGGTCTGCACCCCGTGGGGCTCAGCCCACCAGGGCCTGCTGCACCCACCAGTTCCTGGCTGCTCCTCACTGGTGCTGAGCCTTCCCACAGCTCCTCACTGGTGCTGAGCCTTCCCGTCCTTGGCTGCGCAGTCCAACACCTCCGTGGAGGCACCGAGGTCCTGCTGGTGGTGGGACAGGGTCTCTTTGTGCTTCTGGTCCCCAGCTGACCCCCCAGCCCCGGGGGAGGCCCCATTGCTCAGCACAGGGGGTGCTGCCCCTCCATAGTCCTGGGGAGTGTTGGGCACCGGGGCTTTGGGAGCAGCATGTCCTGGTTTAGGGACGGAGGAACCTTCACTGGGCAAAGGGCCGTCGAGGAAAGGAAGTTTCTACACAAAGAGAAAGAGGTTAAGAGAAAAATTAATGAAAGCTATTATTGCCAGATGTCAGAGATGTACAAAAAATCAGCTGCCAGCACAACAGCCCTGTGCCAGTGCCTCTTTTCCAGCCCTGAAGTACAGGGACACAGCTCCTTACATGACTGAAACAAAGATCAGGGTTTCATTAATAAAGCTGAAGTTTTCAGCACCCACATTAACCTAGCAGAGGACACTGATAGTCTTTCTTCTCCCTGGTGTGTTTTTAGATGGCTCTCCCACTACTGTGTTTTTCAGTTTGTTTGTGAGTATTTTAACACAACAAGAAAATCTACTGCAAGCAGAGCCTTGTCATTTAATCCCTCATTTTGCCCAGCCCGTTGAAACAACCCTTCGGTGCCAACATTCAAGGGCAGTTCCATTTGCCAAAGCCATCATGTGCTTGCAGACATTCTGTGCCTCACGTTTTCCAGTTCCAATGCACTGTCCTCCAGTTCCACCTTCTGGCTCAGGCAGCTCAGCAGATGATCCAGCACACACTGCTTCGGGTGCATTCCTTTGTCGAAGCGATTGTACATCCCACACCAAAACCTCGGGAAGAGGGCAAGGGAAGGGGATTAGGAGGTCACTTGTACACTGCTGCCAACACACCAGCTGCTCTTTAACAAGGGAAAAACTGCCACAGCCTTGGATTACAAAACTCTGTATCAATGGGAAAACTTTATGAATACAGTTCAGAATCCTGGTAGTAGGTACCAGCATGGGATGAAAACACACCTTTTTTCTATAGCAGGCTCACAGGAGATTTGGGCAGCTCACACCTTCAAGTCCTCAGTTTGCCTGACCTCTCAACTTCTATTAAAGCTCTTTGCCCACCAGTAACCACACACAGCACCAAAGACACATCTGCATCCTCCTCCCTGTCAGCAGAGTCCAGAAACAAAGCAAACCTCACCACTCCACCTGCAACACTCTGGGCAAGCAACCAGAACCCCCTTCTGGGGAAAAACACCCTGACTGCACCAGCGTGAGTGTGACTGGGCACCCAAATTCCTGCTTGAAAGACTTCCTTAATAGAAATTAAAAAGGAGGAAAGGAGGAACTTTCTCAAACAACTGTCAACCCTATGACTTAAATGTGACAGAGCAAGCAGACAGGGGGTGTGTGGTTCTAGCTACATCTGAAGTTCTGCTTTTCCTTGCCTTTCCCCACCCTCCTTCTCAACACCAAAGAAAAAAAGATTAGTTTAAATTAGAGCACCTGCACTTATTTAACTACTACCTGTGCAGTGTTGCTCTCAGGTTTTGGATGAGGAATGGAGGGGAAGGGTAAAACAAACCAAGCTGATCGCTGCAAATTTATTTTATTAAACCTGAATTATCAATCTACATTATAACGCAAGAAATGGCCCCCCCTTCTTAAATAAGCAACTTACTGGAAACTGAAAGGTAGTGTGTTTGGTTGAAGCTCTTTGTAAGCTGTAAACCCTCTGTACAAAGGATTTCTCAATTCCTGCTTCCTCTGTAAGAGGAAAGGCCACAGCGAATGGGTCTTCTCAAAGATTCTGTCAAGTACAAACAGTGGATTAATAGCTGTGGATTAAAAACTCCAACTATTTGGAGTAGAATTAGGTTAAGAGAGCTATGGATTGGTTTTGGACATTATCTGATTAATTACATAAACACAAGATGTATCCCTGAGGAACATATAATCCACTATCCAGTCCAGCAGGGGTATTTACAAGTTATCACTGTGGTCCAAATTAAAACATCTGTCTTCTGGGATGTCATTTTTTCGTATCTATCGAGACAATGTTACCCATAACCCATCCAGAATTACATTAAAACACACAAACACACCCAACGTGCCCCTTTGCTGACATTCCAAGTGGCTCCTGGACTGCTGACCCTGCCCACTCACTTGAGATCCTCCCGCTCCTTGTGGCAGGTCCCCAGGAAGTTGCCAAACTGGCAGGAGAAGACGTGGTCATGGATTTCCAGGAGGAAGCGCTCGTTGAACTCAAAGGAGCAGGGGAACTGCTGCATGAGCTGCCAGACACACTCCACGAACTGAGTGAACACAGGGGACACCTCCTTGGGGTCCCCATCCAAATGGCCACACCTGCAGGCATTCAGACAGGCAGGGTTAGATCCTGTGCCACCCAGCACTGTGAAACTGGGAAATTCTCAGCCTCTTCTTCAAGTTTCTGCCCTGAAACACAGGAGCTGAGCTCTTCTGCCAGGGGCTAATTGCACAAGAAGGAACATGGCAGAACATTACTGAAAGCACAGGCTGCCCAGGGCAGTGGTGGAGTCACCATCCCTTGGAGGTGTGGGTTAGTGGTGAACGTGATGGTGGGTGGATGGTTGGACTTCAGGATCTTGGAGGGCTTTTCCAACCTTAATGATTCTGTGATTTTATGATGAGCACTCCTCAAATAATACAACTTTACCGGTAGGAAAACACCCAGAATTCAGTCAATTTGTTCAAGCCTCTGATTTTGCAAAGTAATAAAAAAACACTGATGAAGTAACAGCCCTGGCAGATACTGGCTTTATGTCCCCAACTCCAGGATTTTCCAAATCTTCCCTCCCCTATCCTGTATTTAATTTACATTTTTCATGGGAGTATATAAACCTGAAAATACTGTACTGGTTTCCCAGTCAAGCCCTACCCAGCCACTGCACCCAAATAATGTGCTTCTCTTACCTGTGAGAGAACTTGTGTCCCATTGCAATCCACTCCTTTTCTATCAGAACCTGCAGTTTCAAAACAGGGATTAAAAAAAAGGGTTAAAAAAAGCAAAATGAAGCCTTTGATGGTAAAGCCTAAAAAGCTGCTGACCCTACTGGTACAAGTATATCCACAGAAATCAATGGAAACAGTAACTGGGATTGACAGATTATCCAGTTCCCAGTGCCATGGCATTGTTGGAAGCAGAACTTCAAGCCAGTCTAGTACTACTTTGAGGGAGTTTTTATGTTGTTAAAATCATAAACACACTGAGCTCAAAGAATTAACAGCTTAATATTGCCCCATGTGCTATTTAATTCAGCAAAAGAAATCAGAACTGGAATTCAACAAATGTTTAACACACAAATAAGACTAGAACTGTATCTGTGTATCGAGGAGCTCAGATGAAATCAGACCAACCAATTTTTTCATTCCTTACCCTCCTGATTAATTCTTTTAGGAATGAGCACTGTCAGGGCACTTGTGCCTACAAACCATTGTCTTGGGGGACAGCCAAGGATGTGCCTGTGTTAGTGACTGCTCCTGTTCCTAACCAAAAGGATGTTTCTCAGTTCATGCAGAACCGTTCAGAGCACAGCCAAAGCCCAAGCAGATGCTTCATATGCTGATGCAATTTCAACTGTTAAAAAAATGCAGTATAATCCAGAAGTAAAATAATAAAACTAGCATGGAATGCAAGGAAAACAGCCCTGGCACTGGAGAAAGCAAAATTTGCATAGCTGTGATTCCAGGGATTCTTACAAGGATCTCCCCTGAGAGAGAGCAGCAGCTCTTCAGGTATTTAACACGGGATGGCTGCAAAGACAGCCCGCAGACTGCACTGTATTCATGCAGGGGTGGCTGCAAAAAAGGAAAAACCTGCACTGGAAGCAAACAGATTCACAAATTCATGTGAAATGGCTTTCTAAAAGGTCTGAAACGATGCGGATCTTCCTGACACACAGGTTATACCCTGCCCTGTGCACAGGAGTGAGCTCACCCAACGTGAAATCCCAGCAGATCAGAGACCCACAGGACCAGCTCCTACAGCCCTTTGTGGTGGATGGCTGCCAGGGCTGCATCCTTTACTCACCCATCTCCTGCTGAAATCTCTCATTAGTGGCTCTCAAGTGGACATTCAAGGAAACAAAGATTTGGGAATTGTAAATCAACCGCTGCCCTTTGTGCCCACGCTGCTGAGCGCAATTACAGCTCGTTACCAATTCAAAGCTGGTTTATATAGGTCACCTCCTGCCTCTTCCAGCAAACACTTCATTAGGGCCTGTTTACACTTCCAATGCAGGAAGCAACTTCTTAGTTTCGAATTTTTGACATTCCAGCCTTGGTGTTCTTACCATGAAGCCTTTGAAAGTCCTGTAGAAGGGGTCCAGGAGGAGGCTGGCCAGGGAGCAGACCTGGGCCGTGCGATCCCAGCCGTCGGAGCAGTGCACCAGCACACTGGCCTTCTCCTCCCTGACAGCCTGGGGAGCAGACAGCACACACAGCAGCTCAGCAGCTTGCTGAATTCAATGCTATCCCTTCATCTCGAGTTACCTCAGACCCCAGGGGAGCGTTTGTCACTTCTCATCTGGACTGTGGAAATGCATCGTTGCAGCAACACACAGAAACCCCAACTAGAACAAAATGCTGTGGCATGTCCTGTCAGCAAGAGACTGGCAAGAAACAGACCCTGGGATCCAGAACACTCTGCCTTCTGAAGGGCCAAGAATTCTCTCTCCTCCTCTGAGGAAAAATGTGGTGTATGACTAAAGAACTGGATACACAAGGATTTGAAACTTCAAGGCACATTAGAAGAGCTGATCCCAACCTCCTCCCATATGGATCATCTTCTTCCCCTTGTACCAGTGGCACAAAAACACAATATAATTTTCATGCTGCTACATGGGAAAATTGTAAGAGAGAATCCCTCTCACTGCTCTTGCCAGGGGTTTCCTGCACACCCTGAAGAGCCCTGTGCCTTAGGGACTTCCCCCCTTCTCCTGACCTGCTCAGCCACTAGCTCTGCAGCAATGAGGACTGTGCTGAATAATCCAAACTGGTGTCCACGTCACATAAAACCAGGAGAAAATAAACTGGTCAAAACAACCCTTCAATTAAAGCAGAGCAGGTGACTGAATAACGAGCACAGGGTTACGAGTTGACTGCACTACTACACAGAAATGTTTATATTTGATTTTATTCACATTCTGTGATTTTCACGTGTTTCAACTGAGTTCTAACAAAGCCTCAGGAAGTGCCTGCAGCAAAACAGCACACAGCACAACACCCCAAAATTCTGCCACAGCAGTGTCCAGGGGAGAGCCCAGCTGGATGACCCACTTACATCCTCTAGCTGCAGGCCTGGTTTGGAGAGCTAAGGCCAACCTGTTTTCCACCTTCCCAACCTTGGAGCAGCCCCAAAGAGACAAGTCCATGTGCTTTAATCCACCTGCAGGCTGGAGTGCAGCCTCACCTTGGCCAGGAAGACCCCTGCATCCATGACAGCCTTGATGTGCCGCAGCCAACCTGAGTTCTCCAGCCCCGTGAGGAAATCGCTCATGGAGGGGGATTTCATTTCACACACTGGGAACAAGCACAAAGGAATTAGTTGGCCCCCTGGGAACAACATAACCTGCACCTCCTCCTGAGCTCTCCACAGCAGCACAGCCTGCTCTCCCAACAGCTACATTTTTAAGTGTCAGCAGCAACGTCCTGTCTAAAGGACACAGAAATTATTGGTTGAATATTTAAAATTCATAACTAAAAGTTGCTGGCTTGTGTCAGAACTTGAGGCTCTGAAATATCCTCCTCTTCCTTCTTTTTTTTAAATAGTAACTCATTATTTTCTCAGCTGAGTTTTTGCCAACAAGGCAAGTGTTTAGTGATCTGTTACTTCACTATACATCACCATCATACTCACATCTACAACCATTCACTCACCATCACAAAGATTTGAAGACAGGAGGATTCTAATTTAGAGTGAGAGAAATAACATGTCTAACCTTGAAGACAACTCAGATGCTATAACCAAACCCAGCACAGAAAATACTGACAGTAATAAAGTTCAGTAACAGTCCATAAGCACCAGCAAGTGAGATTTCATCACTGCTGAGGAAGAAAATGGGAGCAAACAAGGATTTATTCTGCCTCTTCCTCCACCACAAAATAAATCTGTGAGGAGCAGGGAATTGAGAGCTTATAGTTGTGATCAGGCCCCATTTTTCTCCCTGGTTACCACAGATCCTGCAGTGCCACCTGGCCAGGCAACTCAATGACTCAACTGTTTTGAAGCAAGATGACCATTCTGCTGGTTACTAAAATATTCAACTCCTATTTTGGATGACAGCATCTTAGAAAACAGAGCACAGGCACCAAGCAGAAGGATTTGCAGCATCTCCCCTGCCCTGTTCCACAGTCTGTGTCAGCACAAGGAACCAGGGAGTAGAGTGTGCTGGTTTGATTCAGGCTCTGCCATCACCTTTAATGGAGCTTCTCCAAAATTCCATCAGTGCAATTATGGGCCTGATGCCCCTCTTGATCCCCACTGGCTCAGGTAAGTATTTCTTCTGCCCTGCATTGCATTTTCCCCTAAGATAATAAGGAGCTTAAATACCTGAGGTACTCTGAATTTTCATATATTTATGTACTAAAACATTAATGTAATACATTTTAAGGTATAAACCCCAAGTTTAGTTAAAAGAAATCAGAAGAAAATGACAGGTAAGAATGATGTACATGAGATTCCAGTCTTGGAATATCATGCCAACCCTGTATTTCAAATCAGAGATACTGTTTAACACTGAAACACTCCAAACTCAACACAGCAAACCCCAAAAAGTATTTCCTAAACAACCTCTCTTAGTTATTTTTCAACAGCTCACGAAGCAACCATGAGACTTAGTTGTTAAAGGCAATATTTCTTAGCCTTTTTCTTGTCATTTGGCACATTAATTAAGGCATCTAAGTGTAAGTTGCTATTTAAGAACCAAACTGTCAAGCAGGAAAGCACTTGAACTGCACTGATCCTTTCAGCCACTTCCACAGAGCAAACAAAGCCAGGCACTGACTTGGCTTCCTCTGTGCATGTAGGATTTGGATACTCAGCAGAAGGTTCTGGCCAGGGGCAGCAAAGGCCACTGCCATGGAGCAGACCCACCTTCCAGAAGTTTCTGCAGGCTGCTCCTCATCACATGGATGTTCTCTATGCCGATGAACTTGAAGCGAATGTTTTCATAGTTATCCTCGTTCTCGTAGCCCTTCCCAGCAGCTCGGTTGGCCATGGCATTTAACTGGCAAATTCAAGGAACAGGAGAGAAAAGGAAGAGGAAATTACAATCCACAGAGAGAAAGCAGTCTGCTTTTGCAAGTCCTTCTTTCTTTTTAAAAACCTCCCAGAAAATGTACTGACCAAAGCTGTTCCTGAGCTCTACTTCCCCACCTCCCAGACAGTAATTCCAGCTGTTTCACTACAATTACACCACTGTCTCCAGTCCATTACTCATATGCAGAGGCTCATTAAGACCCTGGATAGAATTTCTTAGGGTAGCACCAAACCCCAATTTCTGCTGTCATCAAAGCAGGCAGAGAGACACTGAGCCTGCCCTAACTGTGCAGCTACCTAAGAAAATTCAGAGAGAAGCAAATGAAAGCAAAACTAGGAAAGCCATTTTTCCGAGTAACATACATACATGGTGGGATAGAAATAGTAAGAGAATTCCAAAGCTTTTCACAGACATACATGCACAGATGAAATAAAGCCACCTGAGGGAAACATAGAAATATTCAAGTTGAGCAGAAAGAATACAGCAACCAACTGGAACTGCAGAAAAGAAGTAGAAAAGAAGCCACTTGCCCTAACAATTACCCAAAATAATTCAAGAGCCAGGGGAACTCTTTAGTGGTGACAGAAAACAGAGCAGCTCCTCCTCCCCCCATATTAATTTGGGCAGAGGAGTAATTTGCCTCTGTAGAGAGGAGAGAAGGAAAAGTAACATATGGTACAGACTTGTTTAGGGACTATTAAATAACCCCAGTGTTTCAGTTCTGCCACCCAAAGTAAGACATGTTGGGTTAGAAAGGAGAAATACCACCAACTATAAATTCTCCCCTTTTCACCTAATACTTTAGCACAAAACTGCCACCAAAGATGGATTTCAGTGGAACATCTTTGACACTGGAGCTGTCTGTACCAAAAGAACATGCAGTGATTGCTAGAAACATGTATCTATAATTACAGAAGAGGTGATCCCTAGGAAATGTCACAGTACAAAAAGGCAAAATACATACTGGAACAAAGGGTGAAACATTCCCCATTTTCCCCAAAAGACTTTTTCCTTCTTGCCCTTGCCAGAGTTTTAACTAAATGTGCAGCTTCCAAAAAATAAATGCAATATCTGGACAGTGAAGCAGGTTCTCAGAAAGTTCAATTAAAAAAAAAAAAAAATCCAAATACTGTTAAATCTTTGCATTTAAGTAATTGTGTGCTACCAAAATCCTTGTGTTCTAATTTACTTATTACACCAACACTCCCAATCCATATGCTTACAAGAGAATCACTTGGTTTCTAAATTCAGTTCTTTGAGGTGACACTCATTAGAGATACAATTTTTTCAGTATTTTAGCAATATCCTCTTAAATAAACCCCTCAGCTCTGAAGTTCTAGCCCCAAATAGTGGCTATGGACCAGAACAGCATTAAACTCCAAGCTGCACATCCTGAGAACATGAGTGTTCCTTCTAAAAGGCAAAGAGCTGGAGGAATTGCTTTTCTCAGTTGTTATCAGACTCCCCACGGCCTCACCTCCTCCCAGGGCTGCCAATTAAAGCACTCCAGCCTCGTGGAACTGAATCCTGAGGCTCCTTCCCAACTCTGCAGGGCAATGCCTCACTGTCCCAGCCAACTGCATCATCCTGCACACAAACCTCAACCCAGGATACTCCAGGAGTGCAAGATCCTTAACAGCACTTTACTCTCCAGTTATACCTGCCAGCCCAGGTGATCCCCCATCCCTGATCCTACACAGCCTAGAAAACACTGGCAGAGCTGTGCCAGAACGAACTGGAACCAGCTTCACTAATCAGACACGAGCTTCAGCAGCAGCCCCAAACCCCAGGAAGGTACCTTTGGCCTCGTGTCTACAACATACATGAAGGGGCTCCCGGGGTTGGCCTCTCGGATGGCCTGGAGCATCTGCTCGTCCTCCAGGCAGCGCGCGCTGAACCCGGCCAGGGGCTGGCTGCAGCGGCACAGGGCAGCCTGCAACACACACAGGGTCAGCCAGCACCCCAGACACCCCAAACACCCCACAGACACCCCACAGACACCCCACAGACACCCCACAGACACAGCCACTGGGCTCAGCTGTGCTCCCTGGCACTGAAAAGCTGCTGCCTAAGTGGACACACACACAAACGCTGCTGGGTTATTACCCCGAGCGAGAAGTTTGGGGAGTTTCATTAAGTAGCAAGGCCAAGGAGCTTCAGGATGGCCACTATCCCAAATGTTAGTCCAGAATCCCAGAAGGGTTTGGTTGGAAGGCACCTCAAAGACCATCCTGTTCCACCCTCTAAGCACCATGTAAGCCCAGGTTGCTCCAAGCCCCTTTCTCCTTCCTTGGACATCCTTCCTTGGACACTTCCAGGGATGGGGCAGCCACAGCTTCTCTGCCCAACCTGTGCCAGGGCCTGCCCACCCTCACAGCCAATAATTCCTTCCCAATATCCCATCTAACCCTGCCCTCTGGCAGTTTTAAACCATTCCCCCTGATCCTGTCATTATGTACCCATATAAAAAAAATCCCTGTTCCTCCTTTTTATAAGCCCCCTTAAGGGCACTGGAAGGCCACAATTTTTCATGTTTTCTACTTGGTTTCTATTTCCATTCTTTTGTACAGCTTTCCTTCTCAGTTGTTCCTGGTCCATTCTCAGAGCTGCACTGAGGATGCTTTAAGGAATTGTCACTAATTGCCAGCACAACTCCAAGCAGTGGCCAGGTCAAGGCACACTTCCTCAGGAAAACAATAATTTGGCTGTGACAGCATTTTCCTCACATCAGCATCTAAAACACTGCTGAGGCAGCAAAGTTAAAAATTTACATTCTGGTCTTCAGTGGAAAAAAAAAATGAAACCTTCACTTATTCTGAGCTAGTGGGGATTTATTTCAGGGTGGTTCCTCCTCTTCAATACTAATAAAATCTAGCTGAGTTAACATGTAACTTGGTAAAATATTATTTAAAAAACAACCCCACATCAGAAGCAGTTGTTGAAACATGATTTTAAAAAAATTCCCAACAGGAAGCTTGGAAAGTTTGGGCTTTTTGCACAGCTCTGGCTGCATCCCAAGTGTTTGTCTTTAGCTCATTCTGCCACTCAGAATGAACCAATATTAAAGCCATTAAGAGAAGCACAGTTCTCAAGTGTCTAATAGAATAATTATCTCATTATTTCCTGTCACTAGAAGGGAACTAAACAAAAAGGGGAACTCTTATTCCCACACCAAGCCAGCACTAACATTGTTTTCCTTATATAAGTAAGAAAGGACTGGAATCCGCCCTCTGCTTCTGAACCTTGAACTTCCCATCACCACTGCCTTGGTGGCAGCTCGAGGTACCACGAGTTCAGGAGGGTATGTGCTGCAAACCTGAGGCAGAAGAGAGAAAAAAACACAGATATTACTAAGGAGCAACTCAAAAGTCATGAAAAATTCATCTTGAGGTCATCGGGTTAAGATGTATTTAGAAAAACAATAGCAGAAGAGGTGCAAAATGGAACAATGTGGTGAAGGAAAGAAACAATTTTGAAAGGGAACCTAAAAAATGGACTGCACACATTAAAAGAGGTTCTTTAAATTAATAAATTTTATGGAAGTTTCTGATTTAGAATCACAGAAGGGTTTGGACTGGGAGGGACCTTGAAGGTCATGTCCCAATGCCCTGCCATGGGCAGGAACACCTTCCACCAGACCAGGTGGCTCCAGCCTGGCCTTGGACACTTCCAGGGATGGGGCAGCCTCAGCTTCTCTGCCCAACCTGTGCCAGGGCCTGCCCACCCTCACAGGGAACACAAAAAGAGAAACTAAGAACAACTACATTTAAAAAGTTCCCTTTAAATATTACTCCTGAGAGGAGCTACCTGCAGTCAGGAAGCACTCTCAGAGACCAGCTTTATCCCTTCTCCTCAAACCAGTACAGTCTTTTCAGCATGGACTTCACAGATAAGCTCCTCTCCAAGCCTGGCTTTACATTAGGCTTGACAATTTTAACACATAGGCTGGAAATCCCAAGGAAATTCTAAAGCACTGGCACTTGAGAGTTACACACCAGCAAGTGAAGGCTCAGAGTGATTAATGGTTTGAGCTGCCCACATCCAGATGCCCTAATCAGCTACTGGAAACAGCAACTCTCACATCATGTCTCAATGGAGGCAGCCAAAGACACAGCCAGGTAAAATTAGCTGTCACTTCTGACAGCACAGGCTTGTATTTCTTCAACCCAAAGCGTAACAGCAAAGAAAGCTGCCAGGGGAAGGGAGTGGGGAGCAAGGGGAGGGATTCAGGACTGAGTATGTTGGATTCTTCCTCAGAGCTGCTTGCTTTGGCTTTTTGACAGCCAGGTCTGACTGTACCACAACATCAGAAGAAATAAAAAGAGAAATAATGTGGAACAGGATTTTGAACAAGCTTGCTGACAAATGCTGCTGTTTAATGCTGTTTAGATCCAAGTTGGCCTTTCAGGGAAAATAACAGCAGCAGCCAGTTAGGACTGAAATGACAGAGAGCCCTTATATAGCTAAAGATCCAACCAAGCAAGCAAAAGCAGGTCTGTTTTCCATTGCTGTTTTCCCTTCCTCCCTTACCCAGTCCCTCTCCACTCTGCCTCACTCCCCACCAACCCAAACCACTGCCATTTATTTCTCTCCTACACATCTGTCACCAGCCAGGTGGGACAGGCTTTGGAAATACCAAAAGCAGCTAAGGATACTTCAGGCTTTTCCTAACAGATGGTTTGACATTTCTATGGCAAAACAATTCTCTGGTCCCTTGCCAGGGGGATCAAAGCAAACCAAGGTGACACTGCAGCTCTCCTGTAGCATCATTATCTGCAACTTCACATCAAGATGCTGCTGCTTAAAAGCAAAAGAGCTCGTTCCCCCCCAGAGGCAGCAGCAGGGCTGCTCTGTGTCATTAATAACAACAAGGAGATACTGCACTAAATGGCTGCTTTGGGCAAGAATTACCTCATAGTCCTTGTTAAGATCCGTTACCTCCCAGTAGTCGTTTGGAATTCCCATGCGCTGGTAATCCAGTTTTAAATCAATTAGTTTCCAGCCAATTTCCCGGTTCTCTTTAGACATTTTAGGATTGTAAGAGAAAGCATAAAGTTCTTCGGGTTTCACTGGGAAAAAGGGAGAAAAAAGTAACTAGTTAGAGATGCAAAGGCATAAAGAGAGGCCAACACTTCTGTAAATCAAGAATTCAGTGATAAGAGTATTTGAGATATTTAAAATTTCTCAACCTATTTGTAGGTTTTTGGTCAGGGTAGAACCAAGCACTGACAATTCATCCTGAAATCCTCAAGAATTTCCAATACTCAGTTCCTCCATGCAGGGAGGTAATTCTAACAAAATGGTTTTACCTCACTGTAAGTTTGAAGCAGTAACTGCTCCTGAACAAGGGATTTCCTCTGAATTCACTGCAATGGGCATGTTAGATGGGATTTATGTCATAAGTGTTAATCCATAAATGAAAACATATTAACAGATCTATTTGTAGCTCTTGCACACCTCTAAGTTCATCATTCAGCAGCGAGTTCTAAGCCTGAGAGCTGTCTCAAACATGACCTTCAGCCCAACAAAGGTTTCAGGCTGGGTCTGACAAATGGTCATTTACCAGCCCAATCTCCTTCCCTCTCTCCATAAAATGCAAATGCAGCCAATAACTCATCCAGCTGCCTCCCAAGACAGCAGGTTCTCCAGAGACAGGGAAACCTGTCAGAGGCTGATAAAGCAGCTGGTTATGGGCAGGTAACCCCCAGCTGTCCATCACACAAATCATCACTCTGGCAAAAAACCTCGAAGGGAACACACACACAGACATTTTAAACGAAAAACCAGAGCACTGTGAAAATCCTCAAGTATAAGAAAAGAACTGCAGCATTTACACCAGTAACTACAGGCCAAAAGAAACTGGTGTGATCCCCTGCAGTGACACCTCCCAAGCTTCGAGGCACTACTTAAGTCTCTAATTTTCAAAACTCAAAGAAGAGGGACAGCTTTTAAATGGAACACCAGAAACCTGCCAGACGCAGCATCAGAGTTTGAGCTTCAGAACTAAACTCCAGAGAGCACAAGGGGAATGCTGGGAATAGGCACAAGCCTTAATTTTAATTAAAAATAATTAAAATTCAGCAAAACCCATTTCTCCTACAGGATTTCTCACCCAGTCCTGTGTGAAAGGCAGCAAGAAGCTGCCTGGTGGCACCCACTCCCCTCCCTCAGGTTAGTGACACAATTACAAAGGACATCCTTGCAATAACAACACAACAAATACAGGTGCACTGAAGTAGCACCCCAAAACCAGAGGCAGAAGCCAGGTAGGAACTCAGTGGAATGCTGTCCTGCAAGAAGGACAAGGAGCCTGAAGATTCATCCATGATGGAACAAAAAGCTAGAGCCAGAAGCGACCACAGGCTTTTGAGGGTGTTTTGCTCACACTCTTTCAGAGTGACTCCATGTCAGGGCAGTCTGGGTGAAGCTCAGGGTTTCACAGCTGCACAAACAGTGCAGAGCAGCTTGAATGGGCTGCTGGAAACAAATCAAAGATGCCAACATCTAAGGCTTTATTTGGGGCATTCTGGAATTCTGTGAATGGCTGGGTCAGCTGCAGAGGGCAGAACTGCACACAGCCAGGTCACAGGAGTGACTCACAATGGCCAGGGATGGGATGGATGCTCATTGGGAGTGCCATGAGGAACCAGCCTGGGACAGACTCAGTTGGGCTAATGAACTTTGCACAGGTCTCCAGAAGTTCCTCCTGGGACACCACCTCATTCCCACTGCCACAGAATTATGGAATGGCCTGGACTGGAAGTGATCTTAAAGGTCAGTCTGGTCCCACCCTCTGCCATGGGCAGGGACACCTTCCACCAGACCAGGTGGCTCCAAACCCTGTCCAACCTGACCTTGGACACTTCCAGGGATGGGGCAGCCACAGCTTCTCTGCCCAACCTGTGCCAGGGTCTGTCCACCCTCACAGCCAAGAATTCCTTCCCAATATCCCATCTAGCCCTGCCCTCTGGCAGTGGGAAGCCATTCCCCCTTGTCCTGTCCCTCCATCCCTTGCAAGTAGTCTCTCTCCATCCTTCCTGAAGGCCTCCAAGACTGTGTTTAATTTGGAAGCAAATGCCCTGCTCTCTACCTCCTGAGCCCACCCATTGTCTCTGGCAGGAGAAGCTGACTCTGCTTCCACATCCTCCCTCTCCTGCACTGACAGCCCAAACCCAGGCTGGGACAGGCACAGCTTTCCCAGGGCCCAGCCCAGCCTTCCAGCTTAGAGAATTCCCAGAATTCCCAGAGCAGGCTGCCATCCTGAGCACCTGGCTGTGAGAGCTTGAGCAGGGAGGTGAACACGTCGTGGCAGTCGCGCTCCTGCCCGATGACAAAGTGAGCCACGTGGAAGTTCTTGCAGTGGATGAGCAGGGGGTACCCAGCTGTGGTCAGGGGCAGCTTCTCCACACTGGCAATGTGGTGGTGCAGGATCTGCAAAACAGCAAATAACCAACAGTTGTCACTGATAAGGTCATGAGCAGTACAAGCAGAAACGAAGTTCCTGTGAGACAATCAGTATTTATGCTTCCTGCAGCTAACTAGCAGCAGAAAATGAGTTTGTTTGTGACTATTTATCACACATAAACACCCAGACTGCACCCAAAGGCCAGGTAACCAAAGCAGGACTGCAAAAACACAGTTACATATAAATTACATTCAAAGATTGATGTGCAGCTTGGTTTACCTGGTGCACTTTGCTTTCCCTCCACCCTCAAATGCAACATAGTCTGCCATTCCCACTTTGCTTTAGAATTAATAAAATAGGCTCAATTCAGTGCTAATTCTGCAATTTCAAAAGCTGTAAATTGAAGGCTGGTCGCCTGGCATATTAAATTTGAGAGAGGAAACTACACAAGACTTTTATATTCCTTTAACTTTAGACACTCATCCCATAAGTGAACTCTGTCAAGTCACATCACCAGTGTGCTCGTTTTCTTCCAAACCAGCTGTTTCTGTTGAGCATTTGGTATTAAAATCCTATCAAAGACCACTACAGCTCTGGAATTCCCAAAGCTGCTCATTCTGGATACAAGAGCATGTAGTGACAAGACAAGGGGAAGGGGGGAAGAGGGATGGCTTCCCACTGCCAGAGGGCAGGGTTAGATGGGATATTGGGAAGGAATTCTTCCCTGTGAGGGTGGGCAGACCCTGGCACAGGGTGCCCAGAGAAGCTGTGGCTGCCCCTGGATCCCTGGAAGTGTCCAAAGCCAGGTTGGACGGGGCTTGGAGCAACCTGGGACAGTAGAAGGTGTCCCAGCCCATGGCAGGGGGTGGCACTGGGTGGGCTTTGTGGTCCCTTCCAAATTAGACCATTCCATGGAATCTGATTCTGTGATTCTATGAAAGTCATGGTCTTCTGGAGATTGAGGATGTTTGGCTAAAATAAAGACAAGGTGAATGAGGAAACATCTCGTTGGATGATTCATGGGATCAGACTGGAGACCCCCAGCATATGCATGAACTGTGCCAGGTCAGTTTTGGGAATGTTCCTCTAAAGATGCCGAGGAGACCAGCCAGGGAACCCAAGTGCCAATCCAGAGGTGAAACAAGGACACTCATTTCAGTGTGTGACCAAAGCCACACGTGTGGACCATGGCCTGGATCCCTAGGAGAGTACCCGAGTCCAGTGATGGGTCCCCACCACCATCAATGTGTCTTCTGTGGCCAAGCCTTGAGCAAGATTGGCTTTGTCTTTAAAATCTGGAGTCATCCCATGGCTCTGG
Source organism: Xenops minutus (assembly GCA_035221455.1). Taxonomy (NCBI): domain Eukaryota; kingdom Metazoa; phylum Chordata; class Aves; order Passeriformes; family Furnariidae; genus Xenops; species Xenops minutus. Next base: position 2,202,054 of record JAWWEE010000025.1, read on the forward strand.
GAATGAGAAGTGCAAGACAAGGGAAAAGAGAGTTCACGAAAAGGGAGAGAGAGAAGCAGAGCTAAAGATCAGTCAGCTGCTTTGATTATTTCACTTCACTTTTTATTCTGCACATTGAATCCCAAATATTAACGTACATAACAGTTGAATTAGCATTTATTTCTTTTATAAAACAAAATTGTGTTTACTGTGCCTCTTTCTTGGACTTTGTGGCCAATACAGCCTTGAAGTTCTAAAGCACAGAAGTGACAAAAAATAATTGCACTGACTTTCTGCAACTGTGTGGCTTCCTAATTGCAGCTTTTCCCTTCTCAAATCAGAGCAAAAAGGAACAATTGATGACTACAGCTGGATGAATGCTGCAATCATTGCCCTTGTTGGAGTGATATGTTTCAACAACACCCCCAGTTCCTGATGCCCATACGTGGCTTTCTAATGACCATGGATTCTGGGGAGAAAATGCCATTCCTGATTCTATTCTTAATGGAGTGTGAAAGCCTTGCTATGTGGTAGAGGCTAATTGTCACTTGGAATGTAATTTCCCCCACTCCAAGTACATGTGTGCTTCATGGCATTAATTAAAGGGTCCCACAGTAGGTCTGTTTGACAAGGAGTGGGGGATTTCTTCCTTCAAGCCAAATGAAGCATTTAACAAAAGCCCATTTCATCCCAGGTAGCATGTGGCCTTCATGGCCTTCAGAACATTTGGTATCTGCATAATTAAACTAATCAATTGCAGAGCAGTAGTCAAAAGTCACATCTTAATGAACTGGAAAAATGATGCTTCAATTTGCTGTCTCAAATCCCCAAATTAGCATAATAAACACGACATACTCCTAATCTGTGGAAAAAGCCAGTGTTTTTTTCCTTATTCTTCCTTGGTTACTGTGTATTAAAGACATTCTTTACAGTGAATTTCTAAAACATCAGCTGGTTTTGAGTAATTTAATAAAAATAATGCAAATATGTTCTGTAAAACCCACAACATCTTGTTGCTCTTGCTGGAAATATATATATATATATATTTTTTTTTTTTGTTATAAAATTCCCATCCCACTTAATACATATACAGAGCATATTTCCCAAGGGGTGGGCACCTACTGGGAAAGGAAGAATATTCCCAAGAAACCCAGTTACCCCCAGAGACCTGACTGGTGGGGGTCAGAAGTGACTTGTAATCTACTTTGCCTTCATTTTTAACGCATTGGGGAGGGATTTAATTGCCATCATTGATAAGCTGGCAGTGATTGATGTGATTCTCCGTGTCCATGAGTGGCCAAGATCCACCCCTACTGGCATTCAGGTCACAGCCCCCAAAGGGTTGGCTGCAGCAAAGGATGGCAATTGTTTTATTTCTCGGAAAATGTGATATATCCATTAGACCTCATTCTCTAAGGTCAAACTTCTAATTCTCTCCCTCTGCTCTGCTCTCCTGAGACTCCCCTGGTGTCCAGTTCTGGTGTCCCCAACATGAGGAGGACACAGAACTGCTGGAGGAAGCCCAGAGGAGACCACCAAGGTGCTGAGGGGACTGGAGCAGCTCCCTATGGAGACAGGCTGGGAGAGCTGGGGCTGCTCAGCCTGGAGAGGAGAAGGTTGTGTGGAGAGCTCAGAGCACCTTCCAGGGTCTGCAGGGGATACAGGGAAACCAGAGAGGGGCTGTCCATCAGCAACTGCAGGGACAGGATGAGGGGCAACGGATGTAAATTGAAGGAGGGAAAATTTGGGTTGGATATCAGGAAGAAATTCCTCCCTGTGAGGGTGGGCAGGCCCTGGTATTGTCTGACCCTGCATATTTGAGCCTTTTGCTTAGTCACAGTGTTTAAATGCAGAGCACAACCACCCTAAAAGCTGAGGATATTTCGATACCTTCTCCAGTGCTGCCTGCATTGTGTTACCCAGCTGGGGATGGAAGAGGTTCAACCACAAGGAAGGGTAATGTGCCATAACCTGCTCAGGTCCAGCTTTGAAAGAAAGGATTGTGTGCTGTGAGGCAGCAGAAATAGCAGAAATAGTAAAAGAAGGTTCTTTTATGAAGATCCAGTATGGATTCCTAGAAGGGGATGAATACATCGTGAGGTCAGGACAGCCACAGATGGCAGTTTCCAACCTGGGATTTGTGTTCTATCAAACTATTCCAAAAATAAACTTGTCCTCGTGGGTTTTCTATCTTTTGTTAAGGATCTCACACATTTTAAGTTAAATTCTTTGATTTGGGGGTTTAGCACTGCAAGATTTCAATTCAGAGACCTTTTTTTTTTTAATCCCTGATGCATCACAAATTCAAACATAGTCTCTCTTCTTCACATGGATTAACAAGCCACTTGGGCAGGATATTTTTCACAAAATAAGACAAAACCCCGCACCATCCTTTGTCAGCCACAGGCTGACAATGTAAAGAAGGGTGATTATTTCGGTAAAGATTCAGGCCCGCACAATTCCAAGGGTTAAACACTTTCTGCCCGCGCAACAGTTGGAGCTGGGAAGTGTTGGGGTTGCCATAGAAACAGCGCAGATTTGATTCCGATGCAAAAGGAGTAAACAAGCTCCTTTTATACCCCAGAGCTAAATGAAATGTGGCCCCCAACTTTGTGAGGAGTTATTATAAATACTTCTAAACCACTCCAGAAAGATTTCCTTTTTTTTTTTTTTTCTTAATAAAGTAAAGCAAACAATAAAAAGGAAGAAAAAAAGAGGAGAACAGCCCGTGGTGATGGTTCCTCCTGCTCTGTGGAAGAGCTCCCAGGACACGGAGGGTTGTGGTGGCTTTGGAAGAGGATCCAAGCCCTTGGCATATCCAGGGCAATGCTGCTCTGGAGAGGCAGTGACACTGATGTGCCCATTGCCCTCAAGGAGGGGTGATCAGAGAGGTTTGGACCTCCTGAGCTCATGAAGGAGTTCCTGGGCTGCTCTCCTGGTTCACTTGGTGCCCAAAGACTTGGGTTGGGTTTGCACACAACAAAAGCACACTGAGGAGGGGGACAAAAGGGACAATGCAGCAATTCCTGCTCTCAATTCTCCTCTTCCAACCAGTTTTCCCTTCCCACCACTCTTCTTTGGCAGCCACCTGACAGAGTTATGTGAAAGACAGAGACCTTTAAAGGCTGCTAAGGAATTTAAGATCACATTAGTTGTTATTTCTTGGAGGGAAACACATTTTTTTATTAACAGGTATGTCTTAGGGAAACAAGCTCTTTCCTGGAGGACATTCTTGATTTTGTTAAGAAATCACTTGTCCTTTGATGTTAAAAAAGTTAAAAATTTGGACAATAAAAGAAATAACACCTTATAAAAGCTTCCCTAGTCATGACTTTCTAGACAGCTTGACCCTCTCCATTGTGTGCTCTCTGGGATGTGACCTCACATTGACTGTGGGGCCAGTTAATGACTCAGGTTATTGGCAGGGCTGTAGCAAAGCTGATGTTGCTGTGCCTGCTGAAGGGACAAAGTTGTGTTAATGAATTCATATGTAGTGACAAAAATCCAAAGTGCTGCTAGGTTTATCTGCTCGCAGGATGTCATAAGTTTCAAAATGGTGGGAATGAAATGGGGTTTTTTTTTCAGCCCAAATCAGATTGTGATCAAGTTTTACTGCAGCCTTTTCATAGTGGAAGAAATGGAAAACATCCCTTTTGGACCAACAAAGAAACATTTACTTTCCCATGTTGATTTATATAGAAACCAAAACTATAAATGTATTTCCACAGATTTAGTACTAATGGGATGAAACAATCCTCTGTGTGGATAAGTAATTTTTAATATGTTTAATTACTTAAGAAGTTACACACCACTTTTTTTCCCCTGGCAAAAATATACATATATGAGTAGGAAGCTCTGAATGTCAGCAGTTTGGCTTTCCTATTTCCCAGAAACTTGTATATAAAAATACTAAAAAATGTAGAAATCAGGGCACAAAAGCCACCCATGACCCGAGGCAGAACTTCATGCCTGGGCACAATGACATGTAAAGCTGCAGCCCAGCAATGAATGAACCCACGTGTCTACATTTCCAGGACGGGCCTTTGCCAATTATATTCCACTCACTGTGTGACACTTACAGGGTTGAATTTAGAACAAATTGGCTTTTTCGCTTTTTTTCCTCTCCTGACACCTTCTGCAGGGGACAAGGAGGTGTCAAAGGCACATGAAATGAGGGAACTTTGAAGGGACTGGGAAATAAATTGCTTGAGAAGTGGTTTTCTCATTCAGACTTCTGTGCTCCTTCAGAGTCTGGTGTTTTGTCTCCTGCCATGAGCTCCTGGGGAAGGAGCTTGGATCACCACAGTTCAGGAGATGGAATGGGGTGATTGAGGAATGGATAATTCCTGGAAGTGTGCAAGGAAACACACACCTGTCTGGCTCATTCCCTCTAGGCTCTTGTGGTGCTGCTTCACCTCCCGTGATCCCAACAGGACAACCTTCCCTGCTATGGCTGCTGCTGGCAGGTATTTGGGAAGGGCTGCCACATCCCTGTGTTCACAGTCCCCCACCCATGCAGACTCCGAAAAATGCAGGAGGCACCTCTTTTTCAGCCTTCAAGATGCACCTGAAGGATTTAAGAAGAGATCCAGGTAGTAGCTCAGTCTCTGCAGTGGCCAGATGGGAGCTGGTGACCAGCAGCAGCACTGGGGACATCCTGGAGCAGCAGCCAGCGTGGGACACTTGGGATTGCAGCAAAGGAGCTTTCCTGATGAAATTTATAGGAGAAGATTGCTTGATTTAGGTGGGAAGGGACATGAGCCAAGTGAAAAGTGGGCCAGGATGGGAAGAACAACACTGAAAGGACAAATGAAGTGTTGAAAGAATGAGAGGGAAGAAAAGCAGCTCCCAAAAAGCAGCTCTGAGGTGGAAAAATGAGGGAAGAATATTGGTCATGACAGAGTTTTGGGGCAGTAAACAAGAATTCTGAGCTGGGAAGCCCTGGAACTTTGTCTGTGCTGTGACACTGATGGGAGGGGTATTAAAAGACCTGTTGCCACTTTGGAACCTGCAAGTGGGATTTATTTTAGAGGGTACCATTCCCTCTTACCATCTTTTTCCTGTAGAAGTGATGGCAGCCAGAGCCTGGCCCAGGCTCATTCCCCAAGGTCAGCATGTGTGTGTGACACCAGGGTCATTTACACCTACAGTGCCTGCCAGGTCTCAGCAGGCACTGAAAGCAAACCTCTGGGGCTGTTTGGGATCAGAAGGTTAAAGTTTCCCAGGAGAGATTTGCCTTTCAGAAGGATCTATTTTCAAGCTGCCTTTTCATAGCAGTCTCACAACTCCTTCCAAGCCACTTTTATTTCAGCTTGAAAAGCTTTCAGGTGCTGATAGGCTTGGCTGGGGAGGAGATAACAGGCTCTGCAATGGCTCCAGTGATGTTCACTTTCCTTTAAACTGTGCACAAGGAGCCCCAACCACATCCCTTAACAAGAAGCCCTCTGTAAAAGGTCCAAGGTAAGGAAAATATAGCAGGTCCCAAATTCCTGCTGCTGCTTTAGGATCTTTGATATTTGGTAGGCCTATATATAAATATATATATATATATTGTCTTTGCAATTGCTGGTACAAGGATATTTGCCAAGCAATAACACCGGATCCCAGGTGGATTTGGCTGTGATTGCAGGCACAGCCATGGGGGAGGTTTTCTCCCTCCTTGGGGAAGCCTTGGACTGTGCCCCTGGTTATTGTGGGTGCCCAATCCCAAAATAAACAGCTCTGGGAACCACACCTGGTCACCTGAGCCAGAGGGAAAGTCAGCAGGAAGCGCTGGAGGAAACACCAAAGCAGAACAGCAGCTTTGCTCTCTGCAGAAGGAACATCCCCATTAATTCCATTCCAAGAATGCTGGAGATTGGCAGCCGGTGCTGCTCTGCTCCCTGGCTGTTTCCAGACTGGAGGAGGAGCAAGTGGAAGGGGGAATTACCTGTCAGAGCAAGGATTTGGAGTGAATGACTCGTGCTGGTAACATGACAGAGCAGGGCTGCTCCCGGCATTTGGCTGCAGGGTGTCACACTCACTTTTATGGATTTTCAGCTTTGCTTTATTTGTGCTGAATTTACTCTTATGGATTTTTACTTCAACTCTCGTGGGCAGCTGGAAACAAGGAGGTCCATTATAGTGGGGGAGAGGGGGGAATAGGATTGCCATTTGTATTTGTGGAAGTGCCCAGGGAGCAGATTTGTTTCACTCTCTAGAGAAGCAGCCCTGGCAGCAAGAGTCGGTGGTGCAGAGTAATGACCCCACAAGCAGGGACATGATGACTTCCCAAAATGAGTTTGTACTAAACTGATCTTCCCACTGTTTAATGACTTTGGGAGCAATATGGGAAGGTATCCATCTCTTTCCCCCCTAAGCTACGTGGAGACAGATTGGCTGGGGCAGCCTTTCTTAGTCTGAACTCTAGGCTCTGGAGGTTGTAAAGAATTGAGATACCAAAGTCAGGCTGGTTTTAGGGTGCTGATTGCCAGGGCTGAGCTTTCTGTACAGTTCCCAGCAAGAGCCAGAACCAGCCTCCCAGCAGACACCAGGGAGCTGGAAGAAACACTTGCAGTGGCCGTGGGACGTGAGCTCCATGTGTGATTTTTCCCCCTGAGGACTTAGTGAGGCTCTTTTATGTAAGAACACACAGTCAGAGAGGAGGTGGTGACACACCAGGAGGCAACACTTTGTCTAATTTTGCACTTGGTAGACACTGTAGGTTTTGTCTCACATCCATACATTGTGATGCCTGTGCTCCAGCTTTAAAGGAGCCAAGAAATACAGGCTCACACCCTGGGTTTATTTTCTCTGTTACAGCAGGGGTGTAGCTTTAGTTGCCCACAATAAACTATGGAATAAAGATCTCTCAAACAGTCACTTTCTTGCAGGTGTCACTGAAATACATGGCTAAGTAAAGCTGTGACATGCCATTAGTCTCTCTGCTGAGCAGGAGATGCAGCATCAGATCAGGGTCTTTTGGATAATGGAGCAAGAAACTTGAGGGACTAACTTTGGAAATCACCTGGCTGTCAGAAAGGGGCTGTTTACAGGAGTTTATGTCAAGAATACAGATAATGAACAGCAGAAATGTTCTTATTTCAAGGAAAATTCACCACCACAAACTTTCTGACTTCATGGGAAGCAAATG
>JAWWEE010000025.1:2212482-2260680 GCA_035221455.1 Xenops minutus
CCCTCCTCACTCCATCCCCCTCACCCCGTCCCCCCTCACTCTACCCTCCTCACTCCATCCTCCCTCACCCCGCAGTCGCCATCGGGGACCCCCAAGCTGCTCAGTGACGACACCGCCGCCGCCATCGCGCACCGACAGCGCTTCCGGTTTCCGGCTTCCTGTTTCCGGTTTCCTGTTTCCGGCCCGTGGCGGCGGCGCCCCCAGCGGGCGGGAGGACCGGCCGGGGCCGGGGCTGTCCGGGGTTCATTCATTCATCCCCGGGGTTCAGAGTCACGGGGTTCCCGGGGCTGGAAAACACCTCCCAAGTCCCCCAGCCCAACTCTGGGCCACCCCCCTCATGGCCCTGAGTGCGGCGCCCTCCACACCTGCAGGGACGGGGCCTCCGCTCCCTGCCCGGCACCGACAGCCCTTCCTGGGCACGAATCCCTCCTGCGGCCCCTCCTGCCCCTGCCCTGGCCCAGCCTGGGGCCCTTCCCTCTGCCCCTGTCCCTGTCCCTGGAGCAGAGCCCGCCCCTCCCCTGGATCCATCAGGGGGTTCAGGGCCAGAAAGTCCCCCCTGAGCCCCCTTTTGTCCAGGCTGAGCCCCCTTTTGTCCAGACTGAGCCCCCCTTTGCTCCAGACTGAGCCCCCCTTTTGTCCAGACTGAGCCCCCCTTTGCCCAGGCTGAGCCCCCCTTTGCTCCAGGCTGAGCCCCCCCAGCCCTCCCAGAACACAACAAGCTTTGCTGCACAAAGGAAGCCCAAAGTTCCATAACTCTGCTGCAGTGGCCGGGATCCTCCAGCCCTGAAAGCCAAATGCAGATTTCTTGTCTTTGTTTATCAGTAACACCGATGTGCACGTAAAACACATCTATGTGTACAGTCTGTGTGTCTGTACCGTGAAGGGAGAAGAGCTCAGGACCTTTGCTTTTCTTTGAAGAAATGTTTCAAAACCCGCAGGTTCATCTCTGCTGACAGCACGATGCTTTTCGAGCCGTCCTGTCGTGACTTCCCAGCAGAGGGAATTGCAGCCCAGGCGATGAGGGCTGGGCTGTGGCAGGCAGCCCTGGCAGACCCAACCAGCTCTGTTCCCTTTTAGCTTCACTTTCTTCTGCTGCCAAGCTCTGATGCGTGCTGAGTGATCACAGATATCAAATACAGCCTTACCCAGAGAGGAGTCAAGGCAGAGGGGGAAAAAGCCCCTAACCCCGTGAAGGCAGTGCTGTCAAACAGAGCAGTGGGAAGAACGGGAGGAAGGACATTTTTAGATGGTCCTATTGGCAATACCCTGAGGAAAAGGAGAGGGTTGTCCTGCCATGCTTTGGGTTTTGAGTGTCTCCCCTCACCTGCTCTCTCCACGTCCTCGCTGCTTGCTCAGAGCTGTTGGATTTCCATGCACAGGAACAAACTGCTGCCACCCTGGGGACAGAGACCACTGGTGCTGGGAGAGGGGGAATTCTGAGTGGAGCCTCCAGGGAAGGGGATGGTGTTGGTGCACAGGAAATGGGGCAGTGGTTTTGTGCTGTCAAAATCTGAGTTATGTGCTCGGGCCGTGGCTTTATCACGCTCGAGCTCCCGGCCCCTCTCCATGAGGTTGTCACCACATTTGTGATCAGAGGAGTTTTGGGAGCAGGGGAGATGCTGGCCTGGCTCTCAGGTGCATGAAATACTGCACCAGCTCCCTCTGCAGCTCCCACCTGCAGTGCCCTTGACTGCCTTGTATTCTCTGGAGTCTCCAGCCCCTCTCCTGTGACACACACACACACTGGGTCAGTCTCTGCCCCTTCCAAGCACAAGTCAGGAGCAGGGAGGGCAGGAGGGTGGCCTTGGGGCAGCTCAGGGCTCTGCTCTGCTCAGGGACACAAGGGTAGCAGGGGGCCCTCGGCTGTCTCATCCTCCCTACCCTTTTCTTTAATCAGGGGAAGCTGATGGGTTTTATGGTTTGTCAGTGCCTTGGCCCAGCCAAGCCCTGAGCCTGGTGGAGCCCCTTTTCCCCTCTCACTGCTGTAATGCAGCTGGAAAACAAACCTGAGAGGCTTCCCTGGCTGCTGTGGATTTGCTCCTGGGGCTGCTGCAGCCCAGGATACTCAGCTCCTGGGGCAGGTGCTGAGTGTCTCCCTGGCCCTGTGTACAGCTGTGAATCCCCACCTGGCCTGAAGGAGCAGGGAATTCTCACAAACCCTTGTGCCAAGGAGCAGGGACTGGTCCTGTGTGAGCTGACACTGAGTACATGCAGATCTGCTCTTGTTGTCACTTACAGTTAATTTATTTTTAGATTAAAAAATGTTTTTATTTCTCAGGCACACAGAGTTGGCACTGCTTTTTTGGGTCGGAGCTGACTCCATTGTCTTTTCCAGTTATGCCTCCCCTGCAGTGCCGAAATGAAAAATTCCAGTTACATATTGTACAGGGGCCTGGAGCTTGGAGGAACTGACTCATCTCGGTTATATTTGTCCTTTTCAAAGGGGAAGATCCTGGTCGAGGGGTGGTGGGGGAGCAGCGTTGGTTATCTCCCACCCCGTGCAGCCAGTGCTGTTATCAGGGATCTGCAGGGCTGAGAGCCCAGGAAGGCAGAGGGGTCCCTGCAGGGTGCAGCTCCTCAGGCTGCTCCAGCTGTCCCAAAGCCACAGGGGAAGGGACGGCATTGGGACATTTCTCGGAATCATAATTGTGGCTCCAGCGTGGGAGAGGCCACAGCACGTTCCCAGGATGGGCTGAGCCCATGCAGGTAGTGAACCCCAGCCCCAGGGACGTTTACCACCATGAGAGATGGTGCTTTGAACATCCACTGCCGTGGCTTGAGTGTACAGCACCATGATTTGGGTGTGCAGTGACACAACTTGGGTGTGCAGCACCATGGCTGGGTGTGCAGTGCCATGATTTGGGTGTGAGTGCCATGATTTGGGTGTGAGTGCCATGATTTGGGTGTGCAGTGCCATGATTTGGGTGTGAGTGCCATGATTTGGGTGTGAGTGCCATGATTTGGGTGTGAGTGCCATGATTTTGGTGTGCAGTGCCATGATCCTGACCTGCCCCATGGAGGGCCAGGCTGGCAACCCCCCAGGTCCCTGTGCCACGGTGTGCCATGGGCACAGGAGCTGTGACCCCCAGGTCCCTGTGCCACGGTGTGCCATGGGCACAGGAGCTGTGACCCCCCAGGTCCCTGTGCTGGAGCATCAGGAGGGCTCAGGACAGCCCTTGTGCCCTTGGTCCCACCGTGGAGCTCTCCCATGCCCTGTCCCCACGTGCCACGTCGGTGCCACCACGTGGGAGCTGCCACATGGGCCCCTCGCGTGCCGGGGGCTGCGATAAGGCTGGAAAGGCTGGCGTGAGTGCAGCTCCCCTGCCTGGTCCCAGCAGCTGCAGGAGCCCCTTCCACTTCCTGCCCAGCCCTGCTGTGCTCCGTGCTGTTCAGCAGCTGCTGCGCTCCATCCTGCTCCGTGATGAGAGGGGCTTTAGGAGCGGAAGAAAGTGGTGATGGTTGGGGGAAATAATGTTCAGGCAGGGCTGGAGGCAAGGCAGGGCTGTGCTCATCCCAGTCCCAGCCCTTGGGATGGGTGGTGGTGGAGGGATGGACATCCTCAGCTGGGCAGTGGCATGGGGGGACCCTTCCCCGCCTCTGATTTTGGGGGGTGCACATGGGTGGCACACACAGGGCTGTTTGGCTGTGCTCCTGCTGGGCTGGCTCACTGCAATGCCATCCCAGTGGCATGGCAACATGGGGTCAGGGAACCATGAATGGGTTGGGTTGGAAGGGACCGTAAAGACCATCTCCTTCCACACCCAACACCTCCCACCAGCCCAGCCTGCTCCAAGCCCCATCCAACCTGGCCTTGGACACTCCCAGGGATCCAGGGGCAGGCTCAGCTGCTCTGCCCAACCTGTGCCAGGGCCTGCCCACCCTCCCAGGGAACAACTCCTTCCTAATGTCTATTATAAATCTCTCCTCTTTTACTTTGAAATCATTCCCCCTTCCAACTCCCATTTCCTGCATCAGGGAATCTCACGGGCAAATCCCCTTTGTCACTGGGATGAAAACTGGGGGCAGGAAAAGAGGCAGCACCAGGGGTGGCCACGGGGCTGGGAGCCCTGGGGCTGTGTCTGGTGGGGTGCTGGCATCGACCACACTGCAAGTCTTTTGCAAGGCAGAAGCTCTGATTTGGGTAAAGAGGAAGAAAACCAGACCAAAACTTGTTTAGGGACCAAACCAAACTTGCAATAACAATATTAATCCAGCAAAATGGGGAAAAGTAGTGTATGGGAAGATCAATCAGAGTGAATTTACTTATTGAGTCAAATCTTACTGCCTGTAGTTGTTAAAGATGGTGAAATTTGGAGAGAGAGGGAACATGAAGATGGTTTGGGTTTTAGGTAGAAGAGAAGCTGGTTTTCTTTCTGGCTGGTTCCTTTCAATCACAGACTCCTGTTTGTGTCCTGTTGGGTTGCAATTATAATCTTTCAGATCAGACACATAATCATTGGGCTGGAGAGCAAAAAGTACCTGGGTAATGTGCTTAACAGAAATTAACCTGGTTATGTTCGGACTCTATTGAAAAAGAGAAAGTGCTGATGGTCAAAATCAATTCCTCCCCAGCCAAATTACTGCAGGGCTGGCTTTGGGTTTCAGCTAAATGCTCGGCCGTAACAATGAGCAGGATTGGATTGAATTAGGCTCCTGATCATATAGTTCAGATGATGGCAACAGTTTGTCTTTAATGCCAGCAGTGAGCTGGTGGGCAAAATGGAAGATCCACCCTGGGACAACACAGAGGGTCCCCCTGGGTGTCCAGCATGGTGGCCAAACTGGAATATCCACCCTGATTTCCCCCAAGACCGTGTGGAGGGTCCCACTGGGTGCCCCTGGTGCTGGCCAAAGGAGGGGCTGCCTGGCCTGAGCCTTCCCTGTCCATGTCCCAACCCATCAGTCCAGGACCGTAGCTGGAATTGGGATAATGGGCTGGGAGGTGTGGGATGGTTTGGGTTCCACAGCCCTAAGTGCTGATAAATGCCAGCCTTCCCATGGGGATTGATTTTTTCGGAGCTCTAAGTGCCTGGAGCGAGGGGCAGCTCTCCACAGCTCTTGTCAGCTCCTGCCTGGTTACATCTTTTCCCTTAAAAGCCGGAACCTCACGGAGTTTCCTGGACGAGAGCACCTCAGCCATTACTGTGAATGGGAAATGAAGCAGATTTACAGTACATAGCACAGGAATGGGCAGAGGGAGCAGCAGCAGAGGGGCCCAGGGCACCTGCCTCTGCCTTCCTCCCCTCTCCAGGCTCCAGCTGGGAATGTCCTGCTGTCCCCCTGGAGACACCCCTGGCACCCCCTGCCAGCACAGCCACCCTTGTGCCTCGGTGCAGAGCCAGGTTGGGAGGCACCAACCTGGTTCTCCCTCCATGCCCTGTGGGATGGGGATGTCTTTGAGCTCCCCAAACCCATCAGCAGCAGGGACCAAGAGCTGGGGGTGGCCAGGTCCCCAGGGGAATGTGACAAGAGGCAATTAATTAGCTGCCCATAATGGGGAAGGAGGGGAGCTGCGGTCCCACTGTCACAGTTAGGAGGCAGAAGGAGGCTGGAGGAAGGGATGCTGTGACCTGGGCAGTGTGGACAGGGACAGTCCTGCTGTCCATTCTGCCATGAGTCCACAGCACTGCAGGACACCCGAGGGGCTGCCCTGCACACTGGGAATTGGCTCCCCTCCCTGCTGTGGGACACAGGGCTTGGGCAGGGATGTGCCAGGATGGAGCCACCCCTGGCAGGCAGCAGGGCAGGGGGTGCCTGAGGGGAGCAGCCTCTCCTGATGCACAGGGAGGATAACGTAACATTTCCCCCCGATCAATGAAGATTTTGGTTTGGGAGTTATTAGCCTGGTGTCATAAACTATCTCAAAACCACAAAAGTAAAATAATAAATCTCCCTGTTTACCTCCTGTGCGTTGTTTTTAAGTACCCAAGTCCCTCCAGGCATTGGTTCAATATTGCATTGGCCAAATGTGAACACAAATCACAGAGACAAAGCCGGATTTTGGGGAATATTAGTCAGTCTTTGCTGTTTTCCAGCACTTGGCCATGTGCAGGGAAGCTCCCATGGGCTTGTTGGGCACCACAAACAAGTGCCAACCTCGTGGCAAGTGCTGGAGGGCCAGGGCTGAGCACTGGGTGAGGGTGATGCTGCTGTGGCTCTCTGGGATGTGTCCCTGTCCCACATGAGCCCCACCAAACATTTGGGATGCCTGGTGTGGCAAACACAGCTTAATGTTCAAAGGCAGATGGTTCTGGTAAAGCAGCAGGACCTCACTCTCAAGCTGGGGTTCACCTGCAGTGCTGGGGGACAGGGGCCAGCTCCTCCCAGTGCTCCCAGTACACTGGTGAGCAGGGGTCCATCAGCAGTGCTGGAGGCCAACCCACTCCCCCAGTCTCCCAGTGCTCCCAGTACACCACCCCTGTGTGCAACCCCGGAGGGGCTGGGGGTCCATGGGGCACCCCTGCCAGCAGTGGGGCTGTGCCCCCCTCGCCCCCATTCTCTGCCCAGTGCTCCCACGAGCCTGGAGATGCCAGGGTGCTTCCTGACCCCCCAACCTCCCCTCCACTCCCTCCAGCCACAGGTTTTCTTTTCAAAGACGCTTCTGGTGGCTCTTCCCAGTATTTTTGTCTCTGGCTGCAGCCACTGCATCCTCCCTCGTTATTAACTGCCTGCCTTGGGTTGCTCCGTGGTTTTCCCCTATCCCAGCGGTCTCCCCCCTCATTACCCAGCAGAATAAACCTTTCAGAGAAGAAAAAGGCAATGATAAAGGCTATTTCAGGCAGGTTCAGGGCAGGCAGGTTCCCCTCTGCTGCACTGGGAGCTGGATCTGGGGAAAACTTCCACCTGCAAAGAGAAACCTGCCTGGCCACGGCAAGATCTGGGGGGAAAAAGTGGCTTCCAAAGGCTGGGATGCGGGGCTGGGATGTGAAGCTGGGATGCGGGGCTGGGATGTGGGGCTGGGAGGATCGGCTGGGATGCGGGGCTGGGAGGCGGGGCTGGGATGTGAAGCTGGGATGTGGGGCTGGGAGGATCGGCTGGGATGCGGGGCCGGGATGTGGGGCTGGATGCTGGAGCCCAGCCTGCACTGCAGGTGTGAAGCAAACAGTGCCGGGGTTTGCTGCCTTTGATGGGAGCAGCTCCAAGAAGAGAGACGGGGTGTGATGTCTCTTTTCCAGGGAATGGGAGACGTGTCTGCTGCTCCCCGGGGAGCCGAGGGGAACACGGGGCTTTGGGCACTCGGGCACAGGATGGAGCAGGAGGGACCCCGCGCCCCACACCCCCCCCTCTCCTTGCAGGGCTGGGAATCACGCTGTTCCCTGAGCAGACACCTGGATTGCGGGATCCCCCACACTGTTCAAAGGCAGGGAGGGCAGGAAGCCGCTCCCTTCCCAGGGTCCTGCTCCCCCCGTGCCCCCCGACGTGCCCTGCAGCTCAGCAGGGTTTGGGGTCACAGGGCTGGGACAGCAGGAGGAGCCCCTTGGGAGCCTCGGGCAGGGCAAGGCTGAGCCCCCCAGCCCTGGCAGCCCCCAGCCCTGGCAGCCCCCCAGCCATGGCAGCCCCCCAGCCCTGGCAGCCCCCCAGCCCTGGCAGCCCCCAGCCCTGGCAGCACGATGTTCCCAGCCACGCTCGTGTCTGACACACCACAGCAAAGCCCTGCTGCAACACGAGGGGGTTTAGTGTGGCTGTGGAGCTGGATTCTGTCGGGGTGTAAACAGGTGCAGCTTCCTGGGTTTCTTCAGGGGCCTGACTTTGGCCCCTAAAGTGTTAAGTGAGTGCTAAGCCCTATAAAATTACCCTTTCAGCTACTATTTCTGCACAAAAGGCTTTCAGCGACAAGATATGCCAAAGCATCTGATGAAGTAATATGTCTATTCTCATTTGTGACATTTATTATTAACAGGGAAAAGAAAAAAAAAAACCCAGTCAGAAAGAACTCTTAATTGAAGGACTATTGTGCCGTGGTAACTGCTATTAAATTAATCTGCTGCATTCCTTTCCACCCACACACTTTAAAACTTCCTGGTTATAATTAGAACCATTTAAAACCAATTTGACACTCCTTGGATGATGCAGTTCAGCTGCTTAATATGGTGAAACTTTGGTGAAAGGAGCAGAGAGGGGCTGTGAGCAAGCTGGGGCTGCTCTGCTCTGGGGCAGGATCAAACCCAGGCTCTGCTGCTCGGGCACAGGGATGTTCAATCCCATGGGGAAGATCAAGCTCGGGTCTGCTCCCCTCTGGTGCTGCAAGTGCTCCTGAGCCATGGGCCATCCTGGGTGTGCCATGGGAATGCTCCTGGCAGAGCTGCCCAGAGCATCCTTCCCCGGGTACCCCGTGGGCGCGGGGAGGGCTCGTGGTGCCATTCTTTGCTGGGCAGGGGGGTGCAAATGCTGTCCCCCTGCTTTGGGAGGCCCCCGGGGCACCGGTTCCTCCTTTATGCAAGGACACCAATGCACCAGGGCAAATAATGCACCGATGCAAAAGTGTTCGGGTGTTTGAGTGTGGGAAAAAGCCGGGCTGTAGCTGTTCCCTGGGAGAGCAAACAGAGAAACCATCAGGTCTGGCCGAAAGCTGGTGCTGAGCCCCAGCGGGTGTCACTTCTGCAAACGTGTTCCTGCTTGGCCCTTTATCTGTGGCTCGGAACCACCTGGGTGGCACTTCCACAGTGTCTGCGGGGCTGCCCCGAGCTCTCCAGCACATCCCCGACCACCTCCCGGCACGGCCAGTTCCTCCCAGGGGCCCTGGAACATCCCCTTAGTCACGGTATCTTCACTGTCACCTTCTGCTTCCTTCTCCATTTGGCTCTCAGTTCTGAGACATGTGTTAACCAGGGCTGTGTGCCGGATCCAGACCGACCCCGCAGCTTCCTCCCCGTCCGCTGGGATGATTTCCTGCAGAGCCCACCTTGTGCCTGCTCGCCCCGCAGCCGGGGGGGGATGGCTTTAGCTCCAAGGTTTTAGGGGAAAACACGCTGGTTTGGGCTGGGTCCCCACCATTCCACGTGTTTTTCCCTCTGGGGAAGGGCTGCAATGAAAGCCTCGAGTGCTGTCCCTGTTCCCCTCTGTTCCAGTGCAGGTTCAGGTTCCCACTTGGCTTTTCAGACATGGGGGCTGCAGTGGCTCCAGTGCCTCCCTGCTGGGTTTGTTCACCCTCTCAGCCATGGGCAGTAACACCCCTGGTCCTGGCCCTGGGCACAGCTCCCAGCACGAGCTGAGCCATTCTGACCCGGGCTATTTGCCTCCTTTCAGGGCCAGACCCCTCTCCTTGCACGCCAGCACCTTCCCTTTCCTGTGCCCTCCCTGCTCTCCCAGCTCCCATTCATCACCCCCAGCTCATTCTTGCCTCCCTCCCTGGTGTGCTCAGGGCATGAAGTGGGGATGTGCTCCCATGGCCCATCCGAGGGGGTGCCAGGGTAGGTCAGCCAGGAGTGGCAAGGAGAAGGATATGTGGGTTTTTCCCTCCTGCTGTGGGACAGGGACCCCGAGCTGAGGCTGCTCATGGGGAGCTGCAGCCACCAGGTCATCCCCGCAGGGATGGAGCACCATGGGCTGGGGCTGCCATCACTGCACGTGCACATTGTAGTTGCTTTGGGAGGCTTTTAATACAGAAACTCCAATTTTTAAGGTTTTGAATTTTTTCCCTTCTTCTGTCCTCCCCTTTCTTTCTCTCTGGAGCACCATCAGCCCCCGAAGAACAGAGGTTATTTATGCATTTGTCTAATCTGTGTTGGTTGGGTTTGGGTTGGGTCCTTTTTATTTTTTTCTTTCCCCCTCTCTTGCCACTTGGTAGTTTTTTTCCCAACTTTGGAAGCACGACAGAGGGGCCAGAGGAAACCAAACGAGGGCTATTCCAGCCAGCCCGTAACTCCGCAGGAATGCTGCGCTGAGCGCGGCGGGAGCGCAGCGAGAACCAGGGGCTGCCAGAGCGAGCAAAGCGAGCCCAGGAGGCGGCAGAAGGGGAAACAGCTTCATCCCAGGAGCCTCCGGAGCCCAGACGGGTCTGTGGGGAGCGAGTGGGATGCAGCAGAGCTCGTCCCTTGCACTGAGGCCAAGCCCGAGCGTGATCCACGAGTCCCCTCTGAGCATTGAGCCCTGCTCGTCACTCCTTCCCTCCCTTTGCCAGCCTCGTCCCAGCCAAACCCAGAGCAGGGCTGCTCGTCCTTTGCTTCCCCCGAGCTCGGACACTTCCCTGGCTGCTCCCCCAGGACTGGTGGCTCGGTCCCATCCCTGGTGGTGGCACAAAGTGGAGCCCCTCGGTCACCTCTGCTGTCCCCCCACCCCTCGGGGAGCCCTGGAGGGGGCTGGCACACCGAGCCCTCCCCGGGCAGTCCCTCCACAGTCATCCCACTGTTGTTTCCAAGCAGAGCCCTGGCAGGAGGCTCTGGGGGCTCTGCCAGGGTTTGTCAGTGTGCCCACTGCCCTGCAGTGCCATGGGCAGTGCCCGTCCCTCTGCACCCCAGCCCTGGCAGCAGGAGGGCTGGGGCTTGGCACTGTGTGCCAGGACAATGTGCCCAGGCACACCAGATTTGTGTCTTCAGGAGAAAAAATAAAGATTAACCCCCAATCCAGGCTGTAGAGGTTTAGGTGCAGAAAGCCCTTTGGGCCCCTGTGTGTGTCCCTGACACCTCTGGGTGGGTCTTGCTGCCTCTGTGGGGCTCTCTGAGTATTTCTGAGAAACACCATAGGCTGCACTGCCATTTATATACAGAAATGTCCATTAAATAAAGGTAGGGATTAGGACGTGGACAAATGTGATTAGGGAATTGATGCTGCTGGATCAGAGGTCTGGGCAGAGAACTCTACTGGAACTCATTTTGGCATTACAGAGGGTAATTGAAGAGGATAATTAGCCCATGCTCGTTAACAGAAGGTGCTAATTGAGATACAGGAGTGCCCAGGGTGGCACCTGAGGGTGCAGGGCTGGCAGTGGGAGCAGTGTGGGAAGCATTGGCTTCTTCACTGGGAATGGAGAAGAGGCATCAATTGGAATCAAGGAGGCCAAAGGACAAAACAAGCCTGTTCAGAAGCTGATTCAATCTGAGAAGGTCTTCTGAGCTCTGCAAGTGGCATTTACTGCTAAAGTTATGGCAAAGTAAATAAAGCTCCTGGGCCCGACAATTTGCTTTAATTAACACCATAATGGAGCTGTGGCCGAGCAGGAGGGAGGGACCCGGCACTGGAGATACCAGAACTGGGCAATGGGGTAGCAGAGGGTCTGCCTGCCTTTCTGCTGGGGGAACAAGAAAAATAAAGGGGAAAAGGGCAAAGGGCAATGAGAAGGCAGTTGAGAAGAGGGACGGGAAGGTGGGGCATCCCTGCTGTGGACTGTGACACAGCAAGGCAGACCCTGCTGGTGGCACCAGGGGCAGGAAGGTGCTCCTTCCTCACCTTCCCTCAGCCAGCCCTGCAGAGCTGCCTCCCCAGCCAGAGCAGCCTGGCTGAGCTCTGCGAGAGGGGCAGAGTTTGTGTTGGAAATGAGAGCTGCTGGAAGGGAAAGGGCTGGCCAGGGAACGTGCAGAGGATTTGGATGTGGCTGGGCAGGTTCGGTCCTGCTGGAGCATCCTGGGCAGCTGGGGGGGGAATCAGCCCCTCCCTGGCTCTGCTGAGCCTCCAGACAAGGAGGGGGAATCTCCAGGGACCCCCTTGTTGGTCTGAACAAGGCTCTTTTATGGAGCAGCTCCACGATAAACTTGGCCTGGAAAAACTTTCCCCCTCACTGTCAAAGCTTGGCCAGTCCAAAGGTTGTCATCCAGCGTGGTGACACTGGAGCACTTAGTGGCCTCCTGTCAGACCCCAGATGAATTAATTATTTCTATTTTTCTTCAGTCAGATTCTCTCCATTTGGGCTATTGATTTGAATTTTAAAGTGAGGGGGATAATGTTGTTTTTATTGTGCTGGGTGGGGAGCTGATGATGCTGGTGGGGGGTGTGGGCACTGCAGGAATAAATGGAATTATTATTATGTTATGGTGAATGTGAAGCTGCCATGGTGTGGGGTGAAGGTGATTTGTGGGGTTCAGCCTTGTGGCACTTCAGGGGGGTGGGATTTTTTCCCTGCTGGGACCCCAATCCTCGCTGGATGTCCATAAATCTCTTCTATGCCCTGTGAGGACAGAAGCAAACCCAACACAGCAAAGCCTTGAGCACCTTCGGTGGCTTCAGCATTAAATATATATGGGGAGAAAATTAGCTTAATCAAGTCAAAACAGAATTGATTAATATTTTAGTAAAAATGTCACACTGGAGTTTAACAGACTGGTTAAATCTCAGCTGGAAAACCACTGTGGTTCCCCACCATCTTTTTTTTTCTTAAACCCAGACTGGTTTCCAGGGCCTGTCTCTGCCTACGGGGGCTACTGGAGCTGCCGACCTGCACTGGGGCTGCTGGAGAGCATTAGCAGCTCACCGAGCCGTTTGCCCTTTAGCTGAACAAATAATTAGTGGCGGTTTAGAAGGGCCCTTTCTCCCCCTTCTCGCTCCCTTTTATAGGTACAATAATCAGATAAAATATTTCTGGAAAACTATTTACAAAATTCCCCATCGCCATCAATCTCGCTGTTAAGAAGGAGCGGAGGAAGATCTCTAACCTCAAGAAGCTGCTAATGCAACCCAGCTATTTAGTGGTGGGGTGGATATTTTTTTTTCCTGCTGCCATTACTATGGAATACATAATAACATCAATAATTAAATATAAATTGGATTTAATATTTTATGCTGGCGACATGTAATTTACACTCTACCCGAGAAATCAAAAGGTCATGTCTGAGGTAGAGGGAAGAAGTAAAGGGAGATGGGCTCGTCCATGAAATGAGCCTTGCAGTGTTCTGATGGGGAGGCTCAAAGAATTGCTCCAGGGAGGGGAAGGAGAGCTTTGTTTGGGGTGAAAGAGGAGAGTTTGTGGTCCCATTGCAGGTCGGATGATTTTCCCTGCTGTAGTCAGTGCTGGATCTGCTGGTTCTGGAGGCAGCAATGCCCTGACATTCATTGGAAGGCTGTCCCAGCAGTGGGGGCAGCAGGGCTGGGCTGGGGGCAGTGTGTGTGTGCTCCCAGTGCTCCCAGTAAGGGCTGGGGGCAGTGTGTGTGTGTGCTCCCAGTGCTCCCAGTAAGGGCTGGGGGCAGTGTGTGAGTGCTCCCAGTGCTCCCAGTAAGGGCTGGGGGCAGTGTGTGAGTGCTCCCAGCACAGCCCCATTGCTGCTGTCCTGAGCATCCTTGAGCAAACGCTGCTCGGGGTGCTGATGTTCTGGCAGAGCTCCTCCTGCATTGATTGTTGTGGGATTGCAGCAGATTTCAGTGGCTTGCCAGTGGTGCAGTCTCCATTAACACCGTGGTAATTCAGATTCTGTCTGTGTTATTTCTGGAATGGTTAAATTTTCATTGTTTTAATCCCACTTCCTGCTGAATGATCAAACACCTTGTCTGATTTTCATGTTCATACACAGGACTTTGTGCCCTTCTTGAGTTCTGACAGCTCCAACTCCCTTTGCCATTCGCTTTACATCTCTAATTAATTAAAAATAGGGAAAATGAAGCATCTCTTAGGCAGACGTGGGCTCTTCCAGCTTTTCAACCCTTGGTTTGCACCTCCTCCCCTGTTTCTCTGGGTTAGGGGTGAGCTGGCAGTATTGTGCCCTGGCTGTAGGATGAAGATCTCCTCAGAAAGACTGTGGTGTGTGGATGCCCAAGCAAATATTGAGCCTTCCTGGGCTCAGCCTGGCCTGCTGTGGCGTGGGGAGAGAAGATCCCCGTCGTGACTGGGAGAAATTATTGCTCAAGATTGTGGGTAGAGAGGTTTGGGGCTCGTCAGGGCTGCCTGAGCCAGGTTTCTTTGCAAGTGAGGCTTCTGCTTTTTTAGAGATTGTGCAACACATCTGGGCAAAGCCACTCTTGATTCCTCTTCTTTTTCTTCTCCCTGGAGTGGGTTTAAACACTGGGGTGAGACGAGGAAGTTGGGGGAAAGCAGCCCTGATGGTGGTTGGTTTTGGGGTCTTACCTGGCACGAATGTGGGGGAGGCAGGTGGAGGCTGCCCAGAGAGAGGCAGCACTGCTTGTCATGTGAATGTGAAAGGGTTTGAGCCTGAAAAATAAAACTGAGTGTTGGGAGGGGGGATAAATCCATCTTATGCTTTGGGATGTGGCTGCCTGGAGCTGCTGGCTGGGGTTTGGCTGCTGCCTTGTGCAGGATGGGGTTTGGTTGCTGTTAAAAGGGGGGAATTACCAAAGGCACGAGGGCAGGTTTTGGGGGATGTGCTTTAGGGAGAGTGGACAGACAAGGAAAACCCATGGATGCACCAGCACTGCTGGGTGGGCCTTGGAGGGTGGACAAGGGTGACATGTCCCCCACCACCCACGTGGCTTTCCTCACTGGGGAGCCTGGGATGCACTGCTGGAAATTCATGAATCTCATTTGGGGGCTGTTTAATTATTACCACCCCAGCAGTTATTACCCAGCCAGGAGGGTTTGCTGCCTGTGACCAAGGTGGAAAAATCCTCATTGATCCTTGGCTTAATTGAACATCTAACTTGTTTTCTTTGGTCTCCGTGGCCAAGTTAAATAAAAACTCCACAACAGCTGACTTTCCACACCCTCCAGGAGTTACAAACCCACATTACAGTCGCTCAGAAGTGGGCAGAAAATGCCCTGTTTAATTTGGCAAGCCACAGATGTGGCCAGAACGTCTCCGTTTGGCTTTTCACTGAGCCATGTGCCCACTGGCCAAAGGGACCTCAGGGGAACCCAGCCCTGGTGGAGGGGTTTGGGGAAGTGCCCAAGGCCAGATTGGGTGGGCTTTGGGGTATCCTGACCCAGTGGAAGGTGTCCCTGCCCATGGTAGGGCATGGAACAAGACAAGCTTTAAGGTCCCTTCCAACCCAAAGCATTTCATGATCCTGTACAAATGAGCTGGTTGGGAGGGCTGGGTCCCCTCCATCTGGATCCCTGCTGGGATTAAGCCTGGTTTGGCTCTTTGCAGCACCTGGAGAATGGCAATCTTGTCTTTTAGTGGCAAAGCTCGTTCAGGTCCCCCTTTGGAAGGCTCAGCCTGAGCTGAGCTGCCCCCAAAAGCACTCGGGGCTGAGGTTTATAAGGTCATTACACCCCTGGTGCCTTTTTACAAGGCTTTGGAATCCACTTGCAAAAAGAGCTACTTGTTTGTTTCGGGGCTGAGTGGTTTTGATCAACAGTGAGGCATTTTTTATACCTCCTTCTCCTTCCCTTGATCAGCACCTGCCTCCGGAGAGGGAAGGACCTAATGAATTGCAAAAGGATGCGACCGTACCTGCCTTCTCGGGGCTACACTTTAGTGGGCTCCTTCTATTTGGTTATTTCGTTTTTCCAAGTCAGCTATGGAAAATCTACATAAATCCCTTATTCTTGCAACTTATGGTGCCCCTGAAAGTAGAAACACCTGGTTTCAAAGGGCAATTCTGACTCTTAATTGCTCTTAATAGCATATTTTGATTTTATGGGTGGGATAATGCGACTTGGGACTGGCTTGCTTGGCAGAGGAAACACTGGGGCTTTCTGGTGCTTTGAAGTTTGGAAGGTTTTGGTGGAGGAGGAAGGTTTTTGGTGGAGAGTCAGGGCCCTTCTCTGCGTGTCTCTGTCCCCTGTACAGCCTGCAATAGCTTGTCAGGGGCACAACTGCAACAAACTCAGTGGGAATGAGTCAGAAGTCACCCCAGACTACACATTTGTCCACTTTTAATGCACCAAAATCCAGAGGTATCCAATGCCACTCCTGTTTTGAAGGGCCAAGCAACTTTAATTCTTAAAAGACTAATACAGCAAAGTTACAGTACCATTGATACACTATTATTTTCCATCTTTATTCATCCCCAGCTGCAGCAGGAATGGCTCCCTTCAGGCCACTCAGGACTGGCAAATGCTTTTAAGAGCTTTAAGAGTGGCACGCTGGTTCTGTGAGGTGCCTGGTTTATGGCCTGGGGGAGTCGCTCTGAGGAATTACTTCACTAATGTTTTGCAAGGGAGCAGCGTGAGTGATTGATGGACAGGATTCCACTGATCACCAGGCACTTAATCTGCAGGCAGGACTGTCCTGGTCAATTTAGGAGGCAGTAGGACAGCAAGGAGGAGATGAGATTTCCCTTTCCATCAAGAGATTCTTGCCCAGAACTGCCAAAGCCAGGTCTGTAGGAGTTGGTGGGTTAATCCCAGCTGAGGAACTGCATTTTTTGCTTTTATTTTGATTTAAGGATGCCAATATTACAGAATAATTTGAATTGAAAGGAACCTTAAAGATCACCTTGTTCCACTCCCTGTCGTGGGCAGGGACACCTTCTACTAGACCAGGTTGGACCTCCAAGCCCCGTCCAACCTGACCTTGGGCACTTCCAGGGCTGGGGCAGCCACAGCTTCTCTGTGCCAGGGCCTCACCACCCCCAAATAATGAATTTCTTCCAAATATCTAATCTAAATTTCTCCTCTGTCAATTCAAAATGATTCCCCCATGTCCTGTCACTGTTTGCCCATGTGAAGTCCCTCTCCCTCTTTTCTACAAGCCCCCTTCAAGGACTGGAGTGCTGCAATGAGCTCTCCCTGCTGCCCTCTCTTCTCCAGTTCAAGGATGCTCTGCATGCCCTGAGCTGTGCCAGCAGCACTGCTCTCCTTACCTGTTGCTCGTGCTCTCTCTGATGTCACAAACCTTTACTGCCCCAGGTCAGGGGTTTTCATCACCTCGGCAAACTCCCCTTTGCTTTGAAAGAAGTCTGTGCTGGAACTTCTGTGCATTTTCACTGCCCTGCTGTCCTGAGATGAGCAGGCTGGAACACACAGGCAGCCCCTGGGATTGTGCCCAGGCTGCTGGAGTTTCACCTTGATATTTGAAAGGCCACTTCAGAAGGGCTGGGGGACAAATTCCTTGCCGTTTAACTGATCCTCTAAACCAGTTCAGTTTGCCCACAACCCTTTAAGGCAGCTCCAGATGGAGACGTGAGTGCATCCATCCTGAAAGCTGCTGCAGGAGGGACTCAGTGCCGTGTCCTCCTTGCAATGCCAGAGCCTTCCTGCTGCTGTTTGACTCCTCTTCCCCCTTGAAGAGAGACAGAGTCCCTGGCTGGGATTATTGCCCGAGAAAAGTTCAGCAGCTCTTTGTTTCACCGCCACAATCTCTTGCAACAGAAAGCAATTACAGCCAACGGCTCGGAGGCTTTACCTCCCCAACCTGATTTGCCTTGTCACATCCCATTAACTTCGAATTCAGCACTAATCCCTGCCCTGAAATATATAATGAAAGACATTCAAAATATATCAAAATGGCATTGGTATTGATTTATTAATGCTAGGGAATGCTGCCCTAATTGAATTTAGGTCCAGGAAGTAAGTTAATGCAGCTGACAGTGATACAGGAATCCAATCTCCCCAGTGCACAGAGTTAGGACTGGTTTTTTTCTCTCTTTGTTGTCAGTTGGATAAATAACAAATCAATTTAAATTTCAACGAGATTGCTAAAAACAAGGCAGCATCTGCTGGGGCCAATTGCTCGTCCGGGGTTTGGCTGCTGGCGAAGGCTGGGAGGTTGAGCAGGGCATGAAGGACATCCCTGGGCATTGCTGGGGCTCTGCTGGTGCCAAGCCCTCCCTGGGGGCTGCAGGCTGTTCCTCACGGGGACAGGGCAGTGCCTGTGTTGGTAAATGCTGATGCAGTTGTTTTGCCATTACTCCTGTCCTGGAGGACTCAGAAGCTTCTCCTCCAGACCCCACCTGGGCTTGGACCTGCAGATGCTGCTCGTGGGGGCAGCAGTTGGGGGGCTGTGCCGGCTCACACAGGTCCCTTCCCTGGGCTCTGGAGTTGTGGCTCTGCCTGAGCTGCCCAGAAACCCTAATCTCCCCTGGTTTGGGGGGATACAGTCAGAGGTCTCTTCAAAGCAGCAGGAGCTGCTCTTTGGTGCTGCCTCTGGGAGCTGCCCCAGCATCCCCATGGCCGTGCCTTGGCTTTTGCTGTTGAAAGTTCATTAACACCAGGTTCAAGTTTAGGCAGAACGAGTAACACAGTTGGTGCTAATTGGTTTTAGGATTAAGTAACTGATGCTGCTACCCTGGAATTGCAGAGCTCAGTCATTTAGGGTTGTCATTTTTAATATCGTGGGGCTTTTCCTTTTAAGCTTAAAAACACAAGCTTAATCTTGTGTTTGAAATCCAGCCCTGCCGGGGTTGGTATGGTCAAGAAGGCAGAGGAGCCTGAGTTAATTAAATCAACAGCTAACAGTGGAGGTTACCCACAAAAGTGAACCTTGGTGCCCCTAAAACCACTGACCAGAGAATGGCTGGAAAAAAACAAAACCACAGTTGGAGTGAAATGGAAAAAGAAATCTTCAGCTCTATATCACTTCAGCTAGCCACAGGTATCAGAATATTAATTGCTCTTTGACTTGATTTTGTTGTGGGATTAAGGGCACATTGTGGCTTATGAAGATATTCTAGGAGCCACAAGGATGGATGCAAAATCCATCTGTTAAGCATTTCTTTGCCTGCTGAAATCCAGGTTGCTACTGCAGTAGCTCCAGTCTCCTGCTGCCACCACTGTCCCAGCACAGCTCAGGGCACCCAGCAGCCTTTGGCTCTCCCAAACCATGTGTTCCCCTCTGACAGCTCGGAGCTCCTCATCCCTGTGAGGGAATACTGGGCACTGAATGGAACTGTCCCTAAGGTTGCAGACATGGCATTGGCCTCCTTGCTCTGCAGTGAGAGCTCTGGATGGTGGAGGCAGGTGCAGGGTCCTTCCTCCTCCCTCTGTTCCCAGATGTACAAATTGCTGATGGATAAGCCAGCATGGAAATTGGCAGGGAGATATTCTTGGGTGGGAGGCTCTAAAATGTATGGAACAGTTTGAGACAGGGATGAGCTACACATTGTGTTTGCCTCTCTGCTGCAATAGACTGTCGCTGCCTCTGGTGCTGGAGGACTTATCACTTCTCCTGGGCATCTCCATCCCTTCTCCTGGGCATCTCCATCCCTTCTCCTGGGCATCTCCATCCCTTCTCCTCCAGTGTCCTTGTCCCTTCCCCTGGGTGTCTCTGTCCTTTCTACCAGGTGTCCCCATCCCTCCTCCCAGGCATTCCTCCCATGCTCTGCTCCAAACCAGCTGCCCTGCAGAGCAGCACTGATGGAAGTGAAAAGCCACCACGTCCCATACATTGCTCTGGGCACAGCGTGGCTGGTGCTGGGGAGGTTTCCTGAGGACAGAGGCAGTGCAGAGCTGCTGAGCTGCAGAAGGAGCTGCCTGCAGCCCCGAGTTTGCTGAGCCAGGAGCCAGGGAGGCACCTCAGGGCTGGGCATCACTCCCTGCCCGTGTCTGGGTGCTGGAGGCCGTCACTTGGTGCCTTTTCCAAACTCATAAATCCCAGAGATCAGAACAGGGGGATCCAGTCCAGCCCATAAGTCACGGGCCGTCACATAAACCCACGGACGTTAAAACTTCCCTGCAGTGCCTAGTTTTAATTTCCTGGGTATCCCAGCTGGGCTGACACTAATGGCACATGAAAGGCGAGACTTCCCGCTCGGTGCAGCCCCAGCCTGGACAGACACAGCCAGGAGCGAGGGCTGTAACAATGCAGCTCTTTATCCCCTGCAACTCAGGTCCATTAGCCCCAGAGATGTTAATTACAGCAGAAATTACCTATGAAAGACCTTGCTCGGGAGTCTGAATGTTCGCAGCCAATAATAACTTTATTTTTTCCATAATGCTGTTGCCATTTTGGTGGGAGTTTGAGATTGTTTTCATTTTTAGTAAAGAGTTCTTTGGGGTTTGTTTTTTTGGTTTTGTTTTAAATGTGTTTCCCTAATGTAATAATTAACATTTTCTGCCTGGCCCAGAGGCTTTCTGCCCGCCGTGGGGGTTCACTGTGTCAGCCTTCATCCCCTTCAGTGGCCTCAGAGGAGGACAATAAATGGATGTTTGGAGGATAAAGCAAAGAAAGAGTTTTTTTGGGATTGCAGCCATTGTGAGCTGCCATTGAAGTGCCATGGGGGAGTTTGTGCCACTGGGTGTGCCATGGGTAACCCATGGGCATGCTCTGCAGCACCATTGCCTGTGCCATGGCCTGGCTCAAAGGGCAGCCAGGGCTGGGCTTGGGGTGCAGCCTCTGGGGACAGCTTGGTGTCCCCAGAAAGTCTTTGAGATCAAGCACCTACCCCAAGGGCCATCCCTGATCCCTACTGGGCCCTTTGTGCTGTGAGGGACTGGACCTTTGAGGGGCTCCACAGCCATTTATCAGCTGGGAAGAAAGGGTCACACTTCCTGGCTCTCACCTGGACACTTCTTCTCTCCTTGGGATTTTATTGCTTCTTTTCATCCCAAAAGCCCGTGGGCTCAGGGCAGACTGTGCCACCTGGGCTGGCACCTGACATGGTGCCCACAGCTGGTTTTGGCTCCACCGCTGCCGTGGTACCACCAGGATGGCAATCACATGGGAACACCTGATCCAGCACCCTTTGGAAGATGGCAAATCTCCAGCTGATGTCACTGCTTGGGTCTAACCCTCATTTCCATCCCGTTCCCTGCTTTTGTTTTCCCTCCTGTTCGGGTGGCTGCCCCCAAACACTGGGGATGCTCAGAGGTGCCCTGTTCTCCTGGAAGATGGAGCAGGTGGTGGGTTGAGGCACTTGCCAAGCCCGTTCCCCCCTGAGCAGGGAGGGTTCTGCTTATGGAAGTGGGAGGAGAGACGAGACACTGAAGAAGAAGTAGGATGTTGGTGAACCACCTCTTCTGGCTTTGTGTGAGAGCACGAGCCCTGAGACAGCTGGGCACTGCGTGGTGCTGGCCCTGCACACTGTGCTCAGCTGGCAGGGCTGAGGGAAGTCGTGTGGAGGGTCAAGGACAGGTTTTGGGTTCACAGTGGCCCCATTCTGCCCTCGCCCTGCTGAGCAGCCTTGGGTGATGCTGGGGGCAGGTTCCCATGGACAAGGGACAGTCAGCTGTGCTCACCCTTCACCTGTGTAAAAGCAGCTGTTGGCAGTGGGAAAACCACTGGGTTGTGACATCTGTGGAGCTGGGGACTGGTGTCATCTCTAGGCAGGAGCAAAGGGGGAAGTGGGGAAAGGCCACCCGTGGGATGGTCACTGCTGGGAACAGGAGAACAGAAGCCAGGGGCCATTGCACAGCTGTGAGGGCTGCCAGGAGCCCATCCCTGCCCCAGTGCTCTCCCTGCTCCTGCAGGTGGAGTGCAGGGCTGGGGCAGCCCAGTGGCTGCAGCCCATGCTGGAAGCAGCGTGCTGGCAAAGTCTGGTGCCAGGTGGGCACTGACTCACTGTCCTGGGCTTTCCCAGGGCTGAGGTCCCCCCTTGGCCCAGCCCTGTGGTCCTGGTGACTTCTCCTGGCTCTGGGGAAGGGCCCTTCCTTTCACTGGTGTCCCCTGGCACAGTTTGGATCCTGCTGGAGCAGGGCAGCAGAGCCCGGGGTATCACTTATTTTTAGGCATTAACATCTACTATTGCAGAGGCCCCGGGGAGCTCAAAGTGGAAAATATTGTGCTCCTCATCCCAGCCCACCCCTTGCTTAATGAGCACATTAACAAGCCCCCGTTTATTTATATCAATCTCAAAATCTCCGAAGACGCTCCTCTCTCTGAGCAGGGCAGCAGATCCCAGCCCTGTAATGGGTCATTAATGTATTTTAAACGAGAGAGACAAGTTTGCGTTGGCAGAGAGGAGGATCAAAAATGCTTTTATGGCAAAATTACCAAGAGTGCCTTTTTGATTGCCTCTAAATTCCCAGTGAATAAATGAATAATAGACAAATAAATGAATAATAGATATATCAGTGGATTAGCTATTTCCATGCGAGGATAATCAGTCCCCCTGTGCCCCTGCCAGGATATTTGTTTAGCAGGACAAACTAGGAAAGTCAATATAGAAGGTGCGTGGGGACATGAGAAAACTCTGGTGGCGTCACTGCAGGTGCCAAAGTGCGGGTGCTGCTTCAGGTGGGTGGTTTCTCGAGTCCTGCCTGCGAACTGTGCCCCGAGAGCAGGGCAGGCTCTGCCCCGCCCGTGCCGGGAGCGCTGGACGCGCTGGGTGCCGAGTGAGTGCGGCGGCTGTGCCCGACGGGACGGGACGGGACGGGGACAGCGGGCACGGGGGGACAGCGGGCACGGAGGGGCCGGACCGGTCCGTGCCATGGCCCGGCGGAGCTGGAACAGCGTGCACTAGAGGGAGACAAAGCCCCACGCTCGGCTGGAGGGGGCGGGGGGTGCGGGACAGGGAATGGGGGTCCCCTGGGATGGGACCCCCGTGGGGTGGGATGGGACCCCTATGGGATGGGATCCCCAGGGATGGGATGGGACCGCCATGGGATGGGACCCCCAGGGGATGGGATGGGACCCCCAGGGGATGGGATCCCTATGGGATGGGACGGGACCCCTATGGGATTGGGACCCCCAGGGGATGGGACCCCCAGGGGATGGGATGGGACCCCCAGGGGATGGGATCCCTATGGGATGGGACCTCCATGGAACGGGATCCCTATGGGATGGGACCCCTGTGGGATTGGGACCCCCAGGGAATGGGATCCCCAGGGGATGGGACCCCCAGCCCTGCTTCTGCAGACACGGCGAGCACTGCCAGGGCTTTTCCCAGCACAGGCTCAGCCAGATACACTGCGGGTGCTCCCGGATGGGCCAGAAGCTCCTGGAGGGCTCAGGGACGGAACTGCAGGATCCCTGAGCTCAGGGAGGGGGTGGCACCAGTGCCGTGTCCCTAGACAGGACGTGTGATGACTTGTGGCTTTCTGCTGGCAGTGCTGGATTAGATCCGAGCCTGTCCCATGCCAGGTATTCTGTGTCAGTGGGGTTGGTTTGTTTGTTTTCTTATTCTTTCCTCGATTTCTGCTCCATAGAAAACCCACCTTCTCTTTCTGAGGCCACAGCATTGCCACCCTGCACACTGAGCCACCCAGGGGGCCTTAAAGAAACAAACAAAACAGGCACAGAGAACAAAATAAATAAATTAAAGAAATGAACTAAGCAGAGACTGTCTCCATAGCACAGCCATGACCGCATGGCCAGGATGTCCGTGTCCCTTCTGAGCCCTGTTGAGATGCTCAGGTGATGCTCTGCCCTGGGGCCACAGCAAAACCCCTGCCCGGGCTGCAGCAGCTCAGCCTGGCACGCTGCAAACCCAGCACTGCTGGCACTGCTTCCCTCCAGCAAATAACAATGAAAACAACGAGCTCGTCCTCTGTGCCACAGCAGCAGGCTGGAAATGGCCCTGGGCAAGGTTCTGGGGAAGGGTTTTGGGTGTTTGAGGTGCGGGGCACCCCGACAGCAGGGCTCAGTGCAGGTGTGAGACGCTGGCTCTGCGGGGCAGCCCAGAATATCCTCTGTGGTCGCTTTGAGGGCTGAGGGATGCAAACGAGCTCTTGCTTTAGTTTGTTTATTTGTTTAGAACCACAGTTTGTCTTCTTTGGGCTTCTAATTTGGACTCGTCTGAGCAGCCTCATTTGTTTAGGCAGCTCATCTGTACAAGGGTTTGGAAAAAGCCTTTTCTGGGACATTTTTGTGTAGGCACTGAGATCACTCAGTGCAGCCAGCAGCTCCTGTGAGCTTGGTGCTGCTCTGGGGGGACACCGACTGCAGTGGCTCCTCCAGTGTCAACTGTGAGCTTTTAGGACACTTAGAAAAGCCACCTGAAAGCCCCAGGGCCCTGTGGCACACACAGGTGATTCCCCCTAGTGACTACCCTGTGCCCTTGTGCCCTTCTAGCCTTGTTCCACAGGACTGCCACCCCATGGCATCCACTGGTGGCATCCTGGAGCCTTTGCCATCACTGGTGTGCTCGTGGTTCCATCAGGGAGGGATTTTGTAGCCAGCTTGGCTAAGTCATGGTGATGCCAAAATCAGCCTCTCTGTAGAAGTGAGCTCCTTTGCTGTGGGACCTCAGAATTTGCATTTCAAGGGAAAAAGTCTTGTGTTGATTCAAGGGAGAGGGGGAGAAGGCTCCGTTTTTCTGTTTTCTTGGTAGTTTGTTTGTACACTGGATGAAAATGGCTGTGTCATTAGAAACCACAGGTTCCCCACTGTTGACATCTCCATTAATGAAGAAATCATTTCTATTTGCAGGTCAAGAGCTGTGGTTTGCAACCAGTTACACTAATGAGGACTGTGGCATGCCCAGCCTCCTCTGGCTCTGTGCCAGCACCCGTGGAGAATTTGACCCACCCCACTGAGTGCTTTCCCAATGAAGAGCGGGGCTGGTGCTCCCCTCTCAGCTCCAGCAGGAAGGCTGCTGGGCACTCATGGGTTTCCTGTGGCACCTGAGCCCTGCCATGTGTCCCGAGCCGTGCCAGGCTGGTTTTGTGGCTGGTGGCTGGCAGGGAGCAGCCATCCCCATCCTGGCCTCAATCCTCAACATGCTGCCAGAGAAAGGAGCTCCCAGGTAGGGTGAACCAAGGAAACAGTGAAGTGATGCTGCAAAATCAGCTTGGAAAGAGTTTCCCTGGGGTTTGGCAGCTGGGAAGGGGACAGAGAGGAGCGTGGCTGGTGCTGCACAGATTCTGGCCCTGCAGCAGCTCTGCTCATCCCTGGTGCCAGGGCTCTGCCATGGCCCTGGCACTGCTCTGGCTCTGCCTGCAGGGATGCCCAGGCTGTTCCTCTATAG
The DNA here is from genome assembly GCA_035221455.1 of Xenops minutus. Classification (NCBI taxonomy): domain Eukaryota; kingdom Metazoa; phylum Chordata; class Aves; order Passeriformes; family Furnariidae; genus Xenops; species Xenops minutus. Next base: position 2,237,089 of record JAWWEE010000025.1, read on the forward strand.
CTGGTCTTGGTGAGAGGTTTTCTGTAAACCATCCCACCCTCCCCACATGTGTGGGTGGCCCAGGAAACACCCATTCCTCTCCCCATTCTTCCCTCCATCCCTCCCTCCATCTTCCAGGTAGCAATGGATGTCAGACTCATCCCAGAGGCTTTAAAACTTCATTTCAATCCCCCGAGGACCTCTGCACTTCTCATCTCCCTCATTGTTCCAGCCACGCTTGGAGGAAAGTGGAACAAGCTGGGACACATCTCCCTGCGTGGGCTCTGGCAGGTCCTGTCCTCACAGGGTGTGATACTCCCCCAGCCTGCTGGGCTGCAAACCAAGCCCTGGGGTTTGGGATCTTAATATTTCCGATTAAACAGCAGCCCTGGGGTGTCCTGGGGGCAGGGGTACAGCTGGGGAAGTGGCAGCTCTTTATGTCCTCCCTCAGTGATGTCCCCTTTGAGCCAGCAGTCCCTGGGCAGCCTCCTGATGCCAAAATCCAGCAGAGCCTGGCTCCTCCTGCTCCCCTGGACCTCCAGAGCCTGCTCTTCCTCAGGCAGAAGCGGAGCAAAGCCTCAGGGAGTGATTGGGGCAGATCACCAGCCCCTGATGGGAAGGTTCCTTCTCACAGTGGGTCTGTGTTGGGAGGGACAGCCGGGAGAAATCAGAGGGGAGGACCAGCTTTCTGTCCTTTATCAGGGAATATAATTATGCACTTTCCATCCCTGATCCTTAACACAAAGGAGGGATGTGCAGTTATGTGATCACAGTTTGCTGCAGTGAATTATTTAGTCAGTCTGTCCTGCAGCATGTTGTTGAGGCTAATGTTGCTTGTCCTAATGTAGGAAATCATTAAAGATCAATAAAGAAATCATTAGCAGTGTGACGCCCTCACCGAACCGCCTGAGCTACAGATATCCCACTTAATCCGGCCATAAAAACGGCACCATGAGCTCATTTTAATGGGTGTCAGCAAGATTGATTGGCCAGGGGCAAAGGTTATAACAGCAATTTGGGAGCAGGGCTGCTAATGCACTTGGAACTCTTTGGTGAGCTTTTATGCAAGTTAAACAGAAAATGCCCTGGAAACCACACTGAGTCCTCCTGTGCAGGCGGTTTAAAAGACTTTCCATGTAATGCAAGATTTAGGAAGAGAAACAGCACAATAGAGAAGATGGATTTGACTGAGTTAAAGCAAAACAAGTCATAGCACAGCTCGATAGAGATGACTCCCAGCAGCCTCTCCTGGGGCTGGGGACACAAGCAGGGGTTTGGGTTTGGGTTTGGACCCTGATTTCAGTGTCCCTTGGCAGGCTCTGCCTGGTTCACCTTCTGCTTGGCAGGGTTGTCATGGAACACTCAGCTCTGCTCACCTTAAAGGTCCTCCAGGAACAGATGTTCCCTGGCACCAAGATGTTTCCAGAGCTGGGCTGTCTCCTTCTCAGTGCTGAAAAAATACCAAAGACTCAGGAAAAGCCATATTTGCATAACAAGGCCACATCTCCCAACAATCCCCACGAAGGGCATTGGAGTAAGCAGACAAATCCTGAGACCGAGAAGGGGAAATTGTGGTGGTACCAGGAGCACACTAAAGCAATTAGTGGGCACTGTTGCCGGGCTCCTCCGTTAAATTCTGTGGTCACTCCCATTTAATGAAACCCCATCCCAAGGAAGACACATCAGCTGTGACCTCCTCATACTTCACGCTGGCCACAGGCACACCACAGTGGTATCAAGAGTGATTCGAGGCATTAAGGAAAATTACTTATTGCAGGAGAGAGTCTAATGAAAAAGCTCAACCCCACTGACCAAACTTAGTGGGGCTGAAATAATGGCAGTGTGGTTTCTCTTTCCTTGCTCCTTGGGTTTAAATTACTGGCACAGGGAGAAAGTCTTCTGTTAATTAGTCTTTTCCTTAGAGGTCTCTCCTTTGGGATGAGTGGCCGATTTGGGAGGTTTTGCCCCAGTCCCAGTGCACTGGGACAGGTTTGCGTTTGCTTTGGGTTCATTTCCACACCATGGTGAGTGCTCACGCTCTACAGCTCTGTTTTCATCAGGGAAGCATTTGGTCCCTTCCCTGCCCAAAAACGCATCACAAAATTCCCTTTATCCTCACATATCCTCCTTCTTGACCAGACCAAAGTCTCAGAGCCACATCACAAGTTGAACATCAATTTGCACTTAATTCATTCACTAAAATTTATTCTGTTAGAATCGTATCATAGAATCCTGGAATCCCAGAATGGTTTGGGTTGAAAGGGATCTTAAAGCCCATCTCATGCCACCCCCTGCCATGGGCAGGGACACCTTCCACTAGCCCAGGTTGCTCCAAGCCCCGTCCAACCTGGCCTTGGACTCTTCCAGGGATGGGGCAGCCACAGCTTCTCTGGGTAACCCATGCCAGGGCCTCACCACCCTCACAGGGAGGAACTTCCTCCTAATATCTAGTTCCAACCCCTCTGAAATGAGCAGGGATATCTTCTACTAGACCAGATTTCTCAGAGCGCTGTTGCTCAGCTCACCCTCCCCCTTCCAAAGGGGGATTTTAACCACTTTTGTGTGTTTTTTCCTGCTGCCACCCATCCTGCAGCCTCATAGCAGCTGTTTCTCCTGCCCTGCAGAAGCTGCCATGGAGAATCAGGAGCAGCATGAAACATGATCTGCTTTGTGAAGCTGGTGAGGGAGGAGGCAGAGGAGGAGCACCAGGACTGAGCAGCAGGGAACAGACACAAAAGCAGGTATGGGATGCAACTGGGTGTTTGGGGCAGCAGAATTTTTGGACTGGATGCAAAGCCTTACAAGTAATAGATACAGAGAGCTATAGATGAAGAGAGAAATGCTCTGGAGCTGGATTCTCAGGGCTGGAGACTTGGGACAACACAAGCAGTGTTGAAACTTACTGAGAGCATAAGTCCTGAGAGCAGCAATTTGCAGGTTTGCCTGTGGAGTTTTACATTTAGCTGCAGGACCTCTCACAGTAAACCCATCTCCAGCAATGTGCAAAGCCTGCTGAGGTACAGAGAACATTCTTAAACCTGAGGGTCTTCCTGAGACACTTCTTGGCTGTATGAAATGCAGCATTCTGCATGACACACCAAAGCCTGTGCACCCATTCAGTGCTGTATTCCTGCACTCCATCTCTTCCCTTGATTTCCTGGGAGGCCCAGGGAGTTATTAGCACCAGAGCTCTTCTCCCCCTTCCCAAGCTGTGATGCTGTGCCAGACTCCTCTAGTCCAACCACATACGTTTCAGATTTCTTTGCAAATGTGCTTTAAAAGGGAGGAGGGGGAGAGGCCATAAATATTCTTAGGAGCTTTCCCAGCACTGTAGCCTAAACCTGGGAGTACTTACATGAGTGGAATGGCCTCTATGGGACTGGCTCTGAGGGATAGCCTTGTGATGACTGTGCAGTCCCAGGTTCCTCATTCATCACTCTGTGCCCTTACCTCTGAGTGAGTAAATCCTGCATTAGGAGGTTCTCCTGCACCAAAGCTGTGCTGCTTTTGGAGAGCAGCAGGACTTGATATCCCTCCTGGCATCCCCCCATGTTGTCCACTTCCCTTCCCAGTTCCAGACATGCTCAGGGACATGGATGTAGATCAAACCCTATCACTTAATTATTAAAAAGCCATTTCCTTCACCTTTTTGTAACATTACCCATTAAATAAAGGATGTTAACGAGTCTAAGTTTGGAAGCCTCCTGAGCCTGTAGCTACTACAGGCACAGACCTGTAACAAGAGAGCAGTGACCCATCCCAGCAGTTGTGGTTGCTCTGAATTCAACCTTCTGCATGGTCCAGGAGGTTAATGTGACTCTGCATGTCCTGTGCTGTCCCCACAGCATGGGCCTTCTCCCTTTGCCTGCTCCCTGCTACCAGATGCATTCCTTGCTTCCAACATATGGACTCAATTACTGTCCCTCTCCCTTGATTTCCTGCCTCTTTGGGTTTCCTGAAACGCATCCCCTCCTCCTGGCAGCTTCAACTCCCGCAGTGAGATGCTTTGTGAGCTCTCACATTCCTCCCTTCCTCCCTCCTGCTGCTTTGCTGCTTCTGACAAGGGGGTCCTGATTCCAGAGCATGCACAGATAAGGCTCAGACCAGTGTCTGGCAGGGCTGTGTCCCAGCTCCCCTGGACAGAGGTCCCCCCCCTGCTCAGCATCCATCCTACATCACCCTGTAGCTTTCAGCCAACTGCTGTATTTGCAAGACACAGACCTCTTTTTTTTTTATTATTTTTTGTTTCCCCATTCCCTTCTAAGACCAGGGGCTTTCCAAGTCTCTGCACTTTGAAAGAAGCATCAGACTGCTCTGGATTTCCCCTGGGTGCTCTTTGGCATCTTTCCTGGGCATTTACCCCTGCAGAAAAGCCATGTGCCTGTGGCTTCTGCATTTAAAAGCTTTGAAGGAGAGGAGAGGAGAGAGAGCCCTGTGTTCTCCATTAGAGGGTCTCTCAGCCCCTTCCTGCTGCTGGGGGGAGCCCCAGGCACTGCAGCATCAGGGTGCTGGAAATCTTAAGGAATCTGAGTTTAATCAGGGGGCAGGGGGACATGGAAATGGTTAAATCCCACAAATGAGCCAGTTAATGATTCCCAGCCCCTTGCTGGCATGTTTCAGGTTTTGGAAGGGGGGTCTGGCCAGCAGCTGTGCCAGCATTTATAGCTCAAAAAGAGCATTTTCTTTCTGTGTCCGCTTCAATCCATGGCCCCTTTGGATTCCCCTGGATCCTGTAGATGCCAGAGTTTCCAGGGCTCCTGCTGCTGTGAGTCCCTGTGTCTTTTCCCTCCCATGGCCAGGGATGGAGTTAGATGGGGAGGGGGGGTGAAGAAGGCACTGCTTACTCTCTGCTTGCTTCCTGTCCCATCCTTCTCTAAGCAGAGGAGAGGCTTTTTTCCCAGGATACAAATGACTTGGCAGCATTTGAGAATGGAAGGAAAAGCTGGAAAACTGCACCTCTGAACCCAGGAATGCAGGGGAGCAATTTGGGATGCAGCTTAGGGATAGCAATGTCTGCTTCTGAGCAGTCCCAGTCAGGTTCAGCTGCAGGAGCCTTATTGTATGATAAGGTTTATATATTGTATATATTTTACTTCTGTGGATATTATATATGGTATAATGAGCTGTATTTTAAACTGTATTTTGAACTGTGTCCAGGTTCTCTCTCTAAGGTCACTGAGCCCCATTAACAGGCACACAGGGAAGGGTTGTCTGAGCTTCCCTCAAGGACTGTGCCCATTCTCTCCTGGACTGCTTCCAGCATGGAAGCTCCATAGGATTTCCTGAGTGCCAGTGCCCTGTTTGCCCAGTATCTAGAGAACCCTTTGTATGACACCAGACCAAACAGTGCTGATTTTCCTACCCAGAGCAGGAACACATTGGTTGAGCAATGCCATCAGGAGCATCACTGGCATTGGAACAGGCTGCCCAGGGAAGTGGTGGAGTGAGCATCCCTGATGATTGGACTTGATGGTCTTAAAAGTGTTTTCAAGCCTTAATGATCTTGTGATCACCTTAAATGAGTAGCACCCCCCTAACTTTGTCCTCACCTACTCCTGATGCCCTTTTCTTATTGCAGGCAGTGGTGGAAGCAAGGAGAGGGAAAAAGCCCAAATTTCTCAAATCAAATATAATAGGTGTTTAAAAATCCTTGAGTACACTAAAGCTGGGAGTGAATGAAGCAGAGGTAACAAAGGCCACAAGGAGTCCACTTACACTTTGCTCAGAGAGGCAGGAACCCTAATTATCCATGTCACAGCATCCTTCCTCAGCCTTCCAGACCACTTGCCTGGCTCAGGATGAGTTCAGTCTAAAGTCCCCATTGGGTTACTGACCTGTCTCAGCTTCAGAGACCCTTCACTGCCCCCCCAGACCCTCCACAAGCAGATGGGTCAGTGTAAAACCCACAAAAGCCCTGCTAGATGCCAGTGGCTCGCTGCTGTTGCTCCAAGGTGCCCTCAAAACTTTGAGATCCCCTTTTGTGGGTGAATTTGGACTGATTTGCTCTGAGAGGAGCACCTCTGCCAGCCAAACCCACAGTGATGGGGTGTTATGTCCCTCCTAGGAGCCCCCCAAAGGCTTTGGGGGCTCGAGGGTGTGTATCTACGCCCTCAATCCTTTCAGCCTCCCTTTACTAGCCCAAAAACCCGGGTCTGGTAGCCAGGTTTCATTCCCCACCCCAGTATGCTGGTGCTGACCCTGCTGCCCTAGGCTGTGTTTTTGGGGCTCTGGGGCCAAGGGGACCAGGCTGGGGGATGCCGGCAGGTGGCAGCCTGGGCAGGCAGCAGGGACAGCCTCTCGCAGATGTTTAATGGGATTTTGGAGCTCTGGGATTCATCGGGAACTGTTGTCACGGAAACGGGGATTGCGAGAGCTCGGCGTTAACCCCCTCGGTGCCGGGAAGGATGCTCGGGGTGGGAGCGATTGGTACCCGGAGCTCCCAATCTTTGCCTGGGCTTTGTAGGGGCAAAGGGAAGGAGCTGTTTTATTTAGGGCTGGGGGTTTAATTGCCTTGTAGAATCTGCTTCTGTGCTGTTGGAGGCAGTCCAGGTGCTCCTAGAGGGATGCTCCATATTCTGCCTGCGTGTCCTGATTTTCTCGTTTTCAAACTTAGGAGATTCCCACACAAACAAGAGGGGCAATGTGGGTGCAGCTCCCCCCAAATTCCCAGCTTGTGGGAGGAAAATATCCTACTCATGCCTGATTCCAGTGCATCCCATCCTACTCGGTGCCTCTTCTGGGGCTGGGGCTGGACAGGAGAGGGCACCAGAGCTGCACTGCCACTGGGGTGGTGGCAGCACATGTGTCCACCCCAGCACGTGGCTCCCCTCCAGGCTGACACCCCTGTTGTTGGGGAGGACGAGCAGCTGCAGCCAGGATAATCTCCTTAGTGGCCTGAGCACCAGCACGGGAGTGAAAGGGAGATTAGAGGGCAGGAGGGCATTAGCAGCCCTGGATTGCTGGAGAGGCACAAGGAGGCAACTGGGCCAAGCAGAGAGGGAGAAGACCTTGGGGGAGATCAGTGGAGCAGCCAGAGAGGCCTCCACAGGCAGCAAATAACCCAACAGCTGGGGGCTCTGAGGAAGTGAAAGGCTTTAGACAATATGTCCAGAAATCCTTGTGAACCTGTCCCCCCCCACCTCTCTTCCCCAGGAGGAAGGCATTGCCAGGCAGTCTGGATCCTAATTCATTCCCTTCCATCCTGAGCAGGGGAGGTGGATGCCTTCTCACCCCCCATCATATCCACAAGGCATGAAAACATTCCCTCCAAGCATATACAGAGTGGAGACCCACTGGATTTTACCCCGTGCAGGAACAGGACATGAAATATTTATTGTCCTTTTCCATGATATAACAGGGAAAAGATGCTATTTTCTGTAGCAGAGCAGGGTGTGAGGCTGTTGCTTACAAAGCCTCTGTGAAGGAGTCCAGATACTGGGCTCTGTTCCCTGTTCCTGCCACATCAGTGTCACGGGGTCCTGTGTTTTCCTTGCCAGTGGTTTACAGGGCTGGAGTGATGGATGTTTTACAGGAAGCTTTGCAATGCAGAAGCTTTGCTCCTGCCAGAGCAGGAGAGCATGGCAGGGTAGTGCTGCTCACCAAGCTGTGCCTCCTCTGTGCTTCTTCCTGCAGGGGGATCCAGGGCTGGGAAAGGACAAGAAAAACAGTACCTACTACTACTATTTACTGTTTGTTCCTTCCTCTCAGCTGTCCAGGAAACCATGGCATGGTCCACATACCCAGCTGGTATTGCTGTGGTTGCTGACGTGGACTTTCCTTTTAATCCATATCCAAAATAGCTTCTCCACCCCTCCATTTGTGCTGGCTCACAGAGCACCTTCCACAGTGCCATCATCTGTTCTCCTGCCCAGGGATGCAGTTCAGAATGCCAAACTTTTTCTTAGAATCATAAAATCACAAAGTAACTTGCACTAAAAGGGACCTTTAAAGGTTGTCTGGTTCCCACTCACTACCAAGGGCAGGGACACCTTCCACTAGCCCAGGTTGCTCCAAGCCCTGTCCAACCTGGCCTGGAACACTTCCAGGGATGGGGCAGCCACAGCTTCTCTGTGTAACCTGTGCCAGGACCTCAGCACCCTCACAGGGAAGAATTTTTTCCCTATATCTAGTCTGAATCTCCCTTCAAAATGAGAGCCCTTGTCCTATTACTACAGAGCCTACTAGAAAGTATTCCAGGCTAAGGAAGCAGAATCCCAGTGTGAAGAGATGTTAAAGCAGCTCTTGTGCTGCTGCAAGTGGTCCCTGCATGGGAGATTCTGAGTAGAGGGGATGTGATATGCTCAAGGTGGATAAGAAGGCAGAGGAAAACAGGACCCAAAGTGGGAGTGAGAACATGTGGTGCCAGATTTGTGCCATACAAATCACTACAAGCTGGTGACCAGGGCAGGAGAGTGGGGGAGGAACATCTCTGAGCTAAGTATTTGGAAATAGAAAGCCAGAGTAGAGATTTAGAAGAGGTGAAGGTACAACTTTTCTCTCTCACAGGAGGAGGGTCAGGAGAAATCTGGAGAGAAATCTCCAACTCATTTTACACAACCTGCAGTGGCACTGGGATTTTTACTTGTCTTTTACACACAGAAAAGGGCAGGGATTTAAAGTAACACTGAGGGGCTGGAGCATATCCAGAGAAGGGAATGGAGTTGGGGAAAGATCAGGAGCACCAGAAGCAGCTCAGAAAGCTGGGGGGACTCATTCTGGAGAAAAGGAGGCTCAGGGGGGACCTTTTCACTCTCTCCAACTCTCTGACAAGAGAGAGGAACCAGATGGTGGATAGGCTGTGCTCCCAGGTAACAAGTGACAGGACAAGAGGAAACAGCTTCAAGTTGTGCCAGAGGAGTTCAAGTTGGATATTAGGGTATATTTCTTTACTGAAAGGGTTGTCAAGCCCTTGCACAGTCTGCTCAGGGCAGTGGTGGAGTCACCATCCCTGGAAGTGTTAAAAAGTCATGTGGGTGTGGCACTTGGGGACATGGTTTAGTGGTGACCTTGGCAGTGCTGGGTTAATGGTTGGACTGGATGATCTCAGAGGGTTTTTCCAACCTAGACAATTCTGTGATTGTAACAGGCTGTTCTGCCTTTTGGTCTCCATGGAGTCCAAGGCTAATCTGTGGTCAGCATGGCCTTGCTGCCCCTCAGACCCTCAGCAGCTTGGCCTCTGTGTGGCAGATGTGTCTTGGTGCTGTGACGTATGAGGTGTCCATGTCCCTCCTGCAGTGTCAGGATTGGTGTCCATGAGCAGCAGCAGCCCAGAACTTGTATGTCCATGTGACAGTGGCACCACATGTGCTCCTGTACAGCACCTCATCTCTTGGTGACAACGTGCCCCTGACCCATGGACATCTCCCCAATTTTGTTTCACCCCTCTGGCCCTTTCCCAGAGGAGCGCTGTGTGCTCTGACCACGGGAAGCTCTCCTGCTCTAATCAAAACCCTGGGGGGACACTCACTGCCATCACAGCCATTCCAGACTCAGCTTCCCTTGGAGGGGGAGGATTTCCCCTTCCACACCTGCAAAAACAAGGAGCCCTGACTCACTGCCTACAGGGTACAAGGGCCACGAGGACTCCACTTATACCTTGCTCATGGGGGTAAGAGCTGGGGCAGGGGGTACCAGGCACATGGGCCTCAACTCTGCCTGTCCCTGCAGGATTTCCCTCCCCTGCCCTTTGGGTTTTTCCCTTTTTGCTCCATTCAGAAGGTGATTTCAGTGAAGTGCAGTATCCGTGGGGTCCTGTCATGGTTGAACCCTGGTGAGCAGCTAAACACCACCAGCTGCTCAGTGACTGAACACCTGCCTGCTGAGGGGAAGTGATGAATGGATTCCTTATTTGCTTTGTTTGCATGCTCAGCTGTTGCTTTACCTATTAAGCCACCTTTATCTCAACCCTCCCCCTTCCTCTTCTGCCCCACATCCTGCTGTGGGAACTGAGGGGACTGTGTGGGGCAGAGCTGCCCACTGGGGTTAACCCACACCATGTCCTGACCTTGGTTTTTGGGCATTGCTGCCTGTGTTTGCAGAGGATCCTGCTGGACCCGGTGCTTCCCTGAGTCCTCCTCCCCATGAACCTCCTGCCTGATGTTTTGTGGTCCCCAGGAGCTCTCCCAGTGGGATGTATTGTCCTCCTCCATCCCCAGTTGTCAGGACATTTCTCCATCCCCTGTCACGGCTTCCAAGGAAGACAGGAGCTCAGCGTGTGAGCCTTGTCAGCTCTGATCTCTGATTCCCATCCTGCCCAGGCAGCTGTTTCTATTCAGTCACGAGCAACTCCATCCTTAGGCTGTGAAGGAATGGGAAAAGCTGCCAGGCTTCTCCTTAAAGGAGCCCTTGTCGGGGAATGAGGTCAGGGAAAGGGGAATGCTGAGCAGCTCATTGAGGGACCAAGGCAGGGCACTCACACAATAGCTCAGTGTCCTCCCCTGGTCTGGCTCAGCTCTTGTCCCACCCTCAGAGCTTCAGCTGGATGATTTGGAACTGATTTGTGGTTGAAGTGACTCAACCAGTGTCCTTTTCTGTCACCTTGATGTCACAGCTTTGCCATTTGCTCCCCACCACACGGGGAAGTGAAGGCAGGAAATCAATCACAAATCCATCACTGCTGGCCCAGGCAGCCAAAGGAGAGAGCCAGGACTGAGCCAAGCTGGATGGGGGGGACTCTGCTTTCTCAAACAAGACACTGGTGCACAGAGCAGACACTTGTCCAAGTGCTTAGGCTGTTCCCTGGGCTGTGGGAGAGGAGATGATGCTGCTCAGGTTAGAGATGGAGCCAGGGGAGCAGGGCAGGTTGCAGCTTTGCCAGCAGGCAAAATCATGCAGGGACAAAAGTCCATGTATTGTGGGTAGAAGGCAGCAATTTCTGAGTGCTCTTAAAATGTTTTGTCAGTCCTGTCCAAAGCCAGTGAAATCTCAAATCAGATCTGCTGGGGGTGATTAAAAATAGCATTTTTGAGCAGGGGGTTCCAGCCCAGCAATCCCTTGGTCCAGCCATAAATACTCTTTGTCCAAAATGCTTTTTATGTTCAGTAACTCCAGTGTTTTCCTGTCTTGCTGCTGCAGAGGGCATATTGATAAAGCCCACCTGGATTTCCAAAGGGATCTCTTGCAATCTCCTAAAGAAACTGAGCTCCCGTGGGAGGAGAGGGACATTCCCACATGGCTGCAACATGATATTTAACTGGCTGAAAGGCAGGAAACAAAACCCAACAGGAAGACTGTGAATAGTAGGGATATTTCTGACAGTATTTCCATAGGAAAAACAACAAACTGAGTGTGAAGGGATGCAGAGGGACACCACCTGGATGCTTTGTGGCTTATAAGGCCACAAAGATGCTCTGAGAGCTGGACCACCTCTGCTATGGAGACAGGCTCAGAGAGCTGGGGGTGTTCAGCTTGGAGAAGAGAAGGCTCTAGGGAAACCTTAACACTCATTCCAGTGCTTAAAGGGGATTCAAGAGAGCTGGACAGGGACTTGGAGAGATAGGACTAGGGAATGACTTCCCACTGCCAGAGGGTGGGTTAGATGGGATTTTGGGGAGAAATTGTTCCCTGTGAGGGTGGTGAGGTCCTGGCACAGGTTACACAGAGAAGCTGTGGCTGTTCCATCCCTGGAAATGTCTAAGGCCAGGTTGGATGGGGCTTGGAGCAACCTGGGATAGTGGAAGGTGTCCCTGCCCGTGGCAGGGGGGTGGAACTGGAAGTTTTTTAAAGTCCCTTCCAACCCAACTATTCTGTGATTTTCTGATCTCAAAGCGTTTGTTCTGCCCTCTGTGCTTTTCCCTTTTAGCTCAGTGTACACAGGGATGCTCCAAGCTGACCATTTCCACTTGGAGAAAAACATGGGGTGTGTGGCATGTCAGTGCAATGTCAGCCAATTGTTCTACAGCAGTTAAAACCCCAAAGCCCCCTCTGAGATCTAGAAATCTCTGGGAAAGGAAGGAGAGGAGAGAAAAGCAACCACAACTGTGGATTTCTCTTTGTTTGAAATGCTTTGTGCTGCCTGCAGCTCTGGTTCCCCTGCCTGAGGAGGGACCTCGTGAGCTAGATCAGGTGCAGGCTTAATTCAGGAAAGGGATGTGGAGGAGACATATGAAATTATAAACTGGAGATGTTTTTCTCCATTGTAAGTAAGAGCTTGAATGAAGCTGGGAGGGGCAGCTTTAAATGCCAAGCTGTCATTTCACAGCCCTCCCCTTCACAGGATGTTGAGGATGCTTATGGTTTACCCAGGTTAAAAAAAGCAATGGAATACATTCATGGAATGAAAAGGTGGGAGGATGTGAGAAAATTAACTGGTGAGAAAGATGAGAGAGTGTCGGTGGGGGCGTGAGGAAGTGATTGGGAGCTGCAAGGAGCGGAGGGGAAGGCAGGGAGGGAGGAAGCAGTCTGCTGGGTTCATGCTGTGTTGGGAAGGGGGTTAGCTGGGGGGAGAGACGGGCTGTGGGAGGAAGATGACTCTGCCCAGAGGAGCAAGAAGCTGCTGCTGCAATTTGAGGCTCGGGAGAGGAATTGGGAGCGTGGGAGAGCCTGGGTGCAGAGCAAAGCCCCAGGGGGAGAAGGGGCTGCAGGATCAGAGGAGGGTTTGCAGAGGGAGGAGGACAAGCAGTGCATTCAGTACAGACTCCTGCTTCCTTTCAGCCCTCTCTAGCTTTGCCACAGCCCAGCTGGCAGCTGGGGGGACACCCCTCACCAACTCTCCCCCCCTTCCTGCTGCAGCCCTGAGGGAATCCATGCACAAAGCCTGGCAGCTCTGAATGCTCCCTGTGTTGTCTGCACACACCAAATGCTTCATCTCTGCTCAGTGCCAGACCCCCGAGGGGCTGTGACCCATCAGCAGCACCCACACAGGGCCCACAAACTGGGGTCCAGCACCAAAAAAATGCCCACCCTGAGCAAGGGACATCTTGCCAGCAGACCTGGAAGGGGAAGGGAGGTGGGAGATGGCCAGGTTTGGAGGCTGCTGGTCTGTTCCCAGCCAGGCTGTGTGTCACCTCTGTGTGTCAGACCTGCTGTGCACAGGGAACAAGTGCTGTCTGAGCCATCCCCTGTGCACAGCTCTCTGGGTTTTGGGGGGGAGGACAGACCCATAAGTGATATCTCCTGCCCACTTTACCACAACTCCCTGCGGGGCTGCAGCTGGGAATGGGGCAGGGAGAGGCAGGTGCACCAGGGAAGGGTGAGGGGGAGTTTCAGGAGTGGAGGATGAGAGAGGGGTGTTGGGTTTGTGATTGTTATTTAGCCGAGCCTCCAAAAGGCTTTTAAATCCTGTAGCTTATCTGCTCTGCCTGCCTTTGATATTTCAGGAGCTGGGGATGACAGCCTGGAAGGTTTTCAGCCCCGAAAGAGTTAATTCCTCACGCCTGCAGCGCTTGGGCAGTAACTCAGCTGCCTCTCCATATTCCTGAGCCTCCTCCTAGTCACAAAAGCACATCTTCCAAGGCACAGCAGGCAGGAATGGGGCCGTGCCAGGGCTCACCCTGTGCCCCGGTGCCCTCTGCTCTGCCTCGGGGTTACTGCCTGGAGCGTCATGAGCGGGATGAGCTCAGGCTTTAGGCTACAAGGGCTTAAGGGTTGACACTGTCTGTGTCTCTTCACTGGGACACCAGCAGCGGGAGGCTTAAGTGGATAAGGACAGAGTGTGGAGCGTGGGAGTGGAGGGAGAAAGGCCGGAGCTGTAATCTCTGCCAGCACAGCCCTGTGAGAGCCTGGGGGCAGCATCCTCCACCGACTGTCCTCTCCCATGGGATGCATTGGGGATGCACAACCTCCTAAGTCCCATTTGGGTCATGGTTTTGCCCATCAGGCACTACTGTGAGAGCCTGGGGGCAGCATCCTCCACCGACTGTCCTCTTCCACTGGGGATGCAGGGGATGCACAACCTCCTAAGTCCCATTTGGGTCATGGTTTTGCCCATCAGGTACTACTGTCAGGATGACACCTGTTCTCTGGGGCTGGGGTGAAAACAGATGGATGCCTGAACCCTTAAGCTGATGCATTTTGCAGCCTTGATCCCATGGTGGGAATGTCTAAACTCCCCAGTGTCCCGTGCTCCGATTGCATCTCCAGCCCAACCATCTGCAGCCCCTGAGGAAGGTGCTCTGTGCCAGAGCTGGCCTGGAGGAGCTTTCTCCTCCTGTTTTTAACATTACCTTGTTTTCAGAACCAAGCAAGACCAGAAGAACCAGCAAGGTGACAAGAGACAGAGCATCCCTGAGGAGACAACAGAGATCATCAGCTGCTTGAGCTGGACATTGCCCCCAGACAAAGGTGGAACGATGCTCAAGCTGTGAGCGCTTTCAGTAAGTACAATAGCTTCACTCTGGGATCTGTGCATGATATGGAGGGTAATTTATCTTCCTTCTTCCTCTTGGTACTGTTAGTGGCAGTTTTTGTGTCATTTTAGCTCTCCTGTCCCATCTCTGGTCTGTCTCTATAGACAGCTGAAGTGTTAAAGGCTTCAGCCAAGGGGAGGAACATCATCTGTGCTTCTCATGGTGCAGCAGGTTGGGCAGAAAGGCAGGGACAGAGTAAAGCCACAGCCCTCCCTACACAGCTCAGTGCTGGGAAGACAGTCAGGGACCCCAGGTCTGGTCTTGCAGGGTGCTGGATCCTGGTGGAGTTTACAGTGGGAATGGCTGTGCCCCAGCTTGTGGCTTCCAGGTGTCGAGTTGTTTTCTTGTTCTAATTTAACATGTTTAAAACATTGAAGGAATAGAATGATCCATAAGAGCCCAGCATCATCTGGGACTGCCACACAGCCTGACTGCCATCACATCCCTGAGGGAGAAGACAGGCTGATCCCAGCCCAGCTAGAAGCTGGGGTGTCAGGAGGATGAAGAAGGAAATAGAGTGGCTGGGAATACTCTGGGAGAGAAGGCAGGTTGGCACCTTCCAATCTGGAAGAGCCACCCAGGGAGGGCTGACCTAACACAACTGATGTGCAGCAGGGTCTGAGGGCATGGCTGGGGTCACCCAGCACAGGGCAGGTTCTTTTCTTAAAGGAACTGTGCCCACCAGAGCACTACCTGGAGCACTGGTCCCTCCAGAAGTCCAACTTTGCAGGTTTTAGTTTTAATGCACTTTTCACAGAACCCCAGAACGGTTTGGGTTGTAAAGGACCTAAAAGACCATCTCATTCCAATGCCCTGCCATGGGCAAGGACACTGGATCAAGTTGCTCAGAGCCTTTATGTTCGGTAATAATCCTTGCTCAATAGTACTAATAATTCCATTTTTCATAGCATTTTGGGTGTTTCTGGGGCTTGTTATCACACCACGGGCTGGAAGCACTAACAAAAGGCTGAAGGAGGTGAGGTGAGCGTGCCCCTTGTGCCAGGTCAGCCCGGCAGCCCCTCCTGGCACGTGGCACAGCCACCAGTCCCTCCTGGCAGTGAGGCTCTTTGTGCAGGGCACAGTGGCTGCTCCCTGCTCCAAATGCACTGCATGGCTCTTATCCCACTCCATCCCAGGTGCTTGGGCATTGTGTGCAAACCCAGCGGTGCATGAACCGTGGAGAACAGCGGCGAGCGAGCGGCTGCGCCCTTGGGATGAGGTGGGTGCTGTCTGTGCACAGGAGCTTTGTGTTGGAAGGAGAAAAGTGAGAGAAATGCTGATTTTACAGAGAAAAAGTGTGGCTGCTTCAGCCTTAGGCAGCCACAGTTCAGGGATTCCCTACACTCAAAGCTGGGTGAGCTGTGGTTCCCCCTGTTGCTGCAGTGGGGATGGGATGGAGCACTGGATAAAGGGCTTGACCCCTTCCTACCCACCCTGGAAAAGAAGGAGGGAGGCAAAAAGGGCAGGTAGGATGATTAAGGTATCAGTGCCTGGGGTATCAGGGGGCTCCTTGGGGGGCTGTGCCACCCTCATGTCAGGGTGTTGGTGGGCTCTGCCAGGCTGGTCAGGGCAAGTAGGAACTGCCAAATGTCCGTGGCTGCTCTGAGCAGCCCCAGAAAGCTGCAAAATGAGGGAGAAGTTGGGATACGTGAGCTGCATCTGGGCCAGCCTGGAGCCTGGCCTGGGAGCTCTGTATTTTTTTTTGTACCAGTTCCTTTCATCTAAAGCCTTTTTTCATGGCTTTGCAGCTGTGGGAAAGGGATGCTCTGGAAGTGCTGTTTGAGAGCTTGTATGTACAAAAGATGGATAAATAAACATGATTTTTGGTACCAAAAATGTGATTTTTGCCTTCATATCATAACTTTGCTGGTGCAGAGATGAACCTGAAGCCTTGTGGCACTGAGCTGCAGGGACTTCATCCAGGCTGGAATGGCCACCTGGAGCAGATGTGGTGGTCTGGGTGCTGCCATCACATCCCAGGAGAAGGCTGGAAATCCTGTTCCCTTCACCAAAAATCTGACTTGGAACACCTGGTGTGGTGCCTGAGAGCCCAGACATGGAGTGGGCTCTGGTGGATGGAGGTGTCCCCCCTGCCCAAATGTCACACAAATGCCAGGTGGGTGGGAAGTGGGGAAGACAGGAGCTGTCCTCACTGTCTAAATACTTGCCATGATGGATATTCCCCGGGGGTAAACCAACAAGCAGAGCCCTGGCCACACTGCTTGAGCCTTTCTTGTCCCCAGAGGTGTACATATTAGTGTGACAGCTCTGTGACAGCAGTGTCCCTCCTGGTGACCCCACAGAAGGTCCTTCTGCTTTGCTGCCACAAGCAGCACCAGCCCAGTCGCTGGCTGAGTTTAGAGGTCAAACTAGCCAGAATTGGGCCAGGCTGCAGCTCCCTGCTGCTCTGCTGGGATGAAGGACATCTTCTCCCAGATGGCCACTTTGGAGGGACAAATGTTCATCCATGTGGCCCTGGCTTGGTGGCGCAGGAGGAATTTGTCCTTGGGACTGGCTGTCTGCAGGGGGCTGGAGCCAAGGGGTAAAAGCTGTATCCTTGGTGCATGGACAGACGAGTCTGGGCTGTATTTCTGGTCCTGGAGCCAAGTGCACATTGCAGCAGCTCTTTTGGTGCCAAAGTCCTGCTGGCACCTCAAGGTAGGTATCCCAAGGGGTGTCCAAAACCCACCAGTGGCCAGCTCTGTCCCCTTCTGGTCAGACAGCTCTGCCTTTACCCCCTGCCTGTGGTGGGGAGCAGCCCTTGCTCCTGTCCCTACCTCCATGGATTTAGGAAGGTGGTGGTAGGACATCAACAAGAAGGTCCTTGGTGTCCCCTGGAGCTGCTCCAGCCCTTCTACTACAGTGAATTGCCACCAGCACCTCCTCCTCATCCTCGGTCAAACTCTGTGCCTTCCCCATCCCCTCACAGGCAATTTGGGGGGAAAGGGAACACAGCCACCAGCCAGGCCTGTGTCCCAAAATGTCCCTGCCTCTTCCGCAGCCCCCTTTTCTCGTCGAGGTGTCCCCAGCAGGTGTGGGATGGAGCCAGCCAAACAGCACTGGCTCCATGGGGGCTTTCAGGAGTGGGTCCCCCCAGGCGTGGACACACAAGGGACTGCTAGGATAATTTTAAAATGAGGGCAGAGACCTGATTATTGCCCTAGTTTGTGTCAAATCTCGGTTTGGGTTTTTTTAGCAGCTTTTTGATGAGCTTGTCAATGACAAGTTGCTAATTGGGGAGTGGGAGGCCCATGTTTCCTCTGAAAACGAATAAGAAAAAGAGCTGGGATAAAATAATTGTTTAAACCTGGCACTGGGCCTGGCCAGAGGGACCCAAGGGATGAAGGGAAGCCAGGCTGGGGTGGCCTCAGAGAGGCCATGGGGCTGGTGCTCAGTGAGGGGGTGGGTACACCCCAAATCTCTGGGGAGGGCAGCAGAGATCCCATGAGCTCCAGCAGGAAGATGTGCCCCATCACCCTGGAGTGCTTAGCAGTGGGGGAAGACACTTGGTTTCTAACAACACGAGGCACCCACCACCACCATGTGGAGCTCCAGGCTCCACATTTTTTTATTCCACCCTCCCCACTGTATTTATTGATTTCTAAATTCCCTACACGTACTGCTGGGCTAACGACTATGTTGCAGAGCACAAACTAAAACACAAATTATAAAAGGATAGGGTAGAGATGGAAAAAAAAACCCAGTATTTTTAAAATATTTTTGAAGGTTTTAGCTGTATAAAAACCATTTTCTTCCTGCACCCCAGTGGATTATTTCATGCACCCCACGGTGGGGACCCCTGGGGTTGGAGAGAGGCAGCCTGGCCCCCTCCCCACCTGGCACCCATGAGCCCCTTCCCCATTCCCCCTCTTTCCCCTCACCGGATGCTGCCCTGCACAAAGAAGCCTTGTCTGCCTCTTCCTCTCCCTTCTCCTCCCATCTGGCCGCTCTCCCTCCCTGGCACCCGTCCCGTCTCACTCTGCAGAGCAAAGACCCTCCTTCTCATTCATCTCGGGGGGCTCCAAGCCCCCCTTTTGCCCTTGCGGCTCACGGGGACCCCCCTGGCTGTGCCCTGCTCTGGAGGTGGTGGGGAGGATGGCACGGACCTGGTACCCACCCCCATGCTGGGGACAGGTGGGAGCCAGCGGTGGGCACAGCTGGGGTATCACAGGGGTATCACAGGGGGTCCTCTCCCTTTGGCACCAGTGGATGCTCCCCCTTCCCTGTGCCAGCCGGGCTGTGTCACTTGGGGGGGTCACCGGGAAGGGCTCCCCTCAAATCCTGAATAAATCAAATCCCGCATCAATCAAATCCCGCTGTGCCTGGGGGAGAGGATGGGAGTTCCCCGGGCTGTGTCTCAGCTCTCCAGCCTGAAACTGGCAGCGGCTTCTCAACCTTGGCCAGCAGGATGTGCTGGGCACTGCAGCACCCACTCCTGCCCCCTGCGTGGGGAACATGCCCCAGTCCATCTGGCTCCTCTCCCTTTCCTCTTCCCAGATGCCTCGGCAAAGCTCTGCGTAGTTTTCCCATGGAGAGGAGGGGCAAAATCCCCTCCCCAAACTGGACACGGCCACTTTTGGCATGTGCCAAAGGGAGGAGGGCCAGGCAGGCAGTGCTGGGCACGGGCAACCCCTGTGCACTCCCCAGGGAACGCTTTGGCCACGAGTGGCTTTTCTTGGCGTGCCTTTTATTTTTGGGCTGGAGTTTTTCCAAAGCCCTGCCTCTCCCCCAGCTCTCTGGGGCTAATGAGGGCTGGGAGCATCCCTGAGGGAATTAGCCCTGCCTGGCTCTGTGCTTCCAGGGATGGCTTTGGAGTGGCCAGCACTGGGTTCCTGGGGAGCAGAGGGGAGCTCCTGACTGCAGAGGCAGCGTCAGACCCCGGAACCAAACACATGGGCTGGCTCTTCCACCACCAGCTCGCTGAGAGTGACCGTGGCAAAGTCTCACCTGCAGCACCACAGGGGCCACAACAAGTTCCAGCAGAGCAGGGGGACACCGGGGTGGACACACAGCAGTGTCCCCTTGGAGCTGAGCCCCTCCAGCCACACCGTGGCTGGAGTGCCCATGGATTCTCTATCTGGTTTGACTTCACCCCCTCCTGGCACTGCTCTCCTTCCCTCTCCCAGCTCCATGACTTCAGGTCCTGGCTGGCTCCCCAGCACTGATCTCCTCCAGCATGGCTGTGACAAGGGCTCTGCCCTGCGGGAAGGACAAACAGACAGAATGTTCTCCCAGCAGCTCATGCCACCACACAGGCTGTGAAAGAGCAAAATCCCACCACATCCTATTTTGTCCGGTCTCCCAACAGCCTGGAGAGTGGCTGAGGGCTGGTCCTGCTCCTCCACGTGATGGATGAGGTCTTGGCAACTCCCGAGTCCCGACGGGGCTGGCTAAGGTCAGGCAGTGCCAGCCCTCCGCCCTCTCCTTCACCGAGGCTCACAAGGTTTCTGTCAACAAAAAGCAAATTTTATTCCATCCACGCACACGTTATTATTATTATTAAAAATAATAATAAATCAAAGCATCAGGAAGTGGATTTATGGAGCAGGAAGGGACTTGGAGGATGGTGAAACACGTCTCTCACTCACCCTGGAATGTGAGGTGTGAGAGGAGCCAGCTGTGCCAGGGAGGAATAAAATCCCAGGGGGATGTGATGGTGGGGCTGGAGGGCAGCAGGGCAGGGGGGCTGCAGGAAAAGCTTTCCCAACAAACCCCCTGGCTATGGATACCCACTCTCCTTGCCTGGCCTTTTGCACTCACTGCCCCAGTGAGTCCCTTTTGGACCTTTTGTATCCCAAGTACCGAGATTGCCAACTGCTTTTTGAGGCTTTTGTAGGAGGAGAAGCTTCCCACTGCCACTGGTTCCTGAGGGTTTCTTCTGCTCAGGGCAGGTTCCAAGTCCCAGTGTTTGTGTCAGACCCAGAATGATCTCCTGACTGCCTTTGGGGACCCCAAAGGGAGGGCTGAGAGGGAACTGAGTGAAAATTCAGCTTTTTTGGTGATTTCTCCACCTTGTGCTTTGCTGGGTGAAATCATGGCTGGAGGAGCTGCCAGATGAGACTCATCCCGTGACCACAGCCTGATGCAGGATGTGGCCAAGTGACAGGTCAGCTCAGCTCACAGATCCAATGGGAAACTGGGTTGGCTCAATTCCTTTTTTTTTTTTTCTTTTTCATTTTCCTTTGGTTTTGTTGTTGTTTTGCTTTGATTTTCAAGGTCAATTGGTCAAAAAAAGGGACTACTGTGAACAAGGGCCCCACAAGCTGGTGACATGGGGACAATACTGCCTTTGGCATCTGGATGCTCCAGCCCTGCCAGGAGCAGGAGGAGAGTTGGGGACAATCCTGTGGAAGGACAAGGAGGTCTCCACCACTGTGTGACCTCTTCCTGTACCACCAAGAGCTTCCAGCCCCACTGCCTGTGGTGCAACATGGGGCTCCCTTGGACTCATACCATGTTTGTCACCTGAGAGGGTGACGAGGGACAGTGGGGAGGAGAAGAAAAGTCGCTGTGCTGATCCCAATGTGGGGGAAAGAAGGAGATGGAGGAGGGGGAGAAGCAGGAGGGCATTGGGATGGAGGACATGAACCCCTTCTGGCTGTTGAGATGTTCAGAGCATCCCAGTATGGACACCCTGGCCCAGACACAAGGTCTCCTTCTGCTCGCTGGATGGACACCCTCAAAGTTTGCTGGTGAACACACAAACACAAAAACACACACTCACCAGGCACACCTGGTTTGGGGGGCGCACAGCCACTCACACCCCACACCAGTGTCAAGACAGTCCCTAAATCCTTCCAAAGGTTAGAGGTGAAAGACACACCGACGCATTCATTCCCTCCCATCCCACATCCGTGACCATCCCGTCCCTTCCAAAGCCAAGTCACCCTTCCCGGGAGTGATGCCTCTAATCCCCCGGCGGTCTCAGCCCGAGCAGCTGATGGGGGCTCCACCTTGCCACCCTCTGGATCCTTCTCATCGGGGCTGTGATTCAGGCTCTGACTCTGCTGGTCTCCCTTGTCGCAGCACCTCAGATCGAGAACTCCTCACTATGCTGGAATGAGCATGTTCCTGCTGCTGCCTGTCCCCGTTAATTAGCACGGCTGACCGGGTTTCCTTCATCAGCACTAATTGGCCAGGTCTGTGTCTGTGCCTTTCCCTTCCTGCCTCTCGCGGTGCCCTCGGGTGATTTTACTGCGAGAGAGAAATGAAATGCAGCTCAATGTGCCTCCTGTGTCCACATCCTTACACCGCCACCCGCAGCTGGGGACACGGGGACACCGTGGGGCTCAGCGCACTGGGGGGGAGGCTGTGGCTCCTCAAAACCCACCCCCACGACTCTGCAAAGCCTCTTTGCTCCCCACCAGTGGTGACCATGCTCTCTTCCTCCACCCACAGCCCCCCCACACACCAGGCTCTAGGTGCCCAGTGGCATCACCAGCAAAGAGGGAGGCGATGCCCAGTGCCCTGGGACGGCCAGGTAGTGGGGACAGCCCATAGGTGGCACCTGGAAGGGCACAGCCCTGTTCCCATCAGCTGACGGTGGATGTGATTGATCCCCACCATCAACCCCCTGGAGCTGTCCCTATTCCAGTCCAGGTGATCCTGTGTGGAAGGCACAGCAGCTCCTGGGCTGGGGTAGAGGACATGGTGTCACGGAGCCCCCAAAGCACCAGGTCTGTGCCCTGTCACCGCCCTGACTCTCATCACCTCCCCTGTGATGTGGGACCACCTACCCAAAGGAGGATGCTCTGGTTGGAACGCCCTCCCACGTGTGTGTGACCAGGGCTGTCCCCACGGGCACAGGGAGGAGAGAAGGGATGGATCCGTGGGGTGCATGGGAATTTGGGAAGGGGGGTGTCCAGCGGAGAGGTGCATGGGGATTTCCAGGGGTCTCTGTGGAAGCGCAGCAGGATGGGGGCAGTGGGGTCTCTGTGCGATACGGGGGGATTTGGGGAAGGTCTGTCAGTCCGCAAGGGAGGTTTGGGGGTGCTCTCTGGTTGTGAGGGCAGACTCGGGGACTGCTGGGGGGCAGCGTGTGGAGGGCACAGAGCTGCAGCCTGGATGGAGACACTGGATAGGAAGGGATGGGAGTACAGGAAGGGGGAGCTGTGCCCTGTGCATCTGGAGCCTCCTGTGCTTTACTAGCAGGAGGGACCAGCCCCAGTCCCCTCCCCCCTCCATCCCGGGCTCTGTCTGTCTGTCCGTCTCTCGGGGCTGCTCTGCCCCCGCCTCCTCCACCCTCCCCTTCACATCTGGCCAGCAGCAGCTTATTTTTTCCTCCACGGTTGCGACACCCTGAGCCACGGGATGTTTTTCTCCAGCGTGTGTTGGACCCCCCCCCCCGCAGGGAGAGGGTGGGGGGATCATCTTGGCCAGGGAGCTCTGGCCTGACCCTCCTCCCATCCATCCTCCCCGAGCACAGAGAGGGGAGCCCGGGCTCCATGAAAAGTGAGTGACCCCGGCGTGGAGAAGGGAGAGGGGATCTCTGCTGGTGATGGGGAAGGTGATGGGATGGATCCCCACTGGGTCTGAAAAAGCCTGACCAGATCCTTCCAGGGACTGGGAAGGAGTGACCAGATCCCTGCCAGTGATGGAGAGGGGTAACCGGATCCCCTTGGGGGTGGGGAACCAGCTGTAGCTGTGGGCATCACCATGTCCTCAGTCATGACCCACAACTATGTCACCCTCCACTCAAAGGCCTGGAGGACCAGAGAATGGGGGTGCCCCAAGACCATTCCCACTGCTGGGGCCAGGCTGGGGCTGATCCCTCCCACCCCCACTAGAAGCAGCAGAATCAGGATGGACAGGCCCCATCTGTGCCTCACTCCTCCCACTGGAATAAACACCATTTATTCAGAAGAAACCATTTTATTATTTTTTTTTCCCAAAGAAAAAAAGCAATATAAATATTAGAGTATAAAACTTGCGTGTAACACATTGACGTTGGTCTATATGGGTATAAGAAGGATATAAGCATATATATAATATATAAGTATAATTCAATATTAGACACATTGAAAGGGCAAACGTGTTTTCATTTCACGTACACTCGGAGCACAGACCACATGGAAAGAAGATACAGAGAAAATTGAAAATACTGATGTCCACAAGTTAGTTACCGCGATTAAAAATAACACACCACTAAATACACAACACTCACTACAAGTCCAAAAACCTAAAAAGCACACTTCCCAAAAATCTCAAAAAGTACAAGTTCCAAAAATCAAAAACAGCATCACTACAAGTCCAAAAATCTAAAAAGCAC
>JAWWEE010000025.1:2269468-2288965 GCA_035221455.1 Xenops minutus
GGGAGTGTCCAAGGCCAGGTTGGATGGGGCTTGAAGCAACCTGGGCTAGTGGAAGGTGTCCCTGCCCATGGCAGGGGAGAGGAAGAGGAGATCATTAAGGTCCCTTCCAATCCAGAATGTTCTGGGATTCTATGATATATCTTCAAACTCCCTGTGAGACATAAAATCAGACTGTAAGGACGCATGTGTGGGCTCCCACAGGTACTCTGAAGAAAATCTGGTTTAAGCAACTTGTCCAAAGATACGCAGGACCTGTGCCAGGACCACAGGACCATCCCTTCTGCATCCCCTGCCTGATCC
Organism: Xenops minutus; assembly: GCA_035221455.1. Lineage (NCBI taxonomy): Eukaryota > Metazoa > Chordata > Aves > Passeriformes > Furnariidae > Xenops > Xenops minutus. The sequence continues at coordinate 2,269,769 of JAWWEE010000025.1, forward strand.
ATCCCCAGCCGCTGTGCTCACACCCGTTCATCTTTAGAGGATGCAAATAACCACTAATGTAGCAGAAGCTGCCCCGGCACGACCCTGCCAGCAGCATCACTCCTGAAGTACCTGCTGTCTGCTGCATCCCAGGGCATCCTGAGCACTATTTATATCCCTCCTGCGTGCTGTGGGTGGTGGCACAGTTTCAAGAAGGCCAGAAGCGAGGCGTGCTTGCCTCCCAAATTGATTCCAGTGCCTGTGTGATGGTGGTACCGACTCCCCTCAGCCTGTGGGTCCTGCTGCCCTGGGCTTGGTGTCATTGCCAGTGCCATGCAGGCAGTGAGGACAAGGTGGGAACAGCCCTGGGGCTGTAGTGACCTGTTAATGTCACAAACAGGGCTGGGAATAGAGCCCCGGGCTAGATCCAATAAAGGACTTAGGAACCTAAACTCCATTGCAAACCACAACTCATTCAGCCACCAGTTAACCCCAGCAGCTCCTGCCCCACCCCTCAGCTGGAAGTTGAGGTTCCCAGGGTTTTTCAGGGCTGCAGAAAAGCTGTCCAGAAATACCCCTGAGCCTCCCAGGCTCTGGTCCCGGCTCTGGGAGCTGCCCCAGCATGATGGTGGCACCCAGGGATGGGGGAAGAGAAAGCACAAGAAAGTGCCAAACACATTTTGGGATTTTTTTAATTGCAACATTCCTGTGGCTTGAACTCTGTTTTGAAATCGGAGGCCCAGGTTCAACTCTCTCTTTGATGTGGCATCACATTTTCCACCTCCCAAAAGACTCGTCACTCCCACCCTTCCTTCAGGCAACAAACTTCCCTGTACAGAAGTTTTTCCTGCCTCCTGCCAAAGCCGTGCTCTGTGCCCTTTGACAGTGGGAATGCGTGGAAGGAAAGGCTCACCCTGTGCTCAGGGCATTCACCTGCATCAGGACCCCAGAACTCACTGAGCTCCCTCACCTTGTGGTCCTCACTCCCCCACCACGATAACCCTTGGCCCCACGGCTGGCTGCAGGCACAGACAGGAGAGCTGGCACCACTGAGCACCAGATTTGGGCAGAGCTGGGTTGGAAAGGCAGGGATGAAGGGTGGTGGTTATTCCCTGCAGCCTGGGAGGGGCTGAGTGACACAGTCCAAGCCCTCTGGTGCATGGCACAAGGGGAGTTGGCAGTACCGAGAAGCGTGTGGATTTTGCTCAGGTTGTTTTGAGCTCTTGGTTTAGAGTTGTGTGCCCCAGAGAGGGGTGTGTGTGCATCACCAGTCAGCTCAGGTCATCTCCAGAGCATGGGCAGCATTTCAGACCCTTTTCCTTTCTTTTGGTCTTTGAGAGGGAGATAACATGTGAACTTGTGTGATGAGCTTCTCCTGTCCCTGCATTCTGTCTATACCCCCCTGTCAGGGGGACAGACAAAGCCCTACATCCCCTTACTGTCCTGTGGGATCACAAGATCAGACTGAAGAAGGACATGAATCATAGAATCCTACAATGGTTTGGGTTGGATGGGACCTTAAAGATCATCTAGTGCTCCTAGCTATCACACTTCCAAGCTGAAGGAGCTCTCTCAGCCTCTCCCACCCTGCCTTGGGCTCCAGTGCTCTGATCATTTGGCCCATATGGCCTTGTTTTTGTTGCAGTGGGAAGCCCAAAACTGGGCATGGTGCTCCAGGTGTGGATCTGTGAGTGCCAAATTGGGGGGCAACCATCTCTTCTCTTGACCTGCTGGCTACAACCTCACCAGTAGAACCAGTGAGTCTCCATGAGAAAAAAAGGGTGTACTGGTGACTTATGTTCAACCTGACAGCCCTCAGGTCCTTTTCTGCAACCTTCCTGCACCCAGTGTTCCCAAATTCTGCACAAAGAGCCCCAAAGCTGTGTGCCTGCTCCCCATGATGCCACGCAGAAAAGCTATTTTAGAAATGCCTTAGCACTGCAAAAAAAATGGCATTGAGCTCATTTCTCTAAGCAGGAAATTCAAATGCCTCAATTACTTGCAGTGCAATCATCCAGAATTCAGAGGCACAGAAAAAAAAATAAAAGGGCTGTAATCTAAAAACACCCAAAAATAACTTCTCGCAGTGGAAAAGGCACACAGCTGATGGCCAGACCTGGCTGTTTTCCATGACTATAGGATGGGGCTGTGAATCACAGCTGTGAATCACTGATTTAACAGAAGGCAGCCTGCCGTGCCCTGCTCCCCTTTCCCGGGGTGGGCAGACCCTGGAACCCTCCTTGTCACAATTCTCCCCACTGGGCTGCAGCCTTGGATGCTGCTTCAGGGAGCCTGCCCGGAATGGGAGGGCTGGTTCCTATGGAAATGACTCCAAGGACTCGCTGTTTTTAATACAAATGCCGTTGACTCAATAGGGTTTTTTTTTCCTAAAAGCCCATCCCCCATAGAATAGATTTTTCTTTTTTCTCTGTTCAGTTCTACGCCACACTTCAAAGCTCAGAAAAGAGCTGGCTTTAATTTCCAGAAACGCTTCCAGCATAGCTACAACTGAAGAGAAGGAATCAAATCCATCTTTGAGACAAACCCAGGGGTGCAGCATCTTTAGGGGCTCAGGGCACAGTGGATGGGGAGTACAGGACAGATGAGGCAGGCACAGCCCCTGCACGACCTGCAGATGCATTCAATAACCTTGGCAACATGGAAATCAGGGAGTACCGAGACAAAAGGCTTATCTGGAAGCCCTGACACAGCCCCACTGCATCCATCCTGCATCCCAATGCTGCCCCACAAGCACCCACACGAGGGATGCACCTGGGTGCTTTGCTCATCACCTATTTTGCAGCACCCTCAGCCATCAGGTCCCTTTTTATCTTCCGCTTCCAGCCCAGAATTATTCCACTCCGAGCACAGAATTATTCATTTCCTTGCAGGGTTGCTATGGAGCTTGTCACTATGGCAGCCAAAGGCCTTGCAAACATTTATTTGCACAACCGCCCCATGGATTCCTGAAAAAAAAAATTGTTTTCCTTGCTCTGCAGCTGGAAAACACGAGCCATAGCAGCGCCACAACTAGATGGAAAAGTTAATTCATGCCAGAGCAGTGCTGTCAGAGCCGCAGGGGATGGAGAGGGCAGCTCAGTGCCCTGCAGGGACCAGACCTTGGCACTCTGAGATGTCTGGCCGGGCTGTGGGCAGTGCTTTGGGCTGGGGATTTTCCCGGGACACCCTCAGCATCCTCTTCTCTTACGTGGGGTTTTCTGGCTCCTGTGGCAGTGGTCCCCCAGCCAGCCCCTCCCCAAACCCAGGGGAAGCTGCTCTCAAGCTTCCCTGCTCCAGGGAGGGGTATCTGACTGTGATTTACTCCTCCTTCCAACCTCTCCCCCTTTAGTCCCATTTGCACCCCAGCTTTGGATGCTGCTCCCACTCTCCCATCACCTGCCCCAGACATCCAGCTCCCAGCCCATTCCTCCAGCCCCATTCCCAGGCAGTACCTGCTCCCCTCCGGCTGCCCCCCTGTGTAAGCCCCCTCTGCACTGCTCTTTCCTCTCTCCCAGCTTCCTCCAAGCTCTCCCCATCCCCCGTGCTGCCTCCCACACACACAGCTCCAGCCGGAGGCAGCAGCAGCAGTAAAATCTCAGCCTGAGCATTCCCAGGCTGGCAAAGTGACAAGTGAGAGGGAACAGACCCGTCCCTGCCAGTGCTGAGCCTCCAATGTGCTCGAGGTGTGCAGGGACACAGCCCTGGGCTGGGGACACATCCCCCTGGCTGGGGACACAGCCCTCTGGTTGGGGACACATCCCCCTGGCTGGGGACAAATCCTCCTGGCTGGAGACACATCTCCCTGGCTGGGGACACATCCCTCTGGTTGGGGACATAGCCCTTGGCTGGGGACACAGCCCTCTGGTTGGGGACACATCCCCATGGTTGTGGACACAGCCCTTAGCTGGGGACACATCCCCCTGGTTGGGGACACATCCCTCTGGTTGGGGACACATCCCCCTGGTTGGGGACACATCCCCCTGGTTGGGGACACATCCCTTGGCTGGGGACACATCCCCATGGTTGGGGACACATCCCCCTGGCTGGGGACACATCCCCCTGGCTGGGGACACAGCCCTCTGTTTGGGGACACATCCCCCTGGTTGGGGACACAGCCCTTTGGTTGGGGACACATCCCTCTGGCTGGGGACACAGCCCTTAGCTGGGGACACATCCTCCTGGCTGGGGACACATCCTCCTGGCTGGGGACACATCCCCCTGGTTGGGGACACATCCCCCTGGCTGGGGACACATCCCCCTGGTTGGGGACACATCCCCCTGGCTGGGGACAAAGCCTCAGGGCAAACATCCCTCTGTCCTACTTCCCACGCCAGCATCCCACGATCACAACCCACAGCCCACCACCCTCCCCCAGCCTCTGAAAAAACGGAATCAGCTCCAAAATTGCCACAATTTCCTGTGCTTTTCTCTTCCTTGACCGAGGATGCTGCCAGCCCTTCCCCCACGCTCCCCGGGCTCTACACATTCCCCTTGAATTCTGTAATGCAATTACAGGGGCTGCAGAGAGCCTGGATGAGGCCCAGGTTTAAGATCGTGACTTTGCAAAGATGGGATTGAAAATGTGAGTGGGGAAGTGTGAGTGGGGAGGAGATTTCCAGCATCTCAAAGCATCAAAATCTTTACTTCCATTCCAGCAGAGCTGCTGGAATGTTTCTGGGATGATGCTCTGGTGAATGGAGGCAGAACAAAAGCCCACGATGTCTCTGAAAGGGGGACCAATGCAGTGTCCCCCCTCCTGGGGACTCTTCTAGCCCTCCTAAAGGAGATGGAGCTGAGACCAGTCTTTACTTCCCCTGGGCCATCCTGCTGCCACCAGTGTCCCAAACCCGCCAGGAATGATATTTTGAGAAATTCTTTGGAAAGGTTGTTGTGCCTATTTGTTGGATCTGCAGCCGGCCATGGCATGTGCTCAGCTGTGCAGGAAGCAGATGGAGGGAGAAAAATTAAACCAATACATGTAGCACCTGTTAAATTACCTAAAATAGCATTTCTATACATAAAACTCTGATGATGAAATTCCTTATATCCTAGGGGCTCTCCAGAAGGAGAAGTGCATCCCATTGCTTGGGTATTTCCTTTGCTCCATAAAAGACTTGACAGCTTTTGTCCCACTTGGCAGGATCTGGATGGCTCAGACTTCAAGGGCCATGACAAATGCAGATAAAGGGATTATTGGGCCAGGGTGATCAATAAGGGAAAGAAACAAAGGGAAGGAAACACTCGGCTACAAAGGGCTACGTGATGTAGAAAGAAGCTCAAATACCGAATCTGCAGAGATTTGGGCTGTTAATAGACAAAAAGGTGGACCCTGCAAGCAGGAGTGCTCACAGGTGACATGAGGGACCAGCTCTGGGGTCTCTGGCATGTGAAAGGGAAGGCAGGGTGGCACCAGGACACTACAAAGCATTCAATTTCCAGTCCCAGGATCAGCTCAGCTCCATAGGAAGAGGGAGGAGAGCAGTTATCCAAAGACAAGTCCTGCTCCCAGCATCAGAACAGCTCCTGCCTGTCCCAGAATCCCAAATCCACTTCAAAATTGCACCATGAGACTGCAGCCCTGCTCAGACCAAGGCCAGGCTACCTGAGCAGCCCCACAGTCCTTGAAAGCAGCTTTTTCTCTGCAGTGTTTGAAAGGAAACCCCAGTCACAAAATCACAGAATTACTTAGGTTGGAAAATCCCTCTGAGAACACCCAGTCCAACCATTAACTCAGAGTTGCCAAGGCCACCACTAAACCTTGTCCCCAGGTGCCACATAGACATAGCTTTCAAATCCCACCAGGGATGGTGACTCACCACTGCCCTGGGCAGTCTGTGCCAGTGCCTGGCCACCCTTCCAGGGAAGAAACTCTCCCTAATATCCAACCTAAATCTTCCCTGGTACAACTTGAGGCCATTGCCTCTTGTCCTGTCCCTTGTTCTCTGGGAGCAGAGCCTGACCTCCCCCTCGTCCCCACCACTGTCAGGGAGTTGCAGAGAGCAAGAAAGTCCCCCCTGAGCTTCCTTTTCTCCAGGCTGAGCCCCCTCAGCTGCTCCTCGTGCTCCAGACCCTTTTCCAGCTCTGTTCCCTTCTCTGGATGTGCTCCAGCACCTCAAAACCATGACCCTCTGAGTGACCTTCAACTCTTCCTGTTTCAGGACCCACCGGGGCAACACCAAACTTGACAGATACAACCATCTGCCTCTTGTTTCTGGGCTCTGACATGATCCTAACCCTCTGACATGTTTGCTGAACAAGTCACAGAAACAGGCTGGGGGCTGCATCATCAGGCATGAACAACACCTTCAAATACTCCCCAAAAAGGCAACTTCTCTCCCAGGCTCCCCAGGACCTGACAAAAGCTGGTGATTTGAGCTCTGCAGCCCCAGAGGCTTTGGCAGGGGGGAAAACCCTCCCTACAGAGCTGGCACAACTCCTCCTGCACTCAGAGATCCACTAAAGTGCAGCAGCTCTCAGTCTTGGGAAAGCACTGTCACTTAGATTATGGCTGTTCCTCCAAATGACCTCAAAGGGATTTCCAGAGGCTGACGTGATTTTTCAGGCTGCAGGGTTCCACTCACACCTTGCCAAAGCCTTGGGGTCACAGTTTAGAGCAGCTCCACACTCTGCATGCTGAAGGAGCTGTGGAGGAATCACTAAATGCTCAACACTGAACAGGCAGGCAAACACAACCCAGCTGGAAGAAGCAGGAGCTTTAGCCCAAAGACTGTTACACCCTTCTAATTCACGAGCAAAACTTGTGGAACCACACAAGGCAAAGCAAATACCACTGCTGGCTTCAACCCCTGGGTGCATTTGGCATGGAAACCTGAGGGTTATAATTATTTCCTAAACTTCCCACAGTGGCAGTTCTTTCTGCTGTTCCTCCTGCCCCTGTCAGTGAGAAGCTGCAGCCTGTCCAGCACTTCTGCCTGGCATGTGCCCTGGCATATTTCCCCATGTTTTCCATGAATGAGCAGAAGGTTAAGTGGGTCAGTGTTTACCTGCATAGCCCCACTGGTGCCACTGTGCTGTGTAGCACTTGCTACTGGCTCCACTTACAGCACGACACAAACTCGTCATGTAAATTACAACACCCACAGACATCCCTGTGGCTCCTGGGTTAGTATTTATTTTTAGGAAGGACGTGGGTAAAGCCTGCAGCTGTGGCCAGTTGTCCTGCTGGGTATCCACCCCCATGCTGTGTAAGCCCATGGGTGTCTGTGTCTCCCTCTGTCTCATCCTCTGGCCCCAGCTGCTTCCTGCTCTGGGATGTCCCACCCAGACACACACATATGGGCTAAGTGTCCTGCTACACTGCCATGCAGGACCTCCTGAGCACCCCAAAAAGATGCCACAAGCCCCTCCTCGCCAGTATCTGCGTGCTTTGAGCCCCATGAATGCTCCTGAGAGCTTAAAGGACTATTTTTGGGACACCTTTGTTTTCCTCTCTGTCCCCCAGCACACACAGGCAGGCTGTGGTTAGTCCTGCAAGCCCAACTCTTGGAGTTCTTGCATGGAAACAAAAGAAAGAATGAAAAAAATTCCTCTTTTCCTTGCTGGCTCTTCTGTGGGCACTGCTGCAGCATCTCCACTATCAGCCCCAAACCCCTTGTGCTGCTGGGGGATGATGAACAGGGTCAGACAAAGCAGCTGTGATGCTGCTTAATGAGCAAGTGAAGTGAACATCATTATTGGCTGTGTCTGGCCTGGGAGAGGGAGCCTGGCTAGCAACAGCTTTGGGAAGCATTAACAAAGGGAGATTTAGGATTGGAGAAAACAAATGGAAGGGGGGTGTGAAGTGGCACTCTGCATCTTCTTTACATACTTTGCTCCTCCCTCCTCTGGGTTACTAGGGATATTCACACAGCTTCCCATCTCCTGGTGGGTCCCCTGTCACAGTCTCTGGGGTGTCTCCTGCCTGTGTTCTCCTTCCAGCCTGTCCACACAGCCCAGAATTGTCCTCACTCCTTCCAGGAGATGCCCACGACATAATGGCTCTCCACAGTCCTGGGTGTGTCACCCTCCCGTGCCCACCTAAGAGCAACACAGAGCCCTCCCCACCCCTCCAGGAAGGAAATCCTGACTTTAGCCAGGTGTCTCCCTGAGCAAATCATCACACAGAGATCAAAAGAAAGATCAGCCAGGGTCAGGCAGGTACCATGAACGTGCAAGGCACAACAAAGACCAAACCAAAACGAATCCCTTGTACCAGTCTCTCTGTTCTCCTCCCATACACAATCCCCCTTCCTTGCAAGGAAACCCCACACTGATGATCCCACAGGGATATCCTGCCATGCTGCTGGCCTGGACATTTACTCCACTTTGGACAATTCATTGCTGTAATCTCCACTTCGGACAATTCATTGCTGTAATCTCCACTTCAGCCACTGATCTGATTTGTCTGGGAATGGCATCTGCTGCTCGGAATCAGTCTGGATTCATTTACATTTGCCCAGTGACAGCACGGGTGTTTTGTTTTCTAAGAAAACAACAAACATCATTAAATTAATCTATCCTCCTTGTTCCCCCAAACAAGATTAATTCGGAATTGGTTTGCTCAGGTTTGCCTCCCTACCACATCTTCAGAGCAGACTGTCTGAGCTCCTATTTCCTGAGCATGTGCACCAGAGCTCTCCTGTGTTTCAGAACAAAGAGCATATTCCCTTTGTTGTCCCATAGCAACAACATGCGAGATCAAGAGCCAGTCCCTGCCTTATTGAGCTTTCCCTGTTCTGACTGGTTCCAGGTGCTCAGAGACATGTGGGATTTGTTTTGATGGGCAGGGCTATGCTGAGACAGGATTGTGTCTTCTCCAGCTCCCATGGAGACAGCAAGGGAGAAATCACACCATGGGTTTAAGCTTGCTTTCTGGCTTAGGGTCAGTGCTGGACTCCCTCTGGGATCCATCCAAACCACTGGCCTAAGCTGCCGTGGTTTTACTGCTATTTAATTTGGGTCAAATAGAGTTAAGAGCATATCCCATTTTTCTCTTTTCAGCTAAGAGGTGGGCTGTGTTCCCCAAGCTCCAAGCAGAGCCCTGCAGCTCAGAGAGCTCGTGGTGCTTTAGAGGTTCCCCCATCAGCAGGAGAAACAGTGGTACAGGATTTAACATGAGCAGGCTGGGCTCAGGCAGCTGCCCTTGCCTCCTCTTTAATACCTGTGCTACCAACCAGTGCCCAGGGAATTCACACACAAAGGCATCAAAATGCTGGGAAAAGCACAATGGGGAGTGGGCTGCTCTCCAGGATTTGCCTGTTTGATCACTAGAGAGATGTCAGGGCTGGGCACTGAACGTATGATAGCACTTTCTATTTCCATCTTTTAATATTGTCCCACAGGTTTAGAATAAAAGCATCCCCTTGATTTTACTTAAAACAGGATGAAAAGAACAGGGGTGAAAACACCAGCAAGAGCTGTTTCGCTGCAAATGTGGGCACAGGTAAGTGGGAAAACCAGCAGGAATTAAAATCCACTGAGTTTCTTCAGTTGTTTCAGCACAAACCTGTGCCTGGGCAAAGTCTCTTTCCTAACTCAGGGTGTAGCCTGTGCTATGGGATCCCCTGCCACACCAGGCACTGGCACAGGGCTCTGAGCAACCTGGTCTACTGGAAGGTGTCCCTGCCCATGGCAGGGGGGTTGGAACAAGATGGTCTCTAAGGCCCCTTCCAACCCAAACCATTCAGTGATTCCATGAGCAGCTGCTTCAGGGACTATCATAGGTACCCAGGGCTGAGGGATAACATCGTGGCTCATGCACCAGAACTAATACATCGTGATAGATCAGCTCCCCACAAACACTCAGAGGTTGCCTCTCCTTCTCCTCCTGCCCTTTCTCTTCCCACACCACATAATGCTGCTCCCACACAAGACATTGGGAAGGGGATGGAGCTTGTACAGAGCTCCAGGCAGAGGCTGAGAGATGGGCTGAGTGTCACTGTCCCATGACCTGAGAAAAGGTCCCTGTCACAGAGTTAAGGAGGTCTGGACTGCATCAGCTCTGTGCCTTGAAGGCACCAGCACGATGCTGGAAGAAGGAGCAGCAGAGCTTGCTCTGATGGGGCTCATTTCCTGGCTTCTCGTAACAAAACTATTACAGCAGCCACGGTGCACTTCTGCATTAACAGGGCTTTGTTAATTGTCATTTGAACTGGAGCGGAAATGGTTAGGAAGATTTTCCTTGATTAAAATGTTGTCAGTGATGGGGAATTCAGCAGACCTCTGAGGAAACTCTTCCAGCCATAGCTTTGTTTTAAAGTCCATGGCTGGTTTCTCTCATGAACACTTTATCTAATTACATCAAACCCTTACTCTATTTTAGATTTATCAGCTAGAAAAGCCTAGTAGCAAAGTTTAATCACTTCAACAAGTTGGCTACAGATATCTCTTAATTTTCTGATAAGCCAAATTATTGAGTGAGACCCAGGGGAAGACTCAGACACGACCAGCTGCTGCAGATGTTTAACTGCAAGGCCTGGCACCAAAATCCAGGACCCAACGATCCCATGCCACCATTTGAACTTCCATGGGAGCTGCTGAAGTGGCCACCAGGAATGACAAAGCACAGAGATACACTTCCAGAGTCAGTCAAACAAGGAAGCACATAACCCAAATTTACTCCTGATTGCCCCAAGTGTACAATCCTTGGATATGCCCCAAAAGATACAATCTTTTCACATATAAATTATCCTGGAGCCAGTCTCCTCACACACAATAACCTCTGGCTGGGGTATTCATACAGGAAGGTGGACTCCCAGTTCAAGGTCTTTGTTATCCTCATGGTAGTGAAGGGAGTTCACTCTCTGAAGGGAATCCCTAGCCCTGCTTATGAACCAAGAGGGAAGATGGGACAGGCAAAGAACAGCATTTTGTTATCAGTGATCTCTCACTGTGAACCAAGACAAGCAAACCTTGCTGGGCCAGAGGCAAGAGAGGGGTACTCACTTGGGAGGCAGCTCTCTGCTCTGCTGCTGGGGCTTCTCATCCTTTATGACCTCACACATACCTCACAGAGAGGTGGTGGAATCTCCCTCACTGGAGATATTCCAGAACTATCTGGGTGCAATCCTGTGCCATGTGCTCTGGGATGACCCTGCTTGAGCAGGGATGCTGGGCCAGGGGACCCACTGTGGCCCCTTCCAACCTGACCCCTTCTGTGATTCTGTGAATACACTTCAGCAGCACAGAGCTCAAGGCCCCATGACTGGTAAAGGGAGTGATTTCCACTGGCTTCTGTGCAAGGAGAAGAATTAAGATTTTGGACTCAGAATCTAGTGCACATGCTCAAAATCTGCTTTAGAGAAGAGGCCTTTCTGTGAAATATATTTTCCAGTCCTTTACAATCTCACAACTTCACCCTCTGGTTCCTGTCTGTCCTCCTTGAGGTTTAGACACCAAACCCAGACACACCATTGCCAACAACAGCTGTCACACCCCCATCAAACACAGCTGACACAGGAGCAGCCCTATTGCTGATTCTATCAATGACAGGGAACACCCATTCTCAGAGCTGCCAGTCATGGACTTTCCAGCACTGAGAGTAGCACACAAAGGCAAGAAACCTTCACCCCACACCAAAATTGAGGAAGAGGCACTTACCCACTTGTTCCAGGTCTCTGGGTCTGAGAGAAGCGCCAGTCTGTGTTCGGCTGAGCTTGCTGCAGAGAAAAAGAGGAGTTTTAATACTACCATTCTTTCCTTTGAAAATGAAAGCGAACTGATCCTGGATTATTTCAGTCTGGAATATCAGCATGTTCTTTCCAAGTGAAGCAAATCAATTAGAACAAAGAGAAGGCTCCCCCTCCCTCTTCCTTGAGTATTTCTGAACCAGCATGAATAGTAAAAAGCATGACAAAAACTGTTCAGAGAATAATCTTCCAAAGCAGCTCAGGAAACCAGGCTGTGAAAGAAATGAAGCATGAAATAAACTGATAAGGGCATCAATTCAGCAGGAGCAGTGGTACCACAGTAATGAGCTTGGAGGAGGAAGGGGGGGGCTGTGGGGGTGGCAGAGTTAATTGATATTGAAAAAGATGCTTTTAATGCTCTAAGGTAAAACAGTAACAGACCTTCCTAATCTCTCCTTCTTCTGTCCTTAAAAAGACCTGCCCAAGATCTTGTTTTCATACACTGTATTTGAGTGACTTTTCCTAGATGCTGTGGCCTTGGAGCATGACAATATTTTTCTGTCCACAGAAAAGAGAATGAACTTCCGACAGCAAGAGGAAAAAGCATTATTTGTTTAGGAGACACAATAACCTTCAGACACAGCAGCACACTTTGTAACCTCATTAATAAGCCCCCATATCACTTTCTGCCTGTGTTATTTTACCATCAGACAATGAACATTTTGTAAATAAGGAAGGACATGGAGCAGGCTTGCTTATTCCTGTTTGAATTACGCCTTTGTGGAAAACACTAAATAGAAGAACTGTTTTCTGTCTGGAACACACAGACTTCCGAAAATCATAATCATCTTAATGAACTCCAGAGTGATGACATACTACCTGGAAAGGACAACACTTCTCTCAGCTATTTTAGGAATGAGCTGCTCATAGTCCATACAATGGAACATCAGTTTTATAGGATTATTCTGCTTGTACATGCAATTACTAAGAAAAAGTGAAGATGGGGTAAAGCTGACCTAGATTTTTATTTAGTAGATGTGCTTTTACTAATTTCTCTGCAGCTTTGATGATCCTCATGAAAGAAGATATTAGAATAAATTACTCCCCTGAAATAGATGCCCCACTGGTCCCCAAGCCGCATGCAAATGAAGCTGTTTAAATCCTTGCCCTCCAGATTTCAGACACGCATTTTTGCACACGCTGACACACAATCCTGCACTAAATAAGCCCTTCCCGATCTATATTTTGAATTCCTGTTGTAATTACCATTTTCAAATTTAGGGCAGGCATTTGTGACACAAAATCACGTTACTTTTTATATCCCGAAGTTATAAAAGCTACAGCTAAACACAGTCACCTACATCTATATTTAGGCATCTGAGTACAAGTGGCTCAAGTTTTCAAAGCTTGCTGCTGCCTCAGTTCCTTCAAGCCCAAGGGCACGTAAGGTCACCGGGATCTTTGTGAATAATGTCACTACTAACATTTCAGTAGTTTAGTGCTGAATGGTGAATTCAGCCCCTTGCTCAAAATGACCAAGCTGAAAAATGATCCCTTGCCGGAGCACAGTCAGTAATTAATAACACTTGGAGGTTAAGAAATGAGAAATTTCTACAATGCACCTCTAGAACTGAGCAAAAGAAACAACAGACTTTGCTGCCAGATAACATCTCCCGTGTCACGGTTCGTATGCCGTGCAGAATAAAGGGGTTAAATGCAATCAAGGAGTTAAACACCCAGAAAACATGTTCCTGACCATGCTAAGAGTCTCTTTAGACAGAAATGAGTATGAACGGGGCCACGAGGAAACTCTCCACTGCTATGAACACGTCGTCTTTGATTCAATAGTGCTGCTCAGTCCCTTCCCCCACCTACACCAAGCCCAGACAAAACTTTCACCTGGCACCTCCCAGGAGGTGATGGTGACACACATTCCCTGAGGCCACTTTTTCAGGAGGAAGGACAGACAGAGAACAGCCAGCTGGCCTGGATATTACAGACTGTTGTGCTTAGCAGAGAGGATAGCACAAAACACCCATCTCTTACCCCATCGCAGGGACTCGCTAAGGTGCTGGTCACCTGCTCATAGGCAGCCACGGTCTCCGCAGTGCTAGAATGGCTGAAAGGCTTTACAAAGAGGAAATCGCTCTGGTCAGACATGGGCGAGAAACAAGAGGTGTAATTCTGTGCCTGGGAGGTCAAACCTGCTCCTCCCACGTCCAGGTACTTGATGAAGCCATCTGGCTTCATCTGCCCTCGGAAATGGGAGGTGGGCTTGCGGCCAGTCCCTCGGCAGCAACCCATGAAGGTCCAGCTGGCACTGCCAGCTTTGAGACACCGGGCAGCCGCCAGAGCAAACATCACGCAGGACACCAGGGAAATGGACACCAAGGAGATGATGAGGTAAAGCGTTAGGTTGGTATCCTTGGGAGAGGCCTGGGGGAGGTCCAAGGACTTGGAGAAGTCCTGCACGCTGTTTTCCTCCGGAGAAATGACTATCACCACAGAGGCCGAGAGGGACGGTGTGCCATTGTCCCTCACTTCAACCACCAGCCTGTGGGAATCTTCTGACTCCCTGAGAGCCTGTGCAAGCCTTATCTCTCCGGAGCGGCGCTCCACTTGGAAAGGCAAAGCCTCAGCAGTCTCCTGCAGCTGGTAGGACAGCCAGGCATTATGGCCACTATCAGCATCAACTGCTACAACTTTGGTGACCAGATAGCCAGGTTCTGCCAAGGCTGGGATGGCCTGGTGAAAGGCAGAGCCCTTGGGGACAGACGGGTAGACAATGTTGGGAGCATTGTCATTCTCATCCAGGACAAACACATGGACCACAGCAGTGCTACTCAGCGCAGGAGACCCAGCATCCTTCACCTCCACAGGCACCTGGAACACCTTGTCCTGCTCGTAATCCAGAGATCGCACGGTGTAGATGGTGCCGTTGTCCTGGTCTATTCGGAAGTAGGTTGAGATGGGTACATCCTGCATCCCATTATCCAGGATGGAGTAAGACAGCTTGGCATTACTCCCCTCATCAGGATCAGATGCTGACACTGAAAAGACAGAAGTTCCAGGAAGGGAGTTTTCCTGAATGTGAGCTGTATCAAAAGGGCTGGAGAAATTTGGTGCGTTATCATTCACGTCAGCAATGCGGAGGTAAAAGGTTTTTTGTGTGGCCCTCTGGGGGGACCCTGAATCCACAGCCCTCACCGTGATGTTGTATCCACTGGCCTTCTCCCGATCAAGGGGACCATTTGTGACCAGTGAGAAATGCTCTTTGAAAGATGACACCAGTTTAAAAGGGAGCTCTTTCGCTATCTGCAGACGGACCTGCCCATTGTCACCGGAATCGCTGTCCTTCACACCAATGAGGGCAATCACAGTGCCTGGGGTTGCATCCTCCTGCACTGGGCTGGAGACAGAGGTCAGCACAATCTCTGGGCTGTTATCATTGATATCAATTAATTCCACTCGCAGGTGACAGTGGCCTTCCATGGCAGGGGATCCCTTGTCCCTGGCTCGAACTGCAATCTCATAAGCACTGGATTCCTCATAATCCAGTGGGGCTTTGGTTCTGATCTCCCCTGTCCGGGGATCTAAGGAGAACAGCTTGGTGAATTTACCAGGTGCATTATTGCTGGTTTTGAATGAATACTCCACATCCCCGTTGGGACCTTCATCCAGGTCGGTGACATTCAGCTTGGTGACCAGAGTGCCCACTGGCACATTCTCCTCCAGATGTACCTTGGATATGGGTGGGTCACAGACAGGAGGGTTGTCATTTGCATCCAGGACATGGATGGTAACCTTGGCAGTGCCAGATTTCACTGGATTCCCTCCATCCAGGGCTGTCAGTGTTAGATGATGAACAGGCACTTTCTCTCTATCCAGTGCTTTTTCAAGTACAATCTCAGGCATTTTAACACCATCTCCTCTCACGTTGATGCTCAGGGCAAAATGCTTGCTGGGGCTGAGCTCGTAGGTGGAGATGGAGTTGGAGCCCATATCCGGGTCTTCTGCTACCTCCAAGGGCAGCCGAGTCCCAGGGTTGGCTACCTCAGTGATCTCCAGCACCACCTCCGGCTTGGGGAACTGGGGCGCGTTGTCATTCACGTCGAGGACGTCCACCTCAACACGGTGGAGCTGGAGGGGATTCTCCATGACGAGCTGGAGGTGCAGGGAGCACGTGGGGCTCTGCCCACACAGTGCCTCCCGGTCCAGCCTGCTGTCGAGGAGCAGCACACCTGCCGCCAGGTCCACCTGGAAGTGCCGCTGCCCGCCCTCGCTCAGCAGGCGCAGGTTGCGGGCGGCCAGGCTCCGCACCTCCACCCCTAGGTCCTTGGCCAGGTCGCCCACAGAGAAGCCCGGCTCCCGATCCTCGGGCATGGAGTAGTGGAGCTGGGCGCAGCTGGGAGCCGGCGGGCAGGAGAAGGCTGCGAGCAGCAGCGGGAGCTGCCATGGCAAACTCCGTCCCGCGAGCATCCCGTGCCGGGCGTGCGGACGGAGCGGACGGAGCGGAGCGGCGGCGGCTCCCGCAGCCTCCCCCGCCTCCCCGCCCCCGCTGCCCGCCCCGCAGCCGAGCCCCCCGCCCCGGCGGGGTCCCAGCGGGTCGTGCAGGGAGGAAGCCGCCGCCGGAGCCGCCGGAGCCGGGCAGGGAAGGATGGAGGGGGCGGGGGAGGGCGAGCGCAGCCCGGCCGGCTGAACCGCTTCTCGGTACGCAAAGACACACAAAGTCGGCGAGCGGAGGGGATGGGCCGAGTGACAGTTTTACGTCTCTCCACAGCCCCCTCCTCCTCCTCCTCCTCCTCCTTTTCCTCTCCCTCCTCCTCCCCTTCTCTCCTCCTCACCGCCTTCCCCAAAAATACGCACAGCGTAGCCCTCCCTTCCCCCCCCCCCCCTTACTCCGCCCCCGCACAGCCGGGAGGGCGCCGGGGACTCCCGGCTGCGGGAACCCCGCTCCGGCTGCGGGAACCCCTCTCCGCCTGCCCCACTGCTGGCAGCGGGCCCCGACGGCACCCCCTCCCCAGAGCCGGCTCGGGGTGCGGCATCCCGAGCCCGTTCGGTGCCGGGCCCCGCACACACCGAGACTGCGGTCAGGATGGAGACCACAGCCCCGAGCTCACCTCGCTGTACAGGGTGGGATCCGCGGAGGGTTTCACAAACATGAACTCGCTGATATCCGAGACCGGCGAAAAGCAGGAGCGGTAACGCGGGGCGGGGGGAGCTGTTGCCGTCACCTGCACGCCCATCACCGTGTCCCCTTGCTTAGGCTCATAGTGCAAGTGCCCAAAAATGTGGCTGGGAGGGGGCTGGAGCGTGTTCACGCTCTCCACGCAGCAGCCCTGGCTGGCAGGTGCAGAGCCCCGCCGCAGGCACCGAGCGCCCAGCGCTGCCAGTCCCACCAGCGAGACAGTGGAGATGAGCACCAGGGATACAATCAGGTAAAGCGTAATAGTGGGCAATCCCCCACCGTCAGCCGCCCGAGCCTCGGAGCCCTGCAGGGCCTCTGGACCCTTCTCCTCCACCAGCACCACCAGTGTGACGGCTGTGGAGAGTGGGGGCTCCCCGGCGTCCCGGACCACCACCAGCAGTTCGTGCGCAGAGGCGTCCGTCTCCTGCAGAGCCCGCATGATCCGGACCTCCCCAGAACGCAGGGCCACGCTGAAAAGCCCCAGGTCTGTGGCTTCCACGAGGTGGTAGGATAGCCAGGCATTGCGCCCCGAGTCCGCATCTATTGCCACCACCTTGGTGATGAGAGCAGGAGGGACGATGGAGGGGGAAATTCGGAACTGAGTAGCAGAGTCCTCCCCAGCCCTGGGGAAATGCACCCGTGGGGCATTGTCGTTCTGGTCAACTATAAAAACATGAACCAGCGTCCTGTTCCTCAGGGCGGGGGAGCCACCATCGGAGACCTCCACGTGGAACTGGAGATAGGTGGTTTGCTCATAGTCAAAAGGGAACTTGGCAGTGACCTGCCCACTCGTGGGATGGATGGAGAGGTAGCGAGTAGGATCCAGGCCTGGATCTGTCCCACCAGCTCGCAGGATGGAGTAGGACAGGCGGGAATTCTGCTCCGAGTCAGGGTCGGCAGCAGAGACTGTAACCAGCACGCTGCCCACTGGATTGTTTTCTGCCACCAGCACTTCATAGGACGCTTGCTCAAACTGGGGTGCGTTGTCATTGACATCTGTCAGGGTGATTGGCAAGATGGTGTGGCGGGACAGTGGGGGATTGCCCATGTCCGAGGCAGAGACAGTGACATTGTAGTAGGCAACATGCTCCCGGTCCAAACGGGTGCTGGTTAGCAGCGAGTACTGGTGCTCGTAGTCCTTACGCAGCTGGAAGGGAAGATCTGGAGACACGTGACACAGGACCTTGCCCTGCTCACCAGAGTCCCTGTCTCTGACATGTATCACAGCCACCACTGTGCCCGGCAGGGCATCCTCACTCAGGGAACTGGAGAAGGAGGTAAGAATGACCTCGGGTGCGTTGTCATTCACATCGGTGATTTCCACCACCACGCTGCAGTGCTCCTCCATCGTGGGTGACCCCATGTCCTTGGCCTCCACTTCGATCTCGTACACCGTTGCCTCCTCAAAGTCCAGGTTGCCCTGGACACGAATCTCTCCAGTTTGCTCATCGATGGCGAAGATCTGGCGTAAGGCAGCAGAGTTGTGGCTGCTGAGGGAATAGCGGATGTCTCCATTGGGTCCTTCGTCCACATCAGTGGCATTTAACTTCACCACGAGGGTGCCCAGTGGCGAGTTCTCCACCAAGCGGGCTCCATATGATGGTTTGTCAAAAACAGGGTGGTTGTCATTGGCATCCAGGACCTGAATAGTGATGCGTATCTTGCTGGACTGTGGGGGAGAGCCCCCATCTTCAGCAGTCAGGACCAAGTGATGGAAAGCTCTGAATTCCCGGTCCAGGGCCCGCTCCAGCACCAGCTCAGGGAACTTCCCACCATCAGTGCGCGCCTTCACGTTGAGGTTGAAGTTGTCATTGGCACTCAGGTGATAGGTCTGCAAGGTGTTGGTGCCCACGTCGGGGTCCTGGGCAGGCTGGATGGGGAAGCGGGCACCCAGAGACGCCAGCTCGTAGATGCGCAAGGAAACCTCATCACTGGGGAACTCCGGAGGGTTGTCATTGATATCCAGGATCTCCACCTCAATACGGTAAAACTCCACTGGGTTCTCGATGGCAAGTTTCAAGTGGAGGAAGCAGCGTGGGTTCTGCCCACAGAGCTGCTCCCGGTCTATCCGCTCGCTGACCATTATAACACCGGTGTTCACATTGACGGAGAAGTACTGGGAATCCGAATCCGACAGTACCTGCAGATTAGCTGCCGCCAGTTTCGTCACATCGGTGCCCAGGTCCTTCGCGATATTGCCCACAAAGGCACCCCGGGTGAGCTCCTCCGGGATGCTGTACCGGATCTGAGCGGAGGAGCTGTGCAAGAACAAGCAGAACGAGAAGACACGCGGCAGCCCCAGGGACCGGCCCGGCTTCCCTGCCCTCGGCATGCTTGCCGGGTGTCCGGGGCTGGGGGGGCCGCGCTCAGCGCTCGCCGCTCCCATTCATTGTTTGGGGCGGC
>JAWWEE010000025.1:2289212-2302528 GCA_035221455.1 Xenops minutus
CTCCCGCAGCGTGCCCGCGCCCGACAGCAGCGCGCCGCGGTCCCGCGGCAGCGTGGCGGGGGGCGGGCAGGGCCGCCGGAAGGTGAAATCGGTCCCCTCGGAGCCCGGGGAGAAGCAGGTGCTGTAGCACTGGGACTGGGAGTCGGTGGGTCGCAAGGTGACCTCCATGTATTTGAGGGTGCCGTCGGAGCTGAGCTGAAGCTTGGGGCTGGAGTGGTTGAAGAAGTCGCGGGAGGGCGACTCGCTGAGCCAGCAGCAGCAGTAGGGTGGGACGGCGCCGCGGCCCCTGCGCCGGAGGCACCTGGCGGCCAGGACGGTGACAGTGCCCAGTGCCACCGTGCTGACCGCTGCCAGCGCGATGATCAGGTAGAGGGTCAGGTCCGGCTTCTCCTTGGCACCGGCCAGGAAATCCAGAGGCTTGTAGGGCTCCTCCGGGCCTGCCTCCTCCAGGGCCACAGTGATGGTGGCGGTGGTGGAGAGCGGTGGGTCCCCGTTGTCCGTCACCTGGACGACGAGCTGCTGCACTGCCACGTCGGTGTCCTGCAGGGCACGTGCCGTCCGCACCTCCCCGGTGTGCAGAGACATGTGGAACAAGGAGGCGTCGGTGGACTGTGGCAGCAGCCGGTACGAGAGCCAGGCATTGTACCCAGCGTCCGCATCCACCGCGGTCACCTTCGCCACCAGGGAGCCCGGTGGGGCGGACAGCGGGACCCTCTGGGGCGCCGAGACATCGCTGTCACCGGCAGGGTGCAGGATGGTGGGCGGGTGGTCGTTCTGGTCCAGCACGAAGATGTAGACCGTAACATTGGCGTGGAGTGGGGGGGACCCCGAGTCCCGCACGGCCACAGAGACCGGCAGAACCTGCAGCAGCTCGAAGTCAAAGGTGCCCTGAGCGTAGAGGTTGCCGTTGTCAGGGTTGATGTGGATGTAGGAAGAGATGGGGGTACCCTGCACTTGGCCACTCTCTATGGAGTAAACAAGACGGGAATTATCCCCGTCGTCAGGGTCTGAGGCAGAGACAGTGCACAGCAGGGAGCCGGGCGGGTTGTTCTCGGCGAGAAAGGCATCGTAGGAGGGCTGCGAGAAGCGTGGGGGGTTGTCATTCACATCAGATATATTGAGGAGCAGCGTGAGTGTTGTGGTGAGGGCAGGGGAGCCACCATCCTGGGCGATCAGCTCCACTCTGTACTGTGAGGTGGACTCTCGGTCCAAGCTCTCCCGGGTGACCAGGGAAAAGTGGTTCTGAAGGGACCTGATGGCAAAAGGCACATCAGGGGAGAGCTCTAAGCTCACATCCCCATTGGCCCCTGAGTCTCGGTCCCGGACGTTGAAGAGCCCCACAACAGTCTCCGGTGGGGTGTCTTCTGGCACTGGATTCAGCAGGGAGGTGAGCAGCACCTCTGGGGGGTTGTCATTGGCATCCTCCACTTGCACCTGCAGCACACAATTGCCCTCCATCTCTGGGACCCCTCCGTCATGGGCTCGCACATAGATCTCATAGAAAGGTGATTCCTCAAAGTCCAGGGCCCCACTCACCCGAACCTCTCCACTGCGGGGATCCAGAGAGAAGAGCCTCCGCACTGAGTCAGAGGTGTGAACCCCGAAGGAATACTGTGTCTCCCCATTGGGGCCCTCGTCGGGGTCGGACGCATTGACCCGGAGGAGCACGGCCCCCACGGGTGTGTTTTCCGGGACTTGCACCTTGTACGTGGTGCGGTCACAGGTGGGGGCGTTGTCATTGACATCCAGGACCAGGACTGTTATCTCTGCTGTGCCCGAGCGGGCCGGGCTTCCCCCATCCACGGCCGTCAGCACCAGCTGCAGTTCTGGCTGCTCTTCCCGGTCCAGGGCACGCTCCAGCACCAGCTCCGGGAAGAGTTTGCCATCCGGCTGCTGCTTGACGTCCAGGGAGAAGTGGGAGTTCGGGCTCAGCCTGTAGGAGCTCACAGCATTAGTGCCCACATCGGGGTCCTGAGCACCCTCCAGGGGGAACCGCGAGGCCACCGTGGCAGACTCGGCGATGCGCAGGGTGCGATGAGTGGTGGGGAAGCTCGGGGAGTTGTCGTTCAGGTCCAGGATCTCCACCTCCAGGCGGAAGAGCTGCAGGGGGTTCTCTGCCACCACCTGCACCGACAGCACGCAGCTGGCAGCTGCTCCGCACAGCCGCTCCCGGTCCAGCCGCTGGCTCACCACCAGCGCGCCGCTGTCCAGGCGCACGGAGAAGTGCCGCAAGCTCTCCTCGGAGCCCAGGCGCAGCCTGCGACCCGGCAGCTCCTCCACCTTCAAGCCCAGGTCCCGGGCCACGTTCCCCACCACAGTTCCCACCTCTGACTCCTCAAACACCGAGTAGTGGGTCTGCCCGGAGACCCAGCCCCAGCCGCAGAGCAAAAACAAACTCAGTACTTGCCATTTCCAGGCGGGTCGCTGGAGGCTGACACTCTCCATGTCCGGCCCGGGACGCAGCAGGCACTGAGGAACTGCACTAAAATCCCTGAGTCTCTCTTCCACGGCTTGGAAAACAGCTCCGGGGCTCCGGCAGGCTGCGGCTCCGGCTGTCAGCCTCCGAGCAGAGGGGGTGGGCTGGAGGAGGGGAACTGAATCACAGCCCCAGCGCGGAGGTGGGAGGGAGGGAGGGGGGGGCGAGAGAGGCAGATTTCCCCCCCTCGCTTCAGATCAGCGCCCAATTGGCCGAGAGCTCTGTCCCCTCTCGGCCAGCAGTGGCTCCGAAGGTAAGGGCAGCAGGGGCCTGAGCCGGCAACAGCAGGGCTGCCACCCCCGGCCGACCCTCTGCCAGCCTGACTCACTTGCTCCGACAGCTCGCTTTGCGTTCACAGGGAAACTGCACGTCCTGGCAGCCTGGAAGCTAGGTACAAACCCTCCCTGTGTGCTCCCCCTTCCACAATGGTGGCTTCACATCGTGCTCACGGACAAAGGGCAGCTGTCATGAATGCAGGCCAAAGGACTTTTCATGCCTAATGAAAAAGGTGCTTGTTAGAGCCCTGAGGTGCCAGGGGCTCTTCTCCCACCCCACTTCTCCCTCCCGCCCAGTTAGTGCTTTGGATGCTGCCTGCATCCCATCATTGCCTCCCTGAGTAAGGCATCACTGCCACCAGTACCACCATTAGCCAGGAGACCTCGCACTGAGACAGGGTTGCCCAGCGCTGCCAGCCCACCTGTGGGAGTGGGAGGCTGAAGGTGAGAAAGCAAAGACAGGTGAGTCTTTCAAAGCCAGAATACAATTTCTCCCAATGCACACCGGACTGGAACCCATTCCTTACCCTGGGATAAGGAAAAGGTGAATCTTCACAGTACCCAAATCACTGCAAACACATAGAGCCAGGCAACAAGGCCACTAGAACACCACTGGATCACAACACCGGGTCAGGATGTCAGACTGGGAAGGAGGCCCAAGCCTCCCACCTGGCAGACACACATACTGACATTCTGCAGCAGACACAGTTTTGCAGCCAAGCAATCTGAGGACAAAAGCAGAGGTCTCAACCTTCCCAGTGGGGAGCAAACAATAATTGCCTGCTCTCCCTGTCCCAGAGGATGGTGGCAAACTGCAGGGCATTAGCTCAGTTCACATTCCTGCAGAAGCCTTGTGCAATCATAGAATCATAGAATGGCCTGAGTTGGAAGTGACCTTAAAGAGCATCTCATTAGAACCCCCGGCCATAAGCCTGGACACATTCCACTAGACCAGCTTGCTCAGAGCTCCATCTAACCTGGCATTAAATGCTTCCACGGATGGGGCAGCCACAGCTTCTCTGGGCAACCTGTGCCAGGGTCTCACCACACTCACAGTAAAGAATTTATTCCTAAAGTTTAATCTAAACCTGCTCACTGTCAGTTTGAAGCCATTCCCTCATGTCCTGTCACTACATGCTCATGTAAAAAGTCCCTCTCCACCTTTCTGTGCCTGGACCCTGACCTCCCTTGGGTGCCCACAGACCCTGGGGGTCTGGGGCCTGCAATGGTGTGGCAAGCAGGTGTCCTGCCTGGGACCCTGCCCATCACCTGGGCACCAAAGGGACCTGAGGGAACAGGTGGGAGAGACTGGGGGAAACAATGCCCAGCACAGTGGATGGTGACAGGGACACCATCCTTCTGGTGAGGACAAACACGGTGGAGGTGCTGTTGTTGGGGGTCTGCATCTCCCTGCCTGAGACGTGAGACAGGACCACCCTGCTGCCAGTCAGGGAGAGGCACAGCAAAGACTGGTGAGAACATTGCCACGGTCCCACCTACAGCCTGCTCCGGAGGAGGGGAGAAAGCATTCTTAAAGAGCCAACACAGCAAAAAGCAGGACAAGGCGATTCCACAGGGGTATACAGAGACTAGTAGAGGTATACAGAGTATACAGAGACCAATACCTGGTTGGACATACTTATTCTCAGAGTGCTTCTAATGGTGCCACCAGCAAGAAGCTGTCACAGCAACCTTGACTCTGGAATGTGCCCTGTCCCCATCCCAGGCAGGTCCCTGGACAGCACAGCTGGGTGACAGACATTTCTGCTGGCAATACAGGGTGCTGTGCCCCTGGGAGTGGGTTTGGTGCTGCCGTGGTGCCTCAGCAGAACCCCTCTGTGAGGCCCACATGCTCTGGGAGAGTCCACCCAGTGTCCTGAGATGGTTCGGTCACCAAGAGCCTGGGGCAAGGGCTTCACATAGGAATCCTGCTATTGCTTGAGTCTGTCAAAGCCTGGGATAAGGACAGTGATAGGGCAGGAAGGGTATGTGGTGTCTCAGATAGACAAGATGTTCCTCCTTCCAGAGAGCCAGAGCTCACTCTGTGGAAAGGCTCCAACCCAGACAAACTAGGGGTCACTGGAGATCCTGCAGGGTAGAATCCCTCATTGCAAGACATACCACCTGCTACAGACAGGACCAACACCCTCCCCACTGCATCAGTTGTGGGGCCTGGCTGTGTCCTGCAGAGCAAAGAGGTGTAAAGCCTTTGCAGGCTTGACACAGTCTGCTGTCACCACAAAGATTGAAAATCCAGGGCCCAGTGCCAGCCCAGCTGATTTCTCACTGCCATTCCTCTCCAGTGTAGTACTGGGGAGTAGGAGGGAGTCATGGCTAGGGCTCAGGCTTACTGCCTGCCTGGTGTCACCTTCTTCCACCTACACTCTTGAATCATTTACTGCCTCCACCCCTAAAGGCATCCTGCCAGGACCCTGTGGTCAAGGGGACATCCTTGTCTCCAGCCTTAGCACAGCCTGCACATGCAGAGGAACACTTGCTCCTGGCAGCTGCTGCAGCCATTCCCACCTGCTAGAAATCAGAAGTGCTGAGTCTGAACAGTGACGCAAGCAGGGAAGGAAAAAAAAAAAAAGGAAGGAAAAAAAAACCATAAAATAATTCTGAGAGGTTTCTGCCTCCGTCTGTGATTTGGCCACACTGAGCAGGCGGCACACGCAGCCTCACACCCATGCACAGCTTCTGCTGCACCTCACTTCCTTCTGCTCTGAGGAACCGGTCTCTCCTACTCACTGCCTCCCAGGAAGGACAAATTACCGGCACCAACCACCTTGGAAACCCATCAGATCCACACATCCCCCCTCCATTCACTGGACCCACTACCTGGCCTCACCTCTGAGGATTGAAGCATTCCTGTAATTGAAAGCTTTCCAATTAAACTGCACAATTCCCATGGGGGAAGAAGCACAGAAGCTGCCTGCAGTGCGCAAACGCCTTCCTGCCTGCAGTCTGTTCAGTCAGGACATCAGACATCACCCAGAGATAAGATATTACAAATCAAGCAGAGCTTATAATAAGGTTTTTGAACAACATCTGAGTGGAGGACTCACCAACCCACTCAGAGCCACAATCCAGCTCGGCAGAGCCCTGCAAAGCAGCTGAAGCAGTCTGCAATCCCAGCTCTCCACCCTGAAGCAAACACCACCACAGAGCTTCCATGGAAAGAAAACCAGAACCATCAGGACCCCACAGATGGGATGGACTGTTCTGTGGCCATGGTCACACAGAGGGAACCAGCATCATCCTTCAGCTTTGTGTGCTACTCTTTGGCTAGGGACCCTGGTCCCTCACTGGCAGCTGGTGGCTCCCAGCCCCATTTGCATCACCACCTCTTCAGCCCCACCAGGGCAGAACACACAGAGACTTTCTTCCCCCACAGTGCAAGTGCTCCTCTCAGCTCTCCTCTTACAACGGGAAGGAAATACCATTAGCAACGACCTTTGTGCCAAGGATTTACAAGTGGTTACAAGCTGACCTCAGCCTCCACTGGTTACTCACACAAGGCGTACCCAAAACTGCATCCAAAAGACATATGTTTGCCAACCCGAGCAAATTGACTCACTTGATCCTGCTCACCACAGTGCAAATGTCACTGACTCTCAGGATGGCTCATTTGCCTCCAAAGAAGACCTGTTCAGCCACAGCTGACCACTCTTTAGAGGCACGATGCAACTGGACATCCCTCCCAACCCCGACACGCTACCAAACACGTATGACACAAATGAACCGTGGCTCTGCCCAGCGCTGGGACGTGCCAAGGAAGGAGCTACATTACCTCGGCAGGTGCAGGGAGCCGGCTGGCAGTGCCCACGATCTGGTGGTACAGCCCTGGCTCACCATTCCTTATTGTGCTCTGGCGACTCCCCAAAGGGCTGGAAGTGAAGGGCTTTTTACACAGGAGATCACTCTGGCGAGAGTCCGTGGTGAGATAGACCTGGTGGTAGAAGTTGGGTGGTGTAAAGCCACCCCGCACAGCATCGATGTGATGGAAGGGCCCTGGTGTCCTGTACGTGGTACTCCTGGAGCTGTTGAACAGCTCCTTTGACTGCCGCCACTTGTAGCACTTGAAGATGCCCACGGACACCATGGTGATGAAGAAGGCTGCTGACACCAAAATCACAGCCAGGATGAGATAGAAAGTCACGTTTTTCCTGGGATCATTGGCAGGTGCCACATCAGTGAGGTCAGTGAGCACCTCCTTGACCATCTCGGCCACAGAGATGGAGATAGTGGCACTGGTGGACAGTACAGGCTCCCCGTGGTCTTTCAGCAGGATGACTAATGTGTGCTGAGGAGCATCATCTTCACGGAGCTGTCGGGCTGTGAAGATGTCCCCATTGTGCAGCCCAACTGAGAAGAGGCTGGGGTCAGTGGCCTGCAACAGGGTATAGGAGATCCAGGCATTGTACCCTGCATCTGCATCCACTGCCACCACCTTGGTGACCATGTGCCCAGCAGGAGTGCCAGGTGCCACCACGTCGGTATAGGTGGTGGTGGTGTTGGGTTGGGGGTACAGCACAGTCGGGGCATTGTCATTGAGGTCAGTGACAAACACACTGACTGAGACATTAGTGGCCAGAGGCGGAAAGCCGCCATCCTGGACCTGTACCACCATGCTGAACTCCACCTGGTCCTCATGGTCCAGGGAGGTGAGCACGTAGAGGGTGCCATTCTCCCGGTTGATGGAGAAGAGGTGACCTACAGTGGGGTCACCCTGAAAAAGGGTGTAGGAAAGTTGGGCATTGCGCCCAAGGTCTGGATCTGTGGCGGTCACATTAAGTATTGGAATGCCGGGCATATTGTTCTCCAGAACATACACATCGTAGGAGTCCTGGGAAGGCTTGGGTGCATTGTCGTTGACATCTGACACCTGCACCAGGATGTGTTTTACTGCAGACAAGGGTGGTGAGCCTGAGTCCCTGGCTGTGATAGTGATGTTATACTCTGATGCCTTTTCCCGGTCCAGAGCTCCTTCTGTTTTCAATGTGTAGTAATTTTTGAGTGAGGAACTGAGCATGAAGGGGATCCCAGAAGAAATGAAACAGTTCACCTGGCCGTTGTCATGGGAGTCCAAGTCTGTTACACTCAGCAGAGCTACAACTGTCCCTGGAGCTGCATCTTCAGGCACAGGGCTGTACACAGAAGTCACTGTCACCTCTGGAGCATTGTCATTCACATCCACAACTTCCACCAGCACTTTGCAATGGGCCACACCAGGAACGACTCCCTTGTCTTTAGCCTGTAAGTAAATCTCATACAGCTTTGCTTCCTCATAGTCCAGCTGTCCCTTGACCCTCAACTCCCCTGTGGCCGAGTCCAGAGCAAAGAGTTCTCGTACCTTGGCAGGGGTGTGGCTGCTGAAGGAATAGATGATGTCTCCATTGGGCCCATCATCCAGATCATATGCACTGATCCTGGCGACCAGGGTACCACTGGGCGTGTTCTCCCTCACACTTGCTTTATAGGTGGACTGGTTGAACACCGGGGCATTATCATTGGCATCTACAACGTCAATGTGGATCTGCACATGGGCCGACCGTGGTGGGCTGCCTCCATCCAGCGCAGTCAAGACCAAATTCAGCTCCTTCTTGTCCTCCCTGTCCAGCTCCTTCTCTAACACCAGCTCCGCATACTTGCTGCCATCCACCCTCGTCTGCACGTCGAGCGCAAAGTTCGGGTTGGCGCTGAGCTGGTAGGTCTGTAAAGAGTTAATTCCCACATCGGGGTCTTGCGCGCTCTCTAGCGGGAAGCGCGCTCCGGCCGCCACAGACTCACTGATTTCCAGCCTCGCCTGGCTGCTGGGAAAAACCGGGTCGTTGTCATTGATGTCCTGGATCTCTACGGTGCCGCTGTACAGCTCCAGCGGGTTTTCCACCACGATCTCAAAGCTGAGGGTGCAGGGAGAGACGGCGCCACAAAGCTCCTCCCGGTCTATCCGCTCGCTCACCAGCAGCGCCCCGCTCGTCAGATCCACCCCGAAGTACTTCTTATTGCTGCCGGACACCACTCGCAGTCGGCGCTCCGGCAGCCGCCTGAGGTCCAGCGCCAGGTCGGCTACCACATTCCCCACCGTGGAGCCTCTCCGCGCCTCCTCGGGAATCGCATAGCGAATCGCGGCGGAGACCCAGCTGGAAACGCCGAACAAAAGCAAGAGGCTCAGTACCTGCCCCGTCGTCACCCCGCGGCTCCTCACAGCAACGCCGTTCATCGCACAGGACAGCCGCGCTCTCCGCTTCGCCCCCCCGCCCCGGCTAGAAATCCTCAGCTCGCCCCGTCATGCCGCTGCCCAGCGGCCCCGGGAAGCGGCGGCGGGGAGCCGGGCATTGCTCGGCGGGCTCGGCGGTGACTCACTCCCAGAGTCTCTCTGAGACCGTCTGCGCCTCATCCCGGCTGCGAGCGGGGCCGGGCCGCCAGTTCCCCCCCGCTCCATCATTGGCCGACAGCGGCACACAGAGTCCCGTCCAATAACTGCACAGAGCGCAGGGCTCCGGAGCCCCGCCGCGGGGCTGACACCGCCGCCGAGCCCCGCCGGAGGGAGAGCGGCCGCCCCGGCGCCAGGGCAGAGGGGCTCGAGCCGGGAGAACCTGAAGGGAACGGGCAGACCTGAGAGAAACCCCGCTAAAAGGACGGGGAGAGCCCAGCCCTGAGAGAAACCCCGCTGAAAGGACGGGGAGAACACATCCCTGAGCGAAACCCCGGTAAAAGGACGGGGAGAACACATCCCTGAGCGAAACCCCGCTAAAAGGACGGGGAGAGCCCAGCCCTGAGAGAAACCCCGCTAAAAGGACGGGGAGAACACATCCCTGAGCGAAAGCCCGCTAAAAGGACGGGGAGAGAACTGGCAGAGGCAGGGTAGATCGGGCATGGGGACAGTGTGTGCGAGCAGGAAGGTGTAAGAGGTGGCGGAGAGGATGGCGCCAAGAGGGGCGATACAGAGACGTGGGGTGTTTGGTGTGTGTTTGTGTCTTGGGAAGACCTCGTTGGAATGAGGCCCTGGGAGTGAGAAGGGAAGGTGGAGCGGGCGGGAGGAGAACTGGGGAGAGTCGTCCGCGGTATGCGGAGGGGGAGCCAGCACCGGCACGACGCGACAGCTCCTGTGTCACTCAGGACCTTCAGGATGCCGGTCATCCTCCCGCCCCCAGGCCCCTTCCTGGCATCCCACGGCGTCGCGATGCGGCGGCTCAGTCTGCCATCAAAGCAGCGTCGCCAGCAAAGAGACATTGATCTCGTGCTGCCGAATTAGGAGCAGCTCCTGCGGCTGCAGCACAGAGTCACGCCGCGGGGAGGCTCCCGCCGCAGGATTCCCAGGAGCATGGCCCCTCCTGCGCGATCCCCAGCGCTACCGCTATCCCAGCAGGCATCTTTCCCGACAAATCGTAGAAATCTCGGTTTAATACGCCCTCCTGCGCTCGTCACCTCCCCGGCTGCTCCCTGGTAGGCAGGGAAATAAATCAGTGTCTGCGACGTGCAGATTCACCAGGGGCGGGAGTGGATCCCGCTCCCGCGGAGAAATAGCCCGGCAGGTCACGGCACCGTGTAGATCACGGCACCGGTAGATCCTGGGCAAAAATCAGCCATTTCCTGAACTGCCTACTTGTCTGCCTTTGGGGTTGTTGCTGTCATCAACAACCCGTGATACATTGGGTTTTCCGACTTTTCGCGCACCCATACTAATAAAATGACCCCAATTTTGGTCTTTGTTGTCCGTCACTCCCACTACTGCTCAGCTGTCACGGTGCAATGGGAAGGGGACGAGGATGCTTGATAAGGGAGCGCCAGTAACCCTGTCAAAACCTGGCTGTGACACAACGTCCAGGTGTTTTCCCACAGCCGAGACCACTAAGGAAGGGACGGCGATAACTGTGAAATAAACTGAACTTGATCAGCTGCCACGTGTTCATTCGCTTCTCTAAAAGCCCTGCAGAATTGGTTCGGAAACCTTGCGGCTGGTTATTTGTTACCCATTCCTTGTAGTGGCTGAGCTCGTTGTGTAGGGGCTGTAAACCACCCGCACCAACGTGGGAAACACGACATTGGGCAGAGCGAGAATAACCTCGACTCTGTCGTGTGTCCTCGCTCCACACAATCCTGATAATTGCCGTGAGCACACGGGATCCACGCAGAGATGCAGTCAGTAATATCAAACCAGTCGGCGCAGTCCGTCCTCTCTACATGCTAAGCTATTTCTTTTCTTACTGATTAATCGTTGCCAAAAGATAAACCTTATCAGCGCTATTTTTCATTCTTATCACTAGTCCACAGAATGTGAGAAAAGTATAGAGTTCACAGCGATAAAATCCAATGATAGTCATCTAACGTTCCCAGAACACTTCTTTTCTCATAGGGAACTAAATCCGAATTATCTTTCTTTCCTACGTATTATCTAACACAAGAAAATCCACTGTTCTCTTCGAGACAAATCTTTAAACATTTTTCAGCAACGTTTTTTCTCTGAAAAAAAAAGCTCTGAATACTTTTTCCAACCACTGCGCATTTCGTGTCTTTCCTAAACTCGCTTTATCGATCAATTTCTCTAACGTCGGGACCGCAGTTCTCAAGTAATTTTCCTCCATACGAGTGCACACACCACTCTTGTGTGTACCTTGTTCGTTTAATCCGAGCAGTAGTGGGACAGCCAAGCAGCGGAGATAAAAGTACAGAGAAGAGATCTCGGGAAAGGAATGGAAGACTGAAAATTTCCATCTATCGCATTTTGATTAATCTGGGGACATTACGTCTCCTCCACCTTGATGGGAAGCCGGAATATTGCAGACGACACTTCAGAGCGCCTGAAAGCACAGTTTAGATGGACAGGAGTGGAAACCTACGACAGCTAAGGGGACAGACGACTTCCCCTGCACGGGGAATTCCTTCAGTAGGGGTTCAAGCCAAATCCCACCCTATGCCGCTCACTCCGGCGTAATTCCCGGCTCTGCTGGGGCTCCAGAGGATCCTGTGGCACCAGCAGAGCCAAAGCATTTTCTGCTCTATTCCAGGCTCGGAGCTAAAGTGAAGCACTAGCTCCGTCTCCCCAGACGGAGCAGAGACTTTAATTTCGGGTATAAACAACACCTTCTGATAGAGGGATTCAGAGTACTCAAGAACCGAGCTTGAAAGGAAAGAAAGGAAACTAGATCGCTGCTGCCATCACTGAGTGAACGCGCCGGTATAGATCACACATCCTTATCACATGAAACCGCTCAAATATGGAAGAGACAATTAGTGAAGTAGTCACTAGATCAAAGCGAAAGGGTTCTCTCAGCTTCGGATCCCACAACGCTTTTGTACCCACTCCATCCCGTGTCCATCCCACCACTCCGGTTCGGTGAAACTCACACCTATCTGTCCTTCTCCAGGACAGAGAGAAGTACTGACAACATTGCATTGCTCCTAGCAGCAAAATCGGCAATTCACAGATAAGACTAGGCGGGTCAAAAAGATGAGTCGATGTCACACACACACCCCCATCCACACCCCGGCGTCTCTGAGCTACTGAGCAGTGAGCCGGGAGGCGACAACCAGCTTTAGTGGATGCCCACTGATCCCCGACAGCAGTAGAGAAAAAAGCCAGATTCACAGAATCATGGAATCAGCTAGGTTGGAAAAGATGTCTCAGGTCATCGAGTCCGCTATAGGACCTAACACCACCTTGTCAACCAGACCGTGGTACTAAATGCCACACCCAGCCTTTTCTTAAACACCTCCGGGGACGGTGACTACATCATCTCCCTTAGGAGCCCATTCCAAAGCCCAATCACTTTTTCTGTGTAGAAATTCTTCCTAATGTCCAACCTAAACCTCCCCTGGTGCAATTTAAAACTGCATTCTCTTGTCCTATTGCTAGTTGCCTAGAAGAGCCCGACACCCACCTAGCTACAACCTCCATTCAAGTAGTTGTAGAGAGTGATAAAGACTTCCCTGAGACTCCTTTTCTCCAGGCTAAACAACCCCAGCTCCCTTGGTCCCTCCTCACAGGGCCTGTGCCCCAAACCCTAAGAAGATTCACACAAGCCCGCAGAGAAGAATTTTAAGTCAGCAGCTCACCTGTGCCGAGCTCGCCGGACTAGCAGGGTCCTTCCCGGACTGAGTGCCTGAGCCGGGTTCAGCGGCCAGGAGATGAGCAGACACTTCTGCCGTTCCTGGTCTCAAAAATGTGAAGTCTTTCTGCCCCGACTCGGAGGCTAAAAACACCTCGTAGGAGTAGGGCAAGGGCAGCGTGCTGTTGCAGTAGTTGAACATTGATTTTGAGCGCAGACTGGAATACAATTCCTTCTCAGAAGTTAGAAAAATGGGAGGGCTCCTCGACCGACGGCATTTAGAGAAAAATGCAAATATGACCGTGGAAACGAATAACAAGGATACGACAGAGAGCGACACGACAAGAATGACGTTAAGATCGGACGTCAGCTCGGACACAGAGTCTCCGTCACTCAGATCCGGCAGCGCGTCCTGCAAGCTGTCGGCCAGCACGATGTGCAGCGTGGCCGTGGCCGACAGCGCCGGCTGCCCGTGGTCCTTGACGAGCGCCACGAGGCGCTGCTTGGGCGCGT
>JAWWEE010000025.1:2326002-2462467 GCA_035221455.1 Xenops minutus
TGCCCCGCGTCCGCGTCCACCGCCACCACCTTGGCCACCAGGTAGTCTGACTGCGCCCAGCGCGGCACCAGCTCTCCTGCCGCGCTGCTGTCGGGGGGTGGGTGCAGCACCACGGGCGCGTTGTCATTCTTGTCCTGTACCAGTATGCACAGCATCGCCTGGGTGCTCAGCGCCGGCGCACCGCTGTCGCTGGCTCGCACCACCAGCTCAAAGGCGCGCACTTTTTCATAGTCCAGTGGGCGCAATGTCCGGACGGTTCCGCTGTCCGCATCCACAGAAATGAATGATACCGCGGCGGGAGTGCCCGGCGGGGACGCCTCTATCGCATATCTCACACGGGCATTTTCTCCCACGTCAGCGTCCGTGGCTCTCAGGCGGCCCAGACTCGTGCCCGCAGGCTCGTTTTCACTTATCACCATGGTGTAAATGTCCTGGGTGAAGGTGGGTGCGTTGTCGTTCACATCCAAGAGCCGCACGAAAAGAGTTTTGGACGATGAGAGCGCAGGGGAGCCTTCGTCACGGGCTCGCACAGTCAGGTTATACTCTGCCACCTGCTCCCGGTCTAGCGACTCAGATGTCACCAGCGCGTACGCGCCGGCCGCCAGCAGTGAGATGCTGAAGGGCTGCTCGCCTGGCAGCTCACAGGTCGTCCTGCCATTGTCCCCAGAGTCCCGGTCCCGCACGTTGAAGAGGGCCACCACAGTGTTCGGTGGGGCGGCTTCCGAGAGGGTGTTGGTGAGGGAGGTGATGATCACCTCAGGGGCATTGTCGTTCACGTCCTCTACCTGCACCTCCACCTTGCAATGTGCGGACAGGCCCCCTCCATCTGTGGCCTGGACGTCTATCTCGTAAGTCTTTGTTTCTTCGTAATCCAAAGTCTTTTTGAGTCGAATCTGACCTGTCTCTGTATTTATTTTAAACGTCTCAAAATTTTCCTCTGAATTCTGAACTATGGAATAGGCTATTTCCCCGTTCGTTCCTGAGTCTAAATCAGTAGCAGACACTACCACTACTACAGTATCCTGTGAACTGTTTTCCATTACAGCGACTTTATAGAGACTCCGAGAAAATACTGGGATGTTGTCATTTATATCCAGGACTACTACACGGATTAAGGCTGTACCAGAGCGCGGTGGAGTCCCACCATCCACAGCCATGATGCTGAAAGCAACTTCTGCCTGCTGCTCCCGATCCAGGGCTCTATTCAAAACCAGCTCAGCGTACCTCCTGCCGTCGTTTCGCCGCCGGGTGTACACATGGAAATACTCGTTCGAGCTGATACTATAATGCTGAAGACTATTGTTCCCCACATCTGGATCCTGAGCGCTTTCCAACAAAAATCGAGTCTCTGGCATTGCAGATTCCGGGACCTTTAAAACTATCTCTTTATTTAAGAACACGGGAGCATGATCATTAATGTCGGTGAGTCTTACCTCAGCTCGGAAGGACTGCAGTGGGCTCTCCAGCAGCACCTCGAAACGCACCAGGCAAGGCTCAGTTTGTCCGCACAGCTCCTCCCGGTCCATCTGCTCTCTCACCACCAAATCCCCGGTGTGCTGGTTCAGCTGCAGATACTGTTTTTCTCCATCAGGAACGAGTCGAGCCTGCCGAGCCGCTAATTCCTCAGCGGTCAGTCCCAAATCCTTAGCGATATTCGTCACAAAGGAGCCTTTCTCCGCCTCTTCGGGCACAGAGTACCGAGCGGTTTCTGCTTTCATCCCTGAGATACAGAGGAGAAGGATCAGAGCCACCCCTCGCCCCGGGAGGGGCTGTTCGCTTTTCCTCAGCTTCATTCCCTTCCAGCGACCCGATCTCCCCTCCTGTGAGCTGGATGGAGCTGCCGGTATAGCCTGCCGACCCCCGGTCACAGCAGCCCGAGATGGTGCCGCCCCGCCCGCCCGAATCCCGGGGGCGGCGGAGATGGGAACTGAGAGCTGTGCGGAGCCTCCGCGGTCAGCAGCGGCACCAGGCGGCCGATCTGCGGAAGGGCGCAAAGATTTCCCAGCATAAAGCCTGGGAAGCAGAGATTAACAGCTCTGTTTCTCTCTTTCGAGGTCAAACCATACAGATTTAAGTGTCCATACAATCTTGTTCAAAGTGTGGCCACCGCCTGAATGAGCAGTGCCTCTGTTTTTATTTGAAAACGAGATTTATTAAAAGCTGAGTTTTGTAGGGGTTTTTTTCCTTATTCTCCCTCCCCCCCAACGTGCCTCACTCTAAGGGTTTGGGTAAATTACTTTCAGGCTGTTTAGCTAAAAAGCTATGTATTGTTACAGGTGTCCAACAAACCAAGTGAACTGTTCCACGGCAGAGATCGTATGTTCCCCAGAGTAATTCACGGAATGGATTGAGGTTGCTCCCCCAGTTCATGAGCTCCCAGGGTGGGAGCAGAATCTCTCGGACCTCAGCTTGGCTCAGAAAAGCCCTCTCCACCTTGCTTCGGCTTCTGAGAACGGCCTACTTCCCAGGTCGTTCTGATTTCCCCTGCATAAAATCCAGTCCAAATGAACGGATTTATTCCAGAAATCCTGCTCTCTGTGTGGCTATTTCCTCGGCGATGACTGTGACAAGTGATCTCGAGATAGCACACTCATTCGGGAAAGTTTCAAGTAGGTTTTATTGTTTTCTGTCATCAAGTATTTGACTCTTAAAAACGTGTTAGCTACAGGAAATATCATATTACTTTGTAGATCAATACCGATTAATGAAGAAAAAGAAAACAAACAGCTTCCTGAAGGCCTATATTCTACAGTGCCCTAAGTGAATTGTAAACAGTTTCACCTATTTTACTGTAAAACCACGAATAGTACTTTTAATTCGCCATTACTTTACAATAAAAAATACTTAAATGTTAATTTCAATTTTAACATATTAAAAAAAAATCCCAAAAAACCAAAAGGCAAGCACAAACACCCCATATAGCTCAAAGCCCACTCTTTACAGTAAGGAGAACCTGTAAACTCTTGGTCAAATATACCAAGTGTGCCAGTGCCAGCAGTTTCTAACATAAACAGCTTCTACCTTTTATTAAGAAATTCCTTTGCAAGCACCACTCAACGTTCCTTAATATTTGTTGGGCCTAGTATTGAACAGATGGCAAAAAAAAAAGGAAGATATTATTACAGAGTCCTCTCCATAAAACCAACCAAACAAGCAACAAAAAGCAAAGAACCATAGGAAATGTGGCATAGGAAAAAGCTGAAGATCTGCGGCAGTTTTCAGTATTTCCTTTAACATGTAGAAGCAGTAGCACTTTCACAATCATACATTATTGTGTAATCAGCATGCAACACAGTCCTCCTCCTCCACTGACAACACAATTACAAAATACCTACGTTAATAAAGTACTTCTTCAGAGGAGAGTGTTTCTGCTCTCTCACAGAGAAGCCTTGATCTCCCTTTTAGGTAGGTGTTTGATCTCTTTCTTCTCATTTTCCTATGAGGACAGACATTTTTGTCTTTCTCTTCACTTACTGATGAGTGAGCCAAGGGTTTTGATCAGAAGTGACATTTAACTCCAGCACCCTGTTTGCAGTGGAAGCTGCTTCTGCAGCTCCATTTCCTTTATCTTCAGAGAGGGGGGCTCTGCCCTGTGAAGAACAGAGAGAGTGGTTGTGTTTTGGGCATTGAAGGGGAGCAGGTATTATTGAATAGCTTAGAGGTCATGTCTTATACCACTACCTGTGACACCACTCTTCTCTACCCAGAACCAAAGAGGAGGTTAGACTTGCTGATGGGTCTCTGACCTGAACAGGCAGAAACCATCCTCTGCTGTGGACAACACAAAGGCACTACTGCACACTTTTATGATTCTCGGGGAGTAAATCAAGATGGTAAGAGCCTCCCAAAAAAACCCCCACTTTCTTAGAAACAGTAAATGTGGTTTAATGTTGGTGTATCAAGAAGGATCTTGTGTAGTCCTGAAGATACTGCCGCTCTGACAACCTGCAGTAAAGTGAGTCCAAGTCATCGGTGGTTACGAAATATGAAAATGTTAAGGGATGACTGTATGACGGCATTATATATGGACTCAGTGGGAGAGTGAGGAGTTTCAATGATCACCTCCTGTCTTCCCCACGCTCTTTGAACATACGGAAGCTAGCGAGAGCCTCAGACATGACTCTGAATTCACAGCATCCGTGAGTGCTGGTACTGTCAGGGAGCACACGCATGGGTCAGGAAAAGACTTCAAGGGTGCATTGTAAGGTCCCGATAACCACACTTTTCTAGTCAATACTGTTCATGCAAGCCAAAAAATCATAAGGGAATTTAATGGCAGAGGTTCCTGCCTCCGTAGTCTCCAGTAGCTGGTAGGACAGCTTGAATTCAACACTGCCATCATCCTGTTGAATGGCAAGTGGCAGGGCCGAACACTAGATCCTAACAGCAGCGCAGGGGGCACTGTCAGTGAAGTGACACCCCTTTGCACAGTTGCCCCCGCAGTCTCATCTGACACTGTACAGGATCACTACATTCCCATTACTGCCGCCTCCGGGAGGATGTGTCCCTAGAAGCAGTGCCATTCCTGCCCCGGGTCCCTAAGGTCTCCATGCAGTGCGTGGACAGGACCCACAATGGGGACACACTTCTACTTCTACTGCTGACCTTCTCATGGTCCAGCTGCTCCCCTTTACAGTGACACTGATGACTTGCTTTAGCGCGAATACTCAGTATAGATATGGGTGCGGTTGCCCGGAGAGGTGGTAGATACCCCATCCCTGGAAATATTCAAGGCCAGGCCGAATGGGGCTCTGAGCAACCTGATCTAGTTGAAGATGTCCCTGATTCTTGCAGGGCAATTTGGACTCGATGGCCTTTAAAAGTTCATTCCAACCCAAACTATTCTATGCTCCTATGATGAAGAGAGGCACGGTTAGTCAGCATTTGGGAAGCAGCTGAACCCTGCTGGATCATCCTGGGAGGCACAGCCAGCGGCTCCGAGACCCCCTCTTCTCCTTGCGCCACAGGGACTTCTCCACTAGCAGCTCAGTAACTTCCTTGCTATCAGGATGTCACACACACCCTTATCCCTCCCCGCCCCCCCCACAATCGCCTCCGCCCGGACAGGTCCCTCACCTGTGCAGCCCAGTCTCCTTCCTCACCGAGGTTGGCCGCATCTTGCGAGCACACCGAGCTCCGTTGTTCGCCCGGGCCGGGAGGAAGCCCAGCGGGAAAGCAGGGGAAGAGTGGCCTGAGGAATCGAAACTCGCTGTTGACGGTCCCGGCGGCGAAGCAGATGTCGTACAGGTAGCTGCGGGGCAGGGAGCCCGCACTGCTCTCCGGGGCTGTCGCCGGGAACGTGGGCAAAGACTCCGCCTCGCTCCGTCTGACCTGCCGCACCTTCACCACGGCGGCGGCCACCGCAGTGGCGAGGAACAGCGCTGACACGCAGGCCAGGGAGGCGATGAGATAGAGGGTGAGCGGCCCATCAGGGTCCGCGGCCGGTGCCTCCTCGCTCACCCGCAAATGTGCTTCGGAGAAGCCGTCCACCAGTGCGACGGCGAGGGTGGCGGTGGCGGAACGAGGCGGCTGTCCGCGGTCCCGCACCAGCAAGACGAGTCTCTGCCGGGGCGCGTCCCTCTCCGTCACCGCCCGCGCCGTGCGCACCTCGCCGCTGTGCAGCCCCACGCGGAACAGCCCCGGCTCCGTGGCCTTGGCCAGCTCGTAGGACAGCCACGCGTTCTGCCCCGCGTCCGCGTCCACCGCCACCACCTTGGCCACCAGGTAGTCTGACTGCGCCCAGCGCGGCACCAGCTCTCCCGCCGCGCTGCTGTCGGGGGGTGGGTGCAGCACCACGGGCGTGTTATCGTTCTCGTCCCGCACCACAACGCGTAGCAGCGCTTGGGTGCTGAGAGGCGGCGATCCGCCGTCACTGGCACGCACCGCCAGTTCGAAGGCGCGCACTTTTTCATAGTCCAGCGGGCGGAGGATATAAACATCCCCGGTTTCAGTGTTGACTGACACGTCGGGCTGCTCCTTGCCCTCCTGCCGAACCAGTGCGTAGTTTACGCGGGCATTTTTTCCTGCGTCGGCGTCCGTGGCGTTCATTCTGCCGATCCGGAGCATGGGGCTGTTGTTCTCCGTGACCGACATGGTGTAAATCTCCTGCGTGAACTCTGGGGGATTGTCGTTCACGTCCGATATCTGCACGAAGATGCTTTCCCGAGAGCTCAGCCGCGGCGTGCCCCAGTCCATGGCTGTGATAGTGATGTTATACTGCGCCTTGCTCTCCCTGTCCAGCGCTGCGTTTGTTCTCAGTTCGTAGTAATTATCAAAAGTGGGGGTGAGGCTGAATGGCAAGTCCCCGTCGATCGAACACTCCATCCTGCCGTTGTCCCCGGAGTCCCGGTCCCGCACACTGAACAAAGCCACCACGGTGCGTGGCGGGGCGTCCTCGGGAATGGAGGCGGTGAGAGAGGTGAGCGCTATCTCCGGGGCATTGTCGTTCACGTCCAGGACTTCCACCTGCACTTTGCAGTGCGCAGACAGCCCACCGCCGTCGGTGGCTTTCACCACGATCTTGTGGGTTTTCGCTTCCTCGAAATCCAGGTTGCCCGAGACCCGTATCTCCCCAGTGGTCGGGTTCAGCTTGAAGAGCTGCCTGGATCGCTCCGATGTCTGGGTGAAGGTATACCGCACTTTCCCGTTGGACCCTTCGTCGGGATCCACGGCCGTGATCCTGACCACCAGCTGTTCCGGGGGGCTGTTCTCAGCCAGGCGCACCTCGTAGATATCCCGTTCGAAGACAGGGATGTTGTCATTGGCATCAAGCACCACGATCCGGACCTGAGCAGTGCCCGACCTGGGTGGTGAGCCCCCGTCGGTGGCGGTGAGAAGTAAATTCAGCTCGCCCTGCTCTTCACGGTCCAGCTGGCGCTGTAGGACGAGCTCTACGTATTTTACTCCGTCCTTCCCTGTTCCGATAGCGAGGGAGAAATGAGGATTGGACCCAAGGCTGTAGTTCTGCAAACCGTTGCTACCCACGTCCTTGTCCTGGGCGCTTTCCACCGGGAAACGGGACCCAAGAGAGGTCGTTTCCAGAATCTCTAAAACCATCTCCTTCTCCGGGAACACGGGGGAATTGTCGTTTACGTCACGAATCTCCACCTCCCCTCGGATCAGCTGAAACGGATTTTCAAAGAATATCTTAAAGAAGAGCGTGCAGGTATCGCTCTGCGGACAGATCTCCTCTCGGTCCAGTGACTCCTTTGCCGTCAGGACTCCGCTGTTTTGACTGAGTCGGAAAAGCTGCTCGTTCCCCTCGGACACAACGCGGGCCTTGCGAGCCGCGAGCTGGCTCAGAGGAACCCCCAGGTCCTTTGAAATATTGGCGACAAAGGAGTCTCTCTCCATTTCCTCCGGCAGAGAATAGCGGAGGGTTTCAGCCCCGATCTGACACATGCAAACGAACAGAATAAACAAGGTCACTTGCCTCTTTCTGTCTCCGCTGCGTCTCCCACACTCCATCGCTCTCCAAAAAAGCCATCCACCCTCCTCCGCGGCTCCCAGCATTTCTAAGCAGCGTCCGAGGCAGAGCGGTGTTTGCCAGCAATCCTTGGGGGTGAGGGAATCTGGAAGCCCCCGAGTACTCCGGCTCCTTCCCGAGCAGCTCCCGCGGCTTTTTTGTCTCCCTATGCCTGCAAAGCCGGGGCGGACCGAGGGACGCACCGGTCCGCGGCCAACATCCCCACCCAGCGTCGGAAGGGGGAATATTTCCTCTCATTCGGGGCAAGGCTGCTGATTCAGGGTTTGGTGCTTGAATATGCACTGTGTGTGCCAAAGTGAAGCCAAAAATTGCAGTGGAAATGGTCTCCCCGCTTGAAAGCGGGATCGCTGCTCTGGGTATCAATTCCCAGCTCGCAACCTCAAACTCTTCAGACGTAGATTTTGTTTTGTCGCTGCGTTGTGTAGGAATTGCAAGATTCACTTCCTCCGGATTCACTGAGAGATTTTCCTTCTCTTCTCCCCTTGTTAACCAGCATGGGACAATTAGCAAGTGGTGCGGGTGAGAAAAGCTATTGAGAATGAAACCTGGTGCCAGAGAGTTGACAGGGAAATGTACCCTTCCTCATCGCCCTAGCTCACCATCACACTAGAATGATAATTTTGTTCTAGGACACATCATCCTAAGGTTGTTTTTTTCTCATTGGGTATCACACTTCGCCCGACGGACACACAGGTTTAGCACTTTTCCGTGTGGAAAGTGTTTTCCTCTTTAATTGACAACAATTTCCTCCCCTGCCGCCTGATCCTTGCACCAATGATAAGGTGTGTCACTAAACAACACATTCCTGAAAAATGTCCTCAGGCGTACCCAAACATCGAAATGTTGCAGTGCCTTAATGTTTTGAGGAGAGCTGGTTAATACAAAAGGCAAGAAAACAAACACGAGAGCTCATAAATTAAGCCCCTAGATAAACAAAAGCTAACGAGGAGCTGGCGGGGACAATAGCAAAGATCAGGGATCTAATTACTCTAATTAATGGGCCACTAAAGGAATCACTGAAGTGTAAACTCCAGAGGTTCAACAAGAAGCTTTGTACACGATAAAGGAAAAAAAGAAGTTCTAAAGATTTTCATGAACTATCAGAAAGAGCCTCATAGGAGAGAAGAAACTGTTTATGAGATGTTTTATGGGCATTCTAAGAATACATAAAGCTTATTATGAGATGGTTAGAGGCAGA
This sequence comes from Xenops minutus, assembly GCA_035221455.1. Lineage (NCBI taxonomy): Eukaryota > Metazoa > Chordata > Aves > Passeriformes > Furnariidae > Xenops > Xenops minutus. The sequence goes on from JAWWEE010000025.1 coordinate 2,334,687, forward strand.
ACCAAACTCGCTTACAGGGAGAGACCAAGAGCGGACCTGTGAGGGGGTGGAAGGGGACACCAAGGGGTTCTGAGCACGCTCTGGTAGTACGAGGTAGGATCCGTGCCGGGTACTGGATAAAATCCTCAGGGTCAGGCACTCATGGCTGGCCCAGAGGTTGGACATCTCAACTGCTTCTGCGATGAATGCACACACAGTGTGCTGGGGATGCACACAGCTGCTTCCGAGCACAGCGCAACCCTCCTCTTGGAGAATTAAAAAATAGACGGTTAAACAAAATACGACTTGTACTACTTATTTTTGGTTAGAGCAATTTAATTCAGATTTCACTCTAAAGTGAACTACGCTTTTTTAGTATTATTATAAAGTATCACAACCTTCTAAGTTTTGGCTCCTTTTCTTTAATTTCCTCGATGTTTTCCCCTTAATTTTGCTTGCTAAAAAGGGCTGATGTTGTCCAGTAATACTCCTGAGGTCAAGTCCTAGAAATTCGCCGACACCTTCATTTGTTTATAAAAAACCTTCATGACTTTATCAGTACGAGAAAGTAACAAGGGTTGACTTTAGGATTCCTCATAAGTTTAGCTACTAAAGGATCTTGCACGAATGTAGCCATTTTTTCTGATTTTCTCTTACAGCCCCGTGCCTTGGAAGGATCTAAAATAGTATCTAACTAACATCAAAGGACAGCTCAAGTGTTTCTTTCCTTCTTCCCTTCCAGGGACGTGCCCATCTCTCGAGTTGTAATCATTATTATCTACACCGTAACTCGATGTAAAACCAACTACAACTGTGAAAGTGGCTTCTTTCCTCTTCTGGTGCCATGTAAAAATAACTGTGGCACCTGGAATCCGCTTGCTTTGTGCCTCTTTGTTTAGCTCTTGGAAGCTCCGAGAGGCGAATATGTGTTTGTTTCCACTTAACCTCATCTTTGGCACCACTGCCAGCAGGGAACAGGCACAGGCCTAGAAGAGCTTCCACAGAACTCCTCACCCTGACTGCAGGGTGCAGTTACCCAGTAATTGTTGTTCCCATCATTTCAGAAGGGAAATGATGTCCTGCAGCTTCAGGTGTAGAAGGAGGTAAAAAGAACAGTGACACTTAATGGAGCTCTTGGCTGTAACAGTATCTTCGCTCATCAAAAGATGCTGGTCTTCCACAGACGTTTGTGTTCTTTCAGATTTTAGAGAAATGTAAAGAGTGGCACTCACCTTGCAACACTGAAGAGCTAATGTTATCTCCTTGAGCATACAGTGATGTTTTAGGCTTCCTCCTTTTTGATGACATTTTATCCTAAGAAGGTAGCTTAAAATGACCAAAAGATTGGTTCTCTTTACTCTGAGATTTAAAACTTAACATTAGAAAAGCACTGCAGAAACATATTCTGCTCAGTTCCTGGTGTGCCCAGTATTTTAGAGCACAGTGTTCCTAAAACAAAATTTTGCTCACACTTCTGCGGCCTCAACAATTTAAGTTTCCAAAATCCCCTTCTTGGTCTTTCAGCTGGGAACTCAGATCTGCCGAATGAAATCTAAGAGACTCTATGCTTTTATCCCCCGATAGAGGTTTCTTCCCCATTCCTGGAGCCCCTGAGGATAGAATGGCTTGGGAGGAGACGTTGCCAGCAGATCGAAAGCACAGATGCTTCCCCGAGTCACTGTGGTTTCCATGCCTGATGCAGAGGGACCAGCGTTCCTGTTCTCTCGTTCCCAGCCAGCTTCCAGGATGGATTTCTGCTTTTGCCTCTATAGTAATCGGGTAACGCCTGAATTCCCACATCTCCCGCGGAACTGCTGCCTGGAATACTCAGCAGGATGCAAACGTGAGGAAAGCCGGGAGAACCATTCCCAGCCTTCTGGCTTATAATGTTATATTGTAAATACCACTGGTACCTGTCTTGTTTGTGATTCATTTTCTGACAGATAAACCCACTTTCTCTCTCTATCTGCATTCAGTCCAGTTTCCTCATCACTCTGTTAAAAGTAAACATTTATTTCTCCCGATATTAACTCGGCGCTTACCAACCAATCGGCTCTGTCTGAGTCACCCCAGACCTGCGGTGATATCCTCCCAAATCCCGCAGGGATGGACCTGGGAGACCGTCTCTCTCCTTCACATTCCCTGCTTTGCCTTGTGCTCCTTAGCGTTTCCAAGCGCGTCTCGATGCGACGATTCCCAGAATATCCTCTGGAAAGGCTTTAAATCAGGGCGTATTCCAGAGCAACCGGGGCATTTCGGCTGGGCTCTCCGCCGGTGTCAGCCACGCAGCACCTGACTGGTGCTCCCTGGTCTCCCCCTGATCCCACCCAGCTGCAGCAATGCCCGCCCAGCGCTGGCCGACAGCGCCACTGGGCGACCAGCGCAGGAACTGCACAAGGGCGTCTGCCCCGAGTCTCAGTACGGAGCTCCTTCCCAGTCTTCTGGCTATCGTAAGGACAAATGCGATATATATTTGCCATCTGAAGTCTTTGGAGCATTAACTCGCTTTCTTAGTACTTACCGAGACATTTGGTTTGGCATTAATACACCAGGCAAGCATGAGACGCCTTACACAAGCCTTCTGTCGAATGTGCTGAACAGAGGCTCCAACTATAGGCAAACGTAGCAAGCATTGCTCACGTGTCGTGCACTGCATTTCCCAGAATTCAGACAATAAAGGCGTTTTCAAGCACAGGCTCTTTGTGGAAGGCTGAATTTTGAATACTTTCTATTTCACAAGGAGATCTCCACCCCTTTAATGTCTTCTCCTAAAGTATTCTGCAGTTAAGAACTACTTCAGTATTAATACCAGTATGAACATCCACTGCCCCGTGGATCAGCTGTAATGGATTTGCAAAGAATGCCTTAAAGATGAGCATGCAGTTATTGATCTGTGGACAGATCTTCTCTCGGTCCAGTGAATCCTTTACAGTCAGAGCCATTTGTTTTGATTGAGGAAGAAATGTTGCTTCTTCTCATCACATGCAATGGAGAACACATTTCTTCCTAAGCAGCAGTACTTCCTTTCCAACATGATCGGTTCACAAGGCCATCTGCTCTAAAATCTCCCGGTATACTCTTCAGTTTCAAAGAATAAAAGGGAATTCTCTACTTCAAAAGTCTGAGTTCATATATCTACTCAGAGACATTCTTCACTCTCCAAACTCCAAAGATAATGCTGAACAGAAGATACCTCCCAGACTGAAAGACAGCAGGTTTAGATTAGATATTAGAAAGAAATTCTTCCCCCTAAGGATGGTGAGGCCCTGGCACAGGTTGTCCAGAGAAGCTGTGGCTGCCCCATCCCTGGAAGTGTCCAAGGCCGGGTTGGACAGGGCTTGGAGCAACTTGGGCTAGTGGGAGGTCTAATTATTCACATTTTTATAAACTTTGTGCCTATTGGGATCCTATTTTTCCATCCTCAACCTTATTCCTAGGTCAAATGTGCAGAAGTTTTCTATACAAATACCTAGAAACCATGTTCTTTCTTCTGTCCTGAGGTGTCCCAAATGGCTCACAAACAATATTTTAGTTTCAAGCTATAAGTTGATGTGTTTTGTATGGGGAAATACCATCAACTGGGATTTCTTTTTATGTTCTTCTGTCTTCCACAGCTTCATGCAGTGGGTGCTTCAGCTGACTCAGAGGAGACAGGTTCAATAGGAAAATCAGATAATGAACAGTCTAGCAGCACAAGGGTGTCAAGTAATTCAAGTCCATTGGGTGAATAATCTTGGTTTTCCAAGTGCTTTTCATGAAGCAGCAGAGGATAAGATTATTTTCTCACTGACATGTGGAAAGCCTTGAAAAAGAGACTTCAGGGACAGACGAGACATACTGGCATTTCATGAACAAGGTCAAGAATCTTCAGGCTTGTGAAGAAATGATTCTACAATCAGCTGCCTGAAGATAGTGGTTAGAAGTATTTGAATGTAAACAGTAGAGCATCATAATAAAAAAATGAGAACTACCCTGACTGTATCCTGTTCAAGGCAGAAAAATAGCATGTTTTGTCTTCAATGGATAGGCCACAAAGGAAAGGACATAGGCAGAGAGTGGTCTTGGACAAGCTAATTTTGAAATTCTAGCTGGTCATCTGAGGAGGAAAACAGAGATTCAGCTGAAAAGCAGATTTGAAAATGAAGAAGGGGAGGGGAGAGCAGAAGGAAGAATAGCACTAGTTAGAGGAGGGAAAGATGCTATGGAAGAGGGACCAAGGGAGGACAAGCATAAAATTTGTTTGGTTGACAAGTCTGACCAAGCTCAATAAAGGCAAAGAAATACACATAAGAACCATTCTAAAGGCAACTTAGGAAGGATTTGTTGATGTAGCACTTGTAAGAAAAGAATCACAATGGGCATTAGTAAAGGGAAAGTGGGGTCCAAACAGCCAGAGTAAAAAGGATATGGGGAATTCTGGGGAGAAGTAGGAAGGGCAGTTGATGCAGTTTAAAGTCAAAACAAGTGCATGGATCAGAAAGGATACAAAATGGGCATAAATAAGGAAGAAACAAACTAGTTAGGCAAGAGGAAGAAAGTGTAGATATGATGCTTAGGCTTGTGCCTGTCCTTCTCCCATTCTCAGTGTATGGCTTAAGACCTAGATTTCCATCTTTCTTCCTCAGAATGACTTTACTTTGCCAGAAGTAAACAGCAAGCCAAAGGGAACCCTATTATCTCAGCCAGTGGAACAGGATAAAGTGCCCAGAGAAAGCATCAGTGTCCAACTTTGTCTCCTGCTGCCCAGCTTGGCCATCTGCAAGCTGAGTTCTCAGTCCTGTAACCTTTGGATGGCATGGACATATTGAGAGCAGCTCTGGAAACACCTGGCCCATTGCTGCCGAAAGGGAAGCTCAATGGAAAAGTGATTCAAGCACAACTTCATGTCAAGCACAACTTCATGAACAGCATGGCCACTGCCTGGAAGGAAAAGGAATGTTCTGAATGGAGAATTTCAAAGGAGACCGAGAGATCAAGGGAGTTGTCATCTTTAGTCATCACAGGTAAACAGAGAGATGCCCCAGCATGAGGGGATCACCCCCCACTTCATGTCTGGTCTTTCTGGAGACACAGTGACCAGCCCAGCAGTTAAATAAGTGGTCAGAACCCTTTCTAAACCAAATCCAGTGAAATGGTAAGGGCTGTGTAACTCCAGCGTAAGAGAAATCTAGCCTATGCTTTACTGAAACAGCAGATATGTCCTGTTTTGGAATGATACTTGGGAAAGCAAAGGAGTTGGGGGCCCTCTTTTTAGTTTCCTTTGTCCTCAGCTGCAGGTCACTTCCTCTCACATGATTCCAGCAGCAACCACAGCTCAGGCACCTTCTGGGATCCCAGGATGACCTTTTGTCTCTGACACAATGAAACCACTTCCAGAAATATCGGGTGACCCGTGAACTACCTGCCACATCATTTACATGAAACAGTGATGTTTAGACCTTCAGTATACTACATACATCTTGCTTTCTATTTTACTTTATTTTTAAATAATTCTGTACCTTGAAAAAGCTGAGCTGTGAAAAATCATCTTTCTGTTGGATGATGTTTTTACATGCTTAGTGCTTCAGACCTACAGTATGTAGATATTCAAATAAAAGAAACTTACAGAAAACATCCATTCTGTAGACAGAAATCCAAAGTTTATTCACTGTTTAGGCAACACACATGTACTTACATGAGTATCACATTTTCTAAAGGAGCAGACACACTGACAATGACAAACTGAAAAGCAGTTTCAAGACAGATGCAGGCACATGGTTCCTAGTGAAAAATTATAATGGAAACATAAGAAAACAATGCATTTAGCAGGTACTGCTGAAAGTGTATGACAATTTACTTTCCAAAGAGTTTATGCCTGAGTAGGTGCAGCAAAACTCTGATGTAACAATACTTAATACTACTTGGTTCATAAATCTGTGAGGAAAAAACATGTTTGTTTTTTTTTTATTAAAACCCCTAGATTCCATCAGTGATGGAGAGAGCTAACAGAAAAGAGTTTGTAGCCCCTGAGCTCTGTCACATATAAAACCACTATCACTTTTTTTCGCTGGGCTTGAGCAGGTGAGACTTGGACACACCTTGGAGTGACTTAAACTCAGTTTTTTTTTCCAGCAGCAGCTGGGCCCCTGCCCTAGCTGTGCCCTGGGAGCGGCCGGGTCGGGTCTGGCTGCTTCAATTCCCACTGTTATCCACCAGAGAGCAGCCGCCACAAAGGAAAAACCGAGCGGCGAATCTGCAAGTCACGGGAGGAGAGGCGGGGCTGGATCGGGAACATCCGAGCTCGGCAGCTCCCCGGGCTGAGCTAGGGAGAGGACAGCCCCCCTAGAGAGGCAGGTCTCTTTATTATCTCTATCTATCTATCTATCTATCTATCTATCTATCTATCTATCTATCTATCTATCTATCTATCTATCTATCTCTATCATGTATCTGTCTATGTATCTATGTATCTGTCTATATCTATCTATGTATCTATGTATCTATGTATCTATCTATGTATCTATGTATCTGTCTATATCTATCTATCTATATCTATCTATCTATCTATCTATCTATCTATCTATCTATCTATCTATCTATCTATCTCTATCTATCCATCCTATCTCTATCCATTTATTTATCAATGCATCCATCGATTTATCTACCTACCCATCCATTCATCTGTTATCCATCCATTCATCTGTTATCCATCCATCCGTTATCCATCCATCCATCCATCCATCCATCCATCCATCCGTCCATCCATCCATCCATCCATCCATCCATCCATCCATCCATCCACATCCTGGTCCACAGGATCTGGGTTCTGTTGTGCTGCTCACTGCACCGGGGAAAGGAGCCCAGATAGACCCAGGGAAACCTGCTCAGACAGAGGGAGTTTTAGACTCAAAGCTGGAGGCTTTGAGTGAAAGGGGAGACAGGAGGTCGTTAGTGGAGCGGTGAGATTGTGATAGGGGGGAACCAGCACCCTGGACTGAGCAGGGTGTGGGAGAGGATATAGGTCATGGAGCAACCATGGGGATCGGTTTATCCCTTGGGGTCCTTAATTCTGGCTTTCTGCCCTTGCCACTGAAGAGAAATGAAATTGCAGCAGCATCGAGCTGTGTGCTGGTTTCCCCCAGCACTGGGACCACAGGGCAAGTGAGGACAGCAGCCAGCTTAAACCCTGGGAATCTGGGATTGTTGTAGGGGACACCGGGGGCTGAATAATCTCCTAATTTGCTTCCTGTCAAGCCAGAGTGGCTCTAATGCAGAAAATATTTATACTACTTAAAACATGCTTAAAGAATTGTGTCTACATCCATTGCTATGTGCTTCTCTTCTGTTTTAACCTTTACAGAAGACAAAAAGAGGGGATAGAGACACCTCTTTAGAGAGGCAGTTGTCAGGAATACATATATATAATATTCCTCATCACAGACCTTAATTTAAAGTGAAATTCATGGGTTTGACCATGACTGATTTAGTAATTTTAAATACCTTTCAAGAAGCAAACATATAACAGTACTGCAAATATACCATTTAGTTTCTTTAATGTACAAGCAATATAGTTTGTATCCTTTTTTTTTTCTTTTCAATATCTTGTGGAAAACATTTTTGTGCCTGCACTTTGCAGTATTAATTTAATTTCTGTTACAGATCAGATTATTGTTTCATTTTACTTGGTCTGCACAGTTTTAGTTCTCTGGCAGTCCTTTAGGCAGAGCTATTTTAAATGTAAGTGGGCAGTGTGTCCTGTATTGTGTTAGAGGAAAATGATTTTATATAAATCTAATTAGGCAGCTACATAACATTTCCACCATTGAAACAAATTACATGTATAGAAAATGCATGTCTTACCCACCCTCATCAATCATCATGTGAGTATCTGGGACTACCCCTGTAAACCCAGATGGTGAGAAACTACTTAAAACACACCTTAACTGGAAATTAAGGACAAATTTCTTAAAGTGTAATACTGAAAGTCCTGCTCTGTGTTCCCTGAGCTTGGAGAGACACTGAAGAGCTTTAGCTCTTTGACTGTGAAGTTCTGTAAACCCACAACATTCTGCTTCTGCATTTGCAGATGTGTCCTGATTTTACCAAGCAATTTGGTTTTACCTTAAGCTGCCCAGCTGGGCTCCAGAAATTTGTGATTCCATGTCTGTCTTCTAGAGGGATTTGGTTTACTTGGCACATAAAGGACAGACACTGTGCAGAGCTGATGTAAAATGAAAAGTTGTGGTGCTATGCAAAGTACAGTGTTTCCTTTAGAAAATGGAGAGGAATATTGTATGACATCCTTTTTTTCTCTAATACCATACTATCTTTGAGGTTTCACAGTTAAACTTTGACTAAAAGGGTTCAAACTCACCTCTGGATATCAGATGACAGGCACTTCAGAATGTGACTGGAGTGATTCCTTGCCTTCATCTCAAAACATGCATTGTACTCAATAGCAGGTGGTAGTTGAGAACAGAATCAGTATCTCTTTGCTCACCTCATTCTATTTCTTGATATATTAATCAAGGTATCTAATGAAAGAAATGGCCCCCAAACTCAGGGACTTTGAAAGAGGTTAAGAATACAGGCTGTCCAGGTGAATAAGCATGCCCCTTAAACTGAACCTTTTAATCCCAAACTCAAGTTTAAAAGTGTATCCTTTTAAACACATGAAAACAACCAGCTTTGTGCCCAATACACAAACATCTACAATTTTGAGAGTAAAACTGGGGGTTTGGATACAGTGACAGGAATAAATAAATGTTCATTACGTTGTTCAGTAGATGGAGTATGAGTTATTTACACAAAAATGTTAAACCAGGAGACTCCCAGCTCTGAAGTCTCTGTGTTTATTGACACTTCCCACTAAATGCACACAGAAAGACATCAGAGAAGCTATTTGGCAAAACCTTTAAGCTTTAAGAGCAGAATAAACCTGTGCAGTGATTCTTGCTTTTTACATAACCTTCACTTATTTATGCACTTGCCTCACAAACAAAACATCAGAAAAATCAGGACAGATGCTGAATTGCACAGACAATTGAGTTCCAGCTATCACTAGGAGTTAGCAAAAATTTTCTTCAAAACAATGTTGCCTAAAGATGAACTCCACAAAACCCCACAACTATGATAATACTATTTTATTTTACACAGCATTCAGACAATCTGGCTGATGCTGCCTCTGAGAAGCAGAGTTTTTTAACTTGCTTACTCTCCTCCTTGCCTCATTGGTGGCTCAAATGCTCACCAACTTTGGAACAGTGAGACCCAGGTGGCTGAAAACAACAGCTTACACAAGAAAATTTCCAATGTGTTCCATCATGTTGCAAAGGAGAAGAGCAGTGAGGCTTTGTATCAAAAATAAAGTTGGATTAGAGGAACAGCTATGTGATAAGAATGGGAAGACTGTTATTAACTTTCAAAACAACAAAACCAAGAAAAGTAGCCTTGTTTGTGGGTGAGGGGAGAAGTAAGAAATTCTGAGAAACAAAAATATAATCACAAAAATGTATTAATACCAACAGCCTCTGTTCAACAAGTTCTGACATACACTGTCTTTGAGAACAGAGAATTATTTTAGGAAAAAAATTATCAGATTCTGAAACACTCTACTGCTTTCTGCTCTTACATAGAAACCATCCATCTGCTGTCAATTTAGTAATTTGAAATTTAGCTGTAACATTACCATGATGCACATGTTGTGTACAGCACGTGGGAGCAGTTAGGATGATGCTGGACATAAATTTCCATCAGAGACACATGAGCTAATGTGACCCCATCACAGAGGTCAATACCAGTGAGTGCAGTCTACTTAAAGAATCCCTGACAGGAGGATGCATCATGTAATGAAACCTTCTGCATATGTTGCAGGATATTTACAAAGCTTCTAAAACTTTACAGAAAGCTTTTTTCTATACTAAGATGATGATTAAGAGGTATAATTTTGTCCAGTGGAAAGAAGACACTTAAAAGTGCCAGGCAGATAACAAGCAAGGAGTCCTCAAGAGAAATACGAAGGAAATGCAGGAGATTGATTCCCCTGTAATACCACAGTTCTGAAAATCAAAATCCTGAAGCTTCCTCTGGGAATAAACTGTTCTAAGCTGACAGCAAATGGTGAAATCAGAAAACCCTTTCTCTCTCCCCAGCAAAAAAAGCACCAAACAAAAGAAATCCCCAAGCTGGTATAACTACCAATCCTCTTGAATACTCTAATTAAAAAGACTTAATGTGAATGGTCAAATGTACTTCTTTAAAAAGCCAAAGCACTGTTCTAACAAAAGCTCTTCATGCATCATTTGAAATTTCACATCAGATTAGGGGGGAGGAGGAGAATGAGAAGAAATCCTTCCTATTGGATGGACATTTGCACTTTGCCTCTGAAATAAAAATGTGTGAGATTATACACAATTAATATCAAGCTTGGAAAGCAGTTCTGTCAGTTAATGAACCAGTGAAAGACACTGAGGACATTCAGAGGGCTGCAGGTACTGGTTTCTTCATAGATGGAAAAAAAATCCTAAGACTACTCTGAAGCTTTTTAAATTAACATAGTATTGATCTACATATGCCATAAGAAGGGCAGAAAATATATGTGCTAGATTTTTTTCCTGTATACTTTTCCAGAGAAACTGGAAATGATGATTTTTTTTTTTTTAATGAGGTAATAATGTAGGAAATTATTAGGACCTTTTAGTGTCTTAGGACTTAGTTTATCTACTTTTTGCTATCTGAATGAGTGGGAAAGCTAAGACAGTGATCAATTATTTTAAAAGCTGTTGTAGAAGTATGTCAGTTTAAAAATTATATTTTGGTGGTTGGGTCCAAAATGAACACCATTCCCTGGAAAAATATGCATAAAAGTGGTAAGATAGTCATGCTGGCAAAGGTTGCATATTTCATAGCAAAAGCACCCCATATTGTGGGTTGCTTCCCTTCTTGCTCCATTGAATATTTATCTATAATTTTTAATTATTCAGGAGGTGTCAATGCAGAGGACCATCCTGACCTTGCCTCTACTGCCCTTGTCCTGCCAGTGCCTTAGAGATTTCCTGGTTCTTGTCATGGATCTCTATAATCCCTACTCAGAGATCCAGCAACAAATTTACAATTGCCTGTTCCTGCCTTTCTACTGGTTCTGAGAGATTCTCTGTTACAAATATTATGGGATTGCATCATAAGAATCAGATTTCTAAAGGAGATCCTGCATAGAAAGCATGACAGAAGGGGCTCAGCTGGTGTGGTCCTTATCCCTACCCCACTTCTTAGAGGGACCCATATAAGTGTCTATTCCACGTGGATGCTGCCAGGTCATCAGAAAGGCAGGGACCACTTAGTGGAAGCTGTAAGATCCAGTTGCCAGTGGAATGGTACCTGCAACATGCCAGTCTAGGCAGGCCAAGACCTGGATCCTGAAAGTACTGCTAGGGCAGAGCAAGCACACTGAGTTACACTCAGTGCTTAAAGAGAGGTCCCTGGTGCTATTCAAGGTGAAATCCAGAACAACATACCCAGTGTATGTATACAGAGCCTATAGGATGTGTGTTCTTCAGAGCCAGAAGGGTATGGGCCTTAAACAGAACCTCATTTACATCTTCCAGTGCTCTGTGGATGCTCCAGATACTGTTATATATGGTACTGGCAACCAACCAGCAGGTAAATTAATCAGATCTGTTTATTAATTTATTATTTGATTTATTTATTATTTATATGTTTACTTATTTATCACCTGGATGCCCCATCTCTGGAAGTGTTCAAGGCCAGTTGAATGGAGTTTTGAGAGACCTGGTCTAGTGGAAGATGCCCTTGCCCTCAGCAACAGGGTTGGAACTAGGTGAGATTTAAATTTCGTTCCAACCCAAACCATTCTGGGATAATATGATTTCAAAAACACAATTATTGGACTTGGACACACCAGTAAACATGTTGCAAACATCACAAATAAGAGAAAGAAGTGTTTCCAGCCATCAGAAAGCAGAAGCAAACAAGTGAACCCCTCAATTCCTCTTGTATCATATCTTATTTACTACTTGGTTTAGCTGTTCCTCTCGTTGTGTGGCAACAGCTTAAACTCATCACAAGCCTAATGAGGAGAGTGCAGCTTAATGGAAAGCAGATTATGTCAAACAGATTTGATATCTTTCTCTGACAGGATTACAAATAGGAATGATAATGGAGACTGTATTGCTGATATAATGTAATCAGACTTTTGTTAGACTTCTGGCTTTATGACTCTAACATTCAGAAAAAAAACCCTAAAAACAAGAGCACCATGAAAAATCAGAATGGCACAATCTGAATCAAATTGAATTTGTCAAGTTGATAGTCTCACTGAAATTAACATGGATACATCAAATAATTGCAATTATACTAATAATGTGCTATAAATATCGTTCTATATACATATAATCTTCTTCTGCAATTATATACAGACAATGACAGTGCAAACATGCACTGGTTCCTGGAAAGTTTTCAGATTATATAAACATTAAGATGTGATAAGTAAGAAAGCCAATGAGCAGATCACAGAGCTGTGAAATGCTTGGCATGGCTCACCAAGGCAGTTTTTAAAACAATAAATCACAATGTTTTTCAGAAACCAGAGGCTCTGGACAGATGGAAAATTCCTGTGGGCAATCTCCTGAACACCACTGGGAAGGCTGACACAATACATGATTACAGAAGAACACTGACTGGAAAAACAGTATTTCTTTATAACTTTTGTGGCTCAGCCTTCATGTGTGCCCTTCAAAACTATTGCTGGTTCAGAGGAACAGTGAGAGCAATAACAGAAAGAATTCCCGTCTCACCATTGCAAACTTATAGGTGATTTGATCAAACTCTGATGAACAGAAATCTATTAGATGGCTCTTTTGCACAGCAAGCACATCTGACACATTCTTGTTATGATCCAGAAATTTAAAGAAGTGAAAACAGGGAATAAAACACAACTTATACTACCAAGAGATCATGGCCAAGGCATATACCATGTTACCACTCAGCTGATACCTTCAAGTTAATAAGCAGAGTATTTTCTAAGGATGGTTCATAATTGACATGTGTGTGACAATAATTGACATGTTATGTGACTTAATGTAACAAGTCAGTGATCTTGTTTCAGGGAGCAGTGGATACAAATATACACAGAGCAGACTGGATGATCATAAAATTCACTTTGCATTAATGAAATATATCCATTGGTACCTAATGTGCTCCAGGTCAAATATGCCTTCTATGTTTAGTTCTCTCCACATTTGATTTCCAAACACCACATAACTATTAGCTTTCAAAATAATCTAATCTATTAATTAATTTCAGATTCCCCAGGAAATACATTTTTAAGCAATAGAACAAATTAAATTCAGCTTTTACTCTGCTTTGTGCTCCTAGTAGAGAGAGAGAACTAGAGTTTTTCTCAGAAGTTACTGAAACTGCAAAGATAAAACAAAGTTCAGATTTCATACCTTTGGAAACACACACAAGTCCCTTTCCTTCTGGTCAGGACATATGTGAGCATCAGCTGTTGCTTCCTGTGACTCCATTTCCCACAGGGTTCTTTCAAATGTCAGTCTAATCTCTGTGCTATCCCTCAGGGGCTGCACACGTGTATTAAGTAGAATAAGTTGGTATGGTTTCCTTTCATATTTTGGAAATACCACTTTTCAATACTGATTGTCTTCTGAAAAGTAAATATAAATGTGGCTGATTCTCTAGCTGTATTTGGGTGTGCTATTTGTTTTCTCCTTTGTGATCTGTAGAGCCAGTTCTGCTCTGCCTGTTTGGTATCACAAATATGAACTGAAGTGTTAATGAAGGTGCATCTGCAGGGCCAGATGTTGGCCTTAGCAATGGCTGTAACCAGTTCTTTGCCTGTCTGTCATTGCACAGTCTGAAATTATGATGTTTGAGAAGAAAAAGTCAATGGAACATGTTATCCATTATTCCTGTTGCACCTACCCACCAGACAGTGCAAACAGTGTGACTTTAACCAGAAATGGTGTTTCCTGGCAAGACAAAACATATTTCTTGCTTATATTGGGAACATATTTGATCTGTATTCAGTCAGACTGAAAACATTAGATTCTAAATCCTGCATTTACACCATTTACACCCTGGAAGCATCCATCTTCCAAATCCCATACTGTGGAAATTCCTCTGTTCCTGAAAAGTTAAGAGTACAACACGGTGAATGTTTCACTGTTCCAGAATGGCCTGATAGAATCTAATAACATAAATTAATTATATTTGGAGATGAAATGTTCCAGAAGGAGTGAAAGAGCAGACAATGAAGGTAGCAGGCCTTTGGTCATGAACCTGGAAAAGAGAATACCTCAGGCAGAAACCCTGTTTGAAAAAGGCAGAGTGGTTCACAAGGAGGATTCAAGGCAAAAATAGCATCCTTTGGGAGATACTTCCTTTCATAAAACTTTTAAAGTCACATTTATTGTGCTAAAAGGCACTCTGAGATGTGATAACACAGAAATAGAGGGAAATACATCACTAAAATATAAAAACTTCAAATATTCTCAGTTACCACTTGGAATTTCAGTTGTTTGTCAAAATAGTCATATTTTGTATTTGTACCTATTTAACTCCACAGGACATTAGCTCCAGAATAGGATTTTTGAGTAAATTCTTCTACCATAACATAACTATTTCTGCTAATAATTACTGATTTGTCCAGTCCAAAGGAAATGCAAATTAATAAAACATTTTCCAGTACAATATAAAAGTGAGTCATTATTTCTGGTTTAGGTAACACAATTATTTATCATGCCAGCTCTGTAAATATTGATTTTTGAAGCATTTCTGAAATATCTTGAAGAGCAGCATCTCACCTGTTCTGTTACATTGGTTTTAGCAAGTGTAATCTAAGGTAAAAGGCAACATACCTGCAAATCACTGGTGTATTTTGGCAACTTTCTACATCACTGCTTGCACTTTTGTTCATGTATTTCTTTAAGGCATCCACTCCAAATTAAAGAGACAAAAAATTCAAACTCAATCCTGTATCTCTCTACTCTGTTTGGTACAATGATGTTCTAGTAAGCTTCCTATTTTCTAAACAGCAGTTATGAAGCTTTTGTTATATTTTTAATTAACTGCAGTTCCCAGGTCTGTGTGCAAATCTGACTGATTTGTATTCTCTCTGTTTCTATAATATCCGGATGGCCACATCACACAGGAGAGCTCAAATGCAACATGTTCATAAACTTAGCCAGTCCAAAGAAATATTATCAACTGATGAAAGGCTTGAAGGAAATTAAATGTGAGGCAAGAGAGTTAAAAATGTATAGCTTAGGGAGAAAGAGATGAGAAAGTGAGATAAAAGTCCACAAAAATCAAAAGTGTGGCAACACTGAAACAAGAAGCAGCAGAGGCACAGGGGTACAAAACTAAACATGTGCACAAAATGACTTAGAGGAAGATGTAAAGTGAATGCTAAGGAACTGCTGGGGTTTATTTACATATAGATCCCTGCAAGTCCAAACATAATCTCCATATAAAAGCACATTCTAAAATTGATTATAGCAGACTCTATTTGTGTGTGTGTGAACATTCTGGAGCAAAACAGATACCATGAGAGAGAACAATCTTCTTGACCTACTTGATCATTTGCCTTCTAATACCTTTCTTCCCACTACAAATTACATTAGAAAAATGTTAAGTTTACAGGAAGGCACTTAAGATTTAAGAAGTGCTGTAGCTCCTAAAGCAAATTAACCTACCTAATACCGATTTTCTAGGTTTAAATTTACCCAGCTGTACAAAAAGAATGAAAGGTATGAGTAAAAATCATGGAATTTTATCTCTGTCTTATAGTTGCACCTTGTATTATTTGTATTATATGTGTCACTTGTGAAATGATCATCACAATGTAAAGGAAGTCTATGTGGCCAACTTGTTTTTATCACCAGCAAACATATATATTTTAAACAAGTTCCTTTTTGACCAGACTGCATGTTTTTAACAAAACACATGGCTTTTGACTTTTCAGAAGTAACCACAATATCAGCATAACTGACAACACTATTTCAGCCACGTGAGAAGCAACAACACCCAAGGGAATTACTAAATAAATTGAATCATTAAAGCAAGCCACTTTTCCCAGGAACAGCTGTTATTATTTTAGTAAACAAAACCTGCTGAAGGAAACTGGAATCTTGCCAGATCTGGTATTTAAAAAGAAAGAATGGGGGGAAAAGATAATAATAATAATAAAAAAAATTAGAGCATTTGAAGATTAAGCAACTGTGCAAAATGAGAAAGCCTCCCTTGCAGCATCCTGAGGCAAGTACCAAAAAATGGGCCAATATTAGCATATGTATTCAGCACACTTCTGTAAGCAAGGAGATGTTTAAAAAGATTCATGTGTAACACCTGTCTTTTGTACTAAGGGAAATACAAGAAAAAAAAATGCAGAAAGGGTAACAGAGGACACCATTAAGCCGAGATAGAGCAGACCAGTTGGACTGTTATGATTTAATTAAGGAGAGTTTTACTCAGTGGGATTCACACATGGGAGACTATTCCTATCAAATCTGACAGATTTTTTCACAGTGGTAACATAGCACAGTGGGAAACTGTGGACATAAAAATGATTTGACACAGTACTGCACACTGTTAAATTAGAAAGTTAATGATTAGAGTATATACAGCATGAAAAACTTGCAAAAAGAAAGAGCTGACTTTGAAATCTAATACATGAAATAAAAAGATAAAGGGTAGACCACATTCTAATTTACTCAGCTTCATTAAATTACATGTATCAGCCTATTCCCAATATCTTTTGGTCAACTAACCATAGAGGCATAATACACCACTTCCAGCAAAACATAAATTCCCATCTTTTGCCTAAAATTTCATAAATTGTACATTACCTAAATGTGTCCAATTCTGTCTTTGATTTCAGTCTTGTCTTTTCCTCCTTGGAACTCACTGTTAAGCTGCTTTATCAAGAACCAGTTTTCCTACAAATCACAGAGGCACAGAATTATTGAGGTAGGAATGGACCTTCTGGAGACCATGAACACCACACATACACTCCTCTGATCCCCCAGATCCTGACTAAGGCAAAGCATGTTGCTCAGGCTCTCAGCCAATGGACACCACAGAATGGTTTGGGTTGGAAAGGACCATGAGCAGGGACACCCTGCACTAGGCCAGGTTACTCAGAGCCCCATCTGGCCTGGCCTTGAACACTTCCAAGGACAACCCCTCTGGACAACCTATGCCAGTACCTGACCACCCTCACAGTGAAGAATTTCTTCCTAATTTCTAATCTAAACCTACTCTTCTTCAGCTTAAAGCCATTGCTCCTTGTTCTGTCACTCCAGGCCCTTGTCCAAAGTCCCTCTCCAGCTCTTTTGGAGTCCTTCTGGCAGTGGAACAGGATGTAAGGTCTCCTCAAAGCTCTCTTTTCTCCAGGCTGAAGAACCCCAGCTCTCTCAGCCTGTCTCCATAGAAGAAGTGCTTCAGCTCTGGGATCAACTCAGTGGCTCTCCATCAGAGTGGATAAAGTCTCTCAGAAATCTGTGAGCTTTTTCTGGCCAGAGTTCCTCATGTTGTAGTAGAGTGGTAACTGTCCCACCAGTGGGGAGAGGACACATAATGGTGCATTACCACACTGAGAAGACACTAGTAGATAATCAAGCAGGCACTGCTTCCTCAGCAAACACACAGCCAACAAAAAGCCTTTCTAGTGCTGTACCCCTACACTGCTGCTGTATGGCCCAGGCAGGAAATTAGTCAGCAGCTCCCATTTATTTTTTAGTATGGGCAGTATGTCAGGGCTTAATAGATGCCTTATGTTCAGCTGAATACAAGGTCCTAACTCTAGCCTAAAAAACTGGTAGTTTTCTCATACAACCCTCTGGTGGATTACATTAGCTGAGGCTGTTTTACTACCCAGAAAATATCTTTAGAGGAAGTTCAGGCTTGTAGAAAAACTTTAGTGAATGCTCCTCAACTCCTTACTTGGCTAAGAGAAACAAAGTTTGGTGACTTTGGCCCCAGAGTTGCACTTAGCTAATACTGAACTTATTTGTGCAAGTCCAAAATGTTTCTAGATAAGTTTGCTAAGGTTGAAGGCAGTCACTCTAGATAACATCAAAAAACAAAAAGAATGTTAAAGTTAAAGAATGACTCATTTATTTTACCAACAGTAATGTTTACAGCAATGTAATCTGTTACAAAGATCACTTTAAAATAGCCTAATATTTGGAAGGAAATGAAATTCAGGCTTTGACAGTTATCTGTTTTGAAGATCAGAGCCAGGGCCACACATACTGATTCTCTGTAATAACATTCTGAGTTCAGTTTGCAGACTCTCAGAGCTCTCAGTTTGGCAGCAAAAAAGCAACACATTCATCTCTGTCAGGCTGATATTGTGGTTATTACATGGAGAGGGGGAAGTGAACTCCTTACCAGAGAAATGTAAAAACAACACAACTAAGCAATGCCTGGAAAGTTTAGTCCTGTATTTTCATACACGTTGTAATACATTTTATAGCCCACTTGCTAGTGTGGCATTTAGTTGCACACTTTGAAGGATGCACGTGTGAAAGCTGCATCGTACCACTGAGCTGTATAATAGAATCTCCTAAGTTAGAAGGGACCCACAAGGATCATCCAGTCCAGCCCCTGGCCCTGCACAGACAGCCCAACAATCCCACCCTGTCCCTCAGGGTGTTTTCCACAGACTCTGCAGCTCTGGCAGCCTTGGGGCTGTGCCCACTGCCCTGGGGAGTCTACCCAGTGCCCACCACTCTCTGTGGGAGATTCCTGATATCCAGCCTAACCCTCCCCTGACTCAGCTCCAGCCATTCCCTCAGCTCCTGTCACTGCTCACAGAGAGCAGAGATCAGAGCTGCCCCCTGTGAGGAAGCTGCAGATCCTGGTGAGGTCTGACCTGAGTCTCCTCTTCTCCAGCTGAACAAGCCAAGTGATCTCAGGCACTGCTCCTACAGCTTCCCCTTCTTTGTACCCCACCTAATGGCTTTGTAGCTCTCTAATTACTTTAGACATTTCTAATATTGTGGCACCCAAACCTACCCCCATGACTATATAGCCCCTATAATGTATAGATTACATGTATAACCCCAAAGAAATGTTGCAGCATTTGTTCTCTACTCAGAAGTAAAGAGCTCCCCAGTGTTCCTGGATCCTCCCCATTACTGCCCTTCATGGGACCTGAGCTGTGACATAGAGAATGGAGTCAAAATAAGGCTGTGAAAAAACACACTTTGGTTTCTGATCACACAATTTCTCCTTGATTAACCCCTCTTTTTCCCCCCAAATCTCATTTACCTGATAGCCCCCATACTGGCCTCTACCACAGCCAGTGTCCAAAATAATAGGGAAAACTTTCCACTTGTCCAAAATGTCTTGATGTGCTGGTTGGCCACTTATAACATTTATAAAGCCACCTCTTTATTTTCCTTTACTGAAGGAACCTTGTGTGCCTCTGTGTATGTCTGAGAGGGATCTGCTGTTCTCACAGCTAGTTATTTATGCACAGAGACTGAGTTTGTGCTGATGGGTGCCCCAGAAAGCAGACAAGGACAACCTAAAGGTTGGCTTCAGTGAGTTGAAATTAAGATTCAGCTCTTTCAGTCTTTAAACATAACTGAACTACATTGAAGCACCAAAAGGAAGGTGTAGGCTTCTTTAAGAAAGAACAAAATGCCCTGGAGCAACAAAACGATGCAGAGTGAAGGAAGCATGAGCAGAACAGAATGATTCACACATGAGAGACACTGGGAACTGTGCAGTAAAAGGTGCTTATTGTGCACAGGAGCATCCAATTACATGGGCACCAGTGGGCCTGGCTTACCCCACTGTGCTGTCACCCTGGATTACATGGAACTGAAGTGACAGTAAATGTATAGGGAGATCCCAGACTGCTCTGACACAGAGAGATGGCCTATAAAGGAGGGCTTTACATCATGAGAAGTGGTTACTCAGTAAGTTTTTGGTTCTTTGCGTAGAGGTACAACTCCTAATGCATCTTCTTGCTGGTAATGATGCTGATTTGGCCCCTGACAGAATGGTAAATCAAGTACAGCTTCTTCAAGGGTTAAACTGATTAAAATCTCTATGGTTTAGCAAGACAGCTTTGAAAAAGCCTATGTGAGTTAAGCCTGCACTGTGCATAATCCATCTCAATTCCCATGTTTGCTATAGTGACCAACATCTATTTTTGGAGAAGATAAACAAGTATCTATTATCTCTCACTGCTCTTTCCCTTCCTCTGGTTGTTCACCTGTCATCCAAAATTTCAATCTGCTATCAGAAACCCCCCTGTCATAGCACTGAGGTTACTGCTCCATTTTCTCTGTTCCACTTCCATCCAAAAGGGAATTGTTTTCATAAGAGTTGGAGTCTGTGTCCCAAACACACTTCTGCTTTTGCTCATGATGTTTATCAATTCTGCAAGAATTTGTCTTTTGGTGACATGATCTGACTATTTTCCAAATTAATTTTGTTCTTCAAATCTGCTCCATTCCTGACTAAAGAAAACAGAATCTCTTTTCACATTTACTTCTCAGCCCAAGCATGTCTGTTAACTGTCTGCTAATATTCCTCTGTTCCTCTTCATAAAACTTCTCCGAATCCTTGTGCCTGGCCCTCATCTTTTTTTGCTCCACTGCATTTCCTTTTCCCAATACCATGTAGGTTGACATTCACCGTTTCATGACCTTTCCCTCCAACTCTGACCTCTTCCGTCTTGTCTTTTCAACCTGATGCTTCACTTTTATGTACTTGAGTTTGCAGATAAATTTTAAAAAGCAACCTAGTTGTAACCTAGAAACTGCACAGATTAAATCACCATAATATTAATAAATAACTGACTCTGAACAAAATAAATCAGTGTTTAAACTAAGGTTTACTGTCAATCTGGGATGACATTTCATATATACTCCTGCTGGAGTCTGTCATGCATCCAACTTCACAGAACTATTTTACTAGCACCTTATATGCTACTGTCAGGCACACAAAACATTAGGTGATGCCAAACTGGGACAGGGGGAAAAGAAAACTCTTTGGAATTCAGAAGAACGTTGTCAGTTTGGGAGGGAAAGTCTGAAATGAGACAAAACCTCATAATGATACATTCAAAAAGGTAAAGTCAAGAAGGGCAGAACAAATAGAGCAAAAATGAGGAATTAAATGAGTGAGTACTGCAGAAAATATCTGGGGTTATAATGGTTCACATGCCATAAAATGACACTTTAAAAAAACCCTAGAAAATCTCATTCTGCAGTATATTATCAGAAGTGTTGTGTGTAAGACAAGGGAGGTAATTATTCTGCTCTACTTGTTACTAGTGAGAGCTTGGTTCCTGCTGTGGGCACCACATTTAAAGAAGCAAGAACATAAAGAATATCCAACAGAGAGCAAGAAAGATACAGTTCTTCCAAAATCACAGTCTTGAAGAATAAATCAGATGACAAATAAGGAGGTTGAGGGAAGGTGAGAAGAGCCTTCTAGTTTATCAAATGTTATAGCAATGAAGGCAATGATCAGTTGTTCTCATGTCCTCTGGAGGAGGGCAAATAAGAAGCTTAATTTTCAGCAAAGAGGATTTACATTACACACTAGAAACACTTGCCACTATAAGGGTAGTTAAGGGAACGGAATGGGCTAACTGGAGAGTTAGTAGGATCCCTTCAATAAGAAATTTTAAGAATAATTTTGACTGACATGTCAGAGCCAGGACCTGCATGTGTTTGGAGTTTCAGGTGAGTTAGAAGTCCATTTGGTCATTTTTTATGTCATTTGACCACTGTAACCACACATACTCTTTATGCAATGCTACTGGACCAGACAGTGCCTCTGACCTCACACCGATCATCATCTCTATTGCAGAGTTAACAGGATTTCCTGTGAGAGGTTTATGAAGTGTTTGGGAAATTATATTGAGTATATTCCACCCATCTTTAGGATGATTTCCTATTTACACACATGCTGACAAGGATCATTAGCAGCACCATTTGATGACAGCATTTCATCAGGAATCAGAAAAGCAGATGAAAGTAAATTATTACAGTGCAGATCCTGAAAGAGCCATCTGTGATTGTCAGCAGGTTGGTACAGGATTTTTGACACTGGACTTCACAAAATTCTAAAATTCAAAAATTCTTATGTTAACTAATACCCACAGAGTGCATCATACCTGTATTTTGAAGTGCAATGTTTCCACATTTGCAAATTTCAATATATTGATTTTTTATCTGTAAAGCTTAGTTTTTTGTGTCTTCTTTTCCTTGGAAATCCTCTTTCTCCCCACGTGATACCAAATGAATTCCCAGTTGCTGAGCTGCTTTGACACACAACAACCTTTTCAAATGGCAGGGAACCATTAGTCTGATATTTTCTTTCAGTGCCCTGCATATTGAATTCACCTCCTTTCTAGATATGACAAGACACAATGCTAGTCTCTCAACATACAGTGTGGTTAGTGGGTTTTATTACACTGAGCTTAGGAGCTTTAAATTTTGAAGAGGAATAAAGAATTTAAGGACACAAAGTTTACTGGATTTTTACATTTAAAATAACTTACAAAAGTGTCCAGTTGTCCAAGATAAGTGCTTTAACTACACTTAAATCATCAGATAAATAACCTGCTTATAGTGAGGTGTGAGAATGACTTTGCCATCTTAAATTTTGATAATCTTTCACTTGTCCATTTGTGGGACTTTTGTGTCATGCCAGTAAGAATCAGAGTTGTTAGAATTTCAAAATATATTACATGTTTTCTTTTCTAAGGATTAATAACTGTTTCAGCAACTTCTTTCAAAACCCCAGTTCTCAGTTTTATGCATTTTTAGGTCCCTTATTTTAAAAAGCAAGCAGTAATGCACACAGTTTGAAGTACAGGTCTCTCACCTCACAAACACATGATCTAGCAACCACAAGACAAAAGTTGGGAGATAATGGGCAAGAAATAATGTCTGCCAAATATTATTACACCAGGATGAATATACAAGAAGGGATTGCTAATGCAGACTTAATCAGACAACTATTTATCATTACAGAGCGACGCAGTCTGCACAAGCTGCATGAAACATCCCAGAACAACAGGCTGGCCCAAACATAAGCCAGCTCAATTGCTGCAGCAATCAATGATTGAGGATCTCAGATGTTCATGTATATATTGAACTCCCTTGTTTTAAATTTGTGAAAAGCAGTCTATCTCATCAGGTGCTCCCAAAGGCTCCATTAGGAGCAAAGTAAATAAAACTGCTTTTCCCTGCCACTGTAACAAAAACAAGAAAACACACCCTGATAGCACAAAGTTCACCAGCAAGTACAAGGTATATTTAAACAGTTTTATGGTTTGCTTTGTGTCTAAGCAGGAAATGATTCCTTTTTAACACTGGACCAGCCAGTTAGCCAACTGCCAGTCTCTTTATTATGTCATCAACCAACCACCTTTCTCTAATCCAAGAGTTTTTGGCTTTCACCTAGTATTTGAAGTAATTAATGCAGAGAAAAAATCAGCAGCATCTCAGGAATAACAGTGGGACAGGTTGGGATGTGTGTTCTTTACTGTCTCCTGTAATAATAGAACCAGGTTCCAGTGCATGATAGAGCCAGAAACACACACTAAGATCTGTACAGGCCACAATGGCTCTACCTCACGAGTCCTGGGAATGTCAGAGTGGGACACTAAGCTCCAGGAGCTGGAATTGTTCAGAGAGTCCAAGAGTACACCACTTAGCCTGGTGACAGAGAGTAAAAGGGGACAGAAAACATTTTACAGTATTTCTTGTCTTTCACTACCTGTACCTTCATGTCATGTTTACGATAACTTAGACTTTAAGCCAAAGAAGTCATCTTGCATCATGTTCCCAAGTTGTACAACAGGTTAGAGAGATGATGATGGCACAGGAGTATAAGGAAAAGGAATGTAACTATTTTTCCACTGAGTCAGCAACACAGAGCTGGTGTAAACCATTCGTGTTTGTTCCATGCCTTTAATCTGTCTGCAATCTGTAGAAGAATACATCCCTAGAGTCTTTACTAGACCTCGAATTCTAGCAGCTGTCACTTTAAATTTATTTCTTCCTTTGTCTGGGAGCTATTTTAGTCAAATGCAAGCACATGTGCTCTGAGCAAGGCTCCCAAGAGTAACTACCATGACAGGTACACTCCTATGTGTCTGTGTTGTCATCTTTCAACAGGCTTGAAGATGGTGGCAAATATTTCCCCATTTCAGTGTATTTTTCATTAATCCATGGCCTGTTGCAGTGTTTCTTTTCCCCACTGCTTCCCAAATCATCTCCTATGGCATAAAGCATTGGGGACAGCAGCTTAGTGGAATTTAAGGTGCTACTGGGCTCAGAGTAGCCAAGAAATCCTGGGGAAGGAGTAGCACAGGGACCTGTGTTCGGGATCAGACCTAGTACAAGTCTTCTCCACTGCAATATCTCATCTCTTGACATCCAGCCTTTTCAGTCAGCAATTGCTTTTCAATCATGAGAAAAGAATACCTCAGGCTCAGGAGTTGCATTGCCTAATTTCTGGGGGGTTTGTTGCTCCCTGAATCCTTACAACCACTCCAACAGCTACCTCTTTCTGTGCCTATTTGTCCTATATTATGAGCTGGTGACCCCTAGAAGATCCTGAACTTCATTCCATTAGTCTTCCTCTCACTTTACCCTGTATTAATTGCATTTTCATCATACCTTGCTCCCCAGAATAACTTGTTAACCTTTCAGACAACATAGAAACCTGCATTTCTCCACACTCACACAATATGGGATGGAAACTGGGGAAGAGACTGGGATGTGGCAAGGCTTAAGGATAAAGAAGACTGGGAAAAATTAAACAAGGAAAAAACCCTCAACATAACACATTCACTTGGGGGCTTATTAATAACTAATCAATATCTACTTGACCCCAAAAACTGAGCTGCTTGGAGAAGATTAGAAATAACAGAGTAATCTAACTGGGCTCTCTTACTCCATCTAAATTAATATTTTAGTATCTTCCCTTGTGAACAGACAGAAAAGGAACCTCTGGCTAGACAAGCTTTCAGGAGCAGACATCCCTAATAGCCAGTGGGTGAGATTCCCCTGTCAAAATGGAGATGTTCGTGGTGCAGACTGTCACCTTGGAGCTCATTGTCTGGGCTCTCTTGACAAAGAGACAGAAATAGGCCTTTCAGGGGTCACCTCATCTCACTCAGAGATAGGACAAATGACTAGAACTTCAGAAGAGTTTATTTCCCTCCACTGGATATGAAAGGAGACTCAGAGATTAGATCAGATGCAGGTATCTATGCTGTGGACTTCTCAGATTAGCTGAGATGAATTCCTCTAGATTTTGTAAATCTTGCCCATGCACTTCCCGTTCGTCCTATGTGATATAACATATATAAACACTAGATACAGTATTAAATATTAGATATGTTATTCCCTTACTACTGAGAATAAAATTCCTTAGTAGACCCCTTACCATGCTGCAACTGAGTACAACTGCACTAATTAAGGAAAAGGAGACTCCTGTGATGGGAGCATTTAGAGATCAGATAAACCAGATCAACCCCACTTGACTATTCTGATACACACAATTAACATTTGTTTGTACTTATTGTTAGTAATCATCACTATGTAGTCAAATAATTAATTGTAAAAATCTTATTCTGATTTTACTATAAGTGTTCAATTCCATGGAAGGGGTGTCATATAGCCAGGGCCAAGAGTTCCAGTCCCTGATGATCTCAGTCCACAAGGTAAAGATGATTGGTTTTGAGAAAGGCATCATTCTTTCTTTACAACCCCCAAAAAATCAATGTTTTCTCCCTTTATATTTGTTTCATTTTCTAGACAGTTCTAAGACATTCATTTGAGCACTGTACTGTGCTGGGGGTGTTACTTCCCCAGGCTACTACATGTGTCTCAGTCTGTTTGTTTCCTGGTTTGTGCTAGAATTTATATGGTGGGGTTTTTTTCTTTTTTAATCTCTTGATAATCTGCTGCTCTTGCTGCCACCACCTCACAGCAAAACAGTCCTTTCTCAGTTTTTCAGGGTGTGTTTAATCACCACTGTCTGATCACCAATGATCAGTTTATTTCTGGGGACTCTGTTTCAACATGTGCTCATATTTTCAAGGTCTTCATTGCTACCCTGTGTTTAAATTGTGCATATACCTGAAAACCTTAGTTCAAGCTCGAGATCACACATAAAGTTCTTGCAGGAAGCTGCTGACACATCTAAGAGAAAGGGACTGGAGTCTGGCACAGTTCATATAAAGCCTGTGACCTGTTCCTAGCAATGCCAACCTCACTTCTACTGGGACACCAGGTA
This sequence comes from Xenops minutus, assembly GCA_035221455.1. NCBI lineage: Eukaryota > Metazoa > Chordata > Aves > Passeriformes > Furnariidae > Xenops > Xenops minutus. The sequence goes on from JAWWEE010000025.1 coordinate 2,360,964, forward strand.
AAAAAATGTTTGTACAATTTATCCCCAGATGTGCAATATAATTGTCCTCATGTTTGAATTCAAAACAAGCTGATATTAATTATATCCTGCTTATGGAGTTTCTGCTTCCAGGGGTGCAGCAGGCTTCCAATTTAGCTACAGAATCTTTGGAAGATTCATTTTCTCTAGAAAGAGCTCTCAGTCTCAAGTGCCTCGTCCAAACATACAAGTGCTCATTACTCTAATGAAGGAACTGTCGCCTTATTTACAATTTACATGACTTCATTCCTCAAGTTGCTCTGTTTGAGTTAGTGGTTTATTCCATTTGTTTTTCAGTGAGTCTTCTATGCTTTCTTTTTAAATGAGCATGAAAATTCAGGGGTGATTGAACAAAACTATTACAGAAAAGAAGGACACTAATCTGGAAAATCTTCAAAGGGCTATCTGTGAATTTAACAGTCTTCAACAGTATAGTTTCATATTTATGGTTTGGAGTGAAATTGCTGATGACAGTTTGTGACACTGGGGACTAAGTAAGCAAGGATAACATTTCACAAATTTGAAAACATGGGTTTTTGTTTTAGGCTGCGTATTCAAAAATAGCCAGGATTTCTAACCTGGTGTTATTCAGAATAAAAAGAGCTCTAAAGGCAGCATTCAAAGCTATGTCCAGCTGTGTGAGGTCCTATCTTAGAAAAGCCTTCCTAAAAATTTTCACAGTGAGAAAAAAACAACTGATTTCTTGAAGTAAATAACTTCTACATAATAGAAATCTTAACTAACACCTACTTCTACCTAATACTGCTTGAAAGTTTTTTTTCCTGAATCAGAGAGCAGGTGCTTTGTTGGTAACAACTCCCTGATTGTATTGCAACACTGAACTATCTACTTCATCTTGTGGCTTCACAGAATTCCTCAGCACTTCTCCGATATGGTCCTTTAAAATGTATTGTCTTAAATTCAGAACTTATTATCACCATCTTAGAACCAAGTTCTGTGCTTTTAAAACATGAAAAGGCAGCTGAAAAAGCCTTGTCTTGTGTGTCTCTCCCCTTTTTAGGATCTTCAGTAAATTATTCAGCACACGGTTGATCAGCACAACCTTATTTGTAACCAACAAATCTCAATCAGAATTTTAGCTGTTCCTTGAGACATTTATTGCATTACTTTAGCTAGTGAAGTTACTTGATCTGAAGTAATCCTCCATACACTCCCTCCCTTTTGGAAAGGGGAAAGAAAAAAAGGCTTTGATCCTTTAGAAGAGAAGAATTAGCATCTCCAAACCATAATTCACTTGTAAAAGCACTCAGCAGAATTGCCCTCAAGGAATGATCTTCTTTGTTGACTGTAGAAGCAACCCGGTCAAGTGCCTTTGGATAATCTTGTGGCATTAAATATACACCCCCCAAAAAGCAGCTTTGAATAACTATTCCACTTTAAGAGATCTACAAATAGAAAGAAGAAATCCTGGCTTTCACAAAGACATAATTAAATAATTGTTTTTACATATAGGAGCTAACTACAGGTTGTTTTTAAATGTTTGCCATACCTATTGAACATCTATTCTCTTTTTGAGGTAGGATTACTACCAAATTTTGAAAGGAAGTTTGAGATCACACAGAAACAAAATTTCCCCCCCCTCTCTTTGGAAAGAACCATTACCTGTGAAACCACAGGGAGCTTGGTGGCTTTTTTGTTCTTAAAACTAAAGTTTCTTCCATTTCCTCTTTCACCTGAAACTCCATTATACCATTAAGGAAGGAAATGAGTGATTCTGTATAGTAGTAGTAATAATGATAATAATGATGATAATAATAATTTAAATAGAATTCAAATATAAAAATAATTCTTCCACCTTGCAGTCAAAAGCTGCTATTTGCCAAAAATCAAGAGCAAGAGTTCTTCCAGCTCACTCATTTTCTCACAGCCTATTTAGGACTGAGCTGCAAGGTAAAGCCTGAGAGGGCTGGTGCTCTTGAGAACTATTTAGTCTGAACTCTTCCTGAAATTATGTTTCTCTCTGACATTGCCACTCTGGAATGATAACTCAGAGCTGAGTATCAGGAGATAACTTTTATTTTCTTCCTTATCCCTCTTCCAAACAGAGAGTTCGGAACCTAAATGATTGCAATCACTTGTGTCTTAAAAGAGGAGCAAACAAATTAATGTCACTCATTCATTTACCAGAATAAGTGGGGAAGAGGAAGGATGATATTTTAGCATCCACCTGATATTTAAGACTACAGCAACAATGCCCTGAGGAACATGGTGGGATTCTTGGGGTGTCCTGCACAGGGCCAGGAGCTGCACTCCATGATCTTGTCAGGTCCCTTCCAATTCAGTATATTCTATAGTTCCATGACCCCCACAACCTACCCCAGACAAAATACTTGACAATAAATTAGGAGTTTAGTCTCGATGCACTGCAAACAAGAAGGAAGGCTTCTGTGCACACAAATTTACTCAGAGGATCCACAACTGACAGCTCTGACAGAACAAGTCATCACCGGGCAAAAGTGGATTAGAAAAAAGGTAGAAAGAACAATAAAGGCCAGCCCTCCTGGCTATTGAGAAAGCATCTCCTTCAATGCAACAAGGAAATCTTAAATACTTTTCCAACTGTAACAATATGGTTTCATCAGGCCCTAGTCCATCTCCCCAGTGCTTTAATGAGGTGCAGAAACTGCAGCACAGTCCCTTAAGTTTTGTGCTGCCCACCACTGAATGATGTGTATTAGTTTCTTGTCTGCTGAGCAATCTGGTCCCTCGAAGTTTTAGATTGTGAGCAGATCTTTGCTATGATGTCCTGTTCTGAGGACAGAGGGGTATGAAGTTCAACCTCCCACTGGCAGCACTTCAAATAGATACTCTGTGGCCCAAGGCAGTTTTTCATATCAGAGGGTGTCTTACTTGTTTACTCCTCTTTAAGTTTTAACTGGTTGAAGGAGATTTTCACATGCTTGAAAAAATCATTCTCTCAAGGTTCAAAAATCTAACAAAGAAAGTTAAATTTTGTAGGAAAAAATCTTGCTATCCTACAAAGAAATATTACAATTTGAGCTACTAATTTCTTAAGATGTAGAACCTCCAAACACTATTCAATAGGTGTTTTCTTTTCTCTCTCTTTTTTGTGATCAAATTATTCTTTTACAATTTTGTTAAAAGCATTTTTTCCACTCCCTCTATCCTCAGGGTTTTGATATGGAATAACCTTCTTTCCTAGTCTGTAGTGCATGAAAAAAAAGCTCAGCTTCCTCTTAAATGCCAAAGTCTTTTGTAAAATACTGTGTTATCCTTTCTGGTTTTAAATTACATGAATGAAAAGTGTGTTAGATAAAGCATTAAAGGGTCAAATTTTAAAGCAAGAAAATGGAGAGGTTAGTAAAATACGTAAGATTTTTAACCTGAATAAAACCAATAAACCCAGCTGACCAATCCTTTAGCTCCCACTGGATTTGGATTTCCAGATCAGCTGTTTTGGATGAAAAAAAAAAAATTAAATGTACGTAAAATTGTGTTTCATTATCAGGATGGGCTCTCCCACACAATACAACCTGGCAGTGTATGCAGTGGGGCTACCATATATTTGCCAACAGTGCTGGACTTCTTAAGCAGGGAACAACAAAAAATTGCAGTTCTGGACCATTTCTCTCACAGTAGCACTCCTGATTTCTTGTAATGTCTGATGTGGTCATTGCCCACAACAGACACATGCAAAGAACAGACAATTTGCTATTAACCTTGTTTGGGTGGAATAGAAATGATACCTGTTAATGCCTCAAGTGTTACATAAGCCTTTTCTTACCCACATTCATAATGAGCCATGATGGTCCTATATTAGCAGAAAGAAATATGATACGATCACAGTGACCTTGCTGGATGTATTTGAAGAAGAAGCCCAGAAACGTAGCAGAAAATGTCTTGTACTGACTGAGGAAAGCATTGTATGTAATAATGCACTTTTCCCAAAACATGCCTGCAAATACAAACTTGCCCCAAGCTTTTATTGTGGCACGTTATGTTTCATTACTGTTAAAAACTAGAGGTTGATGAAAGACCTTGTGATATTTGCCCACTGCATGATCAGATTCCTGTATTATTCCTGTTATTTCATGCTTGTCCTTGTCACACAGAAGACGATCTTGACAGTGTGTGCCCATTTTGAAGTGCTTCTCCTAAGTCGGCAGTCAGCCAGAGAAATGTGAGCTGCCACATCTCAAAGAGCTGAAAATGGTGAAATGAAACATTGATAGTTCAAAAATCAATGTCCTTAACCCTTTCATTTCTCTTCACATTTATAGAAAACCTCCCTTATCTACAACTCTCTCCCACATCTTTCATGTGGTAAAATCTCCAGTTTTTCTCTAATAATTTTTGACATTTTCTCTGAGACTATTTTCTGAGAATAGGGCAATCAGGGCTCTAGAGAAAAAAGGAAAAGTGTGTCATGTATGTAATTTAATATTAAAGGAAACAGTTCAGAAGGACTGTACTGATTATGTGAGCAACTGAAAATGAAACCACTGCAAAATTTCTAGTCTTTTGCACCAGGGGACTGTGGAATGAGATACTTAAAAGTAGGATTTAGGACTCAGTTTGCAGCAGCACATACACGGCCTTGACAATTAGATTTGTGACATTTCCCTATCTTCCACTGAAGTGTTTTTGGCAGAGGCATTATATTGAATATCACACTTCACTGTGGCTTGAGTAAAAGATTTCATTACAGTCCAAGCTTCAGTACACCCCACTGCCAATATAAGGGTAACTATGAGATAAGAAACAGGCCCTGAGAAGCTGCAAGAACTTGATTCTACAGAGCCTTGAAGAGAATGAGAAATTGCTAGATAAGTATCTGTCAAAAATTACTATAAGGAATGAGAACTTTTCCAGATGGGTTCCTTATGTGCTGTGCCTGGATTTTCAATAGAGATTTTATCAAAAGTATCAAAATACTTTTATCAAGGTATTGGCCCATAGGCTTCACCTGAAATGGTTGTCCTGCTTTATTAAGGATAAAATAAACCTCTGCTGTGAGGACAGTCAAAACAGATAAAATACTGCATAGTGCAACAAGTGAGCATCTGCTCACGTGCATTTATATTTTTTACACGTGTAAGAGTACCTGGAGCTGATGGCAGGTGATATAGATATGTGAGATAGGTGAGGAAAGGCTGAGAAAGTTGGGGCTGTTCAGCCCAGAGAAAAGGAGGTTCCATGAAGATCTCAGAGCATCTTCCAGTGTCTGAACTGGCCTATGAGGCAGCCAGCGAGGGAACCTTTATCACAAATTCAGTAATAGGACAAGAAGTAATGGGTTCAAACTGAAAGTGGAGAAATTTAGGTCAGATATACGGAAAAAATTCCTTGTTGAGAGGATGGTGAGAACCTAGCAGAGGCTGCCCAGAGAAGCTGTGGCTGCCCCATCCCTGGGAGTGTTCAAGGCCAGGTTGGAGCAACCTGGTCTAGTGGGAGGTGTCTCTGCCCATGGCAGGGGAATTTGACTAAATGGTCTTTAGAGATCCCTTCCAACACAAACCACTCTGTGATTCTGTTCTATGATTCTATATCTTCATTTAACAATGATACAAGAATTGGCTCAGGTCCCTTCAGTGACTGACTGTTTCAATGCCTCTTGAAACTCTGGAGAGAGACCAGTGAAAGAGGCCAAATGGCAAGAGTTAGAAAACTAGAGGGAAAAGGGCCTGAAATTTGTTCCAGGAAAAAATAAGAAAAGGTAGGTATGGTATGTAAAGAGCAAAAAATATAACTATTGTTTTATGAAAAATAGGTCTTGTCAAATAAGTGCAATACAATTTTTTAATGGATCATTGGCCTGATTTATACAGAAAACTATGCTAACAAAAACCCCAAATCAAATCATATGCCTTAATTTTACACAACAGTGTTGATATATAATAAAGCTGTAACCATAGAATTATCAAATATCCTGAGTTGGAAGGGACCCACAAGGATCATCAAATAAATTTGCTACAAAATGTCTTACAACAGATAGAATGTGGCCAGTGTGAATCTTTCTCTTGGATCTCCTGTGTATCTCCAGGGGAATTCTTATTCAGCAAATGCTGCTAAATTAGTGGTGTAGAAGAAGATTCAAAATTATTTAAGGTAAAACATGCAAATGGCACATACTATCAGAAATGAGACACTTAGATCAGTTATACAGACTAACCTGAACTGGTTTGGAAGATGGAGAGCAACTCAGACAAATCTACTCTATGACATCCAAAGGCATTATCTTATATGATCAAGAATGTAGGTCATGTGTCTGACTAGAGGAATCATATCCATAACAGCCATGTATTGAAAAGGGCTTTGGACTAGTCACTGAACAAGTCCATTGGGAGCTTATGCTCAGTATGTCAGCTGGGATTGTTCCTGGATGTGTAAGAGTTGCCAGGGAAGAATTAGGACAGTGATTGGTGGGGGTTAGGGACTTCTTGGTCTGTGTCAGACACTGGCCACCCAAATTTACAAATGCCTAAAAATTCATGAACCATTAGTTGCCAGGAGGGAAGGAACACAGCTCTTCAAAGCATTTTAATCAGTTTTCTGAAACAGAACTTGGGGTAGGTGGGTTGGTAGGAGAACAGAAGAGAAGCTGACATGATAGGCTTAAACAGGAGGGGTTTGGACAGTGTCTTCATTTAAAATGTGTGTCTGGACAAGGGTAGAAATACACTCTTGCTGAACTTGCCCAGTTCTGACCTTTAGGGGAGCTGGACATGGCCAGGAGAAGGAAGCAAATAAAAAATACAGCAAGATGTAGTCTCCTCCATGCATTTAAAAAAGGACACAGGACTTGTGGTTAAACTAAGTTACCAAAGCAGAGGAAACTGACTTCAGCCAGTTGCATAGGCATGAAGAAACCTGGAATCTTTCAGGATGGGCTCAAGCAAATCTTTATTTGCCTTGTGGGTGGGTGAGTATCAGGTCATCTGTCCCATTTGCCACCACAATCCCACCATTGATTGGCAGCATGTATGGATTCTACAGCCAGACCCATGCCTTTACACAGATCAGGTACCAGCAGGCAAAAGCCCACTGGCACCTACAGTCAACAATATAGATATATATGGTGCAGCATACACATGTCCTTACACAGCCGGGTCAGGGAGCATGGGCAAGTGCCTTTGGGGTTAAAGAGCTCTTAGTACAAACCTCTATGCTGGGCAAGGACAGGACTTTGCAGAACATAATTCCATAGTCTCCCCCGTGGGGTGTGCAGACATCCTGTAGGTGTTTCATTGCATGGTGTAACATCTGCACACACCTACACCTGCAGTTTGCCTGTGACCTATTTATTGTCTCATACAGCTGCACAGTTCTGGCAGACACGGTGGCAGCAGAGCTTCACCACAAAGCTCACTTGCTCTAGGGGTTTTACTCGGGAAGTTAATCAATGCAGAACTAACTGCACCATCAATATTGATCAGGTTGTGAAGGCTTTGGCATTATAGCACTGCAATATCCTGCTACTTCCAGGCTGCTTTACGTTAGCCTGTGTGCATATTAATGACTGAACCTACATGGCTTGACAGGTTCACAGGGGGAGCCCAGCAGTGCACAATAAGGGCCTAAGCAAAGACACTTCATAGGAATTTTAATTTTTTTCTTAGATACAAAAAAACGGAGCAATATAACTCACAGGTCAGCAGTTCCTGCCATGAGCCCAACAGCATATTTTGGCAGCTTTAAGGATATTACAGGCAGTCCATTTGTGAAAGCTTGCTTGACCCAAGGGGCCATTAGTGAGATCTATAAGCACACTAGCCCCTCCCTCTGACTGAAAGTAAGTGCATTTAGTGCCCTGGGTTGACCTGTCACAATGAATCTCTGGTATCTTCTAATGTTGTGAAAGAATTTACTCACATAACGCTCTCAACACTTTCTGGTGAATAAATGTCTCTTTGCTTGTGCTGCTGGTTAGACTCTGACCTGATTTGGCCAGCTGAGACCTATCTTTGTATGTGTGAAGGGAGCCAGAGGATAAAACAGAACTAGTTTCACCTTTTTGTGTCATTTGCTTCCTGAGAACAGAGAGAGATACTCATGCCTGCCATTTTCAGTGCAATCAACCTTCAGGGTAAGATGCAGCTCTTCAGGATTACATTTATATTGTGACTGCACTGAAGTAGATTAACAAGAGATTGTTACATGTGGCTTTGGAAAGATCAAGGTAGCTTTTGTGATGCTTGGTGGCAGCTTAAATTCCTACAAAGAACCTTCTGAGTCTACAAGTAGCTGGACTAACACAATTTACACACCCTTGGGGGTAGGCAGATCCTCTTTATTGTGTAAACACCCTTCAGGAGCTTTGTGGATCATTTCCTCAAATGTCAGTACCTAAATGTTGTCTAATCTCCTTTTAAGCATCTAAGAAGACAAGCAGATTTTAGGCTAGATTTTTTCATTATTTTAGGCTTGTCTCTTATCTAACATGCACCGCAGGTAATTTCCACACTGAAGGTAGGGAGGTGAGAGCAAGTTCAGCAAAGTTAAGCCCCTTCATCCTGTCACTATGTGACCCTGGTGGTGGATGAAGCTGCTCACAGTCGGGGTTCATAGCGTCTGGGAAGAGCCAGGTTGGCAATGAGGCTTTAGGCAGGTCCTGAGCCTCTTTTGCCAGCCCATGAAATGAGGTCATGGGTCCTGATTGAGCCTAAGGCTGTTTGCACCGTAATTGATGAAGACAAAGGTAAACACTAGTTTAAAAGTCAGTAAAGGCTTTAACAGTATAGATAATTTGGGGGTAGGAATGGGGATGTCTGAAAGGCCTTAAGTCCTTGGGTACAGAATTGATTTGATTTGTAATTGCTTAGCACACCATTTCACACCTGAAAGACTTCAGATAAGATTCTTTAAACACCTACAGAAGGAAGTTCTTCAAGGTAAGGAGTAATTCATGCCTTCCTGGAGAAGGGCTGTGATACACTGGGGTCTTAGGACAGAGGATTGCATCTACACACATTTTTAGTTTGACTTCCCCCAGAACCACACACATTGTTTTCACTGAGGCTGGACTGAATGGAATTGTGAGTCACACAAAAGCTGAAGGATTTATCTAACAGGAAAACTATTGCAGAATTAAAAGTCCAGGGTGGCTGTGACTGATGTGTTTTAACAATTACCATGTCTTGTCAGGCTTCTTGTGCGGTGCCATTCCTGTAATTAATGGGCAAGGACTTTCTACTTCCTCTCAGTGCAGCTCAAGTGGTGCCAAGACACTTGAAGTGTCCATAAAATATTGTCAAAAGAGCTGGAATAGGGGTGCCAGGACCAGCTCTAATGTTATCCCATCTCAATGCTGAAGCCTGAAATCATGTGTAATGCCCCAGCACTGCTGCACTACCCACTGCTGAACCCACAGGGAATCCTTCAGGGTCTCACACTTGCTAAGAGATTCATATCTGACTCCTGCTGGTGGCATGGTCAGCTTTCACCTAACACTAAGCCCCATAAGTGTGCCCAACACCTCATTTATGTGCCTCATTGCCACAGAATGCCTGTAGGATAATGTTTCCCACATGATAGCATAAATGGGGTTATCCCTTCATGACATGTCCCAGTTCTCACCTGTCCCCCCCACCATAATGAAGCAACAAAGAGTAAGAGTGACAATAGACTTAGGGATGCTCTGTTTGATATGAAGACCAGCTTAATACCTGCAATTATTTGTCAGTGCCCTGGTTTTAAAATCTGCTTTTGAAGCCCTAGCATGTTTGTTTTGTAATACGCTCCAGACATCAGTTCTTAAACATGGATGAGTCACTTGCTCTCCTTTTGCAGACAACAGTGATGTAGCTCTGGGCACCACTGGCAGGCAAACATTTTAGTCTTTTCAAGCTGCGTGGTTTCTGAGAGATGTTTACTTCCCTACATCTCTGTCATCTTTTGATGTTAATACCTGTGTCAGAGTGATTGCATAGAGGCAACACTGGGATATGAAAGGATATCCATGGTGCACTGTAAGATATGCTCCTCTCACCGTCTGAGAGACAATCCTGTGGTAATTCATGCTGAAGGTTTCATTCTTTAGTTCTCTAAGCCAGCCAAAGACACCTGAATTACAAATATTCTAGAAGCAGGTACCTAATATAACCATAGTAGAATCACTTGAAAAAATCAGATTTGCATAATATCTAAGCAGCACCACCACTGACAGTAGGTGTTGCAGTATTCTGTACAACATAACCAGGTCCCAGATTTTTATATATGGAATCCACATAAATCATGGAATGGTTTGGGTTGGAAAGAAGCTTAAAGACCATCTGGGTCCAGCCCCCTGCCATGGGCAGGGACACCTTCCACTATTCCAGGTTGCTCCAAGGCCTGTCCAACCCAGCCTTGGACATTCCAGGAATGGAGCAGCCACACCTTCTATGGGCAACCTGTGACAGGGCCTGCACACCCTGGGCTCAATCAAAGAAGAATTTCTTTCTAATATCTAACCTAACCCCACTCTCTTTCAGTTTGGAGCCAGTGCCCCTTGCCCTGTCACTCCAGGCCCTTGTAAATAGTCTCTCTCCATCTTTGCTGTCAGCTCCCTCAGGTACTTAAAGGCCACAATTAGGTCACCCTGAAACCTTCTCTTCTCCAGGCTGAACAATCCCAATTCTCTCAGTCTTTCCTCACAGCAGAGCTGCTACATCTCTCTGATCGTCTTGGACTCATTCCAACAGCTCCATGTCCTTCCTGTGCTGGGACCCCAGGGCTGGAGGCAGCTCTGCAGGTGGGGTCTCACCTGAGTGGGGCAGAGGGCCAGAATCCCCTCCTTTGACCTAATGGTCATCCTGCTTTGGATGCAGCCCATGACACAGGTTGGCTTTCTGTATAAATGCTTGCACACACACCTGCAAACGCAGAGAAGTGTCACTGGATCCTCTAGGGAGGAATAGAGGCTACAGGGAGGAGAAAGAACCCAGGAGAGTAGAGAGTGCAGCGTCCCCATATAAAGAGCTAATGGAAAACGAATGTATATGCCATCAATATTGATTTCATACTATGCTAGTTTAGTCTTCACAGGGTTAGTAAAATGTGTTAAAGTATTTATTTTGCTATAGCTGTGCTATTGCATTCTCTGTCTGTTCACCTTTGTTGTGGCCAAGCAGCTGCTCAGGCATGTGTGAGCATCATGCAAATTCTGATCCATTCCAGAACAAAGACCTTCACAACCACGAGTTATTATTGCAGTGTTTGGAGTCCTCAGCCCATCCTACGCTTGCCAGGGTATGGATGTGCTGCATGTATATTAAACTATGTGTGATATCAAAATATTGATCAGCTGTTACTCCTTTCTCCTTCAGAGATGGGAAGGAACAAACCAAAGCACTTCAGTGTACATTTACTCACCAAAGCCCAACTTTTGATCAAAGTGATACTTCTGTATATTTAGAGGAGCCTTAACAGAACTCTTGGCACGCTCTTTAAAAAGTGTGTCTGTCAAGGAACAGCCAGGAGTTTCCAAGCAATCAAATAACAGGAAAACTGAGGAACCTGCTCATGTTTTAGGACTCAAATGAGGATAATGGCTCAGCTCCTTGATCAATACTTGTCTTACATGAGATCCACAAAACTGCTGCTAGGGGGGAATGGGATAAGGAAGGCAAATTCTACATAGTTTATTTTACCCAGTTGTTTACACAAACTGTTGTTGAAATGCATCAAATGAGTGAAGAAGAAGGGGAAATAAAGAGAATCCTAAAAGATATTAAAACTGCCTGAAGATTACTCCATAATGGTTCTCCATATATGAAATTTGGAAAGTGCATTTTGGGTTCTATGTGCTCCCCCTTATGTAAGATGATTCGAAAACTTTAACTGGATCCCCTCCTATGATGTGCAATGACCCAAGTACTGAGTAGAAAGAAACTGCACGAGACTATGCCTTAGAAGCCTAATGTCAAATGAGATTTCCTTTTAATGACAGGATGTAATTAATATACAACATAACTCAGGTTTATTGTTATAAAAGCCCAATAGTTTTGATCACGGATCTTGTATGCATAGAAACCAGACTTCCAAAGACAATATGCTCACAGAAAGTATCTGTGGATTCTGAGAGAAAGAAACTGTTGAAGTAGGAAAAAGGCCCCAAAATTGTAATGCCCTAGTCAATAAACTCTGTGTTTATTTTGTCTTGCTCATTTCATGGTCAGCAGTAGGATAAAAGAAATATTGATTTCTTAATTTGTGGAGATCTTGGCCTACTCTGGTTCTCAATTCCCATTGTTGTGGGGTGTTCAAACAGCATCCCCTAAAACTGGGGCAGAATGTGCAAATGCCACCCCCACCCACTCCTGGTTCTCCAAATATGCTTCATGCCACGGGTTTATCCTCCTCCTGGACAACCAAAATCAGGGATGCCAATGATATAATTTGCGTATTACTTATGAAATAGCCAAATTTCACTGTAGACATCTCAGCATTCCAGTTGTGCTAGAGGGTTCAAATTAGGAAAAGTCTTTTAAAAATCTGGTCAGGTGTCTGATTTGGTCTTCAAAAAACACAGTGAATCTGTGGAATGTATATCCTACTAGTGCAATCCAGCCTCTTTTTAAACAATTCCAGCAAAAGCTTCTCCTCTGCTCTGAGAGTTTTTTCTCTGCTCTATCAGCTCTCCATACTGGAATTATTATCTTCAGATACTCTGCTTTTGTCTTACAAAACATCTGGTCCCCCAGCAGTAAGAACCTGCATCAAAGGCAGCATTGGCACATGTAATTTTGTGTTCAAACCAGCAAATTGCAGACATACCGCAGCTCTTGGTTCATTCTGACAGCTGCAAGCTTTGGAAAACCTGCTGTGTATGACCACTGATGAAAAATGAATGAATCAGATTGGCTTGCATAGGGGAAAATGCAAGCACTCGGAAGAAAAGCAAATATTCAATTAAAATCTAAAAATAATCAAATGTTAAAGATTCCTGTAAGAATTAAATCTTTGTCCTGGATTTTTGCCAGAGGCATTGAGAGAATCACTTTATGATGAGTATAAAGCAACTGTATCTTTCTGTGTGTTTAAGTTACCACTGTAACTCCAGCTGATGAACGTTTTGGGAGCTGTTGGATTAGTCACCAAATGAAAAAATACCAAAGTACATCTAAAATGTACTTGCATAGCATGTTTGCATAAAAGAACAGTTCCCTCCCCAAAGCTTAGGTTTGTCTAGCCTTTAAAAGTGATTCAAGGATTCTCTTTCTCAAGTAGCACCTTTTTATTGTCAGTAAAACAAGACTGGTAGAAAAAGAAAACTCTAAATAGATCACATGAGGCCATTGGTGGTTCATGCTTTGAGATATGACTTCTTTTATTAGAGTTTTTCTGTGATGTTTTAAGACTTGCTGCAGGTTCTTAAAAATGAATAGGAATTGTTCTATTCTGAACTGTCAGCAGTTTGGAAACTTAAAACATCCAGGACATGTCTCAAGAAATCCCATTGTTCTCTTTGATCCTAGATTAAAGGGCCTGTTAGAAATTTCAGAGCTATGTAGTTTCTTACACAGTTCCAATTAACACGACACTTGAGCTTTATTCTGTGAATGTACAATAATGTAGAAAATGCCTTGGAATTCCCTCATCAGATATATTCTATTTAAAAGTACATGTGTTGGTTTTATATCAACATCCTCAGCCACATTCAATACTCCATTTATACCCTTAGGTTTAATTCACAGAACTTCAGCTTCACAGATTCTTACCAATAAATCCCAAAATGCATGCATGGCTTGGTTTAAGAAAGATATTTTACTTGTGTTTCATACACAAAAGAACTGATAATCAACGGTGGCTTAAAAAAATTAACACTACTGCACTTTTTCACAAGTGTACAAAAAAGAAATAATGAATTTACATTCAACGGTAAAGCTTAAAGTCCACTCTAATAATAGTTGCATTGACATTCACATACACAAGCACAGAATAAATATTTCAGGATTCTTATAAGAGCATACAGCATACATACAGTACTTGAATTTTACATAGGGAGTGTTAGTAGGGTCATAAATTCATAATCTCATAGAAAAGTTAAACTAAAATCAGAAAAGGTTGTGTGGGAGGTAACACCAAGGTACTGCACAGAGCTAGCAGGTTAATAAATCCATTTGTGTGAGGAGTTTGCTTCTGCTTCTTCATATTAGAACAGTTTGTTTGCAAAGGTGTATTCAAAGTGCAGATTAATGCAAAAAAAAAAGAGAAGATATTCTTGTATTTATTAATACATGCAAGAGGCAGCCCCCAAATCACCCGACAGAATAAAGCTGTTACTGGCAAGTGGCCGATATAATACAGATGTTTCAGGCAATATTTCTAAAGCACTTTAATAGCAGCAATTGTAATTTATAATGGCTCTAGATTGACTTCTGTTTGGGTTAAAGGGCATCATATTTCTTTAACATTTACAGCTATATTTCTTTATAAATAAATATCTCAAATAACAAATAGCATAGTTAACGTTTCTTTTTTCTCTCTTTTGCATAAGTGTCGTGGAAAAACTCTGACCTTTTCAGAGACATAATGTGCAAAATAATGTTAGAGTGGAAACAGGGACACAGAGCATCACAGTTACATTCCTGGGATGTCAGCCCAGCCCTTCTTACACTCTGAGGGCTGGTCTTGCCAGGGTAATGCAGGGCTTTAAGGGACAATTTTCCCAATGGCTTGCTTGGTAAATAGATATAATTTATGGTCTCTAAAAGAGCTGTAAATGTGAGGTTTCAATTGAAGCAGTGTGTACAATACGTCATGTATAGGACTCAGTATTTCCACACAGTGACTTCTCAAGATTTGACAAGTCTGCTCAACTCCTTTCAGATATTTTCTCCCCAGCCTGAACATCTTTGAACATTTGTGTTCATTAGGTGTTTCCCCTGTTGCATATTTACCAGCTTTTCTTGCATTTTGTATTCTGATCTCATATCACCTAGCTGACATCTGCACACAAATATTTCCAATCAGATAGAGGGTGCACAACATTAAAACTTTTAAACCTGTCCTGTAAGTGTCATCAAGACAGGAGCACAGGAACCACAGTGCAGAGTCCAACCTCTCACTGGCTGTACTGTGAAGATTCTCCTTTTCGGCGTAGGAGAAAGGAAACTTGTGTCTGCTTTTTAGATTCTGAAAACAAGCCAGAGTGGAGAAAAAGAGTTAACACCAGACTTAATAAAGCTTTCAAGACAAAACCTGTTAAGCAATTCAGACAGACACTGTGAATTTCCTGCTGATTTTCTCAAGTCTGTACATACAGGAAATTTTTTTAACAGTAGGAAGAAGTTGGGAGTTGCTACATAGGAGAAATCTGCCATTATTACAAAAACTGGCTAAGTGGGTTCTTTCAGTATAACCCCCTCACTGGTCACTGTTCTCAGTGGTGCTGTTGCCCTTTTCTTTTTTCTCCTGAGTCTTGTTTCCCTTCTTCTTTTTCTTCTTTTTCTTGGTCTCTTCCTTCTTGCCAAAGGTTATGAAGTCACTTTTGTCAATTTGGCTGTTTGGTGGCTCCTGCCGGATGGAGATGATTGCGGGAGATCCTGGGATAATGAATTTGTCTGGCAACTCACCAGGACCACCTTGTTTGGAATTGCCCGGTCCAAATTTAAAGGTCCAGCTGTTGCTGTTCACACCAGCTCCCACTGGGGGGGACACCTCTCCCGCCTCAGGTTCTGAAAAAGTCAAAACAGCAAGAAAAGCTTAAAGCATCATTAAACACAAGCCCTCGGTGAGCATGAGCTTCCCATTTGAGAGCTCTGGCTTCAGCCTAGAGGGACTCCTAGTTGCCTGGCTGCTCATCTGGGGGTTATCAATGGATCCTGTCCAGGCTGCTCAGTGTTAGCACACGCTGACTCGCTCCATGCACTGCTGAGCCAAACACACTTTGGATCTCAGGTTTTTCCAGTTGTTCTTTATTGTTCTTTTGAAATTGAAGTACATGCAATAAGACATGGCTGTGACGCAGCCCACCGTAGTGTTTTCAGGCAGGAAACACAAGCATGTGTATTGCATGGCAAAAGGATGTCAAGTCTTTTGGGGCAGGGTTAAAAGACTGTCCAGGGTGGGGGGTGTCAGTCTTGACCTTATGCACATCCATGTGGGATATTTTAGCAAACCATCCTCTCAGCTGTGTCCAGGACTCCTCATGGAGGAAAAGAGTGTCTGAAGAGAGGGTGTCAAGAGGATGGACCCAGGCTCTGCTTGATGGTGCTGAGCAATAGGACAAGAGGTAACAGAAACTGATGCCCAGGAAGTTCTGCCTGAACATGAGAAAGAACTTCTGTACTGTGTGAGTGACCACACACTGGAACAGATTGTCCAGAGAGGGTGTGGGGTCTCCCTCACTGAAGATATTCTGGACTCAATCCTGTGCCATGTGCTCTGGGATGGCCCTGCTTGAGCAGGGAGGTGGGAGCAGATGACCCACTGTGGGCCCTTCCAGCCTGAACCATTCTGTGACTCTGTGATTCTGAGTTGGTGCATCCCAGAGAGGAACCTGAGGCCAAGCAGCATGTGCTTGTGTGTTTGTATGTGTGCAATGTGGCTGAGCAGCAGACACAGCCCTAGAGCAAAACCAGGAGAGAACTGAATTGCCTGGGTAGAGATACCACAGGACTCCTTCCATCAGGGTGCACAATCTGGTCTCAGAAATATTCTCTGCCTTCCCAGAATCACAGAATACTGTGGTATTTTTTATAGATCACAATATTTTAAAGAGACAAATATAAATTTCTCTCCCCAGGTTTATGCTTGCACTGTGAAGTAAGTTTTAATTTTACTTCCGTGATTTTGATTAGATTGAGCTAATCAGATTGAAATGTTTGCATATATTGCTCTGACAAGGACAGTTTTACAGCATAATGAATTGCAATAAAATTAGGTTATTCTATGAGAGAAAGTGTTAAAACCTGGCTGTTTTCTCTTAAACTTTGAAAAATTGTTGTCATTTACAGAACTCCCAGTTTTGAATAGGAACAGCATATCTATTTAATATATAATTTTAAGTGTTTAAAGGATTGTGATCAGTGTTTATGCCCTGATGTTAAAGCCCTCAAATCTGATGAAAACATTCTTATCTACATACTAAAAGTGCAGTGTCAAAACACATGACCTCTCACACTTTTAACATTCCCAGTCACTCACAAATCCTTGCAATACCACACAAATAATTCCGATACCACTGATCTAAATCTCCAGCATCATGTATCAGAACTGCCCAGTTGAAGAGGTAAAGATTTTTGGGGTAAGGAAAGAGGTGGGAACTGTGTTGATACAAGGATAAATTGGAAAATCATTTGAGAGGGACTCCATGTGCCTTGGAAGAGGAGGGAATGGCACTGAAAGGAGAAGCAGAAATGTCTCCTGCTGGTGAAAGAGGTCAAGGAAGAGAAACCAAAACAGACAATTTACAGGGAGATCTCCAATGTTCTGCCAGTAAACATCAGCTACTGACTGCTCTGTACCCCTGTAGCAGTAATGAAGGATCCTGCATCTACTTCAGCAGCCATTTCATTAAATGAACAGCATCTGCTGTATTTCTTATTCTTTAATGATTCTTATTCTTCTTCTGTATTGTTGTATGGACAATTCTCTAGTTTATGAAATAAACCGTGCGTTGTGCATGCAGACATAAGGCTCTCCTGGTTGAAAAGCTAAAAAAGCACATTCTGCTTCTTGACAACCTTTCTCCTGTCTGGCAGCAAAATAAACATGTCTGGGGAGCATGATTCCTTTTTTTAAGCTTTTCTATACTTACTCAATAGGTCCATATTACAGAGTCAAAGAAATGTGTATACACAACATACTGGAACTCTCTCTGAGACCATCTCTGTAACAGGTTTGGCACAGGGAATCTTTGGCATCTCTGAACTTCCATGGCACATGGAGGCGACGTGACTGCTTTTACAATGTGATATTTAGTCAAGAACTAGAGGAGACTGTATACTTCTTTTCACCCTAAGATTGTAATTTAATGATGAAGAAGCTTTGACTTTCAGTTTGTATTCATTTCAGGAAGTGCTGAAGTTTTTCGAGTGACTTTAACCTGCCTATCCTCAAATATATTTGGAAGTTATTATTTATATGAAATATAAATAATATTTATATTATTAGTTATAACTTTTCTGTAAATTTCCTGCAGTCTTATCCAGCAACTTTAGATTTTTTTGCATGTCTCCTGCTAGTAACAGCAGTGTCTTAGAAAGTCCTTTCATATTAAATGCGTTAATATGAACCAGATTTCAATTCTGCTTAACAAATTGTTTTGCTCAGGTACCATCTATATTGCTGAAATGACAAATTACAAGGGTAAATTTGTGTGTCTTGGCCTTTTTCCAAATTATTAATCAATTGTCATTCTACAGCAATAAAAAAATGTGAGCTTTTATATTGTGCCTAATAAACTAAGCCCTATTTGACAAATAAATCCTTTCTTTTTTCCCAACAAGCCCATATAACATTAATTCCAAACAACATTGGCCCAGACCCAATGCTCTTTTTCTTTCCTGGCAGGAAAAAGACTGCTGAAGGTGACCTCAAATCATGTTCAACCCACCCTTGCTCTGGTTGGGGAGAAGCCTGCAGCACTGAGTAGCAGAAAAATTCCCTTGACGAGTACAGTGTGACAAGACTCTGTGGACTACAGGGCCACCACTGTGCTGAAATGGCACAGTGTGTGGCTGTGCCATTTTTATGTGAGCATAGAATCACAGACTCATAGAATAGTCTGGACTGGAATGGATATAAAGGTCACCCAGTTCCACCCCCTGCCATGGGCAGGGACACCTCCTATTAGCCCAGGTTGCTCAGAGCTCCATCCAGCCTGGCCTTGGACATTTCCAGAGATGGGGCAGCCACAGCTTCTCTGGGCAACCTGTGCCAGGGCCTGCCCACCCTCACAGGGGAGAATTTCTTCCCAATATCCCATCTAACCCTGCCCTCTGGCAGTCTGAAGCCATTCCCCCTTGTCCTGTCACTCCAGGCCCTTGTCCAAAGTCTCCATCTCCCTTAGCTCCCTTCAGGTACTGAAAAGTTGCAGTTACATCACTCCAAAGCTTTCTCTTCTCCAGGCTGAGTAATTCAAATTCTCTCACCCTTTCCTCATAGGAGAGGTGCTCCAGCCCTCTAATCAGCTTGTTAGGCTTGACACAAGACATAAGACAATGACAGAGACTTATCCATTTTACCACAAAAATACAGTAATGTGCAAGAACCCAGTGTATCCCTAAGGTAAAGTATCTCCTGCATGAAACCTCTTGCCAGACTAGTCAGGTGCACATACACATCTGCATTACTGAAATCTAATTCAGAGCAGGATACTGACTCTTTAATCTGGTTCTGCCTAGACAAATCCACTCACTAAATGAAGTCAGCAATATTTGCCACAAAACCATCTGCCATCATGTATCCAAACACAACAAACCCATCACACCTAGCCTGGAATCAGGGTTCTGTCAGACTTTGGGGGTTTATTTCCCTTTCTGTGTTGTTTTCTCCCAGACCCTGAATGTTTGTTGTCCATACAAACTAAGCATTTTAATACTCCTTAATACTCACTAAGCCAAAGGAAACTAATTATCCTTACAGCTGTGTGGAGAGCTCACATACAAAAAGATAGAGATAGACAGAACCTAATGAGTTAATAGCCATCATTTCCTAAGAGTGGGGCTTCACCAGTCTGCGTGATTTACCTGATAACATGTGTGTTTATCTGTATTGGCAAGCTGGAAGGTCACAGTTCAGCTGTACTAACAATGTAGTATGTTTAGGCATTTCAGATCAAGGACAAATGTCATCTACTACCTATTTTCAAAGCTTCCTGAAACATCTCTTCTGTTTCTAATCAGCAGGAATTCAACAACAAAAGCTTTCCACTTACGTGCTATTTTACATTTAATGGGATGAGTTGTCCTACTCTTGCACATATTCTGGGTCTTATTGAATGCTTCAAAGTTGTTTATTAAACTTAGAGGAAAATCTAAATAAAGCAAACCCATCAGTTATATTCATAACACTTAATTTAAAACATTATACTTATTTTCTTCCTACAGCACAGAGAGAGGATTGCCAGTGTTCTACATAAAAGTTCAGAGTCCGGTCAGTTACTGGTGTAAATCATAAGATTACTTTGGAGATTGCCCCTTCACTTTATTCTCAAGGAATATGGCAGATTTCATGTTCAATGACCAAATAATTAATTTTTAAAATGCCTGCATGCAGCAGAACCCAAAATCTAGGCTGCACCTGCAGGTCCTGATGCTTCTTTGCCTGTGTGTCTGCAAGCTAAAATGGGAAATGAACTTTTCACCCCTTCCATTTTCTACTCTCATCCAAATACAATTGTCTCAGTAGACTTTAAATGGAACCCAGAGCAGCAGAGACTCTGCACTCATGTAAATGACATATTTAGATGGCATGAAATGACTTCTAGGCTGTCTTTCAAAATGCTTCTTTTTCTATCCCGTGACTGCTGTCTGAACTGCACAGGCAGATTTACACATTAAAAAACCCCAAACACATCCTAAAACCACCTATCTGAAAACTTGAGGGAGTAGGGTATGGTGTATAGCTACTTTATTTTTCTCTTCCAGAAGCACGTACTGATTGTGTGCTGTAGACCTCTACCTCTCACAGGACTTGCAAAACATAGAAAACTTGGTCAGCAGGTACTTGTTCAACAAGCCCTAATTATTCTGAAAGCACCTCATTTCCTACACATTGTCTGATAGAAAGTGCCTTGTCTGCCCAGAGAAGCTGTGGCTGCCCCATCCCTGGGAGTGTCCAAGGCCAGGTTCAAGAGGGAGTGGAGCAACCTGGGCTAGTGGAAGGTGTCCCTGCCCATGGCAGGGGCGTTGGAACAAGGCGTGCTTTAAGGTTCCTTCTAATCCAAACCATTCCATGATTTATGTGGGTGTCATAGACTCCAAGATTCCATAAAAGGAGCAGGTTGCAGGTAGGCTGTGTCACCTCACTGAGCACCAAGCTCCTCACTTGCATGCTCCAGGCAGTCCTGCTCTCAGCAAAGTGCTTTTCAGTGTGCAGGGAGCCCAGGTATCTTCTAAAAGGAACAGGTCCCCTAAAATTTAGCCTGTATCAGCTGTAGGCACCTTCATTTTTTTTTTTCTTAGAGGTCCTAGAGATCTAAATTCAGCAACCAAAACATCCACTGTCTAATTTAACTCTTGCTACAGTATATAAAGAGAGGCAGGCACCCTCAGAAGGCAGTTCAACCCACCTAGCTTAAATGTCTGGGTTTGGATACGCTGAATTTACTTTGTTCCTCTCCTCTCTCTGCTGGAGCTGTATTACCTTTGCTTCCTTACAGATAAAGCCCAGCCAGAAAATTTATACTAGACAGCTAACTTTTGGATGGCTACTGAAAAAGGAGCTGAATTCTACCCTCAGGGGCAAGCTAAGCAGCACCATGGCTTGGGGGTTGTTGTACTAATGGCCATGCCAGAGTGTTTAAAAAAAAAAAAAAAAGATGATTGAAACTAATCTCTTTAACAGTGACAGCCACAAAAAATCCTGTGCAACTGTTTGCAAGATGAGGCCACTTTCTCAGCCCTAATCCTTTCACGGGGTTTTCATTTGGGCAAGCATCGGCACCTTCTGCTCAGAAATACCTGAGAGAGCTCAGCCATATCGTTAAGGTTGCACCACTTTCACCCCTTTAAAGGTCACATTTTAGTTATGACAGCAAAGACACCAGTACAGCTTAGAACCTGTGCTGCAGAACTCCAAAGTACAGGGCTGTCACTGAGATTTCAGGTGCTGTCTTTTCAGATGCAGAATTTGCAGCTTCACTCAGTGGAAGGGCTGGCTTTCATCAGCTCGTAAAACCATCCGAGCTGAGAAGTGATACTGAGTGATGGGTACAAACAGTCTGAAATCGAGATGTCTTCTGAATTTGGGGCAAAATGTCTGCTCATGGAACACGTCATCACTCAGCCCACGAATCGATATCCCATCAGTCTGAGCTAAGCCTGTAATTTCCATCTAACTGACATTTTCCTCTCTTTTGGGCAGGCCACGTGTTGGGGTTTTTTTCTGTCCCTGTATAGCCCCACGGCACCAATCTGGTGTTTACTGGGAACAGGTGGTGCTCACTTCCCATAATACGAGCTGCCCATATAATCTGAGAGTCATGTACATCATCTCTACCTCCTATGTCTCTGCTGCTTTCTTAAAGAACCTTTGTCAGAAGAAGGCTAACTCATGTTAGAACAGATGTGCCCCTGCTCAAGGGGGAGAAGAGGAAAGCATTTCTCTGCAGCTCTGTCTCCCTACAGAGACATTTTTGACTGTGACATGCTCAGCCAAGACAGCAACTTGGTTTTGCTCTGTTCCACCCCTCCCCACTCACCACTTTGCCCCTGTACTTAAAAATTTTGTGGCTCGTGGACTAAGAAAATCATTTAGATAAAAGCTTTCAATCAAAATTTCTATTAATATTAAAGGAAATGTTCTTCAATGTGTTTTTTTCTAGACAGCAGGACATGCCGACTAAAGCCACTGTGAGACTCAGAATACCCCATCATTAATCACAGTCCCTTCTGTCCGCAGGTCAAAGTAGCAAAACACATTAATTAAATGAATTTATTTAAAACTGAGATCAGGCAATAAGCAGGAAGCAAATTGCAGAGAAAGCTAGTCATTAACCTGATTTCTCTCTTCCCTGCCTCCTCTGCTGATGCTGTCCTGACTGCAGCCTCTGCCTCTGGCAGGCTTAATGAATATTCACCATGATAAAGAGGCTG
Source organism: Xenops minutus (assembly GCA_035221455.1). NCBI lineage: Eukaryota > Metazoa > Chordata > Aves > Passeriformes > Furnariidae > Xenops > Xenops minutus. The sequence continues at coordinate 2,383,709 of JAWWEE010000025.1, forward strand.
ACATTCTGCACTGATTCTGAAACAGCACATCCAATGCAAACAGCGTGCTCTGAAAAACCCTCTCTGTGTCATTTGGAGGATCTCTGCGGATGTTCTGGCTTCACTGATCATCTCTAGGCTTTTTTGGGATTAAAATGCCCATTTAATCTTTCTTTCTTTTTTTTTTCCCTCCTGAAAAACAGAACAAATTAACCGCCCCCAACAAACCAGCAAAAAAAAGAGCAAATAAAAATCTGTCATCAGCATGATAAAATGACAGATATAGAACTGAAAGACAGAGAAATGATTCAGTCAGAATGAAATTGAACCACTTTAACTATCACTCTGCCAAACAATCCAAACCATCTCTAATGGCTGACTGTGTCAATTTGGAGTCTTAATGAAACACCCAAATAATTCTCACTCTCTTCCCTCCCATCTGTTTGACCTGTTCTGCATTAATGAATCAGAGAAGACAGAAGGAATGAACCAAATGAAAACTTCTTCCAGCCAAGGAGCCTGTAGCTTTAATCCAGTGTTTGGATTTAAAGTCAATATTATTAAAGAGGGTAATTATAGCACATATGTTGTGGCAGATTTGTAACCCCCCACTGCTCTGACATCCAGGCACAAAGCAGGGGGTGGACATGGAGTTCACTTCCAGCTCACTCCCAGGCTACTGTCCATGCTGACACTGACAATTAATTTAAATAGAGATTATTTACCTCGTTATAAGAAACCAATCTTACACGGCTGTGTATTAAAGTAATTGTCTCAGCTACCAAATATCTCTGCCAGCATATTCTGAGTTATGTGAAAGCAAAATTTGATTTGCTTGCTACCACAGCCTGTTGTGGCCAGAGCACAACAAAAGGTAAATGGCTTCTCACAGATGCTGAAGAAGCAAACAGAGCAGCTCCTCTCACATTTTTTCACTAAAAGAGGCTTTTCCTCCCATAGAAATATCAACCTTCCCAGATAATATCCTTCTAGTGCTGTACTTGTGCCCAGTATTGCACCCACAGGTAGAATTTGCCTTGGAAAACACCAATTTTAACCCTCTCCTCAGCAAATTGAGGGCTAATCTGCTGCATCACTGAGACAGCATGTGCACACAGCCAGGATGCTCCTCGTCACTGTTTCAGCTCTAGTTGAATGTTGGATTGGCAGCATTTGAAAGTTAGGAGCTCATGCAGAATCATTAGGGAGAGATTAGTCCTGCAATATAAGATAGATATATATTTTATTTGAACATTTCCCTACGTCTGCAGGCTCGCAGTGGCCATTTTTAAGAGTTCATAGCTGAAAACAGAAAAAAAAAAAAAGCCAAACCAAAACCAAACCAAAGCAAACAAGCCCTCACCAAACAAACAAACAAAAAACCTCAAGTAAAACAAACCTCAAACCAACCAAACAAAAACCCCTGACATTATTTTCATCTTATAAATGTGCTGTTAATACAGTGTGGGCAGTTAAAGCACCAGCCTTTCTGCCCTCGTTTCAATGCAAACGCTAAGATAAAGAGCAGTGAGTAGCAAAGGAAATTGAATTTGGGGTTGGGGGGACTGCTCTGCCCCTGAGTACTCGGGAAGGGAGAGGGGAGGGCTGGAGTGGGTAGTGGCTGGGGACAATGTTCCCCTGAGGACCTGTGGTGGGTTGGTCTGGCTGCCATCTGCCCTACCTCCACCAAAGAAAAGGCTTTGCTTTGCCTTCCTGTCAAACCAGGTGCTATGTAGCCTAAATGCCCTAATTAAATGTCCTTAAATGCCCTAAACTGAATGATTATAGAGCAGCGAGCAGCTACCCAGACCTCTGCTGAAGGCTCAATTTAGGACTGCTAGGTGACACATCCCAAAAACGTGGACTTTGAGGCAGATCTTTAAAAACTGGGACGTCTGCTTTGTGGCTCAAATCTCCCTCTGGATGTGACCAGGAGAGGGATGGCAGTGTAACTGCTTCCAGGAGGCTGGTGCTGTGGGTGGGGGCTGTCTCTGTTACATAAGGACATGAAATATTGCAAAGAAAGCAAAAGTCATTGCAGAAAACAAAGCTCTGAATGTCGGGAAGATGAAACAGACCTGGGCACTGCTTAGTCTGTGTTATGGAAAGCCAATTCTAGTTACTGTGTTCTGTCAAACATAAAAATAATTTGACTCTTACATACAAGCCTTTTTATGTGAAAGAAGACAACAGGCTCACAGAGCACCATAAATCCTGCTGTGAAGGTGAAAAGGAGGAAGCATTTCCTGGCTGCTGCTGCTGCTGGAGCCTGTAACAGTACCCTGCAGCCAACCAGCCCCCTCCTGCCTTCACTCTCTGCTAGATGAGCTGCTGAACCGAGGCCAAGAGCACAGACTGCAATCCCAGCCGGCTCCTGCCACTGGAGGCCACTCTGCTTCTATGGGGTGAACAGGATCAGGCTGGGCTCCTGAGTGCAGCCACTGCAGCCACATTCTGCCTCAGCCCCCATCTCGATTGACTGCCCAAAGAAGGAATTTTTCAGGTTACTTAAAGGGAAGGATTAAATGTTCTAGTGTTGGATAGGTTTTTAAAAGGGCATGGAGTGACAGGACAAGAGGGAACGGCTTCCCACTGGCAGAGAGTAGATTTAGATGAGATATTAGGAAAAAAATTCTACTTTGTGAGGGTGGTGAGGCCCTAGCACAGGGAAGTTGTGGATCCCCATCCCTGGAAGTGTTCAAGGCCAGGTTGGACAAGGCTTGGAGCAACTTGGATTAGTGGAAAGTGGCCCTGCCCATGGCAGGGAGTTTGAAACAAAATTATCCTTAAGGTCCTTTCCAACCTAGGCCATTCTGATTCTATGATTTCCTGGGCAGGCTTAGTTTGTTTTTGTTTGTGTCCACCTTGGAGAATGAACACTGCTGAGAGAATTGAGTTTAATTCAGTCCCTGCCGCTTACCCTCAACAAAACTGTTTACCAAGTACCAGCCTCTAAAGCCCTGGAAACCTTCTGCAGGTAATCTTACCTGAGCACAGTCCATATTACTGCTGGTGCACAAAAGGGAAAGAGCCCAGCACAGCTCCCAAACCTCAGTGCTGGAAGGGAACAGAGAATCCCCACTATTTGACTGAGTACAATTAATAGAAAGACAGCAACTATGGAAACTTGAAGCATCAATTTTAGCCTTTCAAGGCAGAATCTAATTTTAACCAACTAATTGGATGCTTGAAGTAGTAGTGAAAGAAAGAGGGACACATTTATGTCAGTGCTCTTGGAGGCAACTATTTTAAACATGAATGAATGTGTGAGCTTCACCACTCAGGATAGTGTAGTAATGGACCAGGGACACATGAGAAATGGTCTTAAAAGATAATTCTGTTTTCTTACTTCATCATCTATGTTTACCTTACAGACTTCAATTATTCCTATTGTCTATGGCTCCCACACCTGCAGCCCAAATCATTGCAATCTCCAGACCAGATGATTATAGGGTAAAGCTTTCTGCTTAGATATTATTAAAAAAAAAACAAACACACAAAGCTTCAGAGAGTGGGAAATGCAGTTCCTTGTCTCTCAGAGGCTGAAGGTGGCTCTGTGTTCTGAACCTCAGACCTGACACCTGTTCCCTGCCTCCCTTTGGCTGTGATCACAAACAAAGGGATAATTTCACTGGTATTTTATGGATGAAACCTGAAACTGGCCTTTTTTCTACCTGCATCATAAAGGGGATGAAACGGTACAATCACTGTTTTGTTTAGTTTGATGTTTTTATCCTCAAGTGGTTTCCTCATTTTAAAAGTGAATATACCATACAGGTACATAAAATCCCTTTGCTGACCTGCTTTGACCAGTTTATCACTAAACCTCTGCAAACTTCTCCTCCTCTGAAAGCCAACTAACTAAACACCAACCAGTATCTATTCTGATGTGGCTGTCAGCCAGCAACCTGCCCTAAAAGAGGTCTGTCACTCTAATACCTTCCACAGGAAGGGGCTGTAAAACTAAAGACATTGCAGATCTCGAAACAGACTTTGGCAGTCAGAGCCTTCTTTCCCTTCCACAATATATATGTCACATTAGCAGCTTCCTATCATCTCCTGTTAGGATCACATCCTATTGCTATTCCTTTTCACTGATATGGGATGAATGGAGCTAATAATATTTTGCATCAGTTAAAAAGGAATCTTAATTAAATGTGATGAGTAAATGCTAATACAGTATGATAAGCCCCCCAGATAAGCATGCTACACAATTTCTCCCTTTTTCAGAATCCTTAAAAACATTCTTTGAGAAGAAAATGGAGGTGACCTTCCAAAGGCTCCCCACATCCCTTCTCCTACTATAGAAATAGGCTTGTTTTTTCAAGTGGTTGCAAGATCCATACTTAGAGGACTTTTTCTTAGGCTGTAAGTAAATCTAGGTATTACGATCATTTAGAGTCCTCTAGGTCTTTAACCCTTTAAAGCACATTTTTTGGTGCTGGTGAGATGAACCAGCCTGACTGCTCTGGAAGCCTGGACGTGTTGTATCATGGAGTCAAGCCTTCTACCTGTTTGTCCTCCCCTGCAGCTAGAAGTGTCTTCTCAAAACTGAGCCATATGGTAAAAAGTTTGTATTAGGTTTTCAAAGGATATGTATAGGTGCAGTTGTGCTGAACTTGATAGATCTCCATGCAGATCTATCAAATACCAAAAACCAGCTCTGGCTGGTTGTTAAATGCCCATTTAAATGTGTTTATGAACCTCCTAACTTGCTCAGTGCTTTATTCTACTTGGTCACATAAATTGAAATCACAAACAGCAGGTGATGTGCTGTAAAGTCCATATAATACTGAAACAAAATTTAACAAGATTAGTTGAGGGGGGGATAATACACAATTAGGGAGTACTAAGGTATGGTTATCTAAGCAAGGCTGAGATCAGAGCTGGCCGTTGCTCTAAATGGATGGTACCACATTGCAACAACCATTTCAACAGTCTTAGACTACTTTCTTAAATATTCATCAGATGGTAAGTATTGAGTCTGGGAGGCTCTTGGGGGCTTGACACTGACATAAAAAGTGTGTAGAGCTATCTCAGTTGATTTTTGATCACTATAGCCTTTCCAGAATAGAGCTCTCATAATCCCAGTTTGGGAGTTAGTAAATTACGTGCTTTATATTTCAATTATTTTTATTTTATTTTTATAGCCCAAATAATGTCTTAAGTGAAGAATTTTTCTCTCAATGGAACAATTGGAGAAATGGCTCAGACTTGTCCTTCCATGTAAAATGTTGTTTTATATTATACTCAGGAACTGCTCATTTGCTAATGAACTCTCTCTCAAGAAAGGCTCAAACAGTTGTAGTAACATATCAAAAACTTATTTATTCAATATCCCTGACATTTTGCTTCTCTGAAGGAAATATTAAAAATGGAAGATCTGGCTTGAAATGAGCAGAGTGATCAAATCTGGAAAATGAATTATTACACACAGATTGTAATGGATGTAAAATGGATGTCTGAGAGCAAAGGGAGGGAAATTAACTTCATTTCCACATTATTGTTTAATGGAGGCTGACTACCCTGATTAAATTTGAGAAAATTCACATTTCTTATAGCTGTGATTCCTTTAAATAAAGAGGCAGGGAGAAAATCAAGGACAAACTGTATATGGATTGATAGCATAGTTATTTTCCTTCCAGGAAATGTGCCATGTGCTCAGGTAACTAGGACAAGCTGTCAAAGGATAGAAACATTTAAAAGATCTTAGTGCTCATAAGGGCTAAAAGGTGATATTATTGCTTCTTGAATCCTTCCCTTCAAAGGGAATTTTAAATCACCATCTGGTGGGACCTACACATAGAATATTTTAAAACTGTCCTAACATAGAATTAAACTTCATACTTTTCTATGTCGTCGTTGTGTGTATTGTATACATACATTCAAATAGAAAATCGAGCAGTTTGTTTTGAACTTCTGTGATAGTTGAGGAGGTGACTCCCTCTCAGTCTTCTCTTCTCTAGGCTAAACAGGAGCAGCTCCTGCAGTCTCTCCTCATAAGAGAGATGCTTCAGTCCCTCAATCATCTTGAGCCTCCACTGGATCCTCTCCAGTAGCTCTCTGGAACTGTGGATATGTGTCTCAGCCTGGTGTATGAGTTTGCCACAGTACCAGCATTTCATTGCAAAGGTGTGAGACCACCAAGAGTCAGAAGGGAAGAACAAAGTCAAAAGAGCTTCATCCTCAGACTGTGCAACCTGAGAGGTCCATAAAGGGGGATTTTTTTTCAGCTATTTCAATATATTTCCTCACTGGAAAAAAAAAAAAGGCAACTTCTGCAGCAAAAAGCAAGTTGCCTGGACAGGAGCAAGAGCTGCCATTCATTAATCTTGATATGCTTTGTCCCACTAAGTGTAAATGGCTGTGATCCTTAAATCACTTCATATGCTCTCTGTGATCCACAACTACAGCACTGAACCTCACTTAAGTGTATTCCCTTTACACCAGACTTGAAGAAGAAATAGCTTGGGGTAGCCAGCAGAAACATGGACCATGACAACAAGGAGAAAAAAAGCTCTATTTATATCTCCTCCTGCTGACACATGGAATAGCACACACTTCATTCAAGCAGACACACAGCTGCTCAGTGGCTGGAATTTCTGCAGCAGCTTAGAGGCTGGAGGAAGTGCAGTCAAAGCACATGTACTCTTTACAGAGGAGGAAGGACAGCAAAAGGATGCTTTAAAATGCTGTGCTTGATCTAGTTCATTCTACTCACCAGGGAGGCACAGAATTCTGAATTTTGTATTCAAAAACATGTGTGCATATTTCCTGAAACCAGCAGGAATATTTAATAACTCTTCTTGTAAAAACAGAATAATCCTGCATGCAGATCTTCCACAAGCAGCTATCGACTATTTTTGTCTCAGCAATTATCCAATTTGCATCTCTAGTGAAACAACTCAGTGAACAGGCAAACAGATTTTTATCTCTGTGCCAGAACAAATCTGTCAGATGCTTAAAGCTGAAAGTGTCAGTCTTCAGGAGGGGACAATACCTGGAGAGAGGACAAATATTTAGGCTCAATAGCACAGAGAAGGACCCTTCATCAGCAACTGTAGTGACGGGACAAGGGGTAATGGCTTCAAACTCATAGAGGGGAAATTTAGGTTAGATACACAGAAATTCCTCCCTGTGAGGGTGGGCAGGCCCTGGCACAGGTTGCCAAGAGGAACTGTGGCTGTGCCATCCCTGGAAGTGTCCAAGGCCAGGTTGGATGGGGATCTGAGCAACCTGGGATAGTGGAAGATGTCCCTGCCCATGGGAGGGTGTGGAATGAGGTGAGTTTTAAGGTCCTTTCCAACCCAAATCATTCTGGGATTCTATGATTCTACTGACATTAGCCATAGAGCCTTGCTTATCTGAGAGAATCAAATAACAGAAAATAATCATGATAGTTTTAGTCTTTTCTTTCTTTTTTGCAGAGGCCAGAGCTTTCCCTTTGACATATATTTTTTAGAGATACAAACACAATTTAAAAAATCGTGAGAAGGAAAACCAACAATACATCAATAAAACAACTGGAACTACTGAAAATAATGTGCTAATTGCTCAGTTGCTCTCTTCAGAGCCTCAGACTTCCACCAAAGTGGTACCAAGTGGTGCCAGGTGGCACTTCTTACTGAGGAAGCTGAGATAAACTCTTTGATCCAAGGCCACAGGAGGAATCTTTTGTTTCTCCTACCACCCAAAGTCTCCTGTTTGCCCAACTATGTCTGCAACTGCACCCAAACCTGCAGAGCTTTCTTAAGGCAAAACCCACCTTTTCCCCCTCCATAAATAACTTAGGAATCAGTTCACACTTCTCTCAAATATCCTTCCTACTCCTTCCCACAGCTTTGATTTCATGCTTGTCTTCAGAAGCCAAAGTGAATCACCCATTTCCTGCCTCCTAATCCTCAACTATCACAAACCTCTGCAGGTTTTCTGCTGCTCCTCCAGGTAATTCTGCTTTGGGCTCAGTAAAAAAAACCCTGCATTAAGATAGAAAAGTGCTGAGCAGGTGGCACTGCCACAGTCTAACACACAGAGAATGGAATCAAGCTTGTTCCCTTGTGGCTGTTGTATTTTAATCCCAATTAAATAATGAAAGTGCATAAACTACAGCCTGGATTTTCTCATGTAGCTTTTTCTACCCATGTGGGAATTTTATGTCTCCAGTCTTTGCAAAGTGGGATCATGTCGTGCCCATTCATTCTGCCAGGTCACTTTAAGTATCAGTAATTTTGTGACAATCTCAGGTTTAACATGGGGACTTAAAAAAAAATAATAATTTTGGCTGCTCATGGACTAGAAAGTGAATAAAAGGAAGTCACCTGAAGCTTAAGTGTTGAGTGTTTGGGATTGGCTGCATAGGACTGACCCAATGCAATTTCATGGTCTGTTTATCCATTCTGTTCTCTACACCATCATGTATTTAATAACAGGTGCTTTCCCTTACCCAGGCATCTGTGACAAACAGAACATGTTATGCATATGCTGCTGCTGCAAAGAAAGCAACCATCTTCATAAATCTAATTCTAGTCAATGAAGAGCTCATGTCTGGGAATCACAGAACGGAGTAATCAATAATCACGGTCTGCAAGACAGAAGAATATCTTCTGATGGTTTTCTTCAAAGCTGTGCAGTCATTTCTGGATTCTTTTTCAGTATTCCAGGATTATGCTCCTTCCCTAAAGGCTGTGTGGACCAACATTGTTATCCTGCATAACTGTATCTGGCACTTGACCTGAATATGTTTCTCCCGATTAGGCAGTGACATTCTCATCTGGAAACTGTGTTTGTACGTTCAAACTGTTGTCTCAGCACAAAGGTGCACCCAAGTTATTCTGAAAACCCAGCTGTGTGACACTGTATCTCAAAAACTTTAGTGATTAGTGTGATTTGGAAGCTTTCACCTCCAGATTCCAGAATGTCCTGCAGCCCACGTCTGTGATGAGTCTCTGTCAAGAGGTGGGAGGACAAACCTCCACAGCACAAATAATTAAATCTTTTCCCCTAACTGATAATATCAGCAGAGAAATGAAAGACTTCTTAATACCTAAATAAGAAATAGCCAGTGGCTGTTAGCCTGGATTCTTCCAGGTCAAAAATGAAACACAGCAGGTCTGCAGAGGAGGTTGAATTTCTGCCCAGCACCTCTAAATAGGAGGCTTCACTGCCAGGTGCAACAATTTGTCCCCTTCATAAGCTCTAAAAGTATCTCAACATCCAAATATTCTCTTTACCTTAATCCATGCTGTATTTTTCTTTATATTTACCATCAGAATTGGGCAGTCTCAGATCACACATCTTGCATGGGAAAACCCTGCAACAGCTGCTTCTTTCAAAGCAAAATCATCTCTTTTCTCCTCTATTCCCCTGCAAAAGTAGTACTTTGTATAAAGACCAGAAAGCAAGTTCTGCTCCACAGGAATATCTATTCACCACTTTCACTCACTATCTAAGCTGACCTTAACTATTAATAAAACATACAAAGTAAGTAGTTGTGCATCCAAAAGTCACAAAATGTTCACAAAAATTAATACTGTGGAATTAACACAGGTCCACATTTTACCAGTAATTACTCTAAAATGCAAAATGGCCAGTTGTCTCATTTTGTGCATGCTACATGATGGCTGCTACAGTTTTTGAAGGCTCAAAGGCTGCTCCAGCATTACATAATCACAGATTTAAACAAAATCAAATCTATAATCCCTAGGGCCTTAGGAAAATCCATGGGAAAGGCGGGGAAGGAAGAAAAAAATAATCATAACTCATGATGTAGAAAAAACAAATAGGAACTCAATTTTTTTTTTTAAACCAGATGACCTTTGACTACTGAAGTCTGTACATGGGACTGGTAATAATGAGTTTTCATGGATCTTCTTAAATACAATGTTTTGCACAGCTCAAAGGAAAGGTTATTGTTGTGAAGCCAAAGTGATAGAGCAAATATTTCATTTCTATTTTCTCCAATTCCCAATATTGAGCTGTACCTCAATAGTAGATGTACAGCCAGTCCAATACAATCTTGTTCACTTTTCCTAGAATCCATCAATATATTACCTAAATCTAAGGCAGCAATATTGAAGTCTGACAAAATGTTAGGGGAAAAAAATTGCTGGGCCTTCCAGGCACTGGGTGTCATTTAGGGAAGACATCAACTAGACTGGGTGATTTACATTCCATAAGTGAGCTAAAAATAGAATTAAAAAAGATACAGGTAATTAGGGTCTCCAATTAGGAGTCTCCTTGTCACAACCTCAGCATTGTATTTCTGGAGAGAACTGCCACTTGCTTGAGCAGCACAGAGCCTCATTTTCCACAGAAAATGCAAGATAAACATGAATGGAAGATTTTCATTCACTACCAGGATTCAAAAGAAAATCTGGGGGTCTCCTACCACAGTAACTGGATAACCTGTTTATTTCAGTACAAACAGAAAACAAGGAGAACTCACAGAGGCCTCACTGACCTTGGTCTAGGGCTGTTCCTAGAACAGGAGATGCAGTGATAGTCTGTGAACTGCACAAACCACAATGGTTCAATGATGCCAGGAGGAAGAGCATGCCAAAATAAGGTTGAAACTCCTGGCCATGAGCACACCTAGTCATCTCTCCAGGGGGAATCAAAGTTCCTGCCCTTGGGAAGGAATCTCCAAGAGCAACAAGGCAACTGTGGACTGGGGAGAATACACAGCACAGATTGTTTCAAGTAGAACAAATATAAATATTCTGTTTTCTGCTCCCTGGTCAGATCTTCGTCTCCTCATTCAAGTCAATGGTAAGGATGCTAAAAGCAATAGCTCAGTGCATGAAAATGATGCTGATTACCTCAAAGCGAGGTACAAGTGTATGAAAACAGCACTGGCACTTCAACAAGATGATAGAATAAGAGAGGAAACTAGAACAAGGTGTTACACGTCTGTGGATTATAGAAAAAAAATGTATGGCCCTGCAGATGGAGATTTCACCAGAAATGAAGGATCAATACATAAGGATCTCCACTATTCTGAGAAATCATCACAAAACCTGGAGCTGTAACCTGTAGTTAAACCACGACAAAAGGTTAATAATGTAGGAAGGAGAGTGGGTACAGGCAGGAACTCTGAATTATTGGTTTTTACTCTTTCAAGAACCTGATCTTGTTGCATTATTGCAAGTTAACAACCTGAAGGGCTTCCTGGATACTGGTAAGAAAACACAGAATTTGAAAAGCAGCTGGTGGCACCATAAACTGCTTACTCTTTTCCTGTCCTTTGGCTTGGACATGTCCATTCAGACTCTGAGTGTCCTGTGGATTAGTGAAGTTTTCATATTTTAGGTTTATTCAGCCTAGCATTTCTTCTGTCTTCTTCAGCTTGTTTGCCTGGCCATATTTTTCTGTCTCAGGGCAGATTTAACGTCAATTAAATACACTGTAAAATTGAATCTGCAATGAAAGGGAGATAATTGACTGCATACTTTCTATGTATTTCTAGGGTATGATTCCATGATTTTTCTCTAGAGCTTACTTTCTTATCCAATAAATGGTAATTCGGTGCCACTCAGAGGTCTTGGAGTTCCTCTATGGTTTGCATATATCAAATTTTTTTCAAGCCCTAATTCCCTTAAGCACTTAGTCCCAAAAACATCTTCCAAAAGCTGAGACAGACAGCTAGTTTTAACAGAAAGAATACAGTCCTTGCACCACAATCACAAAAGACTGCCTTGGACAGGTCACTTTGTCCTCAGATGGTGGAAACAGCTGATATTTTTTTATCAATGAGTTGTCAATAGCGATTCTCAGCTCACTCAGAAGTTTTTAAATAATTATTTGGCTGTGGATTTGCTTTTCTAATTTTAGTGAATATAGCAATTTCCTTTCTTCACAGACATTGTTCTTTCTACATGATATTACAACAGCTGATGGCCATCTGCATTTCAGTCGTTTCATGAACAGTAGATTCTGTTTTGATTTCAGCTTGCTCTTGGAAAAATATCCTTAGAGGATGCAGGAATGGGAGGAAGAACACAAGATGAGTTTTCTCTTGCCAATATGCTGAGGCAACACTGCAGCTTGCTCTGCCTGTCATGCTGAATTCCAACTCTCTCATGGTTAGTGGGTTTCCTCTCAACAGCCTCAATTTTCCACCAGCCATCAAGTAGCTCTGATAATACAACACAAGCATTTGGTCACATTCTCCAATCTAGCATCACTGATTATATTGCAGCCAGCAGCACAATCCATCTGAAATGGAAGTGGTCACTGAGCAGACTGCCCAGAGGGCAGCTGAATGCCTGGCAGCACTTTCTCACGAGGGTATCTACTGAGAATGTCTGGATCTGCTAAATCATACCATAGGTGTCATCTTCATGCTACATTTCCACATTTTCAGGTGGATTCTTGTACCTGGCTTGTTTTAGGCTGGATAGCTACTGTATTCAAACTTAGTGTCAATCTGTTTCCATACTCAGTGCCAATGTTTGTCTTTCCCAGCACAGGGCAAAGGTTATAGTCTTAACTAAGAACTCAGAAGTCACAAGTCTGTGTATTTTCACTTCCATCTACAACACAGACGTCAGCATTTCCAGTAGTGATGATAGTTTACTTGACTAATAGTGAAAAAGGAACTTGGTGAACATAATTCAGCTGATTGCTTTCAGCTACCTGCTTGAGGAAGTGACAAACTAAATGTAACACATCACTTCTCTCCACCAGAATTTGCTTGAGCTCACAAGTTTATGTGACCAACTGAAATGCTATTGCTGATGTCACAGCAGAATAAAGTTAAACCAAGAACCCATTCTCTGAATTCTTTTCCTGATTTTTAGTTTCTCATTTGTCTAACTTGTTACAGCATAGCTCTAACTCATTTGTGTCTCTTCTCTAACTTCTAACATTAGTGTCTCCAGTGCTGGTATTCTATGATCTTCAAGCAGATGTCTATTCAATATTTTAGTTCATAAACACACTGCAAGTCCAACATATTTTAGGAGAAATCATTTTGTCAGGGGGTTACTGTGCTTCTCAAGCCCCTTATCAAAAGCTTTATTATTCTTGGACATATTATGTCTCTCATTGTTTGTGTTTGACTTACTTGGATAATGAAAGTCTTTATCTTTGTTTTCTGTTCAGTATCTATTCTGATCAACATGATAACAAGATCCATTCTTGTTTCCTCTTTCTGCCTTGTTTTCACAAGTTTGATTCTCTACAAGCACAAAAGTCCTTTGTTCAGAACATGCAGTTCCATGCATTTAGTCTGTGGTATGCCTGACCCTTTTTGTGCCAGTACTTGTTCTCAGCAGCAGCTAATTGAGTTGAAAACTGAGTCTTCACAAGCCTTTTCAGGCAGATCAGTTCCTTGAACCAGCTAACTCTATAATCAGAGAAACAACCCTGATTTGAGAGAGGACTGGAATATATGGCAAGAACTAAAAGAAAAAGCAAAACAAAAAATCCCAGATTTAATAGAATGACCTGGATTGGAAGGGACCATAAAGCTCATGTCATTCCAACCCCCTGCCGTGGGCTTCCACTAGACCAGGTTGCTCCAAGCCCCATCCAACCTGGCTTTGAACACTTCCAGGGATAGACTTTGATGGGTATAAGCAGATATGGAACTACACAAAGCCCATCTATGCATCTTCATAGCCTCACTGAAATGCAGACGAGTTCTTCCCTGCTTCAAGCCTCACTATCTTCCCTGCCAGCTGCTTCCATGTTTTTTGGAATATAAGCTGGGTAAAAGCAGAAAAGTATTCCATTGTCCTAAAGCTGAAAACTAACTCTTTTGAATAAATTAAAATTGTTTGCAGCAAGCCTGCAACACAGGTAGCACTACAGGTATCAGGACAGAGATCATCTCCCTAATGCTTCCTTCAAACTGTTTTCTGCAGCCTTTCCCCCTCCTCCACAATGGTGTTTAACCACCACCAGGGAAGGAAAAAAAAAAAAAAAAAAAAAAGAGAGGAATAGAATAGCAGCAAAAATCATCATGCTCTTGATATCTGCGTGTTACAGACTAGGGGTTTTTATTTTGGTTTCCTAGCAACTCTGAAGGCCAACCCGGCATGGTTTTGTACTGAGCACCAGTTAAAACAGGGTTGCTGCAGCTCTTATGAGAAATACTTTAGACTCCTTAACTGCCTCTCTGTCTGCTTTAATGTAGAAGTGAACTGCAGTCGGAGGCTGCCTAAAAGATTAATAACACCTACATTTTGCTTTTACCTACATTCCATTCTCTGATGATTTTTCACTTCACATACAGAAATGGTGAAGAGCTCTTAAACCAGTATCTAATCAAATTAATCAGGGGAAATGAACAAATGGAAAGGAGAATCTGCAGGTTACAGCAAAGTTATCATCAAAGAAGATCTCCATCCATAGCTGACCTCACATCATAGGCATGAAGGACCCAGACGCAGTTTCTACAACGTCTGTTACAAATATTTGCCATCTGGGAATGGTAAAAACAGCAAAACCAGGCAAAAATAACGAGCTTAATTGTAAACCTTGATGAGGACTAAGCTTCTAAAATTAAATGTGACATGTAATTTGCAGATTCATAAAAATTCATCAAGAAAAAAACACTCAGAGCATCAGTATTTATGGCTGAGAATATATTTTCCACTGAGAACAGAGACAAAGCTGGCAGAAATGCCCCGAGCTTCCCATCATGCTGTCTAGCCAACATGCCTCAGAGAAGATCAGAAGTTGACCTGCATGGATTTAGTCTGCATGACCCACTGGCCTCCCTGCTAGGGCTGCCAATTAATTTCAGTTGTGATAGTGTTTTCTTCAATGTGGCAAGTTGCCAGTGGGGAACTGGATTAAGATCACCAAATGACTTGGTCTGTCAGCCCCAAAGTAAGCAGTTCTCTCTCCTAGTAACAGGTCTCCTAGATAGGTTCAGCTGCAGTTTAAAAGCCTTTGCACTGGGATGGATGTACTGATTTACAGCATGGAACAACAGAAACTTGCTTTGTTCTGTCTCCAGACTTCACTGCTGAAAATAGCTTTGCTCTACGACTGCACCTGCACTCTTCAAAGGGGTAAAGGCAGGAAGCCAGAGTGGACCACAGCAGGTGTGGTCCTTGGGAAATTCTCACCTGTCTTGCTCCACAGGAAATAAAGCTCAATTAAAAGCAAAATGGGGTGGTCATGGTGCTTTATTTCTTCCAGCTGAAGTCTGGGAATAAATGAAGCAGATAATCTGATACTAATGTTATTCATTTATTTTAATTCTTCCATTTGCAGCTACACATGTGGAAGACTCTGCTACCTACTTAGCATAAATTTGCAGCAAGATAATAATCTGCCAAGAACAGGTAATTTTCACCATGAAGAGATGACATGGTAACTAGAGAGAACAAATCCCCTGGAAACCAAAGGAGTAGGGTGGTGCTGACACACTTCTCTTGCTGATAGTCTACACATGCTGCAGTCCCAGGTTACTTCTTTGAGAGAGCTTATCCTCTACATGTGACTGAATACATTTGACTCTGGGCATTTGGAAAGGATACTGATAACCATTACAATCTGTCTGTTCACATTGTCTGAGATGTCAACTAGAGCAGTTCAAAATGGTATTGTGAGGACAAAGTATTCACTTGCTGCAGTTATTAATTATGATCACTATAGGTGTGCAAGTTGATTTACGACTAAAATGGCTGTCTCTTGCTCCTGGGAGCACACTGGGTCATGGAAAACAAATACAGCAGAGGACTGTGAAATGCAGAGAGCAGGAAGGAGAAGAATGTACTTTGTGACCACAAATCTGGACGTGTTTAGTGTCTAATGTTCCTTGGTAATGAAAATTCCAGTTTGGATTTCGGTTCTTTGAAAGCAAAGTTCTACAGTCTTCAGGCAGAGTCTGAAGGACAGCTGGGGGAGACATTGTTCATTTTGTATTTTTCACTATTATAATAATATTTTTAATATATATTTTTCCATTTTTCACACACTGTTCAAGACTCCCCTCATTTTATTCTCAGTCTTACAACATTCTTCCTTTAAACTCAGCTACCATATTCAAGTGATTATGTGAAACAAAAATATCAGAAAATTTAATCAAGGGGCCTACAGAAGGCTTGAGACTTTCCTGGTTGTTTCTGAGCACAGTCTGGTTTCTGGATTTTCAAGTGCCTCCCAATGAATGAAAAACCTAAATGTGAAAAAAACCCACTGAAATTACTTGACGATCAGAGCTTGCCTCTTGGAAATCAGTAGCTGCTTCTTTTTCAAGGTTTGAATAACCTAGCTAGAATAAGCAATCCCCAGGACCAGGCACTACGCCAAGGATGTGTGGTTACAGGATAAGAAGGCATAGCCTAAGGCAAAATCCTTTGGCCAGCTCTAGCAACCACAGGGACAAATGCAGAGAGGGAAGGGCAGGGGACCTCTCTTGCCCTTAATTGTCTAAGTGAGACTAAGGAGATTAGCTGCACAATTACGTATCTAATTAGTGCCACTCCCAGCTAGGGCAGCAGCCTTTCTTGTGTGTGCTTTAGTCTTATACACCTGAGGTCTGACCTATAAATGGAGTTTGAACTCCTTTTGCAGCTCCTCAAACCCCACCTCACTCTATGCAACAGGACAGCACACACCACAAGAGAGCCTGTGAATCCACTGGCATAGGATTTGCTTGGCAGATAAATCTTGCTTTTTCAACAACTCTTTTTCAGAATAGTCCAAAAACAAGCAACTGGAAACAGGCACAAGACAGAAGTGGGACACTAACAGCAAATCACAGAAGAGCTTGGGTTGGAAGAGATCTTAAAATCCACCTAATTCCCATTCTCTGCCATGGGCAGAGACACCTTCCACTAGCCCAGGTTGCTCCAAGCCCCATTCAACCTGGCCTTGGACACTTCCAGGGATGGGGCAGCCACAGCTTCTCTTGGCAACCTCTGCCAGGGCCTCCCCACCCTCAGGGAAGAATTTTTTTCCTAACATCCAATCTAAACCTATTCTCTTTGGGTCCAAAGCCATTCCCCTTTATCCTACCCACTATATGCCCTTGTTCTGTTAAAGTACTTGTTCTGTTCCTAGTAGCAAACTCCACAAAAACATAAGCAGTTTAATTTCATCATATTCAACCCAGTACCAGTGAATTCTGTTCTAGCTCCAGTCTCCTGAATAGCTTTGTTGTGGGATGAACTGCTGCTGTTAACTGTTTACTCTGGTCACCTTTTTGTGTCTGAACCCAGCCCTACATGCTGACTGGGCTCCACACAAGGTCCCACAGGCTGTACCAAGTCCTCCTTATGTTCTCTGAACCTGTCCTGTCTACCTGAGCAAATAGAAGGACCACAGTCTTTTTCTAAGTATAAACGCATAGGAACAATTTTCACAAGACCACAAAAGGTTTGTGGTGTGGTTTTTTTCTTCCTCATCAACCCATTTATTTTGCTAGCTGCGTGTGCATGCTAAGAGGGGATGCTTTTAGGGATGGCTGACTGTAATTTTATAAGACAAGAGCAGAGAAGCTGCATTCTGATTCATTCCCTCCACAGCCAGAGCCTTGATTTTCTGAGAATTAAATCCCCATAATGAAGGGGGTGCCTTTGTGTGCTGCTCTTGCTCTTTTACATCTCTCATTACACCCTCTGAGTGCACAAAACTAACGACCAAATGAGTTCAGGGTTTAGCTCTTGAAGTAAATCAGCATCTCTGGATCAATGTTACATAAATAGTCAGAATGTGAGCTGGAAAAACATGCATGGTACAGATTTCTCTGTTCTATGCAGCCCTGTTCTATTCTGGCAATCACAATAAAATGAGGGTATAGCCAAGAGATCAGAGAGGTACAAAAGAGAGAAACACAAGCATAGAATGGCTTGGATTGGAAGGGACCTTAAAGATCACCTTGTTCCAGCCCCACTGCCATGGGCAGGGACACCTTCCACTAGACCAGGTTGCTCCAAGCCCTGTCCAACCTGGCCTTTAACACTTCCAGGGATGGGGCAGCCACAGCTTTCCTTGGCAACCTGTGCCAGGGCCTCACTACCCTCAGAGAGGAAAAATTCTTCCTAATATCTAATCTAAACCCACTCTCTGCTGGTTTGAAGCCATTCCCCCTTGTCCTGTCACTCCATGCCCTTGTAAAAAGCCTCTCTCCAGTGGCCCAGAGGAATGTGAAGCAGCCTGTGCCAGCCTCTTTAAAAGCAGGATTGGGGAGCTGCTAAAGGTCAGACTTCACAGCAAAGGGCCTGTAAGCACTGCAGTGAAACATGAGGGCTGAAACAATAATTGCACAGTGCTCAGGAAGTCCTGACCTAATGGACTGGCTGTGGCTCAGCAGGCTGGAGAGGAGCAGGGAAGGAGAGCCCTGCAAGGGTCTCAAAACACTGTTAGTTTTTGCTCATTCCTGCTGCAGTGACAGCATTTTGTGCCAGGTGGATGTTGATCAACATCCCCACAGAGCACTCTATGATAAGAATAATTTTAATTTTTCTGTACCTTGTTTTTCCTCTTTTCAAGGCAAGATAACGATCGCGTCCTTTCCCTTGTGTTCCCAGACTTTGTCTGCCCTGCTCATGTCAGTGGCAAGTTCCTCAAGGCAAGGCTTGTCTTTTGCTATTTGTATGGGGTTTGTGTAGCACCATCTGACCTGAGAGGCACTGCCACACTACAACATTAACAACAGACACTGAAGCAATGCCTGGTTACAAAAATAAACACATGAAAAATACATTTATGACCCTTGTGTACAGCAAAGTGCTGCACACAGGCAGACATCCATTAAGGGAAGATTCAATATCGCAGAGTGGTCTGGACTCCCTCAACCTCTTTTCTCCTTCCCTCACTTGCAATATAAATACATTCCACATCAAAATTTCTTAGAATTACTTAGAAACATCCTTATTTTATCCACCTATTTTCTATCAGATAGTGAATTGTATATTGCAAGAGACAACAGGGTTGAAATTCCCCTGGGATCCTAAATATCATAGGTTGCTTTAACATTTACTCAAGTATGTTTTCTTTCTCAAAAAAAAAAAATCTAAATAGAATAAAATTAAGCCCACAGCAGTAGGGAAAGAGGAAAAAAAACAACACTCAAACCATGTACACAAAAGCAAGGCACAACAGGGAGAAAATAAAGCAGCTGTAACCTCAAGTGGAAACAATTTGATTACCATCAATTCCCTGAAGTACTGGCCAGATAAACACTTGTTTAGTTTATAAGTTCTGACAAGATTGCAACCCAAGGTACTACAGCTGCAAGGGAGTGATTTTTCTATTTATTTATTGGAACTGCTGGGAAAATAATAAAGATGGGAATCAAAATCCATGTCTGCTGTGTAGCTACAAAATATTACCAGTAGGCAGACAAGGCAAACTCACTGGTACTGTTATGAAGATCTCAAAGGACTACATGCCCAGAGCTATGGACAGTGGAAAAGTTGCTTAGATTTGAAAATCAGACTTTATTTTATTTACAAAATAATTTCCTAACAGATGTCGAAGAACTAATCACATCATCTGGCAAATGTTGTATTCCCCTTCCCCTCCCCCCCCCTCCCCCCTTTTTTCTTTTGTTCAATTAAGAGAAACATTTTTACTTTTTAGGTGAAACTGTACCCTTCATTTTGAGGAAGCAAAGAGATGATTACAGGACAGAATGAATCAAGCAGACAAGGAGTTATTGCAGCTAAACTTTCTCCTAGTGCCTAAATATAGAAATTATAGCCAGATAAACTGCTTTTGTGAAAGCTGTTTATCACTCCTTAAAATGACGAAGTCTTGAGCTGCAGCAGCTTTTGTTCATGGTTTCAGAAGACTTTCTTCATATTATTCAGTCACAGAAAACCTCTAGCCTTGTACCTCCATTACTCTTGTTTCATTCCTGGGTTTAGACATTTTGCAGGTCCCCTGTGTTATTAATATTCAGCAGGGGAGTTATCAGTCTTACATGAACCTTCAAGAAGTCTGCATTGAAATAATCACCCCACGTAGAGATCAGAAGATGAACATGGTCATCTCCAAATGGGAAAATTCAACAACTGGCTCCAGTCAGGGACAAAGGTGGCCCTAATCAAAAGGAAGGAGGCACATACACAGGGACTGGACTAAATGATGAGATGGACAAGTGCATTCTGCACTACCTGGGTCTAATGAGAAAGGCTAATTCTTCTCACAAATATTTGCAGTAGGTGAAATCAAGAATTTGCCACAATATATAAAGACATAAACCCTTTCAAAACCATTCACTTTGATAGTCAGAATGAATGCAAAATCTTATTCAAATATATCAAGGCAAATAGATCACACAACTTAGAAGTTTCCAGCATTAGCCTTTTCCAAGTTCTGATGAGTTCTTTCTTTTTTGTTTTCTTACACTGAGTCTTCAAGGACTAAGATATCACACACTATTAAATCTCTCATCCATGTCATCTCATTTACTTGGTACACTCTGCTGAAAAATAATGGACCCCTTGATAAAGATCACTAATGCTATTTCAGATCAGTCATGGGGTTTGGCAGTGAAGAGGAAAAAAAAACAAATTAAGAGAAAGCAAATTTAACTTTCGCTAAGTCACGACTGCAGTTGCTGTATAACATGATCTATCATCCCCTCCTTTCTTTGCCCACTCAGCTGAACAGAAATCTGAACTAAGCCATTAATTTACCCAGTCCTGACTCCAAATATTGGAAGCCCCAACTGCTGGTTCGACTGCAGTTTGGATGTGGAGAACCAGACAAGTTCCTGGTCAGAACAGTCATCAGCTTTTAAAAATAATGATCACTATGTCAAGCTGCATCTGCCATAAAAATACGTGGGGGTTTTGACCTGCTCTTTTGGAAAATTGTTTTGATTTCAAAATGCTTTTCTTCAGCCCAAGCAGCATTTGAAATTGTCAGTCCTCTTGAGCTTCCATCAGGCTGTCAGAAACGAGAAGCATTTATCCCAGAAAATTCTTAGTTCAGTATGAAATATTGAAAAGGTGATTTGGGGCCAAGCTGGTGATCTCCATTTCAGCGTTCCTGGAATAACTACACAGAGGGAAGGCACAGTGGACAGATGAGTAGGAAGGTGAAAGGAATAAAAAAGTTATGAAGAAAAATAGGGGAGAGATTCCTGCTTGCCTAGATAGGTAATAGGAAAGGGGTGAAAATGGAGGAAACAGAAGTGGAAAGCCAAACAAGCAGAAAGAATGAAGGGAATATCCCAGAAATAAAGTGTTCTGGGAGCAGGGGCAAAACTGAGGACTGTCCATCATGTTGAAGATCTCAGCAATTAGCTGGAAGGAACTTAAGAATTCAGTGACCAAGATCTAAACATGAGATAAAAAAGGGATTTATCCTTATGTGGCCCTTGCAGATTATTTCTATTCCAGTACAATGTTGTTGATCTGCATCTACAAGAGAAACCTGGCATTATATCCTTCCCCAGACTCCACTGAGCTGACAGATCCTGCAGCTTCAAACAATTACTTTAGTGTGCTTTATGGGGATGATTTTTTCCATGATACAAGAGGCTGTGAAGCAAAACTCTATGATACTTTCCTATTGGAGGCTTTGGAACTGATTAGGATCTTGATTTTGGGAATGTATTAAATCACTGACTTGAAGATTCATGAGAAACATAAACAACTTGGCTGTTTAGTATTTTCCCCATTCAGTCCTTTAAAAATATTACACAGTGTTTCTTAGCCCACTTATGGTATGTTATTTTGATTTGTAGGTATTTCTGGTTTTGAAAGTTGGAATTACAAAATTCCATAGAAAATTGGTTATTAATTAAAAATTAGAGATGGGCTATAGATATGCACAGCTGCATTTTCTAGCTGCTTCCATTTTAAACAGCTGCAGTGTTCTGCAACAAACCAAGAGCACAGTTTTAGATTCTGGGTTGCTAATTAGATATTATCTTTTATAGCTTTAATCAATGAACTGCTAAAGCTAAACCAGAGCAGTGTCCTCTGCTGTTATTTGTAAATTAACCTTTAACGGTCTCAAAGAAACAGCACTTTCAGACTCTGCACATTCTTTGCAGTGTCTGCTTGATGAGCCTTAATCAGACTCTTTTTCAGTAGATGAAGAAGGTGAATAGAAACTCACTGACATTTAGGAAGAAATTGTCCTCCACTTACAGCCACAGCGTAAAGCTGTATCACATAAAATACATTATAACTCAGGTCTCATCACTCTCTAACTTAATTTCTTAGACTCTTTCTCTTTCAAATGAATTCTTAGATGACTAATTCAGAGTCCAAGAGCCTTATGGCAGCACGGTGGGACCCTGTGAGCTGCTGCTGGAATGTTAATGTCTGCCTGACTTCAAGAACAGTGTCTCTTGCAACAGTGAGAGTCAATCCCAACCAAAAAAAACATTATGCATTCCTTCAGTGCTGATGTTACATGGATTCAAAGATGGAAACAGATCAAATGACTATTCCCTGAAAAGAACAACTAACTGCAGTGCAGCTTTCTGTCCCACTCATCACAATCTATTACCCAGCCTCAGTGGGTAACCTCGGCCAATCTTCTTTCCAATGACCTATGCTCAGTAGTCAATTAAAAATCTATACTGTGCCATTCCCAATGCTATCTGCCTCCTGTAGACCTTCTAACATCTTTTCCAATTGTTTCCCCCTACCAGATCCTCCGTGTTCACCTTCCTATTACAAGATTTTTAGTGATGTCCCCTCTCCTGCCCTTAGATTTCTCTGTTCAGATCTCTCCTTACACTAATACTGTATTTCTGATGTGGGTTCTTCTCCCATCAATTCATTGGAACAAATATTGTATCTTTCAGATGCAGTACTCTAATTCAATTAGGATTTACTTTCTTGACATCCAAATCAGTGTGTGAAACACTGAATTGTGTATGTCACAATTTGCAGTAGATAATTATAATAATTTCTTCCCCTATCAAGGCAATCGTGGATATCTTTCTTAAAATCCACACAAGAACCCCTTTCCTTTCTTCAAAGCTTTCCCACAGTCATTTTGTTTGCAACATTCTACCCCAAAACGAGCAGCAGAAAACTCCCTAGGAAGACTGATTTTGTTTTTCAGATAACTTTGCTTATTTGCCATATTTATAGTTCCTTCACATTTAATTTTCAGTATTCATCACTTATTCCACCCCTCATGCCCCATCAATGGACCTCATCTGCATTCCAGCTGATTGCAGCAGGAACCATCCTCTGAGTGCACATAAATCTATTTCAGAGCAACTGTAATTCCAAACATAAATCCATGGCAATCTGACAATATATATAGACATGGAATATCCCTAGCTAGCACACCATGTGTGAAAAGGTCACAGTTAGGCAGGAGGTAAGGAACAGCAGGAAAAAACTGAATAAAACCAGGAAAGCTGTGAGAGAGAAACTTCAGAGAACAAAAGTTGAAAAGTTCAGATTCAGGATGATGGGATGCAGGGAGGTCTAAATCTGTAGAAAGATTTTATATATATAAGTATATATATGTGTGTGTGTGTCTGTATCTCTATTTATAGCACACGCAGTCCTCTTTAGCTCTAGAGTTGATATCTAGGTTTCTTGGTTCACAGAATCGTAGAATATCATGGGTTGGAAGGAACCCAAAAGGATCATCCAAGTCAAGCTCCTGTTCAGCCCTGCACAGACACCCCAACAATCCCACCCTGTCCCTCCGAGTGTTGTCCAAATACTCCTTAAGCTCCGGCAGCCTTGGAGCCTTGCCCAGTGCCCTGTGGAACCTGTTCCAGTGCCCAGCCACCCTCTGGGGGAAGAACCTTTTCCTAATATTCAACCTAAACCTGCCCTGACACCGCTCCAACCATTCCCTCAGGTCCCACCATTATAATACTCCCATGCCTTTTCAAGCAGCTATGAAACCTACAGCTAACCTCTCTGCCCTGCTCATTTCCCTTAAGGAGTAGCAGCCAATATTCCTACTGCTGTTTAGTAGGAGAATTCAAGAGACAAACACATACACTATGAATGCCAAGCCTGGAGGACTACCCATGTTGAGGTCAGTAGATTCTCACACAAATGTAATTCTCATAAGAATGCTTTAAAAAAGAAGACTACCAACTCTCTTCCCCAGCTAATAATCTAGGAATGGGAATAAAAATTATAGATATACTTCAAAAAAATGTTACCACTGCAAAATCAGAAGTACAAAATAGTGTATTTTAGGATGGCATTTTCCTCGGCAACCTTAATTCAGTCCCTTGTGCATATTTGTAAACTAGACACTGAAATCCTACTTCCCTTGAATTCAGAAGGCTATTTGCCATGGACTTCAGAGATGCCAGTATTTAACCCACAGCTTCACCTACAGACTTAAGAATTTCAGATGCAGATTTTATCATGAGATTCTTTCCTCTTTTGTTCCCAGAGCTGTCTGAATAGAAGTATTTTATTTTCCCCTTTCTCTGTATGGTGTTTGGCCTAGTGCCTTATTCACTGCACACCTATAAAGCCTACATTGAATACAGGATCTGAAATTTCTCACGGCTGTTGTTCATCACAAAAGCTTATTGTTCTCCTGAGTCTCACACGTGCTACGAAAGCACCTTTAGACTATTTTGTGAAGCACTTGCATTACCACTTCTGTTTTGTAGGTTGGAACTAGGACCACTGAGAAATACAAACAGATTTGCTAAAGCTCACTACCCTAAGTTCTGAATTATGCCTAGTTCTGATTTATTCAGAAATCTTCACTGTTTTATGTCTAGAGCATTTTCCATCTTATTTTCTGTTATGGGCTCCTACCATTTCTGCAAATTAAGCTCCATTTATTCTGAGTTAGGCAAAACAAAACACAAAGTTCACTCAGGTTAGTGGTCACCTATAGAAAGCCTCATAGAATTGCCAAAACTGTTGAAGGACATAGAGCAAAAATCAGAAAATTGTCTGCATTCCCTGGGCTCCCTATATAGCCTGTGGGGAACAAACAAGATGCCCCAGAGAGCTAAACTGAATGTCAGAGGGAGTTTGAGCCTTCTTGTCCCACCTCACCTTGAAGTTTCCTGCCTGCAAACCTACAAACTATTGGACTGGTGCACAAGAAAAGGCAAAGACAACTGAAAAATGCCAGATGAAAATTCACCATCCCTTGCATGGGTGAACTATGCTATAAAATCAATAGGAGTGCTGTCAATCAAATGAGGACCAGGCTTTGCTTTGGCAACACAGTTACTGAAAAATATGAGATGTTCGAGTTCAGCTACAAATGAGGAATTAAGGATTTACTGATTCAACCCTTGATTTGTTCATCCTTCTCAAAGTGGTCCTATGACATCATCTTTGAATGCTCTCATTAATTAACTCCGAAGAATCTTATCCGTGGCTTTTGTGGACTGTTAAAAGGAAATGAATGGTTTAGCGACAAACTGACTCGGATTAATCAACTAAACCAACTGCATGGAGAATGTGTGCACAGAGCAGACTTTGGAGTGGTTTCTATCAACCAGAAGTAGAGATTTGCAGCTGCCTCGGTACTCTGAAGATAACAGAGACAACAAACAGCTTATCTAGGAGTGGATCTGGACCCAGACGTGCTCCGTTCATATGCAAATGTATGTCCAGAGCAAATGAATTTGTTGACTCAATAGACATAATTGAACCCTAATGAGTTAAATCTCTTCTGAAAAGCCTCACTCGTGTATCTTAACCTGAGGAAAAATATCACAGGTCTTGAATCGAAGCAAAGAAGAAAAAAAAAAAAAGGCATTGAAAGAGATATTTGTGGGAAACCACAGATAGGGTTTTAAAACAGTGGTAGTACTTTGCTAAAAAATGTGATATATTGAGGCTAGGAATGCTAACACAGTCATTAGACCTGAGATTTCCCTATGAAACACCTGTTTGCTATTAAAGTCAGGAAAAATTGTAGCTTTTGCTTACAAAGAGTGGGGGAAAATATCACTGAAACCCACTACACAGAAAGTGCTAATTAATGTTATGTCAGGGTCACTATTCCCTTGGGAGCTGGACAAAGACAAAGCAAATGAGTCTTCTTTGTGCAGAGATGCATTCTTTGCACAACTGCCTCGCTCCTTTCTGCACAGTCATGGAGGGAAGGAGCAATAAGAGCCAAGGGTTACTGCTGGTCCTCAAACAAAGAGATGTTCAGGTTCACAGAGTGACTCTAAAATGATAATACCCCAAAAAACAATAGCAAGAAGGAGTCCAGATAGTGGAATAGGGGTCTGGGACCCAAACACCAATTGACCTCTTCAGAAGACAGGACCATCCTACCCTTTGCATTTACATTCAGAGACTTGGAAATGTCTAGTACCAGCAAGCAAACATCTGGGAGAATATTTGCATCCATATTGAACTTGGTATAAGGTAATACCCTAAGTGCTCAGTCAAGGATGATTAGTGCAGCTGAAAGCCTGAGGGAACCTCTTGCAAAGGTCAGATTGTACTTGTGGTGACATTTTCAAATGCAAGCTCAACAGTCACACACCCTTCATAACATGCACAGGCTGTGTCTTGCTCCAAAGTCTGCAACAGTAGGAAGGGCACACAAACCCCAGGTAACTATAGCCTTAATATTAAATTAATTTCCAAATCTGTTTCTGGAAACAACCTTTCTGCAACACCCACTGCAGGTTTTGCTGGGCACCATTAATTCGCTGATGTTGTAGCTGTGATTGCAAATCCTGGAGTTGCTCCTCAGCCCTTTATCCAAGTAAAATTCCAATTGAAGCCAAAAGCAAGGTTTTCACACACACACACACACACACACACACAGAGAAAATTATTAAATAAAGCATTTCTCACATCTTTTATGCTGGAGATTCCACTTCTCAGCATTTGAGCTGCCTTTGTGATGTGAGCATCGCTCCTCATTTGAAGTTCTGACTGACAGTGCTCACAGAGCTGCCATACAGGGCTCACCAGCCTACACAGGGCATTCACTAAGTCTACAGTTCAATTTGGACATGACTGAAAGCACTGCTCACACTAGTGACTGGCTGCTCTACTATGTCTTTTTATTATTCCTGCTACAATATAAAAAATGAGAATATTTTATTACCTTCACTCCAAAAGATAGAGGTTTTTTTCTCTAAATTCAATGAGGACTTTCTGCCAATTCTTATTGACCTTCGTGAAATCATCAGTCAGTGACTGAGTAAATGAAGCCACATTCTAAAAAATGTGCCTTGTCATTTATTTTGACAAGTAAATAACAGTTCTGTTTCCATCATTGTGCATTAGTGAATGAAAATAGCTAGCAAAAAAATTAGGTCTGATTTCACCATAGAAAAGGAAAATGAGAAGAGACATTCAAAGAGACTTACTGGGTTTGTAAAAAATAACAAAGGGAAAGCTGATAAGCTTCTACCCCAGTTTTACTCTTCTTTTGAAATGGAGGGCAAATCAGCTCTAGAATACACACACCTGAATACACACATTAGAACTGAACCATTATTCCATTACATAAACCAATAACCTCCAGAGGCAGGGTCAAAGCTGGGATCAAGGATTCTTACCTCCAGTGCTTATCTGAAACCGAGTAAAGAAAAAGATGTACTTTATGCTTTATCATTCCACTCTAGATTCCACAGATTAACTTACAAAAACTTCACTCTGAGGCACAAAATAGAGGAAAAACTAAGGTGGGAGCATTAGGAGGTCAATTGCAGTTAACAATAGCTCTTCACAGATACTGTGGATCTTCACACCCTTACCTGCTGTAGCACTGGAGACTGTTGGCCACTGCTGATCCGGCCCTCCTGGTCCTCCACGCAGGACTCCTGCCTCCTCCATATGCACAGCACTGGATAAGCATATATCACAGTTAGATTACAGTTCACCTCTGCCCTTGGCTTTATAGCATTTCCCTTTCTTACTGCTCTTCAAAGTTCAGAGCTGTTTATCACTGTGCAACTGCTACTACAGTGTTGCATGATGATAGCAAATTCTGCTGGAGCATTGGAGAACCAGCTGTTTTGACTTGCAAAAAATACCTTTGATTATTTACTAAAACCCAGTCGTGCCATAATTCATAAAACAAACATACCTGCAGGACACTTTGCTGTCGTTGACTGGAAGTGTCTAAGAAAGAAGTTACACTTCTTTGCTGCTATGATGTATTAGCATTAAAGGACAAGGGGTTAGTTCTGAGCTTCTGTCATTATGCTATTTTAACAAATTCCACCTTCCTAGGTTACTTTCAGGAAGAGAAATACATTTTCTCAAATGCAGAAACTATTACAGCAAATTTTCCAGTGCCACATCATGAGCATTTGGTGTTGAAAGCACCAATTTGCACCTTACGTGGAATGAAAAGAAAAAATCTGCTACTTTTAATGTAAAACCAGGCATGTTCCTATGCAGTTCCTTAGAAAAACAGGATTCTGTGACTGTGTCCCTGCCTCTGCTCACCTGTTTTTCAGCTGCCTCCCACACTCCCAGTTGAACTTTGTGGGCAGTGTCAACCAAATGTGGCAGATGTCAAGGGTCCTACAGATACTACATTTCTACAAATCTTATGAAAAATCAGCATTTTATCAGCTGGGCAGGGCACACAGAATCTGAGGTTTTGGGTAAGAATGGGGGCTGCTGATGTAAGAGAACAGAGGAACACATACAATTTCCCAGAAAGGCTCCATTAGCTGACGTGCATGTGGGATGAATTGCTTTAAATAAGTCCTGACTTTTCATTAATTTTTCAAGTAACTTCAGCCAAGATATTGAACTCTGTACAGAAAGGAAGGTGGATCCACAAGATGATGTTGGAATACACAAGAGCATGCCTGACTCAGGACCAAAAGATAAGGTGCTCAGGTAGGCAGAATTCCTGCTTTGTGCTCCTGCTCCCTAGACTGTTTATTCATCTTGCAGTAAGCATCAGGGATTACAGAAAAAAACCTGAAAGTCACAGAAGGAACATAAAAGAACGAAGGAAGTTTCCCCAACAGGCCACAGAGTCAAGCTTGCTCTCTATTCCTTCCCTTCTGGTCCCTGAGGTTTAGATTGCTTTTCACACAGCAGCTCAAAGTCAGCTGGGAGTCACACTGTGTCCTCACCCAAAAGAAGCTCAGTGTGACTCTGAATTTAGGATTTCAGCCTTATGAAGACTCTTCAGTCCCACGTCTAACAGAGAGACGTGATGCCTACAGTCCTATTGCACCAACAATTTTGGGAAAAGCAAACCATCCTACACTTTGTAATGCCACTGGGAACTACTGCAGCCTTGCATTTGAACCTAAACCTGTACAGTAGTCCCAATAATCACATCAGATTACACCTGAATATAAAACCAGTTTTCCAGTCTGCTCAGGGAAAGTAAAAATACTGTTTGATTTAGGCTCTACAAAACCACCTTTAGTATAATTCTCTTTTTCCTGGTGTACTAGCAGCAAATTATAGCAGAGACTGCTTGCGATAATAGGCAGTGGATTTTCAAAGATGTCTGAAGAGATTTGGACAAAAGCCTCACTTACTTCTCTGAAAATCCATCTCATATCTTGAAAAAGTCCTTTCAACTGTATTAATCTTCTTGATTGCACTATGTGGTTAACAAACCTGCTGCAGGAGCAGCTACTTTTATGGTAATGAGTAACAAGGAAATGGAAAACACAGCAGTGCTGCAGACTGCCTATTGAAACATCAGTGTTGATGATTACAGGGAGCTTTAAAATAAACAAAAAGTATATAATCACAATTAAATGATTCAATAATAGGAGCAATTATGCCTTGACAATCAATGTATACAAAGGCAGGAGGCAAAATAAAAAAGCACAGATCTACAGTAATGAAATAACAGTTTTAAGATGCAAGTCAGACTGACACTGTAGCATTTGGAGATTGGAAGTGACAGCAGCAGAACTCAGGTACTTTCCATCTCAGCATGGATAACATCAGTCTGGGGCACCAGAGGAACCAGTTTGCCCTTTTCACAGAGGACAAAGACAGAATTCCCCTTCACTGGAGGAACACCACACCTACCTTTGCATTCCTGCCCTCAGGGATGCAGAGTAGCGCCAGTCCGGGTTGGGGTGTTTCGGCTGTAGAAACAAAAGCCCAGGATAATGTTGTTAGTGTCAGTTAAACATGCTAAAAAGCATATGCATCTGGCTAATTTTGTCCGGAAACCCTGTGTGGATCTACTCAATTTTTATGAATTGCCAAATCTTTCTATAAATCTAAAGAAATTTTCACATGGGCACACAGAGAGCATCTCTGTAATAACCTTGTTTGAATGCCAAGGCCTTGGGCTAGAGATGATCTCTGCGGAACAACATTTAATGCTGGAAACTGGTGGGCAGTTATTTCACACATTCATCAACATTTTGGGCATAGGATAGAAAAACATCATAGATCCAGAAAACACGTTGTTTGTTTACCTGAAAAGCTGAGGACACTCGAAGTGCTGCAGTGAATAACATCTGCCTGAGGGTGTGTAGATGCAGCCCCCTCTGAAGGGGACATGTGGGGCAGTGCCTGCTGTGAGGTGCCTGCTAGAATTTAGAGGACTGCAGAGGACTGCATTGGGTAGCATCAGATTTGCAGACTGCAGCAAGTCTTTTATTAAAGGTAGACATATTCTTCCATCATACCAAAACCTACCAGATTCTCCATATTCATGAGAGGGCATAAGAGGTTCAAGGAGAATACAGCCAATAATGCCCTTTGACCAACAAACCTCAGCATATGCTGATGTGCTAAAGATTGACTTGTTAAATAAGGGGATAATTAAATCCTCTGTTGATCAAAAATTACACCAGAAAATCTTTTTCACATGGTTAGGGGACCATCACTATTATTTTCAACTACAGCCAGTGAATGCAAACCCTTAAAATTAAGCCCTAAAGACATAGCAAGGTTATTTCTCAGGATGCTCAAAACATTACTCTGCAGGTGATATGGCAGTCAGTGCTTAAATTCAGGCACTGGAATGCAAAGACAGAACTTAAGTCCAGAAACATAATGGACTACACTCATTCCTGATGTGTCTTGCACAGTGCCAAGCACACAAATAATATATGACAGTAATGGTTTAATTCTCTTCAAATTATTGGAGGCAGATCAGAAATGAATTTGGCCCCATTACTTGAAAGAGAAAAAGAAAGTGTTGAATATTCTGAATTATTTAAAGCCAACTCTGTCTTTCCTCTTGAGGTTTGAGGTATGCTCTTCCCTGGATCAATAGGTTTTATTCAAACAAAAATGGAGCAATTACAACTTACAGTAGTGCTCTATCACTATTCTTTCCAGGTCCAGCATCACTCAAGGGTGAGATGCTCTTGGATGATGCACATACTAGTATTCCTTATGGCCTGAGTTACACAAAATGAAGGAGGCTGCTCTTTGCAACCACACATTAAACATCTGTGCTAGCAATTTCCTTCCCATTTAGCCCCCTGTTCTCTGCCATGTTCGGGTTCTGCTGAGTTTAGCAGAAAGTGGTTTGACAAGAAGCCCATTATGCATGGTTCTAGTATTTTCTGATTAATTCCATTTTGGCCCCAGTCCCAGGGATGTCAAAGCAACTCTAAAGTCAACCATGTAGTAACAGTCAATGAAAGAGGATACAGAACAACCTGCACTGATCAGATCCTCTCCTGAGCTTGCCTTTGTTGAGTATGAAGGGTGCTGACACCAGAAGATTTGGTTTTTTGGGGGGGAATTCTTTTATAGCAGAGGAAGAACTGCTGGGCTGAAGGAAAGCCTCTGGTTCTATTTCCCAATTTGAGAGGTGCA
The DNA here is from genome assembly GCA_035221455.1 of Xenops minutus. Lineage (NCBI taxonomy): Eukaryota > Metazoa > Chordata > Aves > Passeriformes > Furnariidae > Xenops > Xenops minutus. The sequence continues at coordinate 2,415,319 of JAWWEE010000025.1, forward strand.
GGTTACTAATTCATACAGGCTTGTAGGCAGTGGGAGGAGGAGTCTTACCAGAGTCCCAGGCAAAACACAGAGGCAGTGAGATTACATCAAATCACTGGAAAAGTCTGACATGAGCTGGGTAGAAGTGAGAAAAGAGGAAAACGGCCACTCACTCACAGAATAGAGATTTTTGGTTTTCAGCTGAGAGCTTTCCAGCTCTTGGCTCAACGACAAAAATCCATGTTCTGTTTGGAGTGGGAACTTTCAGACACCAGATCATAAATGGGTTATGGCAGGAGAAACTCATCAGTGAAAAATTCATCATTTGTACACTTCACATGTATGGACCAAGACTCCACATGTCAACATAAGAGAAACAGCAATTAGGAGACTGTGGTATTTTAGAGGATTACTATCCAGAAGCAGTGTCATCTTGTAGCTACTTCAGGGCTGGAGGGGCAGGATCAGAAAAATACACTCTGGAGGTGGAAACGTCTATTGCCACAGATGACTGTCAGAGCTGGTTTTTAACTGTGAAAAGAAATCAACATCTGTGACTTCTTTTTGAAGTCATTGCAGGAAGAACAGGAGGAGCAGGCAGCTGGGCAGCAGTCTGCCTTTGTGCAGACCAGTTTTCATCCAGTGTTACCATGTGCTCACTGCTTGACTGGGTACTTTCAGAGCTCAGCAAGAGACACATTTGTCTCACACTTGTGTTACCACAGGTCAACATCCCACAACTGGCAAAATCAGGGAAATTTCTATTTTGTCAGCATAACTGGCTTCTCCTTTTGTAATTCTTTCAGATCCTCTGGTCACAAGAGAAAGGTTGTTTCAATACATCTCTAAAGAAGATTGGGCTATAAAAACAAAAAAGCATGACCAGTAATAGAAGTCCAGCACAGTAGAAGAAGCAAACCTGCTCAGTAATATCTTTCCCAAACTCACATGTATGGATTCTTACAGATCCACCAGGAATTCACAGTCTGAAAGCTTGGGCTGGCTTATACCTCTGGCTATGAACAATCCACCTTTACCAGACCACCTCCTGAAACCTGCCACATGGCCATGTGTCACACAGCCCACAGTCACTGTGCCATGACTTAACATGGCTCATCTCAAGCAGAGCTGAGTCCTGAGGCAGTCTCAGGGGACAGGGGACTGCACAGCAGCTCTCAGTGGGTTCCTCTGCAAAGCCCCATAACAGGCTTGGCTGTGATATGTGTAGCTGTGTCATAAAGCAACACCACCAGGACAAGGTACAGTGGACAAGCAAGTGTGAGTACAGAGAGGAAACACAGTGGAATAGAGGCTCTGGAGTGGCCCACACTCTCACTATGTCACACAACGGTATCATTCCTTTTACTGCCCCAGCTCCCAACTCATTACAAGACCCTGTTAATCACAGTTCAGTATATTCTTCTAACTTAAATGTAATTTTAGATTGACAGAGATTCTTTTAAAGCCCATGTAGCAACTCCAGTGGTCCTGTCAACACCATTCATCAGTGAAGGTGAGAAAAATCACATGATCCAGCACAGAAATAATGAACCATTCCCCATTTCTCCCATCACCTGGTTTTTCTGGTTCAGTGACTGCACACATTGTCATAGTGTGAGATCAGTCAGAAACCTCTGCAGGTGCCTATAGAAGTAGTTGTCACCACACCAAGTGAACATCTCATTCCACCAGTTTGCTCCTGCTGGTTCTTCCAGGCACTAGGGTTACATTCTGCCAACCACATAACCACAAGCATTAATGCCATTAGTCATAAACAACCAAGCCTACTGGGAAGTCTGACAAGCAAAGTGAATGTGTAATATAAAATGGAACCACCTTAGGAGCAAAAACCCTCATGCAAAATGTCACACAGTTGTTTTCAAAGGGGTTAATTGAAGAATCATTTCATTGGTTTGTGGAGAATAAATTCAGTCGAAAATACATTGTTACTGATTGCTCAGTTCCCTTCTTTTGCTGATGCTTCAACAGAGTAAGAATTTGTTCCTGGGAGGGGGGGCAATTTCTAAATTTTTTAAATGTTGTTCTGATCACATATTCATGTAAATCAATGCAAATGCTACCTTTCACTTCAGTGCTTGTTAGAACAAAATCTGCTTGAGGTAGAGAAATGTGACACAAACCTTTACAGTTACCAGATGCTGCAACAGTTAAAAACATCCCATTCCATTTCTATTTCTACACAAATGCACACCAGAATGACATAAGGTATATTTATCAAATATATCTGCTTTGAAGCAATAATAAAAGCCTTTTAGAACTCCTGGCCACATAAGGCTCTGCTTATCTTCCAGTGAGACAATGCTGACAGATGTGAGGAAACAGAGGCTTTTATTCCTGCTTTCCTTCTGTAAATGTTTAAAATTAATTTGATGAGGAAAACAAACTATTTTAACATGTGTTTTTCATACAAGAAATCAGGAAGGAAACTAGGAAAAGGTATAACTCAGAAGCCCAAAGATTTTCTTCCTGGCAGTGTTCATTTGCATTCCTAACTCTGAGAAAACTGAAGTGAAGGGAACAGGCAAATGCTTTTGATAAAGTATATTTAACAAGTTCCAAGAGAAGGAAAACACCTCTGCTTAATCTTGGATGTAAATTTCTGCTGGCACAGCAGTAAACCTCAAATCAAGCATCCGACTGCCCTGAAGCACAGATCACTGCCCCTGCTTAGCAGAGCAGGTTCAGACACTGCCACTAAGCAAAAGAACATTTATAGTTAACCTTTTCAATGTCAGTGGGGGCTGGAGAATTTCTTAAAGGCTTAAGTTCTTGAACTGAGATTGTAAGATATTGCACCATTAATACCTTTAAATCCTTGGAGAGAAATCTCTTGGAAAGGCTGCTACAAACAATGCTGTGGGTTTACCAGGTTTAGACACTTCAAAATATGCTTGCATTTAGAGCAGTATCAAGATGTGTTCAAGGGAAAGAGCTACAAGCAGAGCAAACAGCTGGAAAACTCCAATGAATCCCTGGGTCTTACCAAAGCTAATGTGCAGCTTTTTTCCCCACTTTCTTTAAAAGTGTCCATAGAGCAACATGAAAACTTATTTCTGAACAACACATATCATATTTTGTCAGCCACATGAGTCACAACACCAAAAAGAAAAGTACAAGGAAATGTATAATATAAAGAGTTTATATTTAGTTCTATCAAGTGTCCAAACTGCCCACTCCTCATTAGGAATGTGCCAGGCTGCCTTCTGGGGCAGAACACTCCTGTTAAAACAGGTTGGCTTGATAGTCATTTCCTGCACTGAAGAGAAAAAGTTGTCATGAGATGCAAGACATAAGGAACGAGCTTAACTGCACAGGATGTAAGAACAAGACAGGAAAGATGAAAAGACAAAGCAAGGACCAGACGCTACCCAGACATCATTCAGCATCTTCACAGGAATATGAAGAAACAGACTCCAGATAAAAGCACTGAAACCTTTCCTGAAAATGACAGATCGTGGCTGCAGCAGTGCCCAGTAATAAAATCACACCTTCACACCCCCCCCCCCCCCCCCCAGCTGTGTGCACTCCCCTTTTGAAGGGCAGGAATCCAGGCTGCCCATAACTTCACACTGTGCCAGAAATGAAGCCACAGTATTTTTCCATCCCTATATTTTGCCTACATTGACTGCCTAGTCCCACTGCAGCCGTTATCTGATGAGAGAGCAATACCCATTAACCCTGCATTGCTTATCCTTATCACCAGCCTCCTGCCAGCAATAACAGTGTTCAAGGTTTCCTGTGCAGCTGCATTAGGACATTGCTTCTTTTTGAAACACCCTTGGTATAAGTCATACTTATAAACCTCTAAAGGACCACAGAGGCAGGCAGGGTGAACACAGAAGCAGAGCTTGTCTTGCAGAAATAAGCTCCCTTTCTACCATTACAACACTAGCTATAAAAAAGTAACAGTCACACAGGGGTTAGAGCTTCCCTGGGTACAAAAAATTCCCCACCTAACCTTATTGCACTGGGTTTTCCCTTCCACAGCACCCCTCTAATGACCCAATAAAGTCAACCACAACTTACTGCAATTATTAGTATCTTTGGGCTTACCAGGAAATATGAAAAGAACTAAGTCCTTACTGCCCAGACTGCTCCTGAAATGGATCCCAAATAACTTTGAAATATCTTCCTTCTCACTGTATAAACAACATTTGCAACACATCAGCCTTTCTGCAACCCTCTGTGCTATATGCATGCATAGAAAACCCATTCACCTGGTCCCATCATCATCACTGAACAACCCATAGAAAATCCATTTCCAAAACCTGTGGCGAAGGAAAAAAGAACAGTCCTGTTCACATCATCCAAAAGTAACATATAGATCAGAGATTAGCTTTGTAAACCAGCATAAGGACAATGATGCCTGTTTTTATGCTTCACAGGTGAAGGCACTGGCTTTTAAAAGCTGATTCAAAGTTCACTACAATTAAAGAGAGAAACACAGTTCTCTGAAGATCTAATAATACAAAGACCATTATCCTTAAAAAGTAGAATTCAGTGTTGCTAAGCAATTGACGGCATCTTCAGTGCAAATGCTGAGCTTGAAACAAGAGAAAGACACAATTTTTAGTATGTAATTATCTAGGAACTAGTAATTAGTGAATTCCATTACATTTGCCCATTTTCTCATGTACACATGCCATTGATGCATCTTCATAGAATGTCTTACAACAGGACAGGTTAAGAAACAGAGACCAAAGAAAAGAACTTGGGATGAGTAGAACTTGTCAGAATTTCACCTTGGTTTAAATCATACACAACCATTTGAATAATTGATTCTTTTTTTGGATTATAACTTCACACAGGCAGCATTCATTTGTTTGCTCTATATATCTCTCTACTTTTGTACTCCATGTTAGGCCTGGCTTTGCTGCCACTGCCTGATCTGCACTGCTAATCAAAACCTGCCAATTCATTGCATTCAATGGAGTGATTCCCAAAATATGACAGAAATATGTTAAACTAATTTCCTTGGTCTTGCTCCCAAAGTGAAACTGTTTTAAGTTACTGCTTCTCTTTCCTGTCCCCCTTTCTCCTCCAAAAATCAGATGTAGAGTGCCTATTTCACTCTTTGATTCTTCAGCATGCATGCTTACAGAGCATGTCTCATATTCCCTCCTATATCAAACAGATTTCAGGAATTTTATGACACTCTGAAAAATTAAGGTACAAAAATTGTGCAAAAAGAAGAAATACTTCCTCCACACCCTGTCACTGTGATTTACAGAAAAACACTGCATTAAATTTAAGTGGATTAATGTTGAATGGATGATCATTACTCTCTAAAAGCATTTTTATGGAAGACTTGCTAGACCTTAAGATTTGAGCACCTTTGCATAACTAAAAAATCACAAAAGATGTTAACGCCTTCATACATGGATAAAGAAATAAATAAATGAGTTCTATTTCTGTGGCAAGAATACACAAGTCAGGTTCCTTTCTATCCCACCAGCTATTTCCCTACCTTTCCAAGGTCTGGAGGCATAGCACAGATTAATGCATGAACTGGTCTTATGCCTGCACAATTGCAGGGCACCAACAACACAATATTCTCCTTTTGTGACCAAGAATTAGTCTCTCCTGTGAGTGCTTCTGAGTTCAGTCCCAACATGTGAAAAAAGGGAACTGCACAGATCATGCAAACCACACACCAGCTTCAGGCTGCCTGCATGCCTGAATAAAGCAACCATTAATTCATCACTGTGGGAAAATATTGCAAAGGTTAATACACGGCTGGTCAAATCATAGGTATGAAACAATTTTCAACAGCAACCCAGCAGGTTAGAAGTTGCCACTCTGTAACTTAATGATGGTAACTTGCTGTAAGTCTCTACAGAGATGTCACTGGTTTGTCACTGGCCAGAAAGCATCAAATGCAGCACAAGGTAAAACAAACATTATCAAAGGAGGGGCTGCAGTTTTCAGACAACTAAAACATGCCCATATTAGTAAGAAAAGGTTATTATTGCAACGATCTAAATTCAACAGCTTTGCTAAGGTATGAAATCAGCAACGCAGCAAGCATCTGTAACTGCCATAATGCAACCTTTTGATTTCCAGGCTAATCACTGATTTCCCCCATTTTGTTCCTGCAATATTAGTTTTAGCATTAAAACTTTGGGACCACTTGTGTCACTCCCTAGAACTCTGTGGCAGCTGGCAGTTTTAGATCTGTAAGAGAGAAGGGAAGGATGCAATTCTTTGTACAGCACATGCTGCAAAAATGAGGTGAATCTCAAACAACAGATGCATATACTGAACTTACAAACGACTCTAAAAGTATTAGTATTTACCTAGAAACAAAATGCATTGCACACATTAGATTCATTACAACCAAGTTTCATAGCTGGGTGTCAGTGAGCCCCAGAGGGAAAACACTTCCTCTGAGTTTTCCAGTTGGAACCTCTGCTTGAATACAGATTTGCTCAGAGAACTCTGCAGACCATTTACCAATGTAGCCTCACCTCATTAGGAGTAATGGAGTCATTTCTAAGTATGATCAGGTTTTGTGCACTTTGCCCACTTTGTCCTGTCAGATGCCTCTCAGTCATCACTGCAGAGGGACCAGTAGTTCCTGTTGGGCCACAGGTATTGTAAAACATGAAAGTGTCACTTCCTGATCCTGCAGTCAGACATGCCTTATAGCAGTAGGTCTTAGTGAGAGACCCATTGCCCCTCACTTCAATGAAATGGGGTTGTACTTTTAAACCTGGGGGCAACCTAGCATCAATGTTGTTGTTGGCCTGCTTGTACAAGTCAGCAGGGCTCCGTTCTCTGACCACACAGGACCCTGCACAGCAGGAGTTCCCATACAGACTGTATCTGTAGCACTTGATGATAGAAAGCCCAATGATTGTGAAAAGGAAAACGAAGGAGACGGCGCTCAAAGCGATAATGAGATAAAGAGTGATCTCTGAGTAATTGCTTGGACTTTTAAAGTGTCTTCTTCTATCAGGGATGATTTTGGAAACTCTGTCCACCACAGCAATAGTGATGGCTACTGATGAGGACATCGGTGGCTCTCCATTGTCTCTCACCTCCACCGTCAGGTTGAAAGGAGGCATGCTGTCCTCCCCCAGTTTGCGAGTAGTCCTAATCTCCCCAGTATGGAGCTCTATCCTGAACAAACCTGGATCTGAGGTTTGTACCAGGTAGAAGAACAACCAGGCATTTTGTCCTGAGTCTCCATCAATGGCTATAATTTTGGTTACCAAATATCCAGCATATGCCGAGCGTGGGATCATCTCCAGGGCTGCTGAAGTGTTGGTTGAGGTAGGATACAGAATCTGTGGAGCATGGTCATTCTCATCCACCACGTAGATGTAGACAGTGACAGTGCTGCTCAGTGGTGGGTTTCCAGCATCCTGAGCCTGAACAACCACCTGGAATTCCCTTAGTGTCTCATAGTCAAAGGACCTGACAGCATACATGTTGCCATTATCAGATTTAATGGAGACATAGGAAGCAACAGGTAGCCCTTCAATCTCCCCATCTAGTAGGGAATAGGACACATAGGCATTTTCGGCAACATCTGGATCAGTGGCTTTGATAGTGCACATGAAGGCTCCAAGGGGGTTGTTCTCAGGGATGTAAACTGAGTACACAGGTTCCTCAAAGCGTGGAGGATTATCATTGATGTCTGAGATTTCCACATGGATCACCTTCTGGGAGGACAGAGGGGGGCTCCCAGAGTCAGTAGCTGTAACTGTGATGTTGTAGGCTGCTGCTTTCTCGTGGTCCAGTTTTCCCTGGGTGACTAAGGTGTAGGAGTTCTTGAAGGAGTTGAGTGCAAAGGGGAGGCCAGGGGGAATACGCAGGCTCACCTTCTTGTTCAGCCCTGAGTCCTGGTCAGTGACACTCATCAGGGCCACCACAGTTCCTGCCTTTGCATCCTCTGGCACTGGGCTGTACAGGGAGGTCAGTTCCACCTCAGGAACATTATCATTGGCATCCACAATGTTAACCAGCACCTTGCAGTGCCCAGCCATAGAAACAGGGCCCTGATCAGTGGCTTGTATATAGATCTCATAGGAGGATGCCTCCTCATAGTCCAAAGTGCCATTAACCCGCACCTCCCCCGCATGTGGGTCCACACTAAAGAGCTGTCTCACCTTCTGTGGGGTGTAGCTGCCAAAGGAGTAGATCACATCCCCATTAGAGCCCTCATCAGGGTCTGAGGCATTGAGTTTGACCACTAGCGTGCCAGGCAGGGCATTCTCCAGAAGGCTCACGGTGTAGGTGGAGCGGTCAAAGGCAGGAGGGTTGTCATTGGTATCCACAACTCGCACAGAGATCTGGGCCGTCCCAGACTTGGGGGGGTCCCCCCCATCCACAGCAGTGAGCACCAGCTGCTGCAGGGCACTCTGCTCCCGGTCCAGTGGCTGCTGCAGCACCAGCTCCAGGAGCTTGCTGCCACTCTGGAAGCCTTTCAGGTCCAGGGCAAAGTGGCGGTTTGGGCTGAGCAGGTAGCTCTGCACAGAGTTGGTGCCCACATCAGGGTCCTGGGCACTCTCAATGTGGAAACGGGCCCCGGGCACGGCAGACTCACTGATCTCCAGCCGGTAATCCTGGCGGGGGAACCGCGGCGCGTTGTCATTGATGTCCAGCACCTCCACCTCCACGTTGTGCACCTCAATGGGCTGCTCGATGACCAGCTCCAGGCTGAGGAAGCAGGCGGGGCTGAGCTCGCAGAGCGCCTCGCGGTCCATGCGCTCCCTCACCAGCAGCGCCCCGCGGCCCAGCTCCAGCTCCAGGTACTGCCGGCCGCTGCCCGAGGTGAGCCGCGCTCCCCTGGCCGCCAGCCGCCGCGGATCCACGCCCAGGTCGCTCGCCACGCTGCCCACGAAGGCGCCGTGCGGCAGCTCCTCCCGCACCGAGTAGCGCAGCGGGCCGCCCGCCGCCCGCCCGGCGCACAGCCCCAGCAGCAGCAGCGGGCCCAGCACGGCCGCCCCGCCGCCGCCCCGCCGAGCAGCGCTCGCCATGGCCGGGCCGCGGGGTGCGGGGTGCGTGCGGGAGCCCGGCCCGGCCTCACTCCCCGCCGCCGCCCGGCCGCCTCATGCAAGCGGCGAGCAGCATCCTCCGGCCGCCCCCGGCGCCGCCGCCGCCCCGTCCATGCCCGCCGGCTGCACGAAGCGGCCGCTCCGACCTCTCTCCCTCCGGCGGCTCCCGGGAGCAGCAGCAGCAGCAGGAGGAGGAGGAGGAGGAGGAAGGAGGAGGGACCGGGACTCGCCGGATCCGCTTTCTCCTGCTCCAGCTGCTGCGCGGGAGGAGCGGGGGTGGCCGCTAAGCCGCGGCTGGCGCCGGTTCAGCACCTGGTGCGGGGACAGCGACACGGCGGGAGCCGCCCCCGCGTCCCGCCCGCATCCCACGTGTTGCGGCCCCTGCGAGCCCCGGGACCCTCGGAGCGCCCGGAGCCCGCCGTGCCGCTGGCACAGGGCTCTCGCCGAGCCGGGAGGGGCGCGGCTCCCGTGCCGCCCCCGCCGCTCCTCGTCTCCGCCCCGGCTTCGCTGCTGAAGCTTCGGGGGCGCGGGGAGGCGGCGGGGGCGAGCTGCCAGCCGCATTCACTTGTGGAGCTGCCGCTGCAGCGCTAAAGTACATCCGCCTGAGAGGGTTAAATCACCGCAGGGCTCCAAAGGAAAAAAAAAAAAAAAAAGAATAAAAAAAGGGTCTCCAGCCAGGCTTGGTGCTGTCCCTGTGCTGCTGCAGTAGGTTTGACGACCTCTTTCTTGGACACCTGCCCCTCTCTGCACCCTCTGAGATTCATCTTTGCTGCAGCACCATCCCCCTGCCCAGCCCCTGTGGGCACCCCTGCGCCGTTTCCACTCCCTTCCGCTCGGCTGAGAGAATTCTGCAAGTCACACCCATGAGTTATGAGCATTTAAGGTGAGCTTCAGTTTCTCATCCAATGCAATACACAGGCTCAAGGTGATCAGGTGCAGCTGGAGAGAAGATGGAACACGATCTGTTTCCCAGTTACACTTTTTCCTCCTCTACCCTTGTGATGCAGGACTGACAAAAACCAAAGTCAGGAAATTGAACAAACTCAGCAGTGGGGGTGAGGCTAATGCAGCTGCAATGAGTTATACCCCGATACCAGCAAAGACAATAAGCTCGAGCTTTCATTCATACAACACCTTAGTCACTAGGCTGACAGATTTAATGAAACAAACCATAGCATACAGTCCTCCAGGTGTGCAACTATGTTGTACCTACTACCTAGTGCAGAAACTGCTTCTTTTTTAGTATTTCTTTCCCTGTTCCTTTTTTACTTCTACTCCACAAAGTCTTTTGGAACATCCAAGAAATCCTCTCTGGATTGAACTGGTCTATCAAGGGGAGGAGGTGACCCCAACATTCAGCTAAAACCTCTTTCATTGCCTTCTGTTGGCCTGGGCACCCCTCACAAAGTGGGATGATTTTTGAGAGCACTACACATCTCAGATGTTTTTACTCTAACATACCTGATGCACAAACCCTGAAGCACAACTGCCCTAGTTCTGATTCAGCACCACTAACAGTCTATCAGTTTTTATCTGTGACCACTGTTACCAGAAGAGACAGCATTAAAAGCAGGATTACCACATATTGGCTGAAGGCTCCTTTACTTCTCAGCCCATTTTTGTGGCCCAAATATTTGCCCTCATATTGATTCTAATGTGCTCAGTATCGCAGTGTTTCCAAGTACTGCTGTCAAGCCACCTAACCCTGTTTATCTTTTTAAGTAGGATAAATGTAAGTCTGTACAGACCAAGAAGGGCAGATAGAGATGCCAAATGCCTAGAACACCTGGAGAACTGCCCATTTCAACTACTTGTCAGGAGCCAAACACTTAAAAAAAAATCAACTTCAAATTTTTTGGCTAGCTACCCACCTTCAAGACCACAATATTCGCAGATTCAGAACAAAATGCCTTGACAGTCTCATAGAAAAAAAAAAAAAAAGACAACACCCATCAAAATACACAACATCCTGCTAAAAGCCATAAAAATAAAAGCTATGACAGCACTAACATACATGGACTATGTGGTCATGGGTCAAAGCAACTTACAATCATCATGTAAATCTGAAGCCTGAAGAGACACACCCTCAGTTTTCTAGACAATCACACAGTGATTTCATCCAGATCATCTCTGCCCCACACCTCCCAGATGTACACCCATAAAATCCTTTAACAAACACACAGAACAGTAACAAAGGGCCGAAAGTCAAAACAACATTGGCAACTTCGAAGGCCCTGCCTTAAGGAAGATGCTGATAAAGACTCTCCAGCAAATGGATAATGCCCATTCTGAGAGGTGAAGGAAAAAGAAAACCAGCCTCTATAGGCAGTGACTCTCTAGGCACAGGTTGGTTTTACTCAGTGTGAATGAAACACACCAATCACACATCCAAGGGGGTTTAATACCAGCAAGGAATCTTTCACACTGTTTCTGGACCTCAATGAGTTACTTTTGATAGACATTCAGGCTCTGTCCTAATGTACTTCAGCAAGGAAGGACTGATAAACCCTCAAAAAAACATTACCTTGGTTTGTCTTTCCTCACATCCTGTCTCTCAGTGAACAGGTAAGACTGTGCACATCCAAAGTTTTACAAAACACCACAGAATGTAAAACTGAAAAGAGATAATACACATATATTTCATAATATTTTCATTCCCATCAAACACATCCCTAAACCTCAGGTCCTTAGAAGAATTTTCTCTTACTTGCAGAATCAGAAGATCTGGGATTTTTTGATTTCTTGCCTTTTTTTTTTAAGTTTTACAGCACCAGTAAAATAGTTACTCTGATATTCATTGTATAAATTTATACTGTAGCTTGGCTTATTTACAGTAGCACTGTACAAATGTCACAGTCTTTCTCAAAGTACTTGCTTTATGCAGTTTATGCTGACTACACGGAGTTTATAAGTGATATACTGAAATGTCTTCTGTTCTGATTAAATGTTCCCCAAGTAACTTTAAATCCATATAAAATTCATCAATGGCCATGATAATTTTAGTTATTTCCATCACCTTCGGTGGTAATGCTGAGTCAATTCTGCAGGCCATGATTTTTAATTCAGGAAAATCTTCCATTGAGAAAATAATTCAGGATTTGGTCTGTAGTAATATTGATTTTTCTAGTGAAAGACAAAAAAAAACAGAAAAAAAATTAATTTCTGTTTCAACTGAACTGAGGCTTAGAAGCCTCCTAGATTTCTTTTTCCCACAGCTTTGTTTTTTCAGAAATTACTTGAAATTTCATCTAATTCAAATTTTGAAACACCCTCAAATCTCACTAAAGACAAATGTACCCAGTGAGTTCAGAACAATGCACACAAGCAGGAGAATCAGAATTCATCCTTGCAGCAAAACCAGCTGATAAACCTGATAACCCCTGAAGTGATTGGATACTGCCTGTACGCAGTGTCTATATACACAAGGCTCTGAGCTTTGCTGACATTCAGAAACTGCACCACTTTAATTAGCTTAGCTCAATTAAATGATACAAGTACAAACATGCAGGTGGAGCAAAGAATACACTGATTTTATCAGGTCCTGCACCAGAAAATTAAGTATATATTGATACATGTCTACGTAGTAATACAAACTATTTTAGCATGAGAAGTCCTCACATTCCTGTGCAAGTCTTCCTTGAAACAGTTCTACATATAGATAAGCCTGAATTAGCAGCAGTCCAATGCAGTGCCACAGAAATATTTCTTTGTGCAGATATTTTTCTTCATAGTGCTACAATGATATACAGATTTTTCTGTAGGTATTTAGGCCTTTGAAAATCAGCACCATTTCAAATCACACTTCTAAAAGTAGTATTTTTCTATAACATTGTAAAAAGAATCACGTAAATTTGCTTAGGCAGCAATAAATCTGTGTTCAATTTGCTTCACTGCAGTACACTATGCAAAGTCCCTCCTCTGGCTATTTCTGAGTGTCACACAGCAAAAGAAGAGAAAAAGACAAACTAGAAAACAGGAATGTGTTAAAATACAAGATGTAAACTGAGTTACTGCAAGGTATTTTGACATCTGAAAAGACCTTTTACTTTTCTGTAAATAATTTCACCTTCAGTACCTCATATCCCTTAAACATTAGATTCAGTGACTCAGTGTCATTATGTAGCTCCTTTCTGAACTGGTGGGATGACACCAGCCCCAAGCACTGGACTCGATTTCTGCATGCACTTATCAGCACATAGATTATTAGAAGAGATGAGATTGCTTGAATGCTATATAAATGTACACACAATTTCTGCCTACTGATACAACTGTGTGCAGAAAATATGGAGACAAGTCCACAGAATCCGTATAGTTTAGCCATGAACAAATAGGTAAGTGGTGTCATTCTCTAGAAAAAACTAGATTTTTCTCTAAGTGCCTGCTTGTATGTGGTGCCTGCAATTTGTCTGCCTGACTTAGAATTAAATCAAGTTCAGAGAAAGGAACATCCATCAGTCTCAGGCCAGATTAGATCAACCAAAGTGGAAAACAATACTGATAAATTGTAAGGGAATGATGAGTTTGTGGAGTTTCTCATATACAGAATGGGTTTTTTTCCAGTGAGATGGGCAACTGTGCCACCATTTTCTAGACCATAGGTATTCAGGAGATCTGTGGGAAATGAACATTTTGGTATTTTCAGGGGACACTCACACTACTTCTTCAGTGCAACCTCGTCTTTCACTTCATATTCTTGAGATTTCTGCAATCTCCTGCACCCTACTTACTTCAGCCAGGTCCTCCCCCTCCACCGTTCTCTGAAGGAGACTACGTACAAAATTTTTTCTGGTGACTTCCCACGTCTCAAGCACTGCCTGATCAGGAAGATACTGCCTAGGATAAGGCAATGGAAAGGCAGGAGTGAGGAGGATTCATATCCTCCAGTACGAATACTCTCCCTTCCTGACAAGCCTCCATCAGTCCCAATTTAGCAATCTGAGCTCAGAGATCCCAAACTATGAGAGAGTAGGTTCTGCAGCCAGACAGTCTGGACAGAGCTATTGAGAAATCCCTAAACAAAGCCCTGCAGTTACACCAGATCTCTTCCAGTATAAGGTCTGCATTCTCTGTATGGAATTTCCCAAGGAGATGGGTGGGATTCCCACATTTCCTAAAAATACTGCAAAATGCCTCCCTGAAGCAATGCAGACTACTTGTTTCTACACCCAACTTCTTTGCTCCTATGTTCAAGTTATCTTCCACATTTAAATTACTTGTTGACAAGTCACCTTTTCACTTGGAACCTGCCTCTCCTGTTTGAAATAGGTCCTATGCCAAATTGCTCAGTTGGATTGGCTCTGTTCTTTCATGTCTTTCCTTAAACCCATTTTCACATTGGTATGAATGTAACTGGTGAGAATTTCTTTTTGTATCACAAGCATCTGAAGCCAGGCTATTTAAAACATTGCTGTTATGGGAACCAAGGCTGCTAAACACCCAGAAAAAATCCTATTTGTATTTAGGTCACAATTTCTTTGCAGTAGCATATTTGCTTGTTCTAGAAAATGTCATGTAAAGAAAAAGAAGTGGTGGGTTGGGGTATGGGGAGGGATTGGTGCTATAAATCTGAATTCAGATAAACCACAAAGATAAACACACACAAAAAAATTCTTTTCTTCTCCTGGTAGCCAGAGTACATTCAATCATTTCTCACTTCTTGTATAAAATTTAAGGGTGGATATCTCTGACTCATCCTGTTTGTCTTCTGCTGTATTTTTCTGATGACTTAAAAATCCTTTCAGTAAATTATTGTGCTGTTCTAAGTGGAAGGACATTAACAACTCGGACACTGACAAAACAACCTTCACCTTTCTAAAGTCACCACAAAGCCTGCAAGTGCTGCTTCTACTCCTAATATTTTCTTGAAGGATTTGGTTGGTGTGTTTTGCTTTATCACCATTGTCTCTCTTTAGAGCCATAGTCTTTACCACTCTTACATGCAGGCTGTGATTCCTCAGCTCACTGGTGGTGAGACATATTGTATTCAAACAAGATGACTATAATTTGTTTCTCAGCTCTGGCTACTGTCTCACCCTGTACTTGTATTCAGAGGTGTTGCACACCCCTCTAGAGTTTGAGAACTGGGAGAAGGTTACAAGGTAGGTCTGAGCCTCCTGAAACTGTATCTGAATGCTTAATAGAGTATGTCTATATGAATTCATAAGTGAATATGAGCAACTGCCCAGAAATTGAAGACTCAATTTAGTTTTCTGGCTTGAGGAGTTCTAATTCCTGTCCTCAACTCCCTAAAAAATGCCTTCATCATAGGCCACAGGATGCCCTCTGCCTCCTTACTTGAACAAGACAAAAACTTATGTGGTTTTAAATCACAGACAACAACAAAGTAAGACATATCATCCTGTATCCTAATACCCAAGGTACTCACTTGGAAAGGAGGTAATAGAAACCAGTTTATGCTCCAAGAAGTTTAATTAAATTTATACTAACCCACCCTGGGATATAAGCCCCAGCAGAACTAGTTGTTTCATTGTTTTACAACTTCTCATACACACATCTATGTTTGTTAGTGATGTTAAACCCTTTTCACAGCAAGAGTCCTCCCATTTCATGCTCACTATGCCAGGACTTGATGACACTATGTCACACACAATGCACAACCAGTGCCACTGCATGTGCAATAACACCTTTTATTCTTTGCTAGGTTTAATTTTTTATTTTTAATACAGAAATGTTGAGCTATATGGTTATAATGTAATTTTATTTATATAATCTTTTCCCTATTAAAAAAAAAAATTAATTATTACTCAGTATCTGACCTGATTTTTGAGAGGCCCATTCACACCTGTACATGAAGTACTTCTTACATATTATTCTCATGTTCAGGCATATTAGTATTTTGTTATTTTCACACTTCCTCTGAGAAGATCTTAAATCTGAAGTGTCTATTTCCCATCTCTTGCTCTTAAAACCAATTATTCTGGAAGATTTCCTAGCTTGTCCAGCAACATGCATGTATCTGCCAATAAGTCATATTCCAGAGAAAGAGACACAGTCTGGCACTAAGACACTTCACAAATTGCTTTATTTATCCTACTAAGCAAGATCTTCTACTAGACTTGGACAGTTCCATTAGTTCCAGTCTCTACTAATGGCTCCTGAGCTTTCCTAAATGGATATCCAAGTTGTATTGGTGGCTCTAAATCTGCAAGTGCTTTCTTATACATGATTTAACTTTTAAAGTCATCCTTTCCACCCCCAACCCCGCCTTTATCTATTCCCTTTCTTAATTGTTTGTTCCATATATTTTTCTTTATTACTAGCCACAGCTTAACTTCAACTTCCCGCCTTCTATCTATACTACCATCACTTTTTTTCATTTTGGTTTCTATGCTTTTCTCCATCTTGTCGTCTTTCACTGAATATTCTCCCCTTTCTTTTCCATCTTCTACCTCTAGCACATTCAGTCATTTTCTACTTCATTTTCAGTCAGTCCTCCTACCTCTTTCACTTTTGCTTGAGTCATCCACTCGCTTTCTCTCTTTATGTTAATTCTCCTTATTTCTTTCCTCTCAACATCCTAGCACCTTTACATTTGTCCTTCTGGATAGACAAGAAACAGACTGTGTTCCTAAATTATGCTGATGAAGTATGCTGTTGTCTCCTTTTCCCTTCATTTTTGTCTACACAACTCAGATAAAGTAGGAAGCTAAGCAACAAACAGTGGCACAGAACCAATGGAAATGGAGATCTAGGTATAAAAATAGAGGGTGAGAATCAAAAGTATGGGCAAGGAGTAATATGAGGAGCAGTCACCTTCTTCACTGCTGAGAAAGACTAAGAGCCTTTTCTTTAGAGCCTGTCAGTGCCTCTCTTTAATAGGCAAAAGAGGTCAGGTTTGCATTATAAAACACTATACAAGTACCCAATTATTCCCTCTCTTGATAACACATACTAACTTACACCTGTTCACTTTATTTCTGCTCCCTGCCTAATCCTGAGTGCCTTTCAGAAATCAAGCACCCAAACCTGAATCTGCCCAGTTTGGATCTGACAATGAGCTGGCAATCCTGTAGGTTTGGAATCACACTCTTGTAATGATGACCTGAGTTTGCCTTTGGGTCTGTTACAAGTATTGACTGTCAATGCCCTCACTGTAACCTGCGCACCTTGTGCTGGATCAGGTTTTGCTTTTTGGGAGGTTGGTGTTTTCTCCTTCATTTGCACTTTTCTTTCTTGCTTTCCTGCTCACCTAATGACTTTTCCAGGTTTGTTACCTTTCCTATTACCATCTCTATGAAAAGACAACAAGCTACAAAATTGTAAAGGTCAAGACATAAAAGCATATCTTTTGCTTTGGTTTCAATGCTTAATTTATTGAGTTCCATATCTGGGCAATCACAGTCCGTTCAGAGCCACAAAACTGCACAAAAAGACATGGTCAAAATCTCCTTTTCTCAGCAGAGTTGGCCTGCTGAGGCACTAACAGGATTACCCCTTGTACCGAATTGCTAACTCCTGCTTTTGTTATTCAAAGATACTTTGACTGCAACTTCCTTTTACAAGCCTGTCTAATCCATCCTTAACACATCTTCAAGTTATCCAAGATGCTGCAGACCTTTCCCTGACTGAAAAATAAAAAAGGAGAGAGAGACAGAACCTGACTCACACCTGCTACCACTCTCCCTCCTGGTATTTTCAAAACACCATCAACCTATTAACCTATAACTGGGCTGCTAAAATCAAGTGCATTTTCTCCATAAAGCAGACCTACATGCAATTTCAGTCCCATATGACAACTAAAATGTGACCAAAGTGTTTTGTGTTTATTCCTTATACAGGAGTGCATTCCACTATACATTCACTGTACTGCCTGCAGCCACTTCAGACAGCCCAAGACACAAGTAAAAAGCTAAGGTGCACAACTGGAAAATGGATATATCATCCAAAGATTACAACTAAGCTGTCTTCACCTTGCTATAAATTTTTTCCAGCAGCTGAGTCACAGTTCTGTCCTTTCTTTCTCCATCACACATAGAATTATTGAACAGTTTGGGTTGGAAAGGCCCTTCAAGAGCATCTCATTGCAACCCCCTTCCATGAGCAAGGACACCTTTCAGAAGACCAGGTTGCTCCAAGCTCTGTCCAACCTGGTCTTGGACACCTTCAGGGATGGGGCAGCCACAGCTTCTCTGGGTAACCTGTGCCAGGGCCTGCCCACCCTCATAGGGAAGGATTTCCTCCTACTCTCTCCATTCCTCTTCTCCAAAACTGTCTGGGAGGTCCTCCCTGAGTTAAAAGGGTCTGTTCCAAACCACTGAGATATTCTTACATAGCAGCAAGCTACATCTTGCTCCTGAAGCTAAATATGTAAAGCAGTACATAAAAGATGGACAGAGTTTCTCAATTTAAAATCAGACCCAAAATGTTACCAGACTGAGCTGTACAGAGCTGCCCTAAATTTCTCAAATTAATAGAACAAGTTCTACTTAATCAGAGTTAAAAGAGTAGCAATGACTTCCTTTTTCAAGGTTATCCTTTAGAATTAACTGCTTAATTGCTCTTTTCTTGATGTTGGACAAAGTCAATGTCAAATTTGCAAGGAAATTAAATCATTAGAGCTATGCTTTTTAAAACATAGAAGCAAATCATCACCTCTACCCCTGGCTGGTGCACTCAGACAAGTCCCATGCTATTTGCAGCCAGAGGCCCAGTCAGAGAAAGCAGACATATCTGTAGTTATCATGGAAATTCCTTGTTGTAGAATGGATGAACAATGAAAGGAACAATGAACATGTTGCTCTGGGCTTCCAGAGTTCACCACCACAAACACAGGTTGGGTACAGGTTGTATTCACACCTGCCATGACAGAGAAGCCACATTATGGTGTGCAATGAAGCTCTGCATGTCTGGTTCCAGCCTTGCACAGTGGTCCCAGGATT
Organism: Xenops minutus; assembly: GCA_035221455.1. Classification (NCBI taxonomy): domain Eukaryota; kingdom Metazoa; phylum Chordata; class Aves; order Passeriformes; family Furnariidae; genus Xenops; species Xenops minutus. The sequence goes on from JAWWEE010000025.1 coordinate 2,434,220, forward strand.
AAGCATTATTTAGATTTGCAATTCTTTGTATTGTGGGAAGGAGGAAACTTGACCCTAAGGACAAATAAGGAGTCACAGAATATCCTGAGTTGGAAGGGACCCACAAGGATCATCCAAGTCCAACCCCTGGCCTTGCACAGACACCCCAACAATCCCACCCTGTCCCTGTCCCATTGTCCAAACACTCTGGAGCTCTGGCAGCCTTGGGGCTGTGCCCACTGCCCTGGGGAGCCTGGGCAGTGCCCACCACCCTCTGGGGGAAGAACATTTTGCTGAGATCCAGCCTAACCCTGCCCTGATGCAGCTCCAACCATTCTCCCAGGTCCAGTCACTGGTCACCACAGAGAAGAGATCAGAGCCTGCCCCTCCTGAGGAAGTTGTAGACTGCTGTAAGGTCTCCCTCAGTCTCCTTTTCCCCTCTTTCCTCCTCGTGAGGAAAACCTCCATCACAGAATCTACATAGCTTTTAGCACAAATCTGAAAGACTTTGCTCAGCAACATGGGCAAATACCCAACAACTCTTACCCCCCACTGCAGGTGCATTTTTGGCTGCAGGTCGTTGCTGCAATTCTGATACAAGTGCCATGTCTCCAGCACCCAGACAGAAAATTAAACCCCTGAAACTATTTTTAAAGAGCAGCTGAGAGTCATAAAGGAGGCAGGAGGGGATTAGAGCACAGGCCCAACAAAACATCCTGAATCTGTGAGGATTTTTTAATAAGACCAGTATGCTGCTCCACAGCTTTCTGTATTCCACGTGTCTGCACAGGAATGGCTGAGCAAGGAAAGTAGGGCAGGAAAATATTTCATTTTGTTTGCTGATTCTCAGCAGGCATTTCTGAGCTTAGAAGATTTTTACTTCAAATCCTATTACAAAAATCCTTTGGCCCAAACTGTGCTGTTCTTGGACTATTTTTAGCCTATAACCACATATATGATGGGCAAAATGTTAATATTGCAGATTCTGCTGATATTATCTGACCTCAGGACGTGTCCCATTGATTTCCTTACTCAGCACAACCAGGAGCAGCATCTGACCCTGACTTACACTCCCTGCTAATGATTTTGTTTTATATTTGTGTTTCTCTTCAGGGTCCTGGCACACAGTGGGATTCCACATCCTCCTCCCTCCCAACTCTATTCTAAATAGACATACAAAAGCTTGTTCTACTTCCTCTGTTCCAGCCCTTTCCAGTTCCTATGTTCCAGCCCTTTACTGTACTTCAACAATCTCAGTCATATTTAATAAGGTTATCACTACAGCTCAGAGAACTGGACTCCAACTGTGCACTTACAAGTAGTACCTGATAACGTGCCAAAATAATTTGACAATAACTCTATGGGAAAAAAAAAAAAGCAAACATTTAGTTTTCTCATTTCTTGTGAATACTTATCAATAGTTTGAGTTCATTACTTGTAACTGATCTGAGTTTTTCCTGTCTGTAATCAAGGCTATTTTGCTTGCACCCATTTATTTTCTTTCCTTTCACATGCAAAGATTTGAAAAAAAAAATATTTACAGTTATTCTATAAAGATAGTGTGATTTTGTTCACCTGTGAAAGCACACAAAGAAAATACAAAATAAGGATTAACAGAAAAATTATGCATTAATTATTATAGAGGAGCCTATATGGGATTTTAATACAAATTAATGAAGTACAACAAAATTGCATAAAATAAGGATTCAAGAAGATGAAGAAGAGAACTGGAGCCTTCAAATGTACAGCAGGGGAATATGACAAAACTGTGAAACTAAAAAATTTTACCCTGGACTTATAAAGGACTGAGACAAAATGATGCAACAGACTCCAAACAGCACCTGTTCCTTAAGGGAATCAATGGCAAGTTCCAGATCAGTCTATTGTCACCACTGAATGAAACTGTGAGCCATGGCAGCCAATATTCCTTGTCTTCTGCATTGCACACAGTGATCCTGGTCACCAGGGACCACCTGGCACACGAGCTGATGCTTGGCAGTATGTGATTGTGAGTGTGCAAAATCTATTGAAAAATTAGTGAGATGGGAAACTTCAGAGATTTTCCAGAAGAAAATCACTTTTTGCTGCCACAAGATCTTGCATTCAGTTCTGGTTATACTAAATTTTTACATAACAATTCCAGATTCTTCTGTGTGAGACTGAATTTGCACTCCAGGTCAGACCCTGAGAGGGTAAAGGTTCAATCTGAACGGATGAGACTTAGCAATAGCCAGAATATGCTGTGAGAAACCAATAAAAACCCAGACAACATTGTGTGGAAGGGTTCAGAGAAAAATAAGCAATAATAATTTTTACAACCCAGAGAGATTTTAAGAAAGGGATGGGGGCACAGCTATATTATCTCTCTGCTCCCAGTCCACTTCCCCACCTACATACAGACACCAGCACCTGCTCCTTCACCCTTCTTCACAGCTCCTCAGCCTCCAGCACTCCCTGTAGCAGTTGCTGCTGGAGAACAGGACAGGCTTCAGGCAGCTGGAGAGGCTGCAAGGAGCAGAGCTGGAAGGAATTGAGATAAGAGCAGTCAACACCTTCTCTCAACTCATTCCCTGGATGGGAACAGCAGCAGGGAATGAGGCCGTGGTGAACAGACCTTAGAACAGTAACCTAACACACAATATGAAAACAGAACTTGGCAGCATGACATGAAAAATCCCCTGTGTTGCACAGGCTGACAGGCACACCTTGGAGTGAAACAGGGGCCAAGGTATTAAGAAGACAGAAAACCACTGGTCACAGCTGCCCAGCTCAGGACCTGTATGCCCAGCTTCAGCATTGCTGAGACAGCTCTGTCACATTCACCAATATAAGAAGGTCACCTCTGGTTCACAGGACATAAGAGTATCCGAGAGTACTTGGAAGGGGAAGCCAAGAAAAGGGAAGATTCAATATATGAGGTCAGGCAGATTATGACCAGAAGCCCAGAGGAAGGCCTTGGAAGCAATGGCTCCTATGCAGTAACAGGAAGGCCCAAAAAAAGTACCCTGGAGCTAAATTGTGGCCTTAGAAATCAGTACAAGACAAAAGCAAGGTGGAGGCAGAAGTAGTTGATCATGACACAAGAGCAGGAAGTCAGAGGAGCTGTGTTCTGTTCACTGTTACATTAGGGCCTTCATGATTTTTGGCAAGTATCTTAATCAGTTCCTGAGATGTCAGCAATATCTGGGCTCAAATGGCCACAGCAAGGTTTAAAGCACTACTGTAAAGGAAACTTGATTGCTCTCAAGGAATAAGGTACATATACATATCTATAATTTATTATTTGTAATAGGTACCAAAGGGAGACAACTGTTTGGGGATTTTTAAGCAAACGTTAGGCATATCTGCTATCAAACTTCCCTTTGGAATTCTTAAAACCTCCACGACACAAAATATTTATGCTTTGAAATTAGTAAGAGTTCAATATTTATTTCCTTGAGCACAACAGTTCTTACTGAATAGATCAGAGTGGTTGACCTAATGAAATGTTCCTTTAAGAGATGGACTATATCTGGTATTTAGCACAAGTTACTGCTATAGTATTAATGCAAAGTTACCTTATGCATTTTGCATGGATCATACACTTGGCAAAATCCTTCTGTACTGAGGAAACCCACATTGTTTGTACCTGTCCTGCACAGCAGGCAGAGGCTCTGTGATGCAGAAGGCAGGGTATCCTGCCTGGTCCTCAGATGTTCCTCCAGAAGGGTAAGGATCTCCCAGCCTTACAAGGATACTGTTAGCTCTGGTACACCTCAAATAACACCAGACTTACAGCTTTTAACAACTCAGCTGATCTCAATGTACTTCTTCCATCATTGAACTAAGAAACCACAGCAGGACATGTGAGACACTCAGTGATGAGCAGGGATGATGATATCAAATGTACCCACTGAAATCAATCCTCTCTCCTTGTACTAATCAAAACATTGTCCTCCACAACCAGATAAACCTGCAGTGTCTCAGCATGATTCTTCTCATTTAATACTTTGTAAACTGTGCTTTTTGGAAACAGATGTTAGGACTGAGCACTTAGAATACAAATCATTAATGGCTACATGGTTAGGGAAAAACCAAGATAATATCCAGCAACTCCAGCATTCCTCCTGGATTTCTTTGTCACAATGAACAGTGGTTGAAAGCATAAAGTTTAAAGGCCTTTCAGTCCAGTTCACTGAGAAGGCCATATCCCCCCAAACCATTTCCACAGTGGTCAGGGGCCAGTCTCCAGCCAACAGAGTCAAGGTTCATGAGAACAAAAAAGGCAGCCTGGTTCTGTGTGCTGGAAAGGACACAAAGGGAACAGGAGACTGGGTCTGGTCCCTCTCTCAGGGCTTTATGTATTTTAAATCAGCATGAAATCTGGAAGCATTTCTGGGAGTAGGAACTAGACTTCAGGAGAACGTGAGGAAAGAGGGGCAAGCACTGGGGAGGGCAAAATGAAAGCAGAAAGAGAGAAAAAAGAGGTTTGGAAGGACAGAGAGGCACAACCAATACATATTTCTATCCCTTGGGTACTTGATCCTTCAACCACAAACACCACAGTTATCTTCCTGCTGTACGTACAGTGGGAGCAATATTGACACTGCATTTTCACCAAAGACTTTCAGTTCTCCTTTAGTCCTTCATTCAAGAATTCTGGCACATAGACCCAAGCAGAATGGGAACTCTGCCAAATTTTAATACTGCTGAGTTATTTTCTGGGGTTTATGCTGCTGCAATACAAAGGCCTGTACACTCTTCAGCCTTGCTAAAATCAACCTGAAACAAAGCATCTTCAGTTCAGATAAAAGTAGTAAAAGAAAGAAGCTGCTAGAATTCTGAGCTAGCAAATATTTTATCTATTATCTTTCATTGTGATATGACTGAATGTCCTCAGAGGTATTTTCCAATCTCATTGATTCTGTGATTATGTGTTTCTTACACTCCATTAATGTGTTTTTAGTGATGCTGTGATACCAGTTCCCCACATGAAGCTTCATACAGCCTTTTTGTTCAAGAATCTCCATCTATTGTGGGGGTAACTGACCCTCAAGGCTTACAAGCCTCTGAAGTTTTGAGCCAAATTTCCTTCTATAAGAGATTAAAAAATAATTATTGTCCTTGTCCAGCCAAAACACATATCCAAAGTTGGGAGACACAAGTAGAGGACAATGATGTAGTGAATACTCAATTAACCTTAGCATTCATTACACCATTTTTCTCCATTAGTATACTTCCAAGAATTGGGTTTTTTCTTAGTAATTGATCTCAAATGCATGCACTTATGACCCAAACATGTATTTTTAATATACTTTTATACCTTTCTCCTAGCAAATAAACAAGTATTTGCTAAATATTCCCAAGGCTTTACCACTTCGATTCTTATTTGACAGGCTTTCTTCTCCTCAGTCACACACATGACCCTTTGCAATATCTCTAACAAATTGTGTCTGTCCTTTTTGAGTACAGGTGGCAAAATCAGCACTTGCCATTCCTTGTATTGTGTTGTCAGTACTTCCCCAAAACCACCACAAGTACCTGGACCAATGCATCCTCCAATACATTTGCTTATTGATGAAAACATCTGAGCAGATGATGAGTCATGCTGTAATCCTTGTGTTTTCCTCCTTGGCCACAGCCCATTCTTGAAACCCCACTTGTATTACAATGAACTATTTAAATTCTAGCCCAAAATATTATTGTATTGTTAAGGGATATCAGGATGTCTCCTGCTGGGTCACTGGAACCCAGCCCAATGCTCCCAGGGAACAGGGTCTCTGCCCAGGCTGAGATGCAGCTGCTGCTCCCTCATTTGCTGGTTCAACCAGTAGCAAAGCTGAGCACGTGTCCCAGTGACACAGAGAGACACACACACCACAGTGACACTGTCACACAAACTGCCACAGCCAAGGTGCTGCCTTCCACCACCCATGTACAGGACTCCCATTTCTAAACCTTCTGCACTGAAATTCTGAAACCTTCCTCTCCCTGGTCCAGGGCTGGGAACTGTATTTGCTTGTTTTTTTTCCTCCCAGTCCTTCTCAGTTCCAGCCCCAACTTTGATCTGGGCCACAATCTTACAGCTGCAATTACTGGAAGGTCCTGCCAGCTCTTGGCTGCAGCAAGGTTCTATGCTGGCAAGACTCAGAGGGAACTGAGCTTTCCAGCTCTTGTGATTATCTACCAAGCAGAGTGAACAATAATTTCTCAAAAGCTTGTAACTCAGCCAAACTTAGCAGCTCTTAATGGCTATCAAACATGACACAAAGACCACTTCATAACAAATAACAAGTCCTTTTTCCAAAACATGCTTCAGCAAGGCTTTTAAAGGAAAGATTAGACATATTAAAGGAAAGATCAGACATTCTGCATCAAAAGCAGCGTGGGCAGTAGGTCAAGAGAGGGGATTCTGCCCTTCTTCTCTGCTCTGGTGGGATCCCACCTGCAGAGTTGCCTCCAGCTCTGGGGTCCCCAGCACAGGAAGGACATGGAGCTGTTGGGGCGAGTCCAAAGGAGGCACCAAGATGGTCAGAGGGATGGAGCAGCTCTGGCATGAGGAAAGGCTGGGAGAATTGGGATTGGTCAGTCTGGGGAAGAGAAGGCTTTGGGGTGACCTAACTGTGGCCTTTCAGTGCCTGAAGGGAACTTTACAGGAAGGAAGGAGAAAGACTATTTGCAAGAGCATGTAGTGACAGGACAAGGGGGAATGGCTTCAAACTCAGAGAGAGTAGGTTTAGATTAGATATTAGAAAAAAATTCTTCCCTGTGAGGGTGGTGAGGCCCAGGCACAGGTTGCCCATGAAGCTGTGGCTGCCCAATCCCTGAAAGTGTCCAAGGCCAGATTGGATGGGGCTTGGAGCAACCTGGGCTACTGGAAGGTGTCCTTGCCCATGAGAGGAGGGGTTGGGATTGGAGGATCTTTAAAGTCCCTTCCAAGCTCTTAACATTCTACAATTCTATGATTCTATGAATGACATCAGATCAGTTTTATAGTAAGTAACTGTATGAACACAGCCTGAAATACTTGAAGGGTCTTATTCATTCAATAGTGGAGAGAGCTGTAAATTTAGAAATGCATGGCTCCAAGGCCACCAGTTGCAGCTGCTTTAATTAAATAAAAAATAGCAGTTACAAAGTTTCTCACACTGCTGAACATCCTTCTATCTGTAACAGAGGTGAGAGTTCTGTCTAGATAGCATATTAATCCATCCTTTGGTTTAAGCAAAGCATCTCCCTATAAACAATATAATTTTGCCCCTAGAAGCAAATGCATCTTGAACACAAAATGCTACTATAGGCAGTAATTGCTCCTGGTCCAGTTTCACTCTCTTAAGTATTTTGAAAAATATTCCTTATGAAAGAAATAATACTACATTAAAATTACATGGTATTAAGTGACTCAACATTACTTATAATAGTAACTGAAAAAGTGTCTTTCAGGCAGAACACTTTCATACATAAAACTCTCCCAGATTTTTTGAAAGCAAATGAGTCTTGAGCATTGGCAGCAGCCAAACATGTACTAGGGACAATTTAACTGTACAGCATTATGCCAAATAAATAGAATAATTTTGCTACCTTTGAGGAGGTGGCTGGAAGCCCTGGCTATGGAGAGATGAAATATAAGATAATGTAATATACATTTGATTGAGATTTTTAATGTTTTTAAACGGTCACAAGTTATGGAGATTTTCCAGCCTATTCATGAAAAAAACTCTTATGCCAAGACTATGATTTATTTAGAGCCAGTATGTTTTTTAACAAATGAGAAAAAATATGGCAGTGATTTTAGGAGGGGGAAAACCTCCAAAATCTTAGCTATTGTAATTCCATTCTTCTGCTGCTTCTGTTCTAACATGATTTCTGTTCTACAGAACCAGTTAGGAGAGAAGTGGGTCTCTTGAATTTATCTTTGGCTTTTTCAGAATGCCAAGAGATGGAATTCAAGACTCCCCAAAATCGTCTATGTCCAGAATGGCTGATTCATTAAACAAATTCTCATCTCCTTTCTATAATGGCAGAATAACATCAATGGTAGTCCTGAATGTTGACTAATCTTGAATACTCATTCTAGTGTAAATGTTAAATTTCTCAATGAGTTTCACAATAGTGTAATCTCAGAAAATCATCCTGTGAGGGGGGCATAACAAGGCTGTGAAATGAGGTGAAAAAGAGTTGCAGGTGCTCAAATGGTTTTTTCTTCTCCCCACCTATACTTTATACTGCTGACCATAAGATTGTTAAAAGCCCAATGAATGATAAAATTGTGATAAAATTAACGAGAACATTGATGGCAAGTAGAGAAGTAAGCATTCAAAATGTTATCAAAAAGGAAATTTATGGATGGCATTATCACTTCATGTTTTAAAGGAGAGATTTTTGCATTATTCTGAAAAACCCCTTGTCATTTGACAGAATGGAAAAAGGAATTAAAAACAGTCCTTACAGGACTTCAGTTTGGAAGGATTGGTGCAGTTGACACCATTGCAGACAATTAGCTCTCAGCTGGTGTCAATGATACAGTGCAGGATTGGCCCTAGGTAAGTACAGCTTCATTTTGAATCATTAACAGTGATGTCCAGTAAAAAGAGTTTTACATTAAATCAGAATGATACTTAATATAAGTACACTAAAAACAAATAAAACCCAAAACAAAAAAAAAAAAAAACCCACACTCTTTCATTTTTCTTTTATCTTATTGGTATTTCTAATCTGACAGGTATCTCTACCCCATTAATTTGTCTGCCTTTTTAGTGCTACTTTTAACAGTTCACAACATGCCATCCAGGAGAAGCATCAAACATTAACACAATGCATCCTTTCAAATCAGGCCATAATGCAAAAGATTCTGTTATTCAGTACATATATCAGTATGAAAACTGACATTTCCTTTAACTAACCTCCTGCTGACATTCATCATTGCTTTTGTCAATAAATCAAACTAGAGTGATCATGCATAATCTCTTTCCACCGACTTCGCTTAGGTGCCAGAGGTACCAACAGGTTCAAGACAGAGCAACAGAACCTCTGAATTTCACAGCAGAAAGAGCAGAATCTCCTTGCAGAAGGTAATATAAGAGCTACAGATTCTTATATAGTACACCACAAACTGATAGCTCGAGTAATGTCATTTCCACAGCTTCCCACTGAATCAAGATTCTCCACGGATTATTATCTTGTCTTCCTAGAATCCTGAGTGCACATGACCAACAGCTGTCTCCACACTGTCACCAGTGTTGTTTTATCTAAGGAAGTCTCCTTTCATAAGGACAGAGAGAGAGAAGAAAATGAAAATTTTCTCAGTTATATGTAGCTGAGAACAAGGGCAAGATCTAGGATTCCTGTGAGACCTGAATTATTAGCATAAATGCTTTCCAGTAAAGGAATAGACCTATTCTATTGCAGAATAAAAAAAAAAAAAAATCTTTCAGAAGGGAACTCAAAGCTACAATTAAAAGTACAAAGCTGGTTTCAGATACTAAAACTTTCTCCAAAGCTGGGTTGTGTGGTTTTGATTTCAGATTTGGTGGCAAAGCAGGGTTTCCTAAACTTGTGTTACTGAGGTACAACCATCACTGCATGTGCAGCTGGACACAGCTGGACACAACCCAGCATTAGGATCCACAACAGGGGATGTCACCATCTGTGCATCTGCCAGGGAAAGAATTCAGATGTTGTGGCATGATTTTCATAACCCTTCAGAGAGGATTTTGAGCACCTATTGGGAAAAACACAGAACCCCGGTAAACACTTCAGTATAGCTTTTGGAAATGGAATAAAGTGTCACTTTTGAAAAGGCTATAACAACTTATAAATATTTACATTTTGCCACATTTCAAAGAATTATAGAAAAAGGTTAGGTTGGAAAGGACCTCAAAGGGAGAAGAGCTAACCTGACAGGTAGATTAGGTTGCTCAGGATTTTTGCCCCATCAGGCTAGCAGTATTTCTATGGAAGAAGAGCCAAACACCTCTCAGGGTCCTGTCTCTGCTTTCCAACACTGTCACAAGAAAGAATTTATTTCTCATATCCAACAAGTATAGCCTTTTATGCAATTTGTAACCATTTTCCCTCTTTCCATCACTGCAATGTCTGTTAGGCAGTGAAAAAACTACTGCTACTCCCCCTATCGTTGTTTTTGGGGGGTTAGATTTTGGTTTTGGCTTTGGTGGGGATTTGAGGGCAGGGGGAAACCTTGAAGTTTGGATGTTTTTTGTGGGTTTGTGTGATTTGGTTTTGTCATCGTTTTTTTTCCCCCCCTAATCAGGTTTAACTCCAACAATGTCAGTTTTCCAGGTTTTCCAAGAACCTCAGTTACCTATATAAAAGGCACTTTCCCCATGTTCTAGATGATAATAAAAGCAATACAGAGGAGAAACACTTGGTGATGAACTATTAATTCATACAACAGTGACAGCTCCAGGGCTCACTGGTTTTGGATTTTATCCAAAAGTATCTGGGTCCTCTTTGAGCAGTGTGGGTGAAGAAATGTTTTTCACAAAACATACCATGGCAATAGTAAAAAATCTCACTACTAGATTAAGACTTCAAAATGATAATATTCTTCAGTGAACATTTGTATTCTGCAGTCATTTCTGACCACGATCAAACTGGCACCTTTCCATGTTCTGTATTAACTCAGGTTAATTTTTCCTGTAGTTTTTCAAATAAGGTGAGATGCATTAAAGAGGTTGAATGCCTCGTAGAGAAGCATGATGTTGTAAAAGAGAAGACAGGAACTGACTAATTCTAATCCCTAGACAAATATATAATAAGATTAAAACAAAGATGAAAGTGTAAACAGCAGTCTTAAACCAACAACCCAAAATCCTTTGAAGCTATTCCAGCCGGCAACTTCAATTAGGCAAGTAATTTGCTAGGATGATTTTACTTCACCAGCCCCAAAAAGGTGAGAGAAGGTGGCAGTTATATCTCCTCTGACTGGAGGGAAGAAATCACTTCCTTCTTCCACCAGATTTCCTTCCTACTGTTACAATATTGAAAACAAATAGTTTTAGAGTTGGATTATCTTCAGGATATTCATGATTGGCCAGCAAAAAAGCCAACACAAAACGAAACACACCCCCCAGCAAAACAAACCAAAACAACTGAAGGATTCACTTGGGGGAATATATATATATGTATATATAATTGACACAGGCCATGTTTCACAAGACTACAAAGAAGAAAACAGAATGAAATAGTTTTAAAACATCATATTTTAGTGATTCATAGAATAACAGACTGCTTTGGGTTGGAAGGGGCCTTAGAGATCATCTTGTTCCAATGCTCTGCCAGGGGCAGGGACACCTTCCACTAGACCAGGTTGCTCCAAGTCCCATCCAGCTTCCAGGGATGGGGCAGCCACAGCTTCTCTGGCCAACCTGTACCAGGGCCTCACCACTCTGACATTAAACAATTTCTTCCTCAGATCTAAACTAAATATTATTTCTTTCAGTTTGAAGACATCTCTCCTTGTCCTCTCAATACATGCCCTTGTCAGAAGTCCCCTTCATCTTTTGAGATATTACAAATTTTCTCATGATGTAAACCTGTTGGAGATAAACAGCAAGCTGGCATATAGAGGGAAATTAAGATTATCTGAATAAGTTTGACTAGACTTTCTTTTTCCTGTTTTAGTGGCTGGAGGTGTGAGTGGTACAGGAAGGGTAACGCAAGCAAATGGGATTCTGACAAAAATTTGAAAACATAAAAAAAGCAAACACAAAGGGGAAAAAAAGTAAGAAAAAAATCAACAAAACCACACAACTCAGGCTGCATCAGGGTTCACTGGATTTACAATATAAAATATTAAGGTAGCCCTTTTTCAGCACTTTTAGCATTCTTGTGCTCTTTGCAAGACCCATTCCCTTTCATGAGATTTAGTCACTGAACCTTCAACTCATATCAATCACCCCGAGCAGCACTTTCACTGCTGTTTCTCAGTACTCCTAAATCTCTTATTTTCTACTAAACAAAACTCCTCAAGCTCTGCAGTTCTTTTACAGGCCTAACCAAATGTCAGGTATTTTGAATTCTTGGTATCTTTGATATCTTAAGACAAGTGAAAATGAAAAATCAAAGAAAAAGTCTTTCTGAGCAAACATGTAATGAAGGGTTTGTTTGTTTTTTTTTTTTCCTTTTTCAATCCAAAAAAAGAGTACCCAAAGTAGATGTAAAGAAAAATTCATTCTCAAAGTCTTTGCATTGTGACTTTTCAGAGAGAAATTCCTTGACACCACAGATCCTGTGGACAGATCAGCCTCTCACAGAGTACCTAGTTGCTAAAAAGTTTTGTTACATTAACCCATTCTCCCCCTCTCCATCAATTTCCACTGCAGTAATTTTGACAGTCCAATAAATGTCCAGGAACATTGCTTTTCATAGGTCAGCACACTTGGTCCACGTGGTAGGCACAAACATGAAACTCAAAAATTTTGCTAAATCTCTGAAATCATCCGATTTAGTTATTACCTCTGTTAACATAAACCAAAGGCTTAAATATCTAAAGTGTGTGTATATATATATATATAACACACCTCTCCAATCCTCAAGTATTTACTCACTCTTTAGCAACATCCATTCCACATTTCCAGCCCAGCATCATCCTGTCCCCCAGGAACTGTCCAAGAGCCATAAAAACCCACTAGAAGATATATTTTTTTCATCCTGAAATTCACACCTTTTCTTCATCATCATCACACAGCTCTGTAAAGTAGGGCACACCAAACACACTTCTCCACTAAGGACAACACAGAATGACAAACTGGTTGAGATCAGAAGGAACCTCTGAAGATCATCTTGTTCAACCCCACTGCCAAAGCAGGGTCAAGTAAAGCAGGTTGCTTGCCACACAGTCCCAGCTCTCATATGAAGTATCCTCCATTCCCTTGGCTATCTTAGGGGTCCATCACTGGACTGTCTCCTGTAGCTCCATATCTCCTTCATAGTGGAACCACAAAGTTACAAGACTGAGCTCAGGCTTATATTGAAATGTCTTCACGTCTTACGACCAGAGGTATGATCACAACCTTGTGAATTTAATACCATTCAATGAAAACTGCTTTAATCACAAGAATATTGTGCCAATCTCCATATAAGTATTGACTGGAAGGCAGAACCTAAAAGCTGCCTAAAATATATTCCCAAGACACATGGCAAACAGCTATGCAGTTCAAAAGATGAAGAGCTCACTCAGCTGTAAAATTTCCCTGCTCCCATGCTCCTGACCCCAACAAAGGAACTGGAAAAGGTTGAAGAATGACAGCACAGAACCTTTTAGAACCAATACCCTCAGGTTTTGTGAGGGAACGTCATAAACTTTGATTTTTCACACTGGTTGTGAAAAGAAGCTTGACTTTGAGAAAGCAGCTTTTGCAGAAAAAGAAAGAAATAAAAAGCCACTAAACATGGTGTCAAGACCCATCAGATTAGGACCAGCCATGGGGGAGATGGAAGAACTAGCAGATCAAAATATAGAAATCATTCTTTTGGAGAAGAAAAAATCCAAAGAACAAAAATGTGTTCATTTTCCTTAGAGAGACTGCTCAAAGACCAGAGGCTACAAACTACTACTTTATTTCTTAATACACCTTCTTTCTCTGTACTTGAGTTCCACTTGCTTTATTGGTCAAGTTTGCTTTCTACAAATTCCCTCTGATAGCACCAAATCTTTAAGCTGTTGTCCTGCCCATTTCTTTGCCTTACAAATTGTCAACTCAATATCTTAATTCCTGTGTGCCTGATTACGCCCCTTTTCAGTTTGGATACTGGATTTTGTTGACATTCTTTTGATTAATTGTGATTTTAAACAGTCCTCAGCAAATCACATTCTTAGCAGAATTCCTTTTGTTACATAAGCTAATGGTAATCCCCAAAATACACAGCATTGCACAGTTACACTGGGCAACACTAAGAGTCCAACAGCTTCTCTCCAATGGGATACAGAGGATGCAAAAGCCAGCGGTACAAACACATGGCACACATGGACCAATGATCCCCTACAGCCACCATCCCATCTTATGACAATTAATTTGTATTTTCCTCTATTTTCAGTATCTTAAGACAGACATTGACTATGTGACAAATTACTTCAAGGGAACGGAAATTACTGTCACCAAGGCAGAACCAAAATGCTGGGAGTTCAGCATCCTCAAATCCCCACTCCCTGATTTCCATTACAGATTTCTAAAAGAACTGAAAAATAAAACTATAGGATTAAAAAGAATTTGTTTTGGCTTTGGGGTTTTTTTTAATAAAACCTGTCATGCCTGGAGTAATCAGATTAAAGAAGAGTAACTGCAAAGACAGTAATTCAGAATAGTAAAATCCAGCCTACGTGACCACAAACTCATTACCCTGCCTGTTTGGATACAAATTTGGAGGAAGGAATAAAAGAGAAAGGAAGGTACACTGAAAAGGAAGGAAAATACTCACACATTTATCCAAAACAACTGTTTGCTAGACTGGCCTTCCATTCTCTTCAATGGAAATACAAACTGACATTCATATCTCATCTGTTCTCATTTTACTGATTATTCTGATTGAAATATGCTACGTTGAAAAGTTTAACACACAAGAAGTCGGGCTATTCTAACAACATTTGCAAAAGACAGTCCTATGGCATCATTCACTTCAAGGTCTCTACACCTGCCATGGAAATGGAGGACATCTAATAACCCAAAGTGCAGATTCCCACAAAGTACTACTTATATCAACTCATTTCAGTTATTTAGTGCATTTAGTCTCATAGTCTACAAACAGCACTGTCTGAACTCTTCTGACTAAGATGAACAGGGTGAGTTGCTCTCAGCAGGTGGCTATGACTTTTTAACATCTAATGCTCAAACATCAAGCATTTAAGTGGGTGAATTTAGGCAGAAGAATCACCCCTATCCCAAAAAAAGCTCTGCAAAAATAATTACCTGACTGATTAATCAACATATTACAACTGTGGAGAAGATAATTGACCTCCCAAGAGGTATCAGGTGATATATTCCATATGCCCTGTACCAGCAAGTATTCCTACCTATGTAGGAAGCCCTTGGTCTGAAATATATGAGTCTGGTCATATATTTGCAGGATATATATATATATATCCACAGACAAAAAACAGATGCTGAGAAGGAATATCAGTATAACCAGCCAGTACAGAGATGACCATAGGAAAAAAGACTGAAAGAGATTGAGTTGTTTAGCTTGGCCAAACAAAGCCTAGGAAAGGATGTGGTTGCTTTCTAAACTGTGGAGAAAGCAAGATGCAAAGAACTACTTATATTAAAAGGGAATTGCTGGCACAAAACCAAATGCCTACAAATTCATAGCAAAGAACTGCTGGCAGGATGTCAGAACAGCATTTCAAAGCCTTGGAGGAATAACTTTCCACTAAGAAAAAATGGGCACAGCCTAGTGAATTTTGCAATTAAAATTACTAGGTTTACAATTAACATGTAAATATTTGAATTTGAATATTTAAGATTAAATGGCGGTGGATACAGGAAAAGACTGGACTTGATCCAAATTGTGTTTCCCTGTTCTACACTTTCATACAAGAATTACTCACACCTACCCTCCCTCAGCCCAGGTCACCATTCAGCCTCATCCTTCCCTGCCCATCACTGCCTTTGCCTTATGCCTCTCCAGATACAGTCATATTACTCTCCACATCCCCTCAAGGCCTTTGTCTCTACCTACATCTCCTGTCATTCTCCCTTCCACTACCTCTAAAAATAACACTCCAAGGCAGACATCAGACAAGCAAAGTTTCAGCCCAGGCATTTCTAGCCTTTCCAGGACTCAGTGTTCTTTTGCTGAACTTTGGAACCACATCCTTCTTTACAAAAGGTAATTGAAGTGGTCAGAAAGAGGGAAATCTACAGCAGTTTCCCTTACTGAATTTTCTTTGATATTCTCTCCTTCTAGGATCTTTTGGCCTGACTCCAGGAGTAACTTCTGTAGCCAAGAAATTTTCCTAAAAACTGAATTCTTACAATGCGAGCACAAGACTGCTGATTCTAGGGAGGTTGTTATCAGCACAGACAGGAAAAAATTGGGAAGGTGCTTCAATCTGGCATTTGACTTTGTTATAGGGCATGTTCTCATGAGGATGAGATGTAGAGATGGCTTGTACATACCCCTGGTCTTCACTTATGAGAGGAAGCCACTGATGCTCAGCCTGCAGCAGTTTAGCCTAGATTGCCTACCCCTGTCTCAGTTTAAGTGTATCCATTTTTGTCACTGGAAACGCGTGCCACACTGCACAAAATTATTCCACTCCCATTACAGTTTCACAAGAATTATTCTCCATTGCAAGGTTTGAATCTAATTTTAGATGTAACCTAAATATTGAATGTCAAGTCAGAGAGAGGTCACTGTGCTCTGAATGTAGAAATATCTTACAGGCCTTTGGTGTAACACAATGGGCAACACAAGCAAACAAAAGGGCTGCAGCAATCCATGGCTACATCACAATCCCAGAAATGAGTCAGGGAACCACTGCTTACTTTAGTAACCACCACTGCCTTTGTGTCTCATACAACACACCAGCCTACCACGCTTTTCATTTATGCCATGTTGCAGAAAGGCACAGCAAAATACTGAAAGAGATACAATTACAGTTTACTGCTGTTATGGCCATACGTAGAGCTATTTTTAGCTCTAACCCAAATAGAAAATGTAAAAGCACAAATGGGTCTCATGCGCCTCCTTATGTAAAAATCACCCAAGCCTATCGTTTAATTCAGTAGTAAAAGCAGAAAAAGAATATAAACAAGTTAACCTAAATTTTGAAAATACACCTAATTTCTGGAATTCCAATTAACTCTTGATATATGTAGACCTTTTTCAATGCTACATGTGCTGAAAACTGTAATCACCTCCTCAATTAAAAAAAAAAAAAATCAACAAAATCAGGTATATTTAAGTTCTGATAAAATTGAAGTTTTGAAATACTTTCCAGTGCTTTGAATTATAAGTATGAAGTGGCTACTTTTGAATAGTTGCCTTTTAAATATTCGTTGCTTTCTATTTCTTACATTTATATTCTTAGCAAGCAACACAATGATCTCTCCTCAAAAACTCAAAGGGTCATGTAGGTTTATATTTTTAACTCCAAATGAATCAGCCTTAAAGCACTTACAGACAACATTTAGTCAACATCCAAAATTAATTTTTTTAACTAAAATTTGTATAAGTAAATATGTATATGTAGTTAATTTTCCAGATGGAATGATCAGCACCAAATTAATAATAATAACCAGCACGATTTTGGTCTTAAGAGTAGATGAGTTTTCACAGTTTCTGCTTCTGTTCCCCTACTCAGCTCAATTAACTTTGGACTTTTCATGTAGACAACGTCTATGGTTGCCCACCTCTTGAGTATTACAAGCCAGGAAACAAAATTGCCAAATATGATATCTGAGATTTACTTCCCACTACCACAAGTTCCTAAAAAGGTGTTTTATGTTACAAGTTTAAAAATTCACCTGAATGACTGAAATACAATGAGATGTAATGAGATACATTTTAGTTGTTCTACTTGTGGAGATTGGTGATACTTTTGTGTTTTTATTATTATTCAGTTCTTTAATGTGTTGATAAATTGAGTTTCCAGGTCTTGCTCAACAGGAACAAGGAAATTAGTTTTGCTACCTTTTTATTATATATATATATATCTCATAATTGTTGCAAAAGTTTTGCAATTGTGAACTACTCTCCAACCAAGGTTACACCCTCAAGACACTGTCAAGATTCTTGCAGACACCTTCTGAGTTAAGAGATTGATAAAAAAGTTTTTAACTCTGTTACAAAGGGGTTTAACTCAGCCTTTTTTCAGATTCTCAAAATAATCAGTGATATTCCCAAAGCATTAGGATCAGATTCTTCTTTACACACTGCCAACTGTTGTTTTCCTGAACTCTACACTTTCTTATGGAATTGTTCAAATTCTTCTGCTTTTGTAAGATTTAGGTATCCCACATACCCCTGTTTGCATAGTGAGAAACCCAAAAAGTGTGCAGACCTCTGGCTGCTACAGAGAACAGAACTTTAAACTGATTATGACTGTGATTAAATACTAGGTAAACTATTATGTGTCATTCAAATAACAAATATTTGACAAAATATCTTTCATTGACAGTAGGATTTATGTGCACAAGATTTTAGAAAAGAAAAGTGAGAAGGATGGGGAAAAAATACAAGCCACAAACCTATTTCACCTTATCAACAAATAAATAAGGGAAGATGCAATAAACTAATCAGAACCTTTTTTAAAGGGGAAAACTTGCAAAAATGAACAATTTGGAAATTCAGGAGTCATAAAATGAATTGTTGTATAGTTGAATATGTATTTGATTAACCAAAGAAGTTATTGAACCTACTCTTATATCTTTTCAAAAAGGGACAGGGCATTAAATACATTTAAAAACACATTAAATATTTCAAACATGGAAATAAACATAATGGTTACAGGCTTTGGACAAGCTCTAATAATTGTAAACTACATTAAACACAATGGCATGAAGCAGATCATACCTTGTCTCTCTAACCTAGGTTAGGTTCCTACATTTTTCTTAGAAACATCTTGAGTAGCTCTTACCAGACAGAGAGTACTGGCCTGGACAGAGCCAACAGGATCTAGCTATTGTTATGCACACTAAGGAATTTGACAGTCTGCAGGCAAAACCTCTCAAAACTTCACAAAAAATACACATACAACTCACAGCACCTATTAAAAATGCATATAAGAAAAGTGAGTCTTGGACAAGTGATGCAGCAACACCCAGCAGATGAGGCTTGAAGACATATCCCACCTTATAGCCCTACTCTGTGATCACAGCAACGTATTTTCTCCTGCAAAGACTCCCATCACGCTATTGAGAAGAAACCAGCCTGGTCAGAAACTCAGAAGGAAATTATTTTAGATTCACAAAACCTATGGATTCCTTGGAAAGAGAGATGAGCACTACAAACCACATTTCCTAAAAGGGTGCTGGAACTCCTTCTATTCCACCTCAGACTTACCTTGGGCATTGTAAACGAACACCTTGGTTCAGCAAACTACTCCCCCTCAATAAAAAAGTCTCAGGAATTTGGGGTTAAAAATATTACTAAAAAATATGCAATCACAGGCTCTGCACAGTGTAACCTGAACCACCCATGGATTAGAAACCTGCATGGAGTCTTATCCTGCCCCTACTGAGCTCCCTGAAGACAATGGTTTGGCTTGCAAGGCATTTAGTTTTCACTTATTATAGCTGAAGGCCCTTAATATTTGTAGGGGGAAAATAAAACCCCTCCTTTGTCATCCCATGTCCATATTGCAGACAAAGAGATTCCTGACTTTAGAAAACAGATAAAAGAAACTGAAATTTCCTCCAAGTGTCATGAACTGACACCTGTTTTCCTGCAAATACCCTCAGTCCATTCTTCACTGAGCACCCCAGAGCAGACACAAGACCACGTGCCTGGGAGAAAAAAACTGAAAGGCAGAAGTACTTACCACGAGGACAGCACTCAACCGGTCACTTTGGACCTGCTGCACTTGGATGCAAGGTCCTGGCACTTGCAACCTTGAGCCACTGGGAACGTTCCCAGCATCACCATTTGGGATGCTGCTGTTATTAGGCCCAAGACCTACAGATGCCCTGTACAAGTAGGTGTGAGTCAGTTTACCCACACCAGTGACCTCCAGCATGTCCGGTGGGAGGTGGGAGCTGGGAAGCATGTGCACACTATAGCAATACTTTTTATAATCATCAGCTGGGCAGCAGCAGCCACCACAGCAGCAAGTCCGGCAATGGCAGAGCCGCACAGCGGCAAGGAAGAAGAGGAATGTCGCAAAGATGAATGAGACACAGGCAAGGGAAATGATCAAGTAGATGTTTGTAGCGTTGAGTAGCGGTGGTGGTTCCCCACTGTCATCAAAGTCCGGCAGTGCCTGGGGCAGGGTGTCAGCCAGCAGGATGCCCACTGTCACAGTAGAGGAGAGCGGTGGGTCCCCATGGTCCCGCACCACCACCACCACCTTGTGCTTGAGGAAGTCAGTGGAGCGCATGGAGCGCGTGGTGCGCAGCTCACCAGTGTGGGGGGACAACTGGAACAGGGTAGAGTCAGAGGCATGGACCAGATGATAGGTAAGCCAGGCGTTCTCCGCGTTGTCCTCATCATCTGCCACCACTTTGGTCACCAGGTAGTCCTCATCAGCCAGGCGGGGCACAACTTCCACAGCCACTGAACCATTCTGGCTGGTGGGGTACAGGATGGCTGGGGCATTGTCATTCTGGTCTGAGATGTAAACATTCACTGTTGTGGCAGCACTCAAGGCTGGTGACCCATTGTCCTTGGCTTCCACTTGGAAAGAGAAGCTCCTAAGCTGCTCAAAGTCAAAGGCACATTTTGCATAGATGCTCCCATTGGCCAAGTTCACAGACAAAAAGCTGGTCAGGGCGCTGCCTGCAACTGTGGAATTCCTGAGCATGTAAGAGACCCGTCCATTCTCCCCTATATCAGGGTCAGATGCTGTGACCTGGTAGATAAAAGCACCAAGTGGATTGTTCTCCTCCACAGACACATCAAATGCATCAGCA
This sequence comes from Xenops minutus, assembly GCA_035221455.1. Lineage (NCBI taxonomy): Eukaryota > Metazoa > Chordata > Aves > Passeriformes > Furnariidae > Xenops > Xenops minutus. The sequence goes on from JAWWEE010000025.1 coordinate 2,454,766, forward strand.
CTGAAGACAGGAGGGTTATCATTCACATCAGAAATCTGCACCCAAATGGTCTTCTGAGTGGTGATGGGTGGAGAACCCAAGTCTGTGGCAGTAATGGTGATGTTGTACTCACTGACCAGTTCTCGGTCCAGAAGCTCACCGGTGACAAGGCTGTAGTAGTTTTGAAGGGAAGGCTTTAACTGGAAGGGAAGGTTATCAGGGATCTGGCAGGTTACTTTCCCATTCTCTCCAGGGTCCTTATCCAAAATACTCAGCAGAGCTATCACTGTGCCAGGAACAGCGTCCTCAGGAATGGGACTGGAAAGGGATGTAATTGTAATCTCTGGGCCATGGTTGTTCACATCAGTGATTTCCACCAGCAGCTTAGCTGTGCTGGACATGCCAAATGCCCCATTATCCCTTGCCTCAATAAGCATCTCGAGAAGGGGTCTCTGAACAGCTAAAACGCCATTGACTGTCACCTCCCCAGTGTGCGGGTGAATTAAAAACATTCGCTGCAAGTCAGCAGAAGTCGTATTGCTAAATGAATACCTGATCTCTCCATTTGGACCTTCATCCAAGTCCGTGGCATGCACTTGGACTACCAAAGTACCACTGGGGGAGTTTTCCAAGATACTCGCCCTGTAGACTGAGTGCTCAAATTCTGGTGCATTGTCATTGGTATCCAGCACAGTCACAATGACTGGGACATCACCGGACTTTGGAGGATTCCCACCATCTTTGGCTGTAAGCACAAGTCTGTGAGTGGCTTGCTGCTCCCTGTCTAAGGCTTTCTTCAGCACCAATTCAGGATATTTACTCCCGTCCCCGCGTATCTGCATTTCCAAACGGAAATGTTCATCAGGGCTCAGAGTATAATTCTGGACACTGTTAGCACCTTCATCAAGATCTTGGGCATTGGGGAGTGTAAACCGTGCCCCAGGTGACAGGAACTCAGGCACGCTTATATGATATTCATTTAAGGGAAAGGTGGGGGAGTTGTCATTTATGTCCAAGACTTTAAATTCCATCCTATAAAGCTCTAGAGGATTTTCTAACACGAGTTCGTAATTCAGGAGACAGACAGACTTTAATTCACAAAGCTGCTCTCTGTCTATGGGCTCGTTAACAGACAAAGCCCCCGTGCTGGCATTTATATTAAAATATTGCTTACTTGAACCGGTGATCATGCGAAATTTCCGAGCTGAAAGTGTAGCTGCATCTATTCCTAAATCCTTCGCTATGTTCCCGACAGACGCTCCACGCTCTGTTTCCTCAGCGATGGAATACACTATTTGCCCGTCCGCGGTGCAGCAAATAAGGCAGAAGACCATTAAATAGCCCCGCATGCTTTCTCCCCTGGCTCAGCTCCCCGCAGACCGGCTCAGCAGGAACATAATCCAGAATTTCAGCAAACAACCCCAAGTTCCCGGCGCGGAGCGAATGGGCACCGGGGCGCGCCGGCGGCAAGGCGAGAAGTTCTCTGCAGGCGCGGGAGGCTCCGCGGCGGCTCCGCTCGCTCCCTGCCTGCCTCCCGCGGCCCCGCCGTGCCGCCGGCCGTGCCGTGCGGGGAGAGGCGGCCGCTCCGCAGCGCTGCGCCCGCCGCCGCCGCTCGCTGTGCCCGGCGCGCCGGCCCCGCGCGGTTCTTAGACGGGCAGCGGCGGCGGCGGCGGCGCCACCCAGAGGCCGCGGAGACACCCGCGCCACCGGGGGAGGGGGCTGCGCATCCCCCGCCGCCGCTGTCCCGCCAGCCGGCGGCTGGTTATCCTCCCCCTCCCTCATCCTTCCCCTTCTTTCTTAACGCCCCGACGGAGATGGGAGGTGGGGGGAAGTCGGGGGTGCGGGGTGGTCCGCGCTCCCAGAGTCCGCGTCATGGATGTGTTTCCGTGAGGAGATGCAGAGCAGACCCCCCGTCCTCCCTCCCTCCCTCCGGTCCTTGTGGGAGAGGCAGCGAGAGGATGCGCTGCCGCGCGTTGTCAGAGTACCGCGGTGGAAGGGAAAGGCGGATGCGAAGTGACAGGCATCGGCTAAACATGGGTCAACACAGTCCAGGCACACTCCGGCTGAGCACAACATTTCCCAGAGGGGTTTTGAGAGCACAATTAAAGGAGGCAGTCTACTCTACCCCTGTTAAACTTTGCGGGGGGAGGAGGGGACAGGAGTGGAGGGAGGAGAAAGGAGGAGCAGGAAGAAAAAGGGGGAAAAAAGGAAAAATAAAAAGCCTCTTTCCTGCTTCACCTTCTGAACAAGGTAAATGAACACAGATTATTGAAGAGAAGGATCTTTGCTCTGACAGTCAGCTCACCCCCAGCCACAGACGAATTCCCATCCAGCTCACCAAAGCAGGATGGGGATGGCTCGAGTGGCAGGGGAAAATGGAAAGCTACAGCAGTCCAATTACTTGTAAAGAAGTAAATATCGGTGCCAGAGAGATCGTGCATTTAGGACTTGCCCAGGAACCGCAGGGAAAGATTATCTGATACCACACAAATACTGCAGATCATGAGTGGGGGAAAAAATAAGGGGGAAGGGGGGAAATAAATCAAAGCTCTCTGCTTCCCCGATATTCCCCAACTTTCTGCGTCCAGGGAACGGTTACCAACCACTCCCCAAAGTAGGTGGGAAAGGTCAGAAAGTATTTCAAAATATCCTCCTGGAAAACCTCCCTGGAATGATTTGGAATGATTTTCAGCAGCAGTTTACACAGACGGACCTTAAGCCCTGGCAGCATCTCCAGTCTCCTCTGTTTCCAGCTTCCTTCTGATCAAGCAAAAGCAAGAGGCTATAAATGTGTGACAAGGACAGATCTTAACCCTTCTCATGTTCATGGCGTTTCTTTACGGAGCTGAGAATTTCCAGGCAAGTGAAACAGAACACTTCAATTATACATAGTATCAGAACCTTTCAAAGCAGAAGGAAATCTGGACCACAGCCAAAAGTGGTACATTAAATTAAAAAAAAAAAAAAAATCAATACATCTGTTTGCATCTTCAGAACTCATCGAAAACCTCACAGTCAGGTTCCTATCCTGCCCACACTGGAGCAAATCCTCAACACAACTACCTGTGAATGTTATGATTTTTTAACTTCAGGAGGTTCTGGTAGTACCAGAATGCAACATGAATGTTACTTTTTTTTTTTTTTTTCTACTGAACTGATGCTACAATACCCCTTGGGAAGGGGGGGAAGCGGAGGGGAGAGGAGGGGCAAGGTGCTGACAGCAGGATGTGCAGAGCTGCTGTGCATCCACACAGGACATAAATTTCTTCAACAAACTATTGCACACAGTATACAACGTAAGTACTCATGGTTATCTTTCTGCTACAATTCTAATTTCACAGCATTGCCCAATGCTGTTTACAGGGCTCTAAGGGAACCTGCCTTCAGTTAGCTTTGGTTTTAACAACATTTTTAAGCTTTAGTATTTTACCATCTCTTTTCCTCTTGTCCTTTTCCACTGTGGCCATCGATGTGTCAGGCAGCTTCATACACCAGAACACGTGTTGCCTACACCATCTCAACACCCAGATCCTACCACACTGCCTTCCCAATACAGCATGGATGTGTGCCTGATCCACATACCACTCAGAAAGACAGCTTTGTGTCACAGCCAAGATCCAGTGCTTAGTAATATTAAATATCCAGGGCCAGATTATACCACAGAAACTCCTGCCATGAAGGGAGTGACACTTGTGCCACAGGGGCAGAATCCAGCCTTGCCCTTTGTGCAAAGCCACTGCTCTGCTCAACAGCGTCCCAGGCATGTGCCTTCCCTTCCACATCCAGCTGCCCCAGCTCTCAAAGGCGCCGTTGCACTCAGTTTCTTTATTCACACTCTTTTTTGGGCTGCCGTTCCATCTAACTCTTCTTTTTAGGGTCTCTAATCTCAAAGGGCTCCTCTCCACCTCAAGTCACTTAATCGCAATCTTTTGTTGTATTAATGTATAAAGTTGAACTAAACAACTTTAATGTAGACACTACTCTTGTAATCACCATGGATAATGTAAGTCCTGCCTAAAACCCCTCATCTTGGACCTCACATATGCTTTCACTTTGCCATATCCAAAAACTTCCTATTCCCTTCCCTCGGCTTGACCCATTCTTAAAGCCAATTTGACATGATTCGCTAAGGAATTCATCTTTTTGTGATCCCAAGAGCATGGTCCGAGACCTCTGAGGTCTCACTGCTACACGACCCCTCATCATTTCTCACTCCCCGAGGTGTTCACAGAGCTCTTCCTCTACCCAACAAGTAGTTGCAGTGCTGCACTCACAGCTTCTCAGAGCCCTGAACATCCCTTACATACTCTTCCTCCCTCCCCATCTCACATTTTCAACCAATCCTCCCCTTTTCCTCCAATAAGACATAACTAGTCCAGCCGTGCACGTTGTGCTCAGAGTAATGGTGGCTGCCAGAAGAAACTGTTAATCCAGCACAGGCAGAAATCTAAAGGCGAATAGCAAAACCGGGTTATGCCGGGGCTGTGGAGCACACGGCCACACCACACGAAGGCACACTCGTGTTTGAACATCATCATTATGTCAGCGATGATTTTAAGGCGCCGTGTCTTCGACGGAGGTTTGCAGGACTCGTCCTGCTCAGTACCGGGACTTGGGAAAATCCCAGGGGTGCCCATTGGTGCTTAATTAGGACACCTCTTCGGCTGAAGACAGCGGAGGAAGCTGAATACGTTCAGGGGAGCAGACGGAGCGACAACCCTGTGGTTTCTCCTCCGAGGGGAGCCGATGGCGGCAGCAGCTGTGGCCGGACCGACCGGCAGCCCCAGCCCTCATCTCCGCCTGGAAGGAGCACAGGATATGCTCGCACAGTGATGGAAGCCCGACAATAAACAGGGTCTGCCTGCGGACCGGAGCTATTCCTCGGACCAAGCCCAAATCGCCAGCGCGGAGCCACCAACGGAGATGCAGGGACCCCACTATTGCCTTTCACATGGGGACAGACACGAGAAAAAGGACGGGGGTGTCTCGGCAACCCGAAACACCGGGCTCCTCCTGCTCTGGAGGCGTGGCAGGCAGCCGGGGCTGTCTCCGGTGAGAGTCACCACTACCCTCGGGGCTCCCTCTCAGCCCGGCACTTCTCCCAGCGGTCGGGGCGGACAGAACTGTCCGCAGCATCGCCGGGCTGATCCGCTCTTCTCCCGGCAGCTCCGAGCCCCTCCACGCCAAGGCAGGCTGTGCCTGCTGGCAGAGAGGGCAGAGATGTCAGGGTGCCCTTCAGCGTGCTCCGTGGGGACGGCGCGAGCAGAGGTGACTTTAGCCATCAGGAGCCCGGGATAACAATCTCATACTCAAAGGATTTCTAGAGTTCAGCGAACCCTATTAAAATCCTCATTACGCATATCAAGCCACAGAAACTAGGAATCACAACACAACGTGCTATTCAGTACATCGCAGCCAAAATCTCCTCTCTTCAAGCGGGCACAGATGGCTCTATTGACTGCCAGTCAGAGACCACTGAAGTGGGCAGCAGATGCCGGGGATGAAAGGACCAGTTCTGCTCATGCGGCAGAGTGGCTCCGAGCCAAGCACCCGGCGTCTCTAACCACTCCTCCGGCAGGCGTGCCGGGCATTTCCCTGCCTGTAAAATCTCCAGTTCTGAGGCTGCAAAACAACCTCCGGCCACCACGGCGGTGCGAGCGCTGCAGCCGCTGCTCCCCCGACTCCCCCCCTTCCCGGAGCCGCCCGCGGAAGCGCTCGGCAGCGCTCCCGGCTGCAAGCCCTGCCTCGGCTGCCAGGATTGCACTGTGCCTGGTAACATCACTGTTCATCAGCATCACCCTCCAAAGCAATGTGCTGAGAGAAGAGGAGCCTGGGCTTGCAGCCGCTGACAGCCCTGCGCAAAAATGGTGTCATTTATTCAAGGCACTGATGGATATTCTAGAGCCTTCTGTTAACGACTTCTGCTCAGACTATGCCACGAAGTAAAAGTATCCACTAGCTGTTTCTAAAGTTAAGATTGCTTTCTGTTTCTAAAAGAAATACTGAAATATTTCCTGACAGTGTGCGCCTATAATAAACCCTGATAAAATCTTCAATTCATTACTGCACTCAGGGAAACCAAAAGGCACCGAACGGAAGCCAAATCCTCCCCCGCCCCAAACAACTGTCATTGAGAGGCTCCACATCGCCCTTAATCATAAATCCAGGAAACTAGTCGCTTCCCACACCCATGAGCAAATGTTGATTTTGCATCTTCTTCTACAGAATTAGTTAAATCTGCTTATAAACTTAAATACAAGGTTTTCCTTTAAGATCGCGGTTTGCCGGTCCTGCCTTCCATCACGTCCATGTGAATAAAGAAAGTGACAATTCTACAGCGCTGAGATAAACCTTGCTACTCACAAGTGAAGGTGATTGTAAAAACTATATTCATTTTCTAACACTGAACAAGAAACGCTAAACATTACCCTAACGGCTCATCTCAAGTATAGATGCAAAAAGTTGATTCAGTACGATCAGTACACAGATAAGATCAGCATCGAATCTGTGTTCCTTTCACTTTTTTCTCTTCTACTGCCGGGAAAACCAAAAGTTTTCAACCTACCATCCCTGGGTTATTCAACACTACACATAGAAACTCCCTTAAAATTTTCCATTAGCCACTCTTCCTACCTCTCTCTACTCCCACCACATTTCGACTTTACTTGCTACAGCACGTTTCAGGGGTGAATGGGGTAGGAGAGACGTCGCATCACTATGAAAACACTGGAATCAGGTCGTGGTAAGAGGTCGGGGAGTAACCTCTCCCTCAAACAGTTCTCCATTTCTTCACAAAGCAGCATATATTTCACTCCACACCCCCACCGCCCATTTTCGCCGGACTTCCAGACACAGAACAGTACTCACGACCTCGACCAACATTTCTTTCACTAACTCCCCTCCCATATTTATGACGTCATGCTTTTGAGCTCCTTAAGAGCGGCGAAACCCACCAACCAGAGACGTTCTGAATAAAAAAGCTCACGAGTGAGTCGAGGCGCATGCGAACACAATATTCATCAAACCAAGAGTAACCACATCTGACAGAAAAATGCCCTATTCAGCCTGGGAGAGCTACCAAACTCTGGGGCAGCTCCTGGGGCTTTTCACAGGTTGAAAGACGATTAGAACAGGGAAACAAAATAGCCGCTAACAACAACCACTGCAATCTGACACCAAGTCACCAAGTTGCCCGTAAAAAGAAATTTCAACAAACGTGATTAAAAATAACGTCCTAGTAAAGAAAGAAAAAAAAAAAAAAAAGGAGGAAGACATGGAAATTTTAACAAGCATTCGGGTAATGAAGCAATAACATCTCAAAAGGCGAACATGCAGGTCGAACGCGGATCGTGACGCCTCTACATCCAACAGCAATACAAAGCTAAGACTTAGTTTTAAAACACTTATCAGAGAAAAGGTGTTTTAATACATCGAAGTTCCACAAAAGGTGTCAGATAAAGAGAACAGCTCAACGGAGAAAAATAAAGATAAGAGATTTCTAAAACACTTACCACGCTTCCAGCAAGAGCGGGGAGAGCCGGCCCCGTCCCAACAGAACCGCTTTCTGAAGCGAGGCCGGGCGGCGGAGGGAAGTTGGGGTTGAACACCATGAGGTCGCTCTTGGGCACACCGTCCGCCACGCAGAAGCTGCGGCTGTGGCGCTGCGAGTACGACCAGCTGCCCACTTCGCTGGCGCACACGAGCGTCGTGGGCCCGGGCCCCG
>JAWWEE010000025.1:2482138-2514384 GCA_035221455.1 Xenops minutus
GAGGAGAGGAGAGGAGAGGAGAGGAGAGGAGAGGAGAGGAGAGGAGAGGAGAGGAGAGGAGAGGAGAGGAATTCCAGGCATCTTTTGAGGCTATAATTAACCACTGAGTGCCACAGACTGGGCTGGATCCAAAACCCTCCACAGTCCATGTACAGATTCCCAGTGGTCCCCATGGATTTTAGATTTGTCCTGCCAATACCAAGCCCTCTGGAAGCTGAGACCACCTGTATCCCTATTTTTTCCCAGCCTGACCCAACTGCACACAGTGCTGTGTCCCTGCTGAGGTTTCCTGGGGGATTTGCTGGCTGCTCCTTGACTGTGCATGGCAGACAGGAGTAGAGCTGAGCATCAGCCCCTCTGGGTCTTTCCCTCTGGCCTCTTTTCTCTCTACCTCTGGATTCATTTTGTCTCTCTGGGATACATTTTCAAGCCATTACAGAGGTATAAGTAATGTTTCCATCCAAACAATCTATTCAGCAAGAGCACAAACCCCCTGTTTGTGCTGGTGCCCAGAAGCTCTATGTGCCTGCCTCGCATGGCCTGAAGCATTTTGCAGCCAACTGCACCACATGGCAGCTTTCCCACTGTCCTAGAAGCAAATCTCAAGCTGGCTGGCAGGTCCCTGAAAGCCAAATTTGCCTCTGGATCTCCAAGAGAGCTGCATTGTATGAGAGGGGTATATAGTGAGCATTCTGCTGTGCAGATCTCCAAAGCAGCTCTCATGCCCAGTGCATTACCAGGCTACAGAAACCAGCTAATGCTCATCAGCTGTGCAGGAGTGTAAGCACACTGAGAGTTGTAAAAATAACTAGTTGTAGGGCAAAGACCTTGCATTTTTAATGAGACCCTGTCCCTGTGGGAGATCTTCAAAGGAGATCTCATCTATTAGATGGACGATTCTGACCAGACATGCCCTTTGAAGAGGGATAGTAGTGTGGTTGAATTAGATTTATGCAAGTGCTCTCTCCCCTGAAGCAAGTCCCTTTTTATTGTCCTTTTTGTCAATACGGTGATTGAAATGAAAGATTGAAACTGAGCCCTTGTCAGTGCAGGTTTTCTTTCAACAAAGCAAAAGGGGATCCTCAGGGAATGTGGGGTGTTGGGGCCTGGGCTGGGCACTGTGTTGTTCAACTCCCTTTTGGAAGAGGCCTGACCTGAACGTGTAAACATGGGGTTCAGCAAGAGGCACAGATGTGTGTGTGAGTGTGTCTGTGTCTCTGTGTGTGTATCTATCTCAACCCATGGGCTGAGGACGGTCAGGAGCAATGGAGAGGAGAGGGAGGCAATTTACAGTTGAGCCACGGTAACAGTGGTTAAAAAAATGCCAAGAAAAGACACTGCAGAGTGACATACTCATGGGAAGGTGGCAAAACCTGTCCCCTTGGTTCCTCAACCCCCGGATTTTCCAAAGACGTCTTGCAGAGTGTCACTTTCAAATGCCTGTCGTTTTGGGGGTGGATTCTGAGCTCAATGTCCCTTTGGGAAGCCACACCTGGTAACCTGACACAAAACACTGTCTCCTTGTGTTTGTTTGGATCCTGGATGCCATGAAGCATTGGGTGTACTGGGTGCTTTTGCTCTGGGAGCTGGAACACAGTAAATAGCTTGGCCCTGTTGCAGAGGGGCTGTGGCTGAGCCCCCATGGGCTCTCTGCAGAAGGGCTGCAGTCCTCTCCCAGTGCCTGACCAGCACCACCTCAAAATGCAGGGAACATGCTGCCAGAGCTAATCCGAGGGGAGGGGGAGATGGTCTCTGCCCCACAGGGAGTCAGGTCCATTTGATGCTTTTATTACTTCTTGAGGCTGTTATTAATCTTATTGTATCACTTTACATAATTCCCTTGTTCTTTTGAAGCAGTGGAACAGGCTAATGCTGTACAGAGGTCTCAGGCAGCGGCTGTTTGGGGTTCTTTTTTGCCCTTAACACTCTCTAGAGACCCTTGAAGAATGCACTTGGCAGCATAAAATCCTTCATCCTGCTGTCTAATTGGGACAGGGAATATTTCATCTACCCGCCGTCAGGCAGATGTGAGCTGGGTCTGAAGTCACCAAAAGCAGTCAGGTCCCTTTCATGTCCAAAGCACTGTCCTCCCGGGTTCCTGACTCCCACAGGGCCCCTTTGAGTGCTCCTGCCCCTCCACTTCCACTGAACAGCACGTTGGCCACTTGTAGACAAGGACTTTTCTGGGTTAATCCCAAAAGCTGCATTGCAGCCTCCCCAAGCCACTCACCAAGCAAGTAGGGGGTAAGAGAAGGACAGCCACGATGTGTCCACCTCAGGACTTCATCCAAAGGTGAACTGCTTCCCACATCAAGCCCAGAGTCATCCCACCAGCAGATACAGACCTGCCTATCCCCAAGGAGCCAATCCTTATGCCTGGCACACATCCAGGTTATCTCTGGCTCCTGAGGTAAGCTGGTGTAGGGTGAACATCCAGGGGAAAGCTTAAATGAGTGAGAGAAAGCAGAATAACAGCAAAGAGACAATATTGCCAGATCCAGTCCCTCTCCCCAGCAGCTCAAAGCCCTGTATGCCCAAGCTGGAGATGGACCAAAGGAGCTGTGTAACACTCCCACCTTCTTCTGGCCATGACCCCAAAGTGTTCCTGAGTCCAGGGGAGGAGGGAAGGGGACCTTGAGCCTCCCAGAATCCAGGAAAAGTGAATAAAATGAGCTCTTGGCATAAATGAATACAATGCTGCTCCAGAATCAGGAGGCCAGAGGGACACACACACACCTCCTGGTGTCAGGAGCGCTGCTCCAGGAGCTGTGCAGCCATCCCTGCTGTCTCATGCAGTTCAGGGACAGCCAGGAGCCAGGGTGAGCTATTAAAATACAATTTATTGGTACAAATCAGACATCATGAAACAAACTCAGTTTAGAAAGAGCTGTCATATTCTGCACAGATGGATTGGAAATGAACTGTCCCGTGACCGGAGCGATTGGCAATGGTGACAGACAGACTGGGTGGACAGGTGCAGGGTGAGCAAGGCAGGGAAGAGACTGTTCTGGGGCTGGAGTCCTGCCCTTGAGGGCTCCTGATAGCCAGCTAAAAGTCCTCAAAGAGAAGCAGGGCACAGTGGGAGAGGTCTGTCCTACGCAGGGAAGGGTCCCCAGTGCAGGGATTCCTCCAGGCATTGAGGACTTGGGGGAAACAGAGATCCAAGTGAGGGCACAGGGAGGAGGGAGGAGAATGGTCACCTGTGCTGGGGCCACTCCAATGGCTGGAAACTGTTTTTCATTCAGGTGATGTTGCCTTAGGCTAGAGACTTGCCCAGCAGGGCCTCACCTTGTGCCTCTTTCACCTGCTTAAGCTAACAGCTCTTCTGGCCCTAATCCCTGTGTGTCCATACTGTTCCTGGGTCAAAGGCTGCCTCTGTCCTGGACCCTGCTTGTGTCCTCAACTTTGGGCCTCCAGCCCTGCAAGTGTTGTGTCAGGTTTGAAGGGAAGCACCCATAAAGGCTGGGTTTTGCACTCACTTCCCAGAGAAGACAGACACCAATGGCTGCTCTGGACATGCAACACATCCCACTGGATCGCAGGGACAGAGCAATGGTCACTGCTCCAGCAAGGAGGGTCAGGCTTGGCTGAACCAGCCTTGGCCTGCATACATTTCCCATGCCTGCTTGGACAGAAAGAGAGGCATGCAGCTCAGTACATTCACACAGCCAGACAAGACAAAGTGACAATGTTTACAGAGATGGACAGTCCCTAAGGGGACATGGGAATGGGTAAACTCAAGGCAGATTTGCTTAAATCTGGTCATATGGACCCCAAACAGCACCTGCTGCCAACACAGCTCTGCAGGATGAGATGGGAGAAATACCCCCTGCTGCCCCCTCCCCCCCCCCAATCCCTATAATTTTCAGTCTCTTGCACCTTACATCCTTTCCCCATGCTCTGGTGAGCCACTTTCCCAGCAGCCCTGCAGAATCCTGAGTGGTCCATACATGGGATTATGTGCTGCAGGTGGACTTGGCAGCTGAAATAATGTGACAGATTCTCAGGAGAGAGCCATCCAGGCTATTTTAGGTCATTGTTGATAACCACACTGTCATGCATGTCACAATAAGTTGTCATCTTCTTCCTCTTGCCAAAGGTGGAGAAGCTGTTCTTGTTCTCCCGACCTGGGAAGAGGGGCCCATCCTTGCTGGAAAGCAGAGTTGGGGTGCCAGGGATGTAGACGTTGTGCTGATAATCCAGGGCTGGGATGTGCCCTGGGTACAAGGGGCTGTACTGGGGGGTCCAGATGCTGTTGGGGCCTGCAGAAGCCTTCTGAAACTCTGGAGGAAAGATGAGCATAAGACTGGCTCAGGAAGGTCCCATCCACACCTCAATGGGACAGTCACATTCACATCCCAGGATGCAAGTCCTGTGTCAACAACATCCCTTCTAGAGCCCCCTTTCATCCCACAAAACTCTACCACTGCTAAGAACAGGGATGTGATCCCCCCTCACTGCACCTCCCACAAGCTACCAGAGGGTCTGATCCTCCCAGCCCCAGTGTCCCAGTACTAACCAGAGACAGGGGTCACCAGTGTACACAGCCTCTCATGCTCCTTCTGGAGGGCTCTGCGGATTTCCCCCATGTCCTCCAGGCTCTGGGAGCTAAAGAGAAGAGACTCGTTCAAAGCTGTGTTGGAGATAACCTCTCCATCCCTCACATACCCCTTCCACCTGCTCCCTCTGTTCCTGCAGGGATGGATTTGGTACCTTTTCAGGGTGGGTCGCTGTGTGCTTGGAGGCATCCAGTCTGTGTTGGGCTGCTTGACCTGGAAAACACAGGGAAGGGCAGGGCTGGTTATTGGGACCCTCTGTCAGTCAGCCCAGCCCAGCTCTACCAGCTGAAGGCTTCAGCAGCCAGGGATGCAGGACCTCACCTCCTCTTTCCCCATGCCCTTTGTGGAGAACCAAGGAATACATTCAATTTTTGGGAAACTGAGGCAGTGTTGAACCAGCCTTTTCCCTTCTGAACCTTTTTCACCCTCCTGAGACACTGGGGTTGTCTTGGGGTTTTCCTCTCTGATTCTGTGAGTTTTAAGTTTGTCCTTCTGGGGATAGACAGGGGGTTTCCCTACTCCTGCTAATTTTCAAAAGCCTTTTTTGAAGGGGCAGTGATGACTTAGCCCATGTCTGAGGCATCAAATGGTGAAAGGTGCAGAAATTGGCTACATGCCTGATGTCCCAGGAGGGTTGCAAAAACTAGGGGAAAATCCCATTAAGAGAAGACAGTCCAGGAGTGCAAAGAGACATGTGGAGAGAAACTCTTGGCAGAGAGTCTTGGGCTCTCCTTGGAAGGACTGGTTTATTAAAACTCGAACATAAGTGGATTAGACGCCTCATCACTCTCCATCCTTGTAATCGTGTTTCAGAAAGAGTCTTTCATCGGGAAAATTAGACACTCCTCATTTCAATACCTAACAAATGTTGACATCAAAATCCCGCCCCTAAGAGACCACTCCCTGGGACGGGAGCGGTGCCGGCGGGACAGGGACCAGCCCCGAATGCAGCAGGGGGCTGGAAGCAGAGCAGCACTGATGCTCAGGCTGTCCCGTTGTGAATTGCTCATCCACACGAAGGAGAAGCCACCCCCACCTTCCCACCTCCCCCAGGGCACCGGAGCATCTCTGTTGCTTCTAATGGGTACAAAAGGCGGTGGGAAGGGATTTCCTCTCGCCTCAGCCGAGCCTGACGCTCCCCCGGTAATTAGACCCATCGGGAAGCTCGCTGGAGTTCCCGCTGCCTGACGGCTCCCAATTCCCGCACTGATCAAAGGCTGCGGTGATTCTCTGAGAGAAGCCGTGCCTGGTTCCTCCCGTGGCAGAGGCTGAGGGAGGGGGCTGGGGGGGGACTCTCGGAGCACCGGCAAGCACTGCCGGGCATGGTGTTACCTCCTTGGAGACCTGGAGGTGCTGGTCTGGCCGCGACCGCTTCCCGGGATCCTTCTCGTTGTTGCGTGGGGGGCTGCAGGGTTTGAGGAACATGAAGTCGCTCTGAGCAGACTCAGGACCGAGGCAGACCTTGTAGCAGTAGCCGGGGGGGCCGCCTGCAGGCACGTCAAGGCAGGTGGCAGCCGTGGTCCCCGCGGGGGGCTGTGCCGTCAGGTTGGAAGTCTTCAGGCCATCAGAGGAGGGTCTGGAGCCAGGGCAGCAGTGGCAGCGGGGCGGGGAGCAGCTGTCACCCTGGCGGGAATGTCGCTCGCCACGGCAGCGAATGGCCGTGAGGATGAGGATGGCGAGGAGGAAGGTGAAGGAGATGGATCCCAAGGAGACAAGGAGGTAGAGGGTGAGTGGGGAGGATGAGGAGACTTCCGGGGGGAGGCTGAACTCGCTGAAGTCAGAAAGAGTCTGAGGCATGGTCTCCACCACAGAAAGCAGGAGGGACACGGTGGCAGACAGGGCTGGCTGACCCCCATCCCGCACCTGCACCACCAGGCGCTGCCGGGTTGCATCCTGCTCCAGGAAGGAGCGGAGAGTGCGCAGCTCACCCGTGTCTGGTGCCACGCTGAACAGGGTGAAGTCGGTGGCCTGGAGGAGCTGGTAGGAGAGGCGAGAGTTCAGCCCCGCGTCCGCATCCACCGCCGACACCGTGCCCACCAGGTAGCCAGGCCTGGCCGAGCGGGGCACCAGCTCAGTGGCCACGGAGCCGTTGTGTGGCAGGGGGGAAACGATGACCGGAGCGTTGTCGTTCTGATCCAGCACGAAGATGTGGACAGTGACATTGGCACTGAGCGGGGGGAAACCTGCGTCCTGCGCTTGCACCTGGATCTGGAAGCTGCGGATCTGCTCATAGTCGAGGGAGCGCAGGGCGTACATGTGCCCGCTGTCCGAGTTGATAGACACGTAGGTGCCCACAGGCATGCCATGGATGTGCCCATCGGCGATGGAGTAGGACAGGTAGGCATTCTGTTGGCAGTCGGGGTCCAGTGCGCTGACAGAGCAGATGGAGGCACCCGGCGCGTTGTTCTCCATCACGTAGACGCTGTAGGAGGGCTGGAGGAAGCGTGGGGCGTTGTCGTTCACGTCGGACACGGGGACAGTGAGGGTGCTGCGGGTCAGCAGGGCAGGCGAGCCCATGTCCCGAGCTGTGATGCTCACGTTGTACTCAGGCACAACCTCCCGGTCCAGCGCCTGCGTGGTGACCAGCGTGTAGTAGTTGCGGAAGGAGGAGCGGAGCTCAAAGGGTACATTGGGGCCAACCTCACAGCTCACACGCCCGTTGTCCCCAGAATCCCTGTCCAGAACGCTGATGACAGCAATGACAGTGCCTGGGGGGGCATCCTCCAGCACAGGTGTGGACACAGAGGTGAGGGTCACCTCTGGCGCGTTGTCATTGACATCGAGGAGGTGCACAAGGACCCGGCAGTGCACGGCCACAGCTGAGGGTCCACGGTCCTTGGCTTGCACATAGAGCTCGTGGAGACTGGCCCGCTCATAGTCCAGGCGGCCCTTCAGCAGCACCTGCCCACTCCGGGGCTCTATGTGGAAGAGCTCCCGGACGCGCGGCGGGGCGTGACCGCTGAAGGAGTACTCGATCTCCCCGTTGGGGCCCTCATCCAGGTCTGTGGCATTGAGCTGGATGACCAGAGTGCCGGGCGGGGCATCCTCAGGAAGGCTCACACCGTAGGAAGGCTGGTCAAAGGCAGGCACGTTGTCGTTGGCATCCAGCACCGTGACGAGGATGTGCGCTGTGCCGGAGCGCTCGGGGACGCCGCCGTCGAGCGCCGTGAGCAGCACCCGGTGCACACGCTGCTGCTCGCGGTCGAGGGCTCGCTCCAGCACCAGCTCCGCAAACTTGCTGGCATCGCTGCGCGTCTGCACCTCGAGCGAGAAGAAGCCATTGGGGCTGAGGCGGTAGGTGTGCACCGAGTTGGTACCCACGTCAGGATCCTGGGCGCTCTCCAGGGGGAAGCGGGCACCGAGCACGGCGGACTCGGCCACCTCCAGCACATACTCTTGCCAGGGGAAGGTGGGAGCGTGGTCGTTGATGTCCAGCACCTCCACCTCGACGCGGTAGAGCTCCAGCGGGCTCTCGACGAGGAGCTGCAGGTGGAGCAGGCAGGTCCCGCCGGCCTCGCACACCTCCTCCCGGTCAATGCGCTCGTTCACGAAGAGGATCCCGTTCTCCAGGTTCACCTCCAGGTGCTGCCTGGCCCCGGCCCGTGACACGATGCGGAACCGCCGCGCTGACAGGGTGGACACGTCCAGCCCCAGGTCCTCGCCCAGGTTGGCCACGAAGGCTCCGTGCTCCAGCTCCTCTGGCACGGCGTAGCGCAGCTGCCCACCCGCCGGGGGCCCGGCCAGCAGGAGGAAGAGGAGGGAGCGGAGGAAGAGCTGTCCCCTCCTGGAGCCTACCCCGGCCCCCATGGCCCCGTAGCTTTCCCGGGGACGCGGAGTCGCACCCGCGCTGCCGCCTCTGCCCTCGCCTTCCTTCGCCCCTTGCACTTCCAAAGAGTTTCGGGCTCCCGGGGGCCGCAGGGGAGGGCCCTGCCCGGAGCTGGGGGCCGAGCCGCGGCCACCAGCGGCCGCTTAACCCTTTCCCCGCTGGCCCAGGCGAGGGGCTGTAATCCGGGTCCCGGTGCCACAGCAGAATCTGTTTACCAGAGCCGGACGCACCTGGGGAGGGGACCAGCTCCGGGGAGATCCCGTTAACGGTGGTGGCAGCTCCAGGGAGACCGATCGCTGCCCGGGGTACGGGTTTTGCCCCACAGATGCTGCGCTCGTCCCCGCGGTAGATTAAGAGGAGCCCGGATCGCGGCGGCTGCCAAATCCCCAGCCCGCGTCCCCCGCCGTGCCGGTCCTAACCTTTACCAGATGGTTAAGCCCCTCCAGACTTGATTACATTTCCCTGCACACCGTTTTCCTTGTAATGCGGAGTTTTTAATTACCGGAGCAGGGGGGATTACAGCCCTGGATAAAGCTGAGCCCATCAGCGCGGAGGCTCAGAGAACCCCCCCTTCCCTGCCTGCTCCCACCCCCGACACCCCGCTTGCCCACAGCCCCGCGCCCCTAATCCCGCTCCCACGCCGGCCACCCCAGTGTCAGCCCCCTCGGGCTCTCGGGGCACGATCCCATCGGAGACCACAGGACCTGCCCCCCTCCCCAGACCCCCAACGGTCCCCCCACCGCGGGCACAAACTTTCCGCCCCCCGCGGAAGGCGAGGAGGAGGCGGGAGCGGAGCGAGCCGCGGGTCCCCCGCCGGCCCCCGGAGTGCGACAGACGGTGCCCCCTGCGCTCCCCCCTCCCCTCCCCGCCCCGGTACCGCTCACGGTCCCTCCGCTGGCCGATCCGTCCTCCCCGCAGACCCGTCTCCAGCCGCCGCCGCGCCCGGGCAGCTCCGCGCGTCGCCTCCCACGGGCGCCGTCCCCGGGGGCGCTCGGTAACGGGACGGGGCGGCCGCTGCCCCCGCCCCGCGTCTGATCAGGGTGCGGATAATCCCCTAACGATCTAGTTAAGGGCTCGGCGGGGCTCGGAGAGGCTTTAGCCGGGCACTGATATTTCACCGCCTTTGTCTCTGCCTCCCGGTCCCCGGTGGGAAGGGAATCGCCGGCCCCAACCGCTCCCCCCACTCCGCTCCCTACGGGGACCGGCGTGGGAGGCAGGATCCAGGGGCGACCGGGAGACCGGCGGATGCAGGAGGCGGCAGGGCTGGAGGGGTTTGTCGGGCTGGGGAAAGGGGATTTGGTCCCTGGGAGCGCAGCGGGACCCACGCGGGACGTGCCGCGCTCGTGGGGCCGCCGGTCGGGGAGAGGCGCGGGCAGGGGCGGGCAGGTGGCGGAAGAGCCGCGGCTGGGGCACGCGTGGGCTCGGGCCGCTCACGGGTGGATTCGGGACGGCTCCCGGTAAGTGAAGCCTAGGCTGCATCGGGAGCGCCGGTCACTGCCAGCCTGTCCCCAGCACCATCTCCCGCGCCGGGGCCACCCCTGACGCCGTCGCTGTCACCCCCCGCCCCGATCTGTTTCTTTCTCATCCCCCTCACTCCCCGATCTACCCACCCATCCCGCCCTCCATCACTGACCAGCCTGCCCGAGGCTGGGACCCCCGAGGTGGGGTGGCGGGGGTAGGGCTGCTCAGGCCAGAGGGGGATTGCGGGGTGGAGGTGGAACTGAACACAGAGATTTTCGGGGGTGTCATTTCACTCCCGCCAGTCCTTCCCCGCCTCCTACGAAGTGCATTTCGCAAAATCCTTGGAGCGGCTCTGGTCCTATTGTTTGATTTAGATTAAAATATTCACCATCACCGCCCGCCCCTCTAGGTGCACCGGCAGGATCCGAACCCTCCCGGCTCCCTGCCCGGTCCTTCCCACCCTTTTCCAGCTCTGCTCGGTGGTGCCCTTTCCTCGCCCACTGCAGCTTTTCATCGCTGCTTCCTTGGGGGGGGGATCAGTGTCATGTCCCGTCCTTGCTTTCCCCCCCCTAAGGGAAGTCACAGGATAGTCCCATCCTGCTCCTTTCCTCATGTCCCCAGACCCTGGGGTCTCTTTCTGCCCCCCTCCCAGCTTCCAGGATTTCAGGAGACCAAGGTCAAAGGCGGGTGGGGGCTTAAGAGGGGGGACAGACTTGTTTGGCAGATCCCTTTCCTGAAGGAAATGGCACAGGCTAGGAGTGCTGCAGAGGGACAGGGGATCCAAAAAAGAGCCTGTTTGGGAGGGCAGAGCAGGGTGAGCAGCAGGATGGGGTGGGTGGAATGGGGACAGTGCAGCACCCCACTAACACCCCGCTTCATGTCCTGAAGATTTTAAGGCCCCTCTTGTGGTGCAGGGGAGTGTTCAGCTGCCAGCCCTGTTCTCTTGGGGTAAGGAATCAGGACGCAGCTAGGAGCTTGTTTTTGGAAGATGCTGGAAGCTAGAAGGGGGGATGTCTCTCTGAGAAGTCTTGGCACAGGCGGGCGGGTGGCCGGTTGCCGCAGGTCAGCGCTGATGTGCCTTGGCAAGGCCACCCGGAGAGATCAGGGTGGGATGTAGCGGGAGATGCCGCAGGTTGAGCTGCCTTGGAAAAGCCACCAGAGCGCAGGGTTGGGGGGGACCATCACCCAGCTGCCTGGGGGAACCAAACCTTGCCCAGCCACGGCTGTCACTCCATTTTCCTGCCCACTGCGTTCTGGGGCAGCAGAAGGGGCTACAAGAAACACTGTCCCTGCCAGACCACACAGCCCTTCCCCCAGCTCCCCAGGGCTCCCGTCTGCCCAGCCGTGCATGTGGCTTCACTGCGCCCTTCTCGCTCCAAGCAGGAGCAGTTTTAGTTTGTGGTGCCCAAGAGGGCAATCGTGGTGGGAGGGGCGGGTCTCCTGGTGGGAATGAGAGCAGCCCTGGCCCCGCGGCTGGGGAAGTCACTCCAGGGTTGCTTCTGCAGGGTCAGGTGCTGGGGGGCTTGGTCTCTGAAGCCACAGCACTCTGTGAAGTAGCATGCCCTGATCAGTGCTCCTTCTTCTCCAAAGCTTTTGTTCCCTGCCTTCCCTCGGGAGGAAAACCCATGCCCTGAAGGGGATGGTGGCTGTCTTGGAGTGTTTATCAGGGCTGGTGGGCGCTCTGCCTGCCCTTGGGTGCTGGGATGCAAGAATGTGAAACATGCTCATCTCCTTTCAGAGGCACACAGGGAGAGGATGAGAAGCTAGGGGCATAAGCTGGAGTACGGAAATTCATATTATGGAAAAAATCTTCACTGTGAGGGCGATAAAACACTGTCACAGGGACCAGACTGGTGCAGGGATTGCCATTCTGGAGATCCTCCTGTTCTAGCTCTGAGCAGAGATGTACCAGGGACCTCCAGAAGTCCCAATGGAACAAAACCCTTGTGTGATTCAGAAAGTCACAATCTGTAGCAACCCATACTGAGCAGAGGTGAGGGAGGTCACTTCCCAGAGAGCCCAGTGTTCAAGAGTGCAGGTCCCATGTTTGTCAGGAGCCATTTCTCTTCACAGACACCATGCCCAGAGGTGACTGGAACAATGAAGGATGCCAGGACTCTATTCCCACAATTCTTTGTCCACGGGCTCTGGCCTGCAGGGTGCTGAAGTTGCTCAGCACCCTCTTCTTCCCCAGCAGCGGTGCAGGGAGACCTTTTGCACCAGGCAGGATGTGTTCATGAAGTTCCATGTGGTTTGTAGGTGAGAAGATGCAGCTGAGGTGATCAACTCAAGGGTCATTACTGGTAAAGGACACTGGATTCTTTTGGCCAGTCACACATAGGAACAACTCCCCCCATCCCTTTGCCTGGGATAGATGCAAGCTGAGACACAGGCTGAGCTCTGAGCAGACCCTCTGTAGCTGTCACTTACTTTTGAGCATTTTCAGGACATGGGGCCCAGTTTTGCTCAGTTTCTGGGGGAGGCAGTTCTGGGTCCCTGTAGGACACAGACTTCTTTGGCAGCTCAGGCAGCCAGTGTCTCACCTCCTGCTCCAGAGGAGGGGAAATTCTTGCAAGCCCAAGCTGCAAAGGGAGCTGCTCTGATGTCTGGTGTCTTGTTGAACTTGAAGACCTGGGATTCAAAGCAAAAGAAGGGATGTGTCCCCATTTTCCTGAGAGCTGTGACCCATATTGCCCTGGCCATCCTCTTAGAGGATCTGTCTAAAAATGTTGTTTGGGAATGTCTTCTCTCTGCTGAGAAGGACTGAGAAGGAAGGGGAGATCAGTGAGCAGGAAAGCAGGCAACAGTGAGATGATCACATGGGGGAAGAGCAGAGGCTTTGGGAGAGAGGAGGTGACACCTCTTCTCTGTCAGGCATGGTGTGACTGATCTTGGAATATCAAGCACAGTGCCTGTGCCTGAAGTTTTGAAAGAAGAATAAAAAATGGATTCAAGGCTTGGAAAAATACATTACAGAGAGAAGTGTAAGTGAAACTGCCCGAATTCTGTGCAAAAAGAAGCCAGAGAAGCTTTGATGATAGAGCCAGGCAGGTGTCACAAGGAGGAAGGCAGGGGACAACAGGGCAGTCTTAGGAATGTAGAGCCATGGCTTGAGCCTGACATCTTCCCATCTTGGGCAGTGAAAGAGAACTGAGCTATCAGGATTGTTGATGGTGTCCATGTCTTTTGGTGTCCGTAGATCCATGTGGAACAAAAGATTCCTAAGTTCTTCAGTGCATCTTGATAAAATGGGAAGATGGGTCCTGGGAAGAGGGGTTCTGATCAACCTCATCTCCTCCAACAGAGAAACCTCTGCAGCTCTCCCCTCTGTGTGGGTGTTTCTACAAGAAATTGGACCTGCTCTTTCCTGAGAAGAAAGTCCTGTAGCCACAAAGGAGTATCTTTTCAGTTCCCAAAGTAAGGGGCTACAACCCTAACACAGCCCAAACATAACCCTTACAGCTTCCCTTGGCAGGACTACATGATCCTGTGCTTAGATCCTGAAAACTCAACTCTCCTGTCCTGTCCTGTCCTGTCCTGTCCTGTCCTGTCCTCTCCTCTCCTCTTTTGCTAAATAGCAGCTGGAAAAGTTGGAGTTGGGACCCCAATGAGCAGGCCAAGGGGCAGAAGTTGGAGTGGATGTTTCCTTGTCCTCTCCCTACACACATTGTTGAATCAACACCCAAATAGCAACCCGGTGCCTGCAGTCCACATTGAAGTCCCACATCCCTGGGATAGGTTGGTGGTTTCAGAAGGGAAAAGCAGAAAAAGGTACATTCTCCTTTGTCCCTATTTCTAGATTTTAGCCATCTGATTTTATGGAGCTATCCTGGATCTCTAGAGAAGAAACACTAATTCTTCCAGTCCTGGACAGATATGGGGATGTTTCCCGCTTATCTGCCCCTCCTTTCACTTCATTTCTCTGTCTCAATTCCCAGGATAGGGACCACCTCTACCTTCCCACTCTCCCCTGCCCCCTGCCAGGGACTGCGTGTCCCCCTGAGACACTCCCCAACATCCCCATCTTCTCCTGGGAGCTTTGCAGATCCTTCAGGTCTCCCTTTTCCCCCCCACCAGCCCTAATTCTTTCCTCTCTGTCTGGGAGATCAGTCATCGAGGGTGTCGACACACACGCACCCGATTCCCCCGGGAGGATGGGGAGCTGGAAGCTGGGGGTGGTGTTCTGCTGCGAGAAGGCAAAGCTGCCATCAGCAGCCGCTTTGATCTGGAGACAATTACAGACGAGTGTAGGACCCCGCTCAGCTCAGCCAATAAATAATGGAATTTGTGTGTTGACACAGACAGATTTCCCCCAAACTGTCAGAGAAGAGGAGACGAGTGAGTGAACAGGAGCCCGAGAGGCTGGAGGGAAGGGGAAAGAAGTAGGAAGGGGAACGGATGAGGAGGGCCTGTGGGAAAACAGGGAGAAGGGAAAAAAAGAAGTTTGGGAAGGCAACACTGATGGGGGGAGCCGGGCAGGGAGGAGAAGGAGCCTAAGGAACACATATTTGTAGAGGGGAAGGAAAATCAAGACAGGAACTGTGGGTGGAAAGGGAGGGGGGAGTGCTGCATACGCAGCTGGAAGCAGAGGGGGAAAAAAATCTGAAGGTGGAAAAGAAAGAGAAGGAGGAACAAAGGCATGGCAGTGTCCCCGGGGCTCCCTGGCTGCCTGGCAGATCACACGCTCTCCGAGCAGGGACCATATTCCCGCAGCCCTCCGCAGAGCGGCCCTGACCCCCCCGGGGCGCTCAGCGCCGCGGAGCTGGCGATGGGGAGGCACGCATGAGTTGGTGAAATGGTGCCACTGGTGCGCAGCCAACAGCAGAAATTTGCTCTGAGATCACAAGTCCCCGAAAAACCTCCTGCGGACGCCCTGTCCCCGTGCTCCCCCTGCTCCTCCCCATCTCCCTCTCCCTGCTCCCTCTCCAGCCCGGAGCTGTTTGTTCTCTGGCTGATGATGGTTTTGTACTTCGCTTGCGACAAAGCAAAACCTCCCCGGTGCTCAGGAGCCCCACACTGAGCCCAGCAGAAACCATCCAGCCTTTCAGCAAGCCTTCAACCTGGCTGCGGCAGCAGGTCTGACAGGGATGGGGGAGGCACTGGGGCTGTCTCCTTCTCCCAGTTTGAACACTCAAGAGCCCCGTTGGTTCCATTTTGATCCCATCTGTGGCCTGACCTGGCTCAGCCCCAAAAATTGTGTGGAGAGTGGCCCAACTTGCTGGGGTCTCCAGGTCAAGCACCACTTCACTGTGGGTGTCCCCTGTTTGAAAAACAGGTGTCCAAGTTTCCCATCCGAGCTCCAGACAGGAAGCAAAAACCTCCCAGCTCAGAGATTTTGCTCTCTACGGGTCTCCACCCTGCCCTACCCCTGCTTCACATCCTCTTTTTAACCAGTGCCCAGAGAAGCTGCGGCTGCCCCATCCCTAAGTGTCCAAGGTGAGGTTGGACGGGGCTTGGAGCAACCTGGTCTAGTGGAAGGTATCCCTGCCCATGGCAGGGGGCTGGAACTGGAAGAGCTTTGAGGTCCTTTCCAACCCAAACCATTTCAGAACTCTACGATTCCTGCTCCCTTCTGCAAAAACCCCAGCTCCAACCAGGGGCTGGACCTTTCACTTTCTACACTTTATCCCCATGTCAGGAAAGCAGGACGGGTTACAGGCTGGGCCAAGGGTTGACTGATCCAGGTGGCTTTCAGTACACAGGGTGTCCATAGAGCTGGGGGGGCAGGAATGCTGGCTCCAGGGTTGTGTGGGATCATGCCACAGCAGCAGGTCAACTGATGGAGATGGGAGACCTAGGAGCCTTGGCAGAGCAAGGATTTGGTGGAACAGCCTCCCAGCACTGCTGCAGTGGGTCAAAGCAAGGCAGAAGTGAGGGTTTCCTGGAATATTGCCTTTGGATGTTGTTTAGCTTTAACAATGGCAAATGGCAGGAATGGCTGCCTAACTGGGGCAGCAGTAGCTTGTGGCCTGAGCAGTGGGAGGACTGGAGCTCCTGCCAAGATCTTAAACCTTTCGGGATGTAAAACTGGTGTAAAGTGCTGAAAAGCTGGGTCTTTTTGCTAATAAAGTCATGGAAGCAGGGAATGATTTAGCTGGCCCAGGGAGAGCAACACACAGGACCCCTTCTCCAGAATCACCCCAGGTCCCTGATCCCAGTCATTTTACTGGGATAGTGGGAATGCTGCTGCTGCTCCTTCAGTCCCAAGCAGGATGTGCAGAGAGTGAGGGGAAGGTGGGCCAGCAGGAGAGGGCAGGGTTGAGGGGGTGCCCAGGAAGGAGGTACAAGGGAAGAACAGCTGGATGTTGGTGCTCAGCCCTTCTGGGAGGCCTCAGCTCTCCCTCCCAGGATGAGGCCAGAAAAGAAACCCGAGAGAGAAGAAGTGGAGAGGGCAAGATAGGTTTGTGTTTTCTCTAGGGTCTGCTGTGGGCACATCTCCAAACACTGCCATCAATATTTAATGGCACAGAACCACGGGAGGACGGCTCAGGCTGAGCATGGTCCCCAGCCTGGCTAAGACACCCTCATCCTTCCCTCAGGTCCTCAGTGCCACAGGTCATGAGGAACTGCCCCATGGCCAGAGCAGAGCCTTGTACCTCTGCCCAGGTGCTGGGAACAAGCACCAAGCTGGCATCAGGCACCTCGAAACACTTTCACGGTGAGACCAGGCAGGATACCCCAGCCTAGATGTGGGAACCATGTGAAATGCCCTTCTTTATTCCACCAGATCCCAGTTTTAACTTGTGGAAGAGCTGCCTTCCCCTTTGACAAAAGCAGAGTGAGAACCAGCAGGTGCAGAGCCCTCTGGCCCTCTTTGCTGGTGGGGAGGAAGGGGAAATGCAGAGCTGGGGCCTCCCTCTCTCCAGTTAAAACCCCAAGTCCTGACCCACATGGGCACATCCAGCACCTTAAATTCATCATGGAGATGCTGAATGCTAACGAAGAGTCACAGAGAACCAACAGCTCCAGCGCTGGGGGCCGCAAGGTAAGGGTTAACACCCCCCTAAACAGCAGTGGGAGTAAAGAGTTAACATGGCTGGTGCAGGGAATGTTATCTGTCTCTTCTCTAAATATTATTTCCTCCCATGAAACCAGCTTTTCATCCTTGGCTAGAGGCAGCTCCCGCTGCTGGGAATCCAGCAAGAGCTTGTATCTGCTGCCGCACACACCACTGCTCCCAGCAAGCCGCCGAGACAAAGAGCTGCACTCCCCCGGCGTGAGCAGCCCCAGCACAGGGAGCTGGGGCTGGGGCTACGGCCCCCAGGGTGCAGGTGGCCTCGGGATGGGTTTGGGGACGACAGGCTTTACACCAAAGAGCAATCTCCTTAATTAAAGCTCTGCACTGCAGAGGGATTTCCTTCCCCGTCTCACAGGGACTGGGAGCAGTGGGAAGGGATGGGAAGGGCCTGGTGGCAGGAGGCTGCGCAAGCCCGACCACCTACCCAGGAAGGTTTTCAGGAGGCTGCCCATTTCACACCTTGCCCCTTGGATGGGCCAGGATGGACAAGAACAGCAAGATGCTCCTTGGGGAAACCAAGGCAGCAGCCACTGGCTACAAGGTCAAAGCTGGGAAAGCGGGAGGGTGCAGGGCAGCCCTTCCCAGCAGTGCCAACCAAATTCTGGCTGCAGCGAGGGGCTGGGTGTCCGCAGAGCTGGTGGTTGGGATAAAATGGCTGCTGCTAAATCTTCTCTGAAACGTCCTAAACTTTTAATGTGTATGAAACCACGGCAGCATCCCTTTCGCACCCCGGAGGGCACAAAGGCGCGAGCGTCTCCGCTCTCCCATTCAGCCGGAGCCACGTGCTGCAGCCTGAACAGCGCTGGGAACGTGGCTGGAATGAAAGTTGCCCTCCCAGCCCGTGTGCTCAGAGAGCCGAAGTCAAAGGATTGCCAAGTTAAAAGGGTCAAACCTCCAAGGACAGCTGTATCTGACTGGCTATATATCATTTCAATAGCATCTTCAACGGGGATTATAATCTGAATTGAAGCGGAAAGACCTGAGGCAATGAAGCTGTCAGCAGGCTAAGATTAAGGAATTAAAACAGCAGCACAACATTACAGGATTTGTTCTAGATGTATTAGAAAGAGCAGGCTAAACACTGCAGACTTCCCCAGGCTGGAAATTTCATACGAGCACGGAGAAGGGCAAGCGCAAGGATTTCATCAATATACATAAAAAGAGAGAGGAGAGTGAGACAGAGCTATGAAAACCCAGCCATGCAAAATATAAATCCTAACTGCAGACGGAAATGAGTCACACAAGGTTTGACTGAGGTAAATAAAAGCTGAAATGAAGTGGATTTAGGGGAGGGCAGAGGTGAAATGACACTGACAGCCAGTAGACAGGAAAAAAATGGCCCTTAATATACTAAGGCTGGTAAAATCTGGAATGCAGCCCAGCCTGTCTTGGATTGCATGATGGAAATGCAGGTCCCCAGCCCTGAAGTCCCTTCCCCCTCCCAAGGTCTTACACCCATCTCCAGAATTACTTAAAAAGAATGATGGCAACTGCCCATCTAGGGCAGCTGGGAGCTGAGCCAGGAGAGGAGGGCACACGCCTTGCCTTTGTCTCTGTCGAGGTCCCCAGAAGGCCACCCCAGCTTTGTGCTGACAGGAGACAGCAACAGCTCTTCTCAGTGGGCAGCAGAAGCTCTCAAAATAAATAAGGCATCAAACTCCCACCAAAGGACCCATTAAAACAATCCATTTATTTCTGCCAAATTGCACACACCTTTCTTTGATTGGCTCTATCCTAGACCAGTCATGGGGAGGAATTTCTCCCCTGCCTTAAAGATACCAAAATTACTGGATAAAACACAAAGAAAAGCAGGGAAGTCTCCCTTGCAGATAAAACACACAGGAAAGTTTCAGCAACCCAGACTCCATGCAGCCACCAGCCCTGCTCAGCACAAGCCACGAAGATGCAGGGTGTACCACTCACACCACTTGATGTGACACCTTTCCTTCTGTTACGATCCTAAAAGAAACTGGATTGCTCCCTGCGCCTCAAACACAGCCCAGGTGACAACTAGGGCTTGGTTGACAACTAAATTAATCCTGAACCAGGCCACCTGTGCAGAATGGCTGCACTTTATAGACACAAAAATGTACCCAGCAGAGCAGTTCCCTGCACGCACACGGCCACAGAGTAGCTGAGCAGTCAGATCTAGGACACAGAAGGAGATGGGAAGCTAAAGAGAGGAGGAGCTTGTTCTGCAGCACAGGTAGAGCATGGAATCACTTTTCAACTCCTCCAGCCAACTTCTACTGAGAGATTTACATACAAGTCCTCAATCAAGTCTTTGAAGAGTTATCCAGAGTTCCCTGGGTAAAAATAAGCTGTTTAAGAGAAAGAGGAGAGTCCAGAACTGCTCAGTGATTCTTTTTGGTTGAGCCAAAACCAGAGAAACCCATCACAGCTGCCATTTCATCATCCTCTTCAAAGGTCAAATCCTCCTCTGCCCGCCTCTTCTTCTCTCTCTGCTTCTCCTTCTTGTAGGCTTTGGCCTTCTCTTCCTGCAGCAAGGGACACAATAGCAACACAATTTGCACCTCCTGAGCTGAGGGAGCTCTTGAGACACTGGGCACTGCACAACTAACAAAATTCCCGCCCACAGCACCCAAGTTGTGCCTGAGGAGACAAACAGGCAGCAGAAATCCTGGCCTGCAGTCTCGAGGAGGAGGTTTCCCAGAGAATACAGACCACCCCACCTCCCACCCCAAGCACAGAGCCACACACACAAGAAGTAGCCAAAAAAGAAAAAGCGTTATGAAACTCTCTCTCCTGAGCAAACATCACAAGTTTTGCCTGGAATCAAGGCTGAGGCAAGAAGGAGCTGGTTTGAAAGCAGGAGGCTGTTCCCTCATCCAACGCTCCGTGCCAGTGACTGTGATGCCTGTTGGCTCTCGTCCTGGCAGGGTGACAGCTGCTCACTGGAACAGAAGCTGAAGCTCTGAGCAGCTTTGGAGGGGGGGTTGGCATCAAAGAGTTTGCGCTGCTCTAATCAAAGTGTTTGGCTCTGTGAGGATCATGAGCCCTGGCACAAAGCCAGGCTTGTGCCAGGTGACACCAAGCATGGCTTCAGCTCCCAACTTACCAACTGCTCCTGCCATCCCCATCACCGCCTGCTGCGCTGTGCCCTGGAGAAACTGCACCAGGAGCTGCTGATTTCCTTGCCCCCATCCATGGACTTGGCAGCAGCTTTCCAACCCACAGCACTCTCTGTGCTGCTGGGGCACCTCCCTCCCACCCCCCAAACAGACAGGGCTCAGCAGCAGCACAGCCTGCCTGAGAGCAGAGCCTGGGGCTGCTCTGTGAGCACCCCAAAGGGCTCTCCTGTGGTGAAGCAAAGCTCAGGGCTTGAGCTGAGAGACTCAAAGGGTCAGTAATTTGTAACCTTAGGTTATGTGGCAGCTGATGGAGGAGAAGCATTCATAGAAGCTCCTCAGCTGTCAGAATTTTGTCGGGTTTTCAAATGAACTTGATTTTCATGTTTACTGACACCTAAGC
Source organism: Xenops minutus (assembly GCA_035221455.1). Taxonomy (NCBI): domain Eukaryota; kingdom Metazoa; phylum Chordata; class Aves; order Passeriformes; family Furnariidae; genus Xenops; species Xenops minutus. The sequence goes on from JAWWEE010000025.1 coordinate 2,502,495, forward strand.
CTAGGTTTGAGAGGAAATCTGATGTCTTTCACCTTCTCTTTACACATCTCACACCATAGCACACTGCTCACAAAGCCCTTCCACACCTGAAGAGGCCACATAGAAGCAAGTGCCATGTGGAGGATTCCAGCAATCCTAAGAACCATGGAAGATAAGGAACAAAGGTGCAGGCCTGTTATCAGGGCACACAAGTTCCAACACAACTAATGCAAGACAAAAAACAGGTACCTGCTGCTTTTAGTCAAAACCTAAAGCATCAAAAATTTATCCTCACAAAAAAAGAGGGGAAAAGAGTTTCCAGGGATAGCAGCAGACATTTTTCAAAAAAGCAAACAACAAAGAAACAAACCCCACTCATAGCAGCAGATGAGAAGCCCAAGCTAGCAAGAACAAGGCTTCTGTGGAACAAGTTTAGGAACCAGGGTTGATTTCCTCCCAAGATATATTTCTGGGGAGCTCTGCTTCCTCAGTCATTGCCCAAACTCACCTCCTCACGGAGTTCCTTCATCCTCTCCTCAAAGTCATAGTCCTTCTGCTTCTCCTCCATCTTCTTCTTGTTCACCTCAAAGCGTTTCTTCACCTGGTCCAGTGTGGAACGCTCCACCCGCATGGACATGCCCAGGTTTCTCTGATCTAGAAAACACGAGTGGAATCAGCCATGTTCAGGAACATTTGCAGCCTTTGGTGCTCTGCACAGTCCCCATCCCCGATCCCAATTTAAACAGCACAGCAGCCTCTTCCTGTCTGTCATACATCCCCATAAAGCAGCTTCCAGGCCTAGACTACACCCATGCACATGGATTTCTTAGGTTAGAGGGCGTGGGCTTTAGAGGGACACCATTACCCAAATCAGCAGTGACCACAACGAGCCAAACATTACTTGCAATAAGAACACTGCCTATTCTTTTTAAGGTTCCCTGTTTGGATGCTCCTTGCCATGTTGGTGCTCTGATGCTTCAGGAAACTTAATCTTGGACCAGTAGAATAAAAAAGGGTTGGAGTGTTGAAAAAGGAGCCATAATAAAACTGACAGACTGGCACCTCCCAGCTGTGGGTGACAATAAATGAAACATGAGTGGCACTCAGAAAATCTGATTACACAGGACATTCCTAACTAAAGCAGAGACAGGAAATATTAAGCCAGGCTGCTAATTTAGTGTCTTTTTAGGGCAGATTCCCAGTTTTTCACTCATGGGCAAGCCTAGGTTGGAGGGGCCATCCCCAGCAATGTCTCCAACTCGCATTCCCGGATAGATTAAAAAAGCCTGTTGACTGCAGCAGCCATGCACGGGTCTGTCCCAGGGATGCAGCAGCACTTGGAAGCTCAGACTATACATCAAGAATAGTAAGAGGGCTGCCAAGAACAAGCAGGTTTGAGCCAGATTTATGGACTGTATCAAAAGTTCCAATGTACTCATACTGAGGTACTGTGCAGCAACCACTTTCCAACCCCAGCTCAACTCTGCATCTCATGCCCATCCACAGACATGCCAGGATTTTGGATTCCAGAGCCTCTCATATGGATTTCTTGCTAATCTCCCAACATGTCAAACAAGGCATGTCAACACCCTCCTCCCATTCACATAAAAGCACAGGGTTTTAACACATTGGGTTTTCTTTTCTGAGCTACAGAAAGCCAGCCCTCAGGTCTTTTCTGAACCCCCAGTTCTCAAGCTGCCTCATGTGCAGGTCTGGAGCACATACATCCCTGCCTTTTTGCAAAGGGGCCCTTTGCCGACTTTCACAAGCAGCCAAAAACACCTTCAAGGAACAACATGGGAGTGTGTCAGTGTGTCCTGCTGCTCCTTTACTTTCTCCATGCTCCCCCACTCTCTCAACATGCCAAGGAAAAGCAATGCCCATGGTCAGCTCAGTGGGCAAACAGTCCTCTTTATTAGGTTAAACACACTAAGGGAGCAAACTGATAAACTGGGAATTCTTTCCTCTTGTCCTTATCTTGGCTTAACTGCATCATCACAGCAGCAGAGACAAGAAGCACAGTGAGTTACAAGACACCACCACCACCACACTGCTGGAATGAGCTCCAGAGTCAAACTGCCCCACTCCTGCCTCTGCTCATCCTCTGTCTCCATCCTCACAAGCTCTGATCCCTGCTCTGGAGCTCGGGGACCAGCCAGTTTTGAGCTTCACGTTCAACTTCTACAAAGAGAAGCTTTTGATCAAAAAGTGTGCTGTGCAGTCCCAGACCTTTTACTTACCTAAAAATTTCACTACAGTTTCAGTGCTGTAAAAAGCCTCTCTCCAGATTTTTAGGAGACATAGGGAATTGCTGACCCTGGGAAAATACACCATTACTGTTTCTGCTGGGCTTAGTCCATGAAAATGGTCCAGCACCCTGGAAGGTGCCAGGAGATAAAGGCACAGCTCTCATGAGCAAACAGTCCCCACATCCTGATCTCCAAAGCACATTGATCCATGGATAAGTGTTCGGCCCTCAGACACAGGTGATGCAGGAAAGGAACAACCCTCCAACTCCACCAACCAGAGGCACAGAAATGATCCTTACGTTTTTTGCCATTGATGTGATCCAAGAAGTTAATGGAATCTTTCACCACACAGTCACATACATTACAGTAGTACCTGGCAGGACAGAGAGAAAAGATTAACTCCAAAGCATGAGACAAACCCCATCCCACAGAACAGCTATTTGAGACAATCTGCATGTCACTTGGGATATGGGACTTCTTTCCAGGACAAGAGGATCCCAGTGCAGAGCAATGGGCAAGGGCACACCCCAGTTGGACAGGGCTGCCCTGGAGGTACCAACCCTTACACCAACACCCCTTTAATATAACAGAAACCAAATTCTGAGCTGCTCTGCAATGCCAGCCACAGCATCCTCCCCTTCCAGTCACACACAGCTGGGTAGAATGGATTCTGTGACACAACACAGCCTGTCCTCCCCCAGGGCAGGGCTGGCCACGAGCTCCTTTGCATCCCACAGCCTCTCACCGGGCTGCAAGCGAGTCCTGTCATCTCCATCACCTCACAGAGCAACTCCCTGATGTGCTTTCTGCTCATCTTAAGAGCTGCTGCAAAAGCCCAGCCAGGGGCTGCACTTCCATCCCTGGATGCTGTTCAGGGCTGCACATCAACCTGGCACTGCTGCCCAGGGAGACACAACAGGCTCACTTCTGAGGTGACAAAAATTCAACACAATCTTTTCATGCTCTTAGGGTGAGCTCAGAATCCTTTCAGCCTTTGGTGGAACATGATCCACATAAACAGTGGCCAAATGTCATTCCTAAGGACAGGTGTCCATGTTTCTCCCATTCCCTGTGCTCAGGTAAACACATCAGAAGGTCAAATCAGCAGCAGCCCTGGTGTCAGTGCAAGCAGGCCTGGCCAAAGAAAACCAAGCAGGCAACAAAGATTTGCTTCCATTGTTCCTACAGGTGGGCAACACTGATTCCAAGGAATAATGTTCAAAGGGGCTCAGCCTGCCAGGTCTCTTCCATATGTTACCCCAGGAGACACATTTTAGGTGTAAATCAGTGCAGCCCCACTGCCTTGGGCTCCAAACACGGGGGGAAACCAGCTCCTGCTGCCCTGTGAGGGGTCCCTGCTGTGTCACAGCCCCCCACTCTCACCAGCACGACTCAGACTACAACAAGAACAGCACAACTTACCCTCCCATTTCTGACTGAGGGGTAGTTTTGGTGATGACGATGGTTTTCCCCAGCTTGGATTCCAGGTCCACTTTGTAGTCTCGGTGCCGCAGAAGTTCCCTTTTGACAGGCTGAGCTGGTTTGCCTAAAACATAAACAAAAGGTCAAGCTTGGCACGATGGACTTCATGCTCCCCTTGGTGAAGGGAGGCCTGCTGTGAGCCAGTGACTACCTGATTGCTGCAAAAAATATCCCTTTGTTTTTACATCAGTAAAGCATATTATTTTCATCCTCACTACTTGCCAGCTCCCAGCAGAACCAGGTAGAATTCTGAGGCATCTCCAGCTCTGACCTGGGTCAAATTCTGAGAGCTCCTTGTTCCCAAGGGCTGACTGTTCCTCTCCCTCCCCAAAGAACAGGCATACAAAGGTCCTCATGGGGGTTTTTGTCAAAAAAATAGACTCAGTGGCAACCACAGGAAAAAGGATCGGAACAAGCCAGATCTTTCCCTTCAGGATTTGACTTCTAGCTGCTCTCTCCCTCCCAAACTCCAGGGATTTGGGAGACTCACTGCCCACCCAGCACAGCTTGCCTGAGGCCAGCACACTACGCACCATCTTTCTTTTCTCTCTCCTCCGTGAGCCGCTTCTCCGCAAGTTTCTCATATTCATCCTTGTCCCACTTCCTGCGGAAGTCCAGGTTCTTGGTCTGGGAGGGAAACAAAGTGCATTTATGTTTATCATACAGGCTGATCACCTCTGAGGGGGGAAAGAGGTGGAATCACTTGGCCTGTGAGGCCACAGTAGTAAATCAGGGGCATTACCTTACATTCCCATGTCCTGTTTTCCTATCTAGGAATTACTGATGTGGCTTAAGAGAATCACTCTCAGCATGCCTCCAGGTACTTCTAGAAGGATTTCAGAGCACTGAGAGAAGACATGAGTTCATCTCAATAGCTCCTGAGATGATCATCCAGGCCTCTGCCATGAAAACTAGACCCAAAAGGGATTGAAACTACTGGATCCAAGACCTGGGAAGTGTCCCCTGACAAACATAGCACGGATTACACCTACTCCTTCCAAAAGTCAATTGAACCCAAGTTGCACATAATAGATGGGGAAGCTGTGAAACACAGTTTGAGCTAGAAAGAGCTGGATCAAAATGCAGGAGCAGGGAATGCTGTTACAGACACCAAAATGCCGATCTTGCCACGAAATCAGAGGCACCAACGTGGGATTTCCAAGCACAGCAAAGCAAACCAGGAAAGACTCTGAAACCCTGTCTGTCAAGGCCGGGCTTGGAGGCACCAGGGAACAAAATGCACAGAAAGCTGCTCCTGCAGCTTCACACATAAACACCTCTGAGGCACACTGGACCTTCAGCAGCTCCACAGAGCTCTCTCTGGCCATGACAGGATAAGTTCATAGAATAATGGAATGGTTTGGGTTGGCAGGGAGCTTAAAGCTCATCTCATTCTACTCCCCAGCCATGGGCAGGGGCACCTTCCACTAGACCAGGTTGCTTCAAACAGGTCCTTGGCTCATCCAGCCTGGCCTTGGACACTTCCAGGGATGGGGCAGCCACAGCTTCTCTGGGCAACCTATGCCAGGACCTCACTACCCTCACAGGGAAGCATTCCTTCCCAATACCCCATTTAACCCTGCCCTCTGGCAGTGTGAAGCCATTCCCCCTTGTCTTGCCACTCCAGATCCCTGTGCAGTGCCCCTGTCCAGCTCTCTGGGAGCCTCTTTTGGCAGTGGAAGGGGCTGTAAGGTCTCCCTGGAACCTTCTCTTCTCCAGACTGAACACTCCCAGCTCTCCCAGCCTGTCTCCAGAGCAGAGGATTTTCATGGCCTCCTCTGAACTTGCTCCAACAGGTCCATTTCTTTTTTGTGCTGAGGTCCCAGAGCTGGACGCAGCACATGCAAGAAGAGATGCTGAATTTAAATGAAGGTGCTGACAAACACAAAGACTAATTTTTTGGGTGGATTTTCACCCACTCCCCAGTGCTGGGGGCAGAAGTGACTGCACAAGAATTGTTTCAGTTACATCCGCTCTGACTAAACCAGCTCAGGCTCTTCCCAGTGTCTGCCCCATCTACACCTCAGGCCCCTGTACCTGGGATCAGTCACAGTTTAACTCAGCCACTTCCTGATTTTCCTGAGCAGATAACTCCCATTTGGATAGAGCTGCATTTCCCTCAGCATGGCAGGCAGAGCCTCTCAGTTTCACATTAAAAAAAGGAGAGATGTATTTAAAAACACCTCTGGGAGAGAAGGACCCCCCACACCCCCCCGCCTTCTCCGTTCAGCCAAATCAAGAATCCAATCACAATCCAAAGGACACAAATCCCATTTGGAGCTACAGCAGCAGCACAGCCATTTAAGGTTCTCTCCTCTGGCAATCCTTCAAATGGAACGAACAACTACTGATAGGGATGAAAATGCCTTGGGGAGGCGTAGAAAAATTCTCATTTATTCCCAGAGCTTTCTTAAGCACTTTAAGGATGTCGTAACAGGTTTTATTAACCACCCTGAGCAAAAGAAAAGAAAATATCACAGAGTGTAAATTAACGTTTGGGGGTATTTTTCAGACTCTCCTGCATGCCAGGCATTATCACAAATCGTAGCTGGTGGGAGTCTGCAGAGGGGGAGGCTTATTTGCTGCTTCTCTCTCTCTCCTGTTGTAATAAAAGGAAAAGAGTCTTTTGCAGCTCTTTTACTGCTCTGCCTCGTCCAGGCATGGGGAAAGAAATTAAACCCAACTGCATGACAAGATCTTGGATGGACAATATCTGAAGGCATGTTTCTGAATTGCTCTGATGGAGGCAGGGGGGCTGCAAGCCCCAAAATCTCTATCTCAGAGAGTATTTACTGAATTAGTAACAACAATTAATAACCAGAAGTGCCTCTCAGCCTCCTGGAGATAGACATCAATGATCTGCTCAGTATCAGCACCAAAGCCTATTAAATGATAGAGGAGCCTCAAGCCTGACTCAATCCAAAAGGAATTTTCATCTGGCAGCTGAGAATAAACCAGAGGCTCCATCTTCCTCCTGGAGAGACATCCTGCTCCTCACCTCCCTCACTGCTCACTCCATGGAATCACAGAATGAATCATGGAATGGTCTGGGTTGGGAGGGACCTTAAATAACCCATTCCACCCCCTGCCATGGGCAGGGACACCTTCCACTAGCACAGGTTGCTCCCAGCCCCATCCAACCTGGCCTTGGACACTTCTAGGGATGGGGCAGCCACAGCTTCTCTGGACAAACCTGTGCCAGGGCCTCACTTCTCAGCAAGTAGCTTCAAAACAAGAAAGATGGGCCAAAACAGCAGAAAAGCACAGCCATTGGAGGTGTTCGAACCACCTTGGCTCTCCTGTCAAGCCACATCCACGGCATTCATCTCACTCATCCCACCCCAGCATTCACAGAACCTCTAAGGTTGGAAAAGACCTCCAAGATCATCAAGTCCAACCTGTGCCCGATGCCCACCTTGGCACCAGCCCAGAGCACTGAATGCCACATTCCTTGAAAACCGCAAGGGGTGGGGACTCCAAACCTCCCTGACCACCCTTTCCACCAAGAAATTCCTCCTGATGTCCAACCTGAACCTCCCCTGGCACAGTTTGAGGCCGCTCCCTCTCCTCCTGTCCCGTGTTCCCTGGGAGCAGAGCTCGACCCCCACCCGGCTCCTCCCTCCCGTCAGGGAGTTGTAGAGTGTGGTTTTCCCAGCAGGACAGCGTGAAATCCAGCGGGAAACAAGCAATTCTTCCCCAGAGTGGCCAAGAAGCCGCAGGGCAGGGCAAGAGCGCGAAGGGAAGGAGGGAGCCGCCTGCAGGGGCCATGGCCCACCCCGGGATGCCCGTGGGACGGGGCGGGACCCCCGGGGGTGGGGGCGGTTCGGTCTCCTCCGGCTGGGACAGGGGGCGGCCCGGCCCTGGGGCGGGGGGATCACAGAACCACTGAGGCTGGGAAAGGCCCCTGAGCCCATCGGGCCCAACCTTCGCCCCAGCACCACCTCGGCACCCAGACCGAGCGCCACGTCCCCGTCCTTCCTTGCACGCCCCCAGCGGCGCTGACTCCGCCGCCTCCCTGCCGGCCGTGCGGTCCTTCCACCCCCGAGGGCACCGGCGCTTCCCTCCCACGGGGCCCCAAACCGAGGCCCAAAGCGCCGCGGCACGCCCCCTCCCTCCCTCATCCCCCGGGGGCCCCTCACGCCGCGGCCCTGCCCTGCCCAGGCCCCGCCGAGCCCGGGAGGAGCACCGAGAGGGACAGCACCACGGAGCACCGCGGGTTCAGCGCCGTGGCCGGCCCCGGGAGCGGCACCTACCCCGCTGCCCGACGCCATGGCGGCCTGAGGGCACCGCACCGCACCGCTGTCGTACCGCACCGCTGTCGCGCCGCGCCGTAAAGCGCGCCCGCCCCCCCCCGGGTCACGTGTTCTCCCTTCCGGTGTCACGTGCCCCGCCTCTGGTGTCACGTGCCCCGTCTCCGGTGTCACGTGCCCCGCCTCCGGTGTCACGTGCTGCCGGTGTCACGTGTCCCCCTCACGGTGTCCCGGTGCCCCGGCCGGTCCCGGCCATGCTGCGCTCCGGGCCCACCTTCCTCATCGCCGCCGTCACCGCCCGCCGGGCCCCGCCGTGGCCGTGGCCGCGCCACCTGCGGGCGGCGGGTGGTGCAGGTGGTGCGGGCGGCGGGAGGGCGGTGCTGAAGACGCCCAAGGTAAGTGTGAGAAAAACCCTTTTATTTCCCACAGTAGGGGCGGGTGGTGCCGGTGGGCCCCGGGCATTGCCCCTCCTCCCGTCCCCATTCCTCCATCCATCCCTCTCTCCCTCCATCCCTCCCTCCATCCATCCCTCCCTCTCTCCCTCCATCCATCCCTCCCTCCCTCGCTTCCTCCCTCCCTCCTTCTATCCCTCCATCCCTTCCTCCATCCCTACCTCACTCCCTCTCTCCCTCTATCCCTCCATCCCTCCCTCTATCCCTCCATCCCTCCCTCCATCCCTTCCTTCCTCCCTCCATCCCTCCCTCCCTCCCTCCATCCATCCCTCCCTCCCTCCCTCCCTCCGTCCCTCCGTCCCCTCCGCTCACGGCTCGTCCCCCTCCCCGGGCAGGGTACCCGAGACCACCCTCCGGCGCAGGCGGCGCTGCGGGAGCGGCTGCTGCGGGCTGTGGTGTCCTGCTTCAAGCGGCACGGCGGGGCCGCCATCGACACCCCCGCGCTGGAGCTGCGGGTGAGGCGGGGGGGACACCCACGGGGAATGTGGGACCCCCAGGGGGGCGGTGGGACCCCCTTAGTGTGGGGCAGGACCCCCACGAGGGTGGGGTGGGACCCCCTGGTGTGGGATGGGGGCACCTCCAGGGGAACGTGGGACCCCCGGGGGGGGGTGGGATGCGACCCCCTTGGTGTGGGGTGGGACCCCCACGGGAGGTGGTGGGACCCCCACGAAGACTGTGGGATGGGACCCCCCAGGAGAATGTGGGACCCCCAGGGGGGCAGTGGGACACCCACAGGGACTGTGGGACCTCCCTGGTGTGGGACGGGACCTCCCAGGGGGAGGTGGGACCCTCCCTGATGGAGGACAGGACCTCCCTGGGGCAAGGCGGGACCACCCTTATGTGGGGTGGGACCCCCAGGAAGGCAGTGGGACCCCTCGGTGTGGGATGAGACCCCCACAGCGACTGTGGGACCCCCTGGTGTGGGGTGGGACCCCCGGGGTGGGATGGGATGGGACCCCCAGGGGGGCGGTGGGACCCTCACAGGGGAGGTGGGACCCCCCTGGTGTGGGGTGAGACCCCCAGCAGGGACACTGGGACCCCCCTGGTGCAGGGCGGGACCCCCACAGGGGCAGTGGGGTCTCCCCCACCCCCCACTGTCCCCCCCTGCAGGACTGGGGAGCGCCCCCTTTCCCTGGGGCTTCAGGGTGGGTTTGGGGGATCCCCCTGTGTGCAGAGGGCAGGTCCTGGGGAGACAGGGAGGTGTGCCCATGGGCAAAGGGCTGGAGGGGGGATGTGTGTGGTGCCCCCTTTGCTCTGGCTTGACTTGAGGGGCTCGGGGTGGAGCAGGCTGTGTGCCCCATCCTGGGGGACCCAGAGCCACCTGGTCACCATCCCCCGTGTCCCTCGCCAGGAGACGCTGATGGGGAAGTATGGGGAGGACACGAAACTCATCTATGAGCTGCAGGACCAGGGAGGGGAGCTGCTGGCCCTGCGCTACGACCTCACCGTATCCTGAGCTCCCACGGGGACAGTGGCATGACAAGCTGGTGGCCACCTCTGCCCTGTGGGGTCCCCCTTGCCCTGCCCAGCCTGCAGGACCCATTGGGGTGTTGGAGCCCCTTGGCCACCCTGCCTGATCTGTCTTGTCACTGGGATGACCCCACCACACACCACCCCCAGCCAAGCCAGGACCCACAGCAAAGCCTCTTCTGTGGGCTGCAGATGTGTGCCAGTTTGCTCTGCTGTACTGGTTTTATCTCCTCCCAGTTACAGTCCGCACCTCTGCCCTGCCCATCACACCTTTCCAGTGCCATCTGGAAAGGTGTTTGCTGCAGATGTCCACCCCAGGCCTTTCTCCACCCCCACATCTCACCCCAAATCCCTCCTATTCAATGTCTGTATGGCTGTGCCTTGCATTGAATTCCCTCTGATCACACTGTGAGAAGGTGGAATGATGAGAGGGTTGGTGCGTGCGTGATGTTGTCCTGCTGTGGGTCAGGAGGAAGGAATGGAGCTGTCCCAGAGCTGGAGGAGTTTGGGTGCTTCATTGTGCTCATCCTCAGCCCAGGCTGATGATTTCCCTAAAAATCGTAAAATATCCTGAGTTGGAAGGGACCCACGGGGAGCATCAAAGTCCAATTCCTGGCCCTGCCCAGGACACTCCAAGAATCACACCAGGATGGTGAAAAAAGTTGGGCAGCAGCTGGCAAGGGGAAAGGGAGATGTGCAGCTTTGAGGTTCAGTTGGCAGCTCTGGGGTTCTCCCTGTTCCCATCCTTAACTCCCTGGGCCCAGGTGCCCTTCGCCCGCTACCTGGCCATGAACAAGGTCAACAACATGAAGCGCTACCACGTGGCCAAGGTGTACAGGAGGGACAACCCGGCCACGACGCGGGGCCGCTACCGCGAGTTCTACCAGTGCGTGAGTGTTGGGGTGGCCACTGCTGCTCCTGCCGCTGAGGGCAGGAGGGTTTTCCTGGCTGCAGTGCCTCCAGCTGCTGTGGAGCAGCGTGGTGAGCCTGGCCAGAGCCCCTCAGCTGTGCCAGGAGCCTCCGTTGCTGCTTCTGCCCCCAGGACTTTGACATCGCCGGGCAGTTCGACCCGATGATTCCCGATGCCGAGTGCCTGAAGATCGTGCACGAGATCCTGAGTGACCTGCAGCTCGGGGACTTTGTCATCAAGGTGAGACTGGGCAGGTTTCCTGTGCCATGGTGGGAAGCAGCCATTTTTCCTGTGGCTTAACACAGCAGCACCTGTCCCCACTCTAAGGCCTGATCCAGGAGTTCATCCTGCCTCTCTACCTCCTCATGCTAAAGGCTGGACCTCAGCTTGGGCTTGCCTTGAGCTGGGAATGCCAGGAGGTTTCCTGAGTTTGGCAGAGTTCTCTCCAGGGCTAACCACAGTCCCCTGCAAAATTCCAGTAGTCAACTAGAACCATAGGATCACAGGATGGTTTTCATACATCTGCATCTTCCCTTCTTTGTGGGTTTGGAGTACTGGGGAAAAGGCCCAATGAAATGTGAACAGCTGCAGATTCCCACACACTGGGATAAAAGGAATGACACTGGGGGAATGTCCCTGAGCTAAGTGTGCCTGTTCCTCCCCCAGGTCAACGACCGTCGGATTTTGAATGGTGTGTTTGACGTCTGTGGCGTCCCAGAGAGCAAGTTCATAGCAGCCTGTTCCACTGTGGACAAGCTGGACAAGGTCAGTGGGGAGATGCTTCTGGTCTCGGGATGGGTGTCTTGAACTGACCAGTGCTTTTGGCATGAAGAGTGTCACAGCAGCAAAGCTTTTGGTGTGGGTAAAGGATTTGGGGATCGTTTGTGCGTGGTTAAGAATAAAGCCTGGTGATTCTAATGGTTTGTTAAAAATTTCTGTGAGAGAGAGAGATGATTAGTGAGACTGCTGACTGTCATCCCACGCATGGGTGAGAAGAACACCCTGCAGCAACAGATGTTCTCTCCCCTTGCAGGTGCCGTGGGAAGAAGTGAGGAGTGAGATGGTGGGAGAGAAGGGGCTCTCTCCCGAGGCTGCGGA
>JAWWEE010000025.1:2531138-2541546 GCA_035221455.1 Xenops minutus
CCAAGGGCCGCAAGGTGCCCTGCGTGGGGGTCAGCATTGGCATCGAGCGCATCTTCTCCATCCTGGAGCAGAGACTGGAGGTGGGTGCCTTTGGTGCTCAGCTAAGCAGGGAGAAAGAGCAGTGGTTTACATCTTCCCCCAGCATCCCCAGTCCAGCAGATGCAGGATTTCAGTGAGTGTTCCTTGCCACAGCCTCTGGAGAAGCCAGCCAGGCCTCTGCTGTGCTCTGCAGCAGGAGCCAGAACCAAGACATAACCTCTGAATCTCTCTAGCCTGGCAGATGATCTCTGGGGCTCCCACTGAAGGCAAAATCCTTCTTCACACAGCCCTCAGTCATGGCTTCTCCAGTTGCTGCTGGGGAAGGCATTTAAAGCCTCAGCAATACCAGGTACCTCAGTGTTCCCCACTGCATCAGGCATCTGTGTGACTCCAGGTTGTCCTTGGCAGGACAGCATTGCTCTTCAAGAGAAACAGCAGTCTCACACATCTGTTTGTGCTGCCTATGGCACTACAGAGATGAGACAGGGATCAGATGTCCCAGGGCAGGAAACAAAGTGCCTCTGAGGCTTTCCCACATACCTTTTTCCTCTTTCCCTGTCCTCAGAGTTGCTGTACCAGTGTGTCCTCCATCCCAATCAATGTATGTAAAATAGGTCTTCGTAAGCTCCTGAAACACTGCTGCACATTCTCCTTCCCCAGAGGCTTGTGTTGGTTCTTTCTTGGCAGCCAGACACAACTGGAATTTCTAAATAGAGACTGAATTCCTCCCCCACCACCCCCGGTCCTGGCCAGGTTTGTTTCTCTGCAGGTGACCTTTTAAAGGCTTCTCCCTTCAGGAAAGCAGCAGGAAAATGCCACTTGGAGTATCCAGCTTCTGCCACAGGAGCATCTCAGTTTACTGCTGTTAATTTAACCCATAGTTAGCAGCTCAGCTGTAGAGCAGAGCCTCTGTCCACCTTCTCCAGGGCTTGATGCTCCTGAAGTGCTTGGAGCAGATCTCTGGGAGGCCCTTGGGTGTGGAGGAACAGGAGGGAGGCTGTCTTAAGCAGCCCGTCATGGAACAACTACAGGAAATGAGGTTCTGCTCCAGGATGGGGTCTGTGGTGCATCCCTGATTCTGAGTTTTATGCTGCTCATCCTGCTGAGTCTAATTGTCTTCACTGCTAAATCCATGGGCCTGGTGTAGTGACCCATCCTGCTCACAGAATCTCAGATACCTCGATATCTCATCTGTGAGATGATGTGGCATCTTTTGAGTCTTGTCCCCTGTCTAGGCCTCTGAGGAAAAGATCAGGACAACGGAGACACAGGTGCTGGTGGCCTCTGCCCAAAAGAAGCTCCTTGAAGAGCGTCTAAAGCTCATCTCTGAGCTGTGGGATGCTGGAATCAAGGTATGACCTGGTGAAGGCAAAGTCAGGAGCTGCCTGGTCCACTCTCTGTGCCAGGAATGGACCAGATCTGGCTTTGCTTTGGGAGGAATTCACAAGGAGCAGGTGGGGAGCAGATTGGCTTCCTGAGTGGAGGCTGACTCTTCCCGGTGTCCCAAGTCAGGTGCTCTCCAGGAAGAGCTGGGCAGCAGGACTTGGTTAGCCCTGTAACAGTGCAGGACTGCTCTGTCTGTTATTTCAGGACAGGTTCCCAGTGGACAGACTACCATGACGAGGGCAGGGGAGGGGAATGTCTAAGTGGCCACACTGTTTCCAATACAAGCCAGGATGCCCTTGGCCTTCTGACCCACCTGGGCACACTGTTGGCTCATGTTCAGCCACTGCTGACAAGCACCTCCAGGACCTTTCCCAATGAGCAGCTTTCCAGCCACACTGCCCCAGGCCTGTAGCTCTGCAAGGGTTGTTGTGACCCAAAGTCACGAGCCAGCACTTGGCCTTTTTAAACCTGGCTTAACCTTCTCCATAAGCCCATCCTCTTCCCCACCACACAGCCTCAGGCTCACCAGACCAACAATGCCTGGTTGAGGGGATGCAGTGAGACAGCCCAGTTTGATGACAGTGCTGTGCTCTGATTCTTTCTCAGGCAGAGATGCTGTACAAGAAGAACCCCAAGCTGCTGAACCAGCTGCAGTACTGTGAGGACACGGGCATCCCTCTTGTCGCCATTGTGGGTGAGCAGGAGCTCAAGGATGGAGTTGTCAAGCTGCGGATTGTGGCAACCAGGGAGGAGGTGAGGCCCGTGGCAGCTTCCCATGGAATGATTTGCTATATGGCCCTTCAGCCCAGCCCTCCAGACACAGTGGGCTTTCCAGCAACTTCTGTAACACCCCACATTCTGGTTCCTTGCCTCATTGCAGCTTCCTGGAGCTGTGGAGAGGTGTTGTCTCCACCTCTGGAGATTTTACCATCATGTGGCCTCCTTGAACTCCCAGCTATTGCTCAGTTGAGGAGCCTGGAGCATGGAGGGATGATCAGTGGGCTGTATGGCTGCTCATGCTTTCCATCCACAACATGGGACTGTCAGTGAAGGTCTTGGAGGTTCCCACTCTTAAAATGAGTGGGAATGAGCAGGACTTGCTTAGCCCTGTGACACTGCAGGGCTGCTCTGTGCCTGTTGTCTCAGGACAGATTCTCAAAGCAGGCAGCACTGAAAGCAGTGCATAGCCCACTGGCTGGATCACTGGCTTTGGAACCAGTAGGACAGTGGGAAGAGCGTTGCCCTCACAACCACTGGTCAGGAGAGGGCTTGTTGGGATTGGAGGCAGGTTCCTGCTCATACAGGTTCAACTCCTGTGGGTCCTGCAGCCCATTCAGTCCCTGTAGAGGGACTGGTGACACCCCAGTGTGACCTCCCAAGACACAGGGCCACAACTGTGGTGACACATCAAGCTGCTGGAGTTGTATTGAAGCAACTTTGTGCTCCCCCTGTGTAGGTCAACATTCGCAGGGAGAGCCTGGTGGAGGAGATCAGGACGCGAACGAGCCAGCCTTAAACCCCCTCTGGACACGTCTCCTCCTCTGTTGGATTCTGGCTGACAGATTTCCTCCTGTAAATGCCTTTGCCAGGCTGTGCAGCAGCGGGTGGAGGGTCGGGGGGGCTTTCAAAGCTGTATTTATTCTTGTCTCATGCCCTCCCTTCCCCGGTGGGGAGCAGAGGCTGCACTGACCCCCGCGCCCTGCCCTGGCCCCCGAGAATGTCGCTGGAGAGATGTGCAAGTGGCTCTGGCAGACCCCTGTGCCTCAGTGAGCCGTGGAGCTCCAGCAGACCCCGGCGGGCTTGGCTGCAGCTTCTTGTTCCCGTCGCTTTGGATAACCATCCCAGCCCGTGTCTCTGCTCTGGCTGCAGGGCGGTGACCTTATCCCCGGCAAAATGTAACGGCGCTGCTCCCAGAAACATAATAAATCTGTCTGTCCCCCCGCCGTGACTCCTGTCCCTGCTTGCCGCTCGGGGCAGCGATTTGCTCACCTGCCTCGCTGAGCCAGAGCCCGTTTTTAAAGGTCACCGTGGATGTTTCTGCAGCCGCGATGTTCCCTCCTGCCTCCCCATCACACTGTGACATGCCGAGCCGGACCCCCGCGGCCGGGGGAGCTCCGGGAGGGTCCCCCTGCCCCAGCCACGGGTGGGACGGGCCCCCGACCTCCGGTGGGGTGCCCCCCAGCCCTCCTTGCTGCTGACCCACGCGTCTCGCGGGGTGTCCCCAAACCAGGTCGGTTTTAAACCCTCGTGGATGGAGTGTGGGGATCATTCCTGACAGGGTGGGCGCGGCAGGCAGGGACCCCCGGCCTGTCCGGGGGGAGCGGGGGGCCTCGGTGGGACCTTCCAGACCCCGGCCCGGGCTGCGGGGAGCGGCGGGAGGAGCAGCGGAGGTGGAGCTGGGAGCGCTTTGCACCTCTTGCCTTCCCCTTCCTTGCCTATCCTTCCCTTGCATTACCTTGCCTTCCCTGTCCCACCCTTGCCTTGCCCCCCTTGCCTTCCCTATCCCTCCTTTGCCTTGCTTTGCCCCTCCCTGGCCCCGTGTGCCGATGGGGGGCTCCCCGAGGGGCTCTGCGGGGTCTCTTGGGGCCGAGCCACTGGATCGCAGCCCATCCGAGGGTCGGGACAGGGGATGGACGGGGGTCCCGGGAGCAGAACCAGGGACGGACCCACGGGAAGCGCCCCTGGACACGCCCCCAGCCCCTTCCCCACCCCTTTTATTGTGTATTCTATTATTATTGTTACTTTAGTATCACTCGTTGTTATATTGATATATTGTTATGCTATTGAATTATTTTCATTTTATTCTATTTTTTTTTGTATTCTATTACTAGGTACTTGATGTTTATTTAAGTAAAGGTTGTAGGGCTGGAATTGAAACACCAGCTGTGGGGCCAGTGGGGGCATAAAGGCCTTGGGAGTGGAATGGACACCCCTGGCACCAGAGCCAAACCCATGTGGAACTGAAATGGGAATGCTGGGGCTGGAGCTGAAATAAATCCCATGGGGAAGGGGATGGAACTGCCTGGGGGGTTCCAGCCCCCCCCAGTACCAAGCACAAACCAGGGATGGGGGGCTCAGGGCTGATCCCGGGGCTCTGAACCAGCACTAGGGCATCTTTGGGGTGGGGGACCAGTGGCTGTTCTGAGAGGAGAAGTAGAAAAGTTTACTCAGAGTATCCCAGAATGGCCAATAAAGAACAACGTAATCTTAGAGATGTCCTAGAGAATTAGATAAGGGATGTAAATCAAACATCATGTAAACTAAACTCTCTGTACCCAAATAAGATAAAGGATGAATGTTACAGTTTTTGGTGGTGAAACACCATGACACTGCTCAAGAACTGAGGTCAAGACAAGGAAGAAGACGCAGAAGGACCTAAAAAGGACTTTCCAATAAGGGTGTGACCATGTAAAACAAACTAATATGTTTTAAGTAAGCGAGACTGTCTAATGAATATGTAAACAGAGTGTGTAATAAAAGGCCCTGTCTCTCTGTCGTTTGGCATGTTACATTAGAGGAGCTGTCCTCCAGAACACCCAGCATGCTGAATAAAGATTGCCCTTTTTAACACCTACAAATTGGTGTTAAGAAGTTGATTTCTGCTGCTTTTCAGTCCCAGTTCCCAGCCCCTGATACCAGCAAGGGGGGGCTGTGGGCAGGTGGGGTGTGAGGGGGAAGGTGGGTGTTGGGGGTCCGGTCTCATTTCCCCCAAAGCTGGAGCCCCATTGGCAAGGGTGTGACAGCTCAGGGGGATATTTAATTGATCACAGTGACTGACCTGTGGCCTTGTCAACAGCCCCGGGGTGCAAGGAGAACCACGAGCAGCTTTTAGTTGGAGGCAGTGGTAGCTGAGGCAGCAGGGCTGGAGGAGACATCAAAATGTTAGGGCTGTGGGTGAAACCACCATGGGGCTGGAATAGGGACTGTGGGGCTAAAGCAGGAATCACTGCAGGGCTGCAGGAGTGACTGTAGGGGTAGATGTGGAATTGCTGTAGGGTTTGGATAAGGACTGTAGGGCTGGAGCTGAAACAAAGATCCTGCCCTGACAAGCAGCAGCAGCTTCAGCTGCTGGTGGTGGGAAGATGCAGAGCTAGAGCTGGAACAACAGAGTTGGTGGTGAAATAGAGCTTGTGGGACTGAAGCTGGAATCACTGTAGGGATGGGGCAGGAACTGTGGGGCTGGAGCTGAAATATTGTACAGCTGGAGCCAAAACTAAGATCCTGCCATGAGAACCTGGAACAGCTTCACCTGGCAGGAGAAGGATGGGGAGCTGGAGCTGAAACAGTAGAGCTGGAAGAGAAGTAAAGCTTGTGGGGCTGGAGCTGGAATCACTGTGGGGCTGAGATAGGGGCTCTAGGGATGGGATAGGGACTGTGGAGTTGGAATAGGGACTGTATGGGATGGAGCTGAAATGTTCTAGAGCTGGAGCCTAAACAAAGATCCTGCCCTAACAACCAGGAGCAGCTTCAACCAGCAGCAGCAGTGGGAAGATGCAGAGCTGGAGCTGAAACAGAACTGGCAGAGAAATAAAACTTGTGGGGCTGGAGCTGAAATTGCTCTGGGGCTGAAATAGGGACTGTAAGGCTGGGATAGGGCCTTATAGGGCTGCAGCTGAAATGCTGCAGAGCTGGAGCCAAAAAGATCCTGCCGTGAGAATCAGCATCCTGCATCCTACTCCTCCCTTGCCGTGGCTTGTCTTGCCTACCCCCAGGCAAGGGCAGGAAGGGGAAGGAAAAACAAGGCAATGAACGGGCAGGAAAGGCAAAGCAAGGAAAGGGAGGAGTGGGAAAGGGAAAACAGTGGAAGAACTAAAGGCAAAGCAAGGTTAGGGAGGGGTTGCAAGGCAAGGGAAGGGCACAGGCTTGGGGCAGAGTGGCTGGAAAGCTGCCCTGTTGGGAAAGGCCCTGGGGGTGCTGGTTGGCAGTGGCTGAACAAGAGCCCAGGTGAGCCAAAAGGCCGAGGGCACCTGGTTGTGGCAGCAGGACCAGGGCAGTGACTGTCCCCCCTGGGCTCAGTAACACAAAATATGAGGCCATCCAGTGATTTCAGGCACTGTCCAGGTGGGCTGATGAACTTCCTGCAAATACATGAGGAAGTGTGGGTGATAATCTGTGTTTTAATGTCACCATAAGGCAGATGGAGCTTCCTCTTCATAAACTGCCAAATATAGGCACATTATATAGTCTTCAACCTAGAAAACTATCATAAATGCCAAAATTAAAATGAAATCATGTCCTTAGTAAAATATTAAGTAGCAACTCCTGGCATTAATTCCTGTCTGGTTTAAATGAAGACAAACAATATTTCTGTAATTGAAGTTTGATGTTGATACAATATTTCCCCCCAAGATAATTTATATTGGGTACATAGCTTAAGGCTTAATGGTTTCCTTGTGATCCTTTTTAGTACATACCTCAAATCTTCACTCATTATAATTATTAGGCGGTGGGACTAATTAAAAAGAGAGCAGTACTGCCACAATGGAGGTCATTTTAAAGCAGTAAAAATATGCTTAGAACTCCCTGATATAATTTTGCCTCACTAGCAGGACTCCTGTAAGTTAACAAAGGAAAACAGCTCATTTGTGCTGGTGATTCAGTGGTTAAGAGTTGCAAAGTTCCAACTAATTCCTCCACTAATGATGCAGCTGAAGCTCTTTGGTGACCTGAGAGTGCTGGCTCTGGGAAGCTGCAGAACTGTCTCCAAGAAATTAGAGGAAGGCAAGGGCAGCTTTTACTATTACTCATACTCAGAATTTTAGCTGTTCATTCAAAAATCGTATTAATTATTCACGCTCCAGAGTGTGTGTGCTTCAAATTGTCAGGGAATTAATTTCCTCAGCCTCCATCCCCACCCCCAGGCTTCTTGAGATGAGTTGGTAGTGGGTGACAGCAAAATTTAAATGTATTATCCAAGTGTGTGTGAAGTCACTTGAGAAACTGAAAGTGTGGGCACTTCTGCACTCGGTGCTATGAGAGGGGTGTGAAATTATTAGAGGATATTTGATAATTGCTGATAACTGAATCTGGGCTGCACAGTGTGATCCTGCTTTTTCAGTAGCTGGGAGGAAAGTGAGGGGGAAGTGGAATCACTGTGTAATATTTCACTTGATTATTTTATGAAGGGTTTTCATAACCTGAAAACTATTGATTAGTCACAATAGAAACCTCCTTCTCTGAATGTAGACCTGCATCAGACAAATCACCTGATGGAAGGTGGATTTTTTTTATATTTTTTTTTTAAATTTTTTAGGAGATTCTGTCGTTTGCTTCAGGAGCAGTGCAGAGAGAAGCCTTATGGGTTTATTCCCTGAAAGTATTCCATATACAAAAAATCCGTATAGGAGTCAAGTTATCTGTTTTGTTGTCTTGGGTAAAACTGAGCTGGACCTGCTGAGCTCTGAATCTGATTCCAGCTATGAGGTGTTTTCACAAGGTGTGATGAGCCTGTTTAAGATATTTTTGACCTGCAATTTACAGCTCTGAGAACCCAGGCAGCAGCCTCAGACTGCTTGAAGGAAGCCAACCAAGTTGTTTTTTCACTTTTTTAAGGAAAGTCTCAGAAGGGCTGAAGAGATCCCCCTTCTATTGTGAAGAAATCTAGCTCATTATTGCTCTAGGAAGGTAAAATTCAAGCCAAGGAGAAATCTTATCCCCTCCTCCAGGATTTCGTTATTCAGAAGCAGAGAGTTCTGGTCTCTAGGCCATCACCAAAAATGACACCTGCCACTGTGTTTCTCCTTTAAGCACAAATCAAGCCAAGACAAACCCGAATCCCTCACTCTCCAGGGCCAACACTGGAAAATTATGAGAGTTGTAGAATTACAAGATGCTTCATGCTTTTCCATGAGGAGTATAAGGAGTATAAGCTTCTCTTATCCTTATCCTTACACTTTCCTTATCCTTATCCTCTTGTGAACCAATAAAGAGCTCCCCCACTCTCTGCCAGGCAGCTCTGAAGAGGGAGCACAGCTGCACAGAAGAAATGTGATTTAATGAGGGTCTAGGACAGACTGCAGTGCTGAAACAAGCTGCCAAGGCACGCAAGAATATCTACCACTGCCCACACACCACCAAAGCCTTTCCTTTCTTCTCTGTTTTCCCATGCTTGTCCCTCCCCTAGTCCCTCCCTTTTCCTTTCCTATGTCTATTCCCCTCAACATCCCATATGACGTTTCACACAATCCCTGGGTTCTGCTCTGTGCCATCCCCACGTTCTCCTCCCTCACTGTAAGTCTCATAGCACTGTGGGCCATCATTGTCCTGAAGATTCATGACATTTGCAGGAGAAAGTTGCCTGAAGTACATCACCTTGGTGGGCTTGGATGAGCAGGAAGAGGAGTGGGAACAGTTTGTGTTGGGTGTGATGAGCCGAGGGCAGTTTTTGGAAGTGAAATGTGTGTTGAGCTAAAGATAAGGAGGTGTTCATCAGAGGAAACCACAGCGTTACAAGCCACCATAAGCTTGTTCTTGGTAGGGGCAAGATCACTCCTGGGAAAGAGAAAACAAAAGGAATCACCACTTGGCTCACTTGGTCTGGGCAAAGCGGGGGTCAAGGTAAGATATGTGAGCCCTCAGACACGTCTGAACACAGGGAGCCACGAGCCACCCTTGCTCCTGCCATGGGGGGTGGGTTGAGTTGGGCAGATAATGTCCCAAGGACACAGTTTTTGAATGGGGTCGTAGAAATCCAACTAACTCTGGACAGATGAAGAAGGAAAATCCTGTAGCCTAAAAAGCAGCTGCCAACAAAAGAGACAGATGTTATTGTGGACAGTTACAAAGCTGGATTACAGAGCTCGTGCTGTTCCCAGGCCAGTGGATGTGAGCAAGCTTAAAATGCCTGTGAGAGAGGAGGGTGTCTCACAAAATCAGGGACAGGTTAGCCCCTGGAGTGCGTGAATAAGGCAAAACAAAGAGGCAAAGCCCCACTGGAAGAGAGGGAACGAGCATGGGAACTTCATCTCACACTTCCTAAACCTGCAGTCTCTGTGGATGAATGTGCATGGAAAGGATTGGGGTAGCTGAGGCAGCCTGGGAGGCTCAAGGACACAGGATGGATGGATGCAGGACTACAAACCTCTAGCCCTGAAGAAGGAAAGGTTAAGAAGCCAGGACAGCCTGCCTGGACAAGCCACACGGAGCAATCCATCTTGGAATCCTTCAGCAGGCACTTGTAGCTTGGAAGAACTTTGCCCCAAACTGCCTGTGAGGGGCTGCGTGGGGAATAGGGGTGTACAACAAATACCTCCAGAGCTTCTGTCCCTGGGGACTGGGCATTAGCCAGGATTGTCTGCTCAGGGTAGCACGGAAAAAGCCTCAAACTGGAGATACAAAGCTCTTGCTGAGAAGGGGAAGGTGAGCAGCATGGACATTTGGGTGGCTCCTGCACTGGCTGATGGAGGCAGGACACAGCTGGAGGGGAGTGGGAATACATGGAAGGGAACAAACATGGGATAAGCGCGGGTGGAGAGGAATGAGCATGACCCGTGGGGACAGGAAGGGGAATGGAGGAACCCTCGGAGTAGGTGGAGGGGAAGGGGACGAACCTGCGGGCACAAGGGCTTGACCCGGCCCCGCTGCCGCACTCGGGAACCTCTTTTCCAGCCCCCAAAGCCCCTTCCCTCCCCAGGCTCTCATTTCTTGCCCCGACACACCCCAAGAGCCCCGACCCCCCCCTCCACCTCCCGGCTCTCTCTCCATCCCCCGCCCCGGTCCCGCCCCGGTCCCGCCTCTCCCGCCGCAGCCGCCGCGGGTGCGGGCCTGGGCAGGCGGCGGGGCCATGCTGGGCAAGGACTACATGCTGGCCATCGTCCTGGTCAACTGCGACGGTCAGCGCGGCGGGCGGGGCCGCGGGAAGAGCCCGCGACACGGGCGGGGGGCTGCGGGGCGGGGAGGAGCTGCGGGGCCGGGCTGCGGGAGGGATATTGGGGGGTGCGGGGGGGATGTTGGGGGACTGCGGGGGGGATGTTGGGGGGCTGTG
>JAWWEE010000025.1:2546374-2582800 GCA_035221455.1 Xenops minutus
AATTCCCGTGCGGGGCTGGGCTCTGCCCCCACCCCATGCGGGGCCGGGCTCTGTGCGGGGCCGGGCTCTGGGGCTGACGGGCCCCGCACGGCCCCCTGTGCCCCGCAGGTGCCCCCCCGGGCCCGGGCAGTGCCCCCGCAGACCCCTCCGCGCCGCCCCCCCGAGCGCTGGGGCCGCCCCCGGCGGGGCCCGTGGGCGCTGCCCCGCTGCGGGCCGGGGCGGGGGCGCGGCCGTGCCCGGAGCTGCGGGAGTGCAGCGTGCCCGCACACACCGTGCTCGCCCCGCTGCGGGCGGCCCTGGACTCCTGCCGGCCCTCGGTGCAGGTGAGGCCGAGCCCAGCCGGGGCACCGGAGGGGTGGGGAGCGCCCCCCCTGCCCTGGGGGAGGGCAGAGCCCCCCGCCCGCTCCCAGCTCGCCTCTGCTTCCAGAAACAAGTGTGCAATGACATCGGGCGGCGGCTGACAATGCTGGAGGATGCGTGGGCGCAGGGCAAGCTGTCGGCACCGGTGAGGAAGAGGATGAGCCTCCTGGTGCAAGGTACGGGGCAGGGGGGGTTTGCAGCAGGGCCAGCAGCGGGACCCCGCGGGCACTGAGAGGGTCCCTGGTGCCCGCAGAGCTCGAGCAGCAGCGCTGGGACGCGGCTGACGAGATACACCGCTCGCTCATGGTGGACCACGTGAACGAGGTGAGCCAGTGGATGGTGGGAGTCAAGCGCCTCATCGCCGAGACGAGGAACCTGCCCGCAAACCTGCCCGACACCCTGCCCGACACAGCCACGGACGGCAGCGCTGAGACCGAGCCCGAGCCGGAGCCCGAGCCCGAGCCCGAGCCGGGGCAGGAGCAGCGCTGAGAGCGGGGCTGAGCTGCGGACTGTGAGCGGGGCAGCCTGCCCAGCGCCGCCGGCAGCAGCAGCAGCGCCCCCGCTGCCGGAGGGAGCCTGGGCACCGCGTCTGCTTCCCAATCCTCGTCCACGGAAAGGGGATTTTAATCATTGCGACATTTTAGTGGCGATTCATTATGTTTAATAAACAGCACCAACCTGCGCCCCCGGCCGCGGTCTGCCCGAGGGTTCTGGCACTGGCGGGTCCTGGGTCTCCCAAGGGAAGTGGCAGACAGGATTGCTGGGGAAGCCACGGCTGCTTTGTCAGGCTTGGCCGAGGGGCTCTGGCCTTGGCAGGGTGCTCCCAGCCAAGAGGAGGTGAAGGGAGGAAAGCAGCAGCACCTGGCAGTGCCACATGTCCCTGCTGCACTGGCTGCAAAGCCCGGCCCCTCTGGACTCACACTGGGCAGTGGGGGCCCTACAGCAGCCCCAGGCCCAGCTCTGCTGCAGGAGGGGTCCAGGCTGGCTGTGGGGGCCAGTGTGCCAGCAGGCCCCAGCAGCTTGGCATCGCCAGGATTTGTGCTGCAGCCACAGCCCCTGCTCCCTTCTGGGCTCCAGCCTTCCTGGCACAGCTCAGACCCAAGTTTGGGACCCCAGAGCCCTGGGTGAGCTCAGGGGCAGGGCAGTCCAGGGACAAACGTGCCCACACTTTGGTGGTGACTGTGCTGTTGCCACACTCGCACTCACCAGCTGCCCCCACCACAGCTGGGGACTGAGCCCCAGCCCTTCACCACCCCCACCTGCAGTGTCACCCTCTGCACCCTCCTGGTGCTGCTCAGCTCCCTCCCCAGGGGTGTGGGGACCCCACTGAACCCCAACAGACACACACCAGGTCAGGACGGGGGTTTCACGGTGTTTATTGATCAAGCATGAGCTCCTAGGCAATTGCACCAGCCACTTGTGCTAGAGCCTGAGGTGTCACACGTCCATCCCCAGCATCAGAGAGGGCTGCAGCCAGCTGGTCACAGTGCCAGCACCTCCACGAGGCCCAGGAACAGGCCCAGCCATGGCCTGGAGACGGGGAGCTGGAAACTCAGATGTCCATCTCAAACTGGTCTTGATCTGCAAAGGGCATGGAGGGATACAGGGCAAGGGTTAGGATGGGGCTGCCTTGGGACACACGAGCAGGCAAAGGGATCAGGAGCTGGAACTGGGGCTCGGCCAGGCTCTCCCCTTGCCCCTGTGGCCAGCCAGGCAGGAGCCCCATGCCCCAGGCAGGTGGTCCATGGGTGGGGACCATGTGCCTGGGCTGCTCACCTGGCATGGCCTCTTCGCTCTCATTCCGCTCCTTGAGCTCCTCCAGCTTGACGAGGCTGGACTGGGCCAGGGATGTGACACCGGGGGTCTGGGGCAGGCAGCAGGGAGGGGTCCTGGCCACGGGTGAATTCTTGCACTCCAGCAGGAACTTGCGGTCGCAGATGATGCGGGTACCTGCCAAAAGCAGGGGCTGTCAGGCACTGCTGGCACCAGCCACCCCCGTCCCTGAGCACCACAGCCCAGAGCAGGGGGTGGATCCAGTGCTCGGGGACACATCTGGCTCTGGAACCACCATGGTGCTTCCCACAGGGCAGCCCGTGACACCCGTCCTGCCCAGCAGCTCCTCCCCACATCGTTCCTCCCCTTGAGGCTCCTGGAGCTCTGCAGGGCTCAGCACGGTGGTTTCAGCTCAACACTGGCCACCCCTGTGCAGCCTGGAGGGCAGGGCCAGCCCCGGGGCACACAGCTTGGCCCAAGCCCAGTGGCCAGGCAGCAACAGCTCCCTGGGGTGCCCTGCCCAGGGTTGAGCAGCAAAGGCTGGGTGTCCCATGGGGGCACCCTGGGGACCCTCCCATCAGCTCATCCAGCCACCCACTGCTCCCTGCACAAGGGCAACAGCTGGGTTTGATGGGACACCTCCTCCTGCAGCCTGCCTGGTGTGCAGTGCCCACCTGGGGCACACACTGCCCCCCCCTCGTGCCCCAACTGCCTGCCAGCAACACCTGAGGCTGCATCAGCCCCTGTGCCACATCTGCTGCCCTGCTGTCCCCTGCCCACCATCCCTGCAGCAGAGCACCAGTTCCCTGCCAGGCTCTGGCAGCAGGTGCAGCCCAGGGTAGTTCCTGCCTGAGGTGCCAGGGACCCTGGAGCAAATGAGCCCAGAGCTCCTGCTTGGCACCACGAACACGTTACACAGCCCACACCTCCCATGGCCCCACAGCGCCAGGCCAGGCTCCTCCACCCCAGAGCACCTCAATCAAAGGCACACGATGGAGCCAGTGCCCACAGGGTGCACACCTGTGGCTCAACCCAAACATGCCCAGCTCATGGATGAGGCACACACTTCCCACAGGACACACAGCAAAGAAAAGGACCTAATCAACAGCTGACCTAGGGGCTTTGGTGGGGGGTCAGAAGGGAGGCCTGGGGGGAACTCTGCCACCCAGGGCTGTGGAACTCAGGTGGGAGCAGATTCTCACATCAGCCCCCCCTGCCTCTCTCTGAGCCAGCCAGCCCCGAGGGACCAGCGCTGCACCCACCAGCCCAGTGGCACGGCTACCAGCCCACTCCCCAGCCACTCAAGCTGGGTGCTCTGCCTGTGCCTCCCTGCATCACGGGGCAATGATGGCCTGATCTTCAATCAGGATCTTCCAAAGCTTCGGGGTTCCCTTTTCCACTTCATCTCCGAGCTGCCACCGCCCCATGGGCCTGCCTGGATCCAGTGCCCATGTCCCCAGGGACGGGGCTGCACAGGGAGAGCCCAGCGAGAGGCTCACACAGGCAAGAGCTGCCTACGTGAGGCAGGGCTGGGAGAGCTGAGGCCATTCCAGGGACAGCCCCATCCCCGTGCTGGGTCTTTTCCTCTGGTGTGATGGAGTAGACAGTCACCCTGGAGCTGTAACCCCTTGGGCTGGAGAGACAGTGGCTCCCCAGGATGGGGCAGGAGGGTACAGCAGTGCTTTGCTGCAGCGAGGGAGCCTGCAAAAGTGGGCACACCACCCCGTTCCTGCACCTCACCCTGAGAGCACACACCTACTGCACCACAACACCACTTGTTTTCAACATCACTGCTGTTAAGCTATGTGGGTTGGACTGAGTGATCTTTAAGGTTCCTTCAAACCCAAACCCTTCTGTGCCTGATTCTATGTTTCTCCATTGGTGCTTGCACTATCAGTGAGGAAGCAGCGGTTCAACTTTTTTTGCATTCTTCCTCAAATACCAAGAAAAATATATGAATATACCAACCAGTACTTCTTCTGAGGTTGATTTGCCTGCAGCACTCAAATACTGCTTCTGCACTTTGGTTTCTAAGTACTTTCTCATGCTTTTCCTGGGGAAATTCTGCTGCTGCATTTGAGGATTTGTCTGGATGAGGTGGAGGAAGGTGAAGTCTCCACCTGGTCTGAGCCCAGTGAGAGTGATCCTTTAGACTGGACACTATGTGCACTGTAGTTCCCTGCTTTAAGGAATGGACCCAACATTCTGTGTAGTTATTGCATTGCCTTGGAGCAAAAGCAGAAATAAGTACAGGCCAAGTGCAGAAAGTGGAGAAGTGGGTCAGGAATTAATGTTCATCTTAAGCAGGGCACAAAAATCCTCTTCGTCCTCATGGAAAGGACTTGAGGAGCTCTGACCAGATTTAAAGTGTTACAAGAGGCTCAGAATTGAATCTATTGTGTTTTCCTCAGTGGGAAGCACTTAGCTCCCAAGATCTGCTTCTGGGTAGCTGGTGAGGGAACCCTGCATTTACCTACCGCTGTTATCAGCCTTTACTTGCAGCCCTGAGCTAAACCTCATCTCTCGGGTGAACCACCTGCGAAAAGAGTGCTCAAAGCAACAGAACTAATCCAGAAGGACAGAAAGGTAACACAGAAGCAGGTTCACACCAATAAAAGGCTCACAACTGGCAGGGGGAAGGGCTCTGCAGACATCAATGACAGATGCCTGCGGCTCCAAACCCTCCCAAATCCTGACTGCACCCACGTGCTCAGAATGTGACGCTGGGATGCGTCACCAGGCACAGGAGCAGCCACTGAGAACAACATACAGCCCTTTCCAAAATTCTCACACACAACCTATAAATGCTGTTTGCCTTTTATTGAGTATTCAGGTAAATATTTCACATTAATACAGGCTACATAAAGTAGAGCCACTATACGACAGGAAATTTACTCAGCTTTTCCTTTTAAGTCTGTAAACAATTATACAGGTATTTACCACCCTAAAAGGTTGAAATCATGTCACCAGCTAGTTCTCTGCTGCGTACAAGGAGCATTCTGCAGTGTTTAGCCAAAAGCATTAGTTTTGTCTGATTTTTAAGTTTAAAGTGGCTAAACTAACTGGAGAACAGAATCAGTTTGTATAGGTAAGTCAATTTGTTCTTATACAACGGGCAATCAAGTTTTCATCGTTATAGCCCACAGAGAATCACTTAGTTAGGCACATGGAAAAAATTCCCCAGGGTTCTTCAAGGTCATAAAGTTTCCCAAACCAGGCTAAAAAAGGACAGACCCCCTTAAATCAGTTGACGTACTTGAGATGCATGTTTCCAATGTGAGGTGCCCAGGTGCCAGGCCAAATCTACAGCGAGAAATAAAAAGACAAATCTATTATGAAAACAAATAAAGGTTCCTTTAACAGTGTTTAACCACTGAGGGTGAGCGTAAGGCTTCCCCCAAAATACAACCAGACTGTCCAAGGGCGGGAGCTCTCCAGCTCCAGCCAAGATCTGACTGACAACCTGCAAGGTGCTGAGTACAGATATAAACCCTCTCACTTGTGACAGTCCATTACCTGGCTGAGCAGTCTTGAAATGCTGCTTGTTTTACCTGGAAGGTTTGGTACTGACAGCTCCATAGATATTTTATGAAAAAACACACACACACACACACACAAAGAGTAGGGAAAAGTCATGCAAACAATCTCAATTCTTGTTTCAAAGAACTGAAAAAACCCAACTGTGTCACCAATCCAAAAATGGGTATCCCACCACTGTATAAAGCCCCAGGTAAGCACGGGTGGGAAAAGGCAGCCACACTACCTGCTGAGCATCAGTACATTCTGTTGAGTTCTGGACAACTTTGATCATGGGATTCCAGGCGGGATCTGGAGTATGGAGCCCGTTAAAGAGGGGCCCTCCTGGGCCATCTGCCAGCTGGGGGTGCGAGGGGATCAGGGTGCCGCCGTACATGGAGATGGGCAGGCCCTGAGGGGACAAGAGAGCACTCAGTGAAGGGTGGCTGTAGGACCACATCTGCCCAGGTGACAGAGGCAGGTCACATCCACACAGAACACTCCCCTAATGGCAGGAGTCTCAGCACTGTGAGGAAACACCGGGGCAGATTACTGGACATGGTGACACCTCAGAGCTGAAGACTGCAGTCAGCTCAGCCATTTATTCTGAACGTGCACCTTACAGAGGCTGCAGCACACACAGAGCTTTGGGATGAGCCCATAAAGCCAGGCCAGCAGCTGAACACAGTGATCTCAGTGCTCCCTCCTCTCTGCAGCCCATGACAACCACGGGGCACACGTGGGGCTGTACTGAGCAGAGCCCAGGCACAGCCTGAGCTGACCAGATTCTGAATTAAAGACTTTCTGTAATCCCTAATGGCCATGTAAAATATCCTATCAGTTCAGAAAAGGCAAGTTACAGAGCAGCTTTTTCCAAATACAAGAATTCTTTCCCTGTGTGTGAATTATCCTGTTCTGCCATGCATAAGATCCCAAGAGCACGTGCTACAGGTCCTTCTGAAACATGCTGCGAGTCCTCTCCTCCTGCCACTTCCTTAAGAAAGGTGTGTGGTACTGTGGGCATGATTTGTGCTGAAAGCATTAAGCAAACCTTTAATCTGCCTCAAGAGCTGAGCAAGCTTTGTGAAACCTTTCTGAGCCTCTGAGAGAGGAAACACTGGAGTGCAATGGAGGCCTTCAAGTACTGACCAGAGAACATCTGCAATCTACAAACTCTGGTTTCCTTTAGATGTGCCTCCAGGCTTGGGCAGTCCTGGGATGAAAGGAGGTTCAGGAGGACTGGGGTGGTGAGCAATGGCAGCAGAGGAACACACACATGGAGTGTGAACAGGCAGAACAGGAGATACAACAAAGTCAGTCCTTGGTCATTTCACAGACTGAATCCAACCCTTTGCAACTTACTTTAGAAAAATCCACAAAACTATTTGGCATAGGTTGGTGGAAAATATTCGAGGGAGCCACTATTCCAGAATCATCTCGCTCCATGGGCTGATGCTGAGAAAACGTGCCTGGGTCCGAGAGCTGCTGATGCATTGGATGACTTCCCATGACAGGCTGAGACCAACCTGACAGGCCTTCTGGAAAGGAGATGGAAAATGGCTGATTAAATTCACTGCAGATATTCTGGATCAGAATTCAGCAGTTGAACACACCTGCATCCACCCAAAGGATCCCTGAAAACACACAGCCAGAGGTATCTGAGGGCTCTGCTCTGGCCAGGGCAGACCTCCCACAGCAGAAGGTACCTGCAGGTCTAGGCTGATAATGCACTATAGACAGGGCAAACACACCTGTCTGACCTGCATGCCCCAGGCCTCTCCCAGGGATGCTGCAGCAGACCCTGTATAAGGCTGGCTACACATCCTCCTCCCCTCCAGCCTCTCACCTACTGTAGGAACACAGAGAAAAGCTACACTTGTGACGGGGCAAAACTAGGGAAAGGGCAGCCTGGTGAGGCCAGGTAAGTTTGGCCATCCTGATCCTCCAGACAAGGGTGGAGAGGATGGGGACTACCAGGAACTGGGAGTTCCAGGAGTCCACAGCAGAACAGTGAAGATCGAGCACTGTCTGTGAGCACACACAAGCTTTCCTTGTAAAAACACAGCAGTGATGAGACACAAGTTAACCAAAGTGTGGAGGGCTTGCTGAAACATACAGCAAACACAGGACTCAAATGTCTGTCTTTAAAGTTGCCAGTGGAAACGCTCTACACCTCAAATGCTGCACCTCCTCCTTTCCACAGGAACTTCACTTCCCACTGCTGACACCAGCTCTTTCTTTGGGACGTGCTGCGTGGAAGTTGGGCACCGACTGTGGAACATCATTCCCCTTCAACTATCCTTTCACAGTCCTTCTGACATGCCCTGGAAGTCCCTTTAGGCCACCCTGGGCTGCAGAAGAGACTCACCAGACACGCTGTTCACTCCGAAGGACCAGATGCCACTGTGGCCCACGGGAGCTGTGAAGTTGGTTCCCAAGGGTGTGGGAGTGACGGAGCCTCCCTGCCGGATTCTGGCGAGTCTCTCTGTCCCGATGGGAGGGGGAACCTTTCGATCTTGATTGGCGTTACCCGTTTTTGGCTGGCCCAGGTTGGAAGGTGCAGAAGCAGCTGAGAGGGGCGAAGATGATCCTGAGGAAACTGATGGAATAGGAGATTCACCTGCTGAAAAGAGTATTTCTTTTGCTTAATTACACACAAAGCACACAAGGTTTTAAGCATAAATGCCACCCGCTCTATCCCCCCAGTATTATCTCAAAGCACATTATAAAATGTTTTAAAGGCTTTTTCTTTTGGCAAGCATTCTTCAAGTCTTTCACAGAAATTCTGTCTACAAGTTATTTTAACTCTAAAAATCAACATTATAACACAAATGCTTTCAGCCATCAGAATCGTGATATTCTCATGACATAGCAGTGTATCTAAATTAATTACAAGAAAGAATAAGAAACATGGAAGAGTTTCAGGAAGAGGTGAAAACATCAGCCAAAATACCATAAATATCTAAACAGTCTGGTTTTGGTATCTACCACTTCCAGCAGAAGAGAAATCAGACAGCTTCCCAAAGCCACAGGTGTGACCTAAGAGCGTAAGTCCCGCCAACTTCAGAAGCGTCACTGACTCTCCTTGGGAAATCCAACTTCCTTTGAGCACTCCTTTAAACATTTTGGTTCTTAGGCTCAGAGTGGCAGTGAAGTTGCATGCAGTGACAAGAAAAACCTCTTCAGCTAAGATTCTGAATCAGAGACCCATATTTTCTGTAAAGCTACTTCCATGTTCTTCCCATTATGAAGAAACCCCACTGTTACCTCGGATGATGCTCAAATATTTTGGAACATTTAAAGTATAATTCCAGATCCCAATTAAAAAAAGAAGAAAAAAAAAAAAGGAAAAAAGGCAAGTATAACTTCAAACCATGACAAATATGACATTTTCACCTAATACTGCTCTCATACTACTTATAGGGGAAACTTTAGCTTGGTATAATCACCTCCACTCCCCCACAGATTAATGCCCTCTTCTCTCAGAGCCTAAAATGACTCAGTTTTTTTGCCCAAATATACCTTTAGTAATGCTACCAGAACGAATGGCATGGGAAAAAAACCCCACAAAACAGCATAGCTTGGGATCTGCACGCCATCCTCACGGCTGCTAAAAGCAATTGGAAAGCATTTTGTGCATCACTGGGTAACTTCCCCTCAAGTTAGAAATCTACTAAAGACAATAGCTATGAATTTATAGTTAACTAAGACAGACCCATGAAGTTCCTACATGAATTTGTTGCGCTTGTCCAAGGATGTGGTGAAAAATGCTGTCTGTTAAAGCTGGGAGTCCCAACAGGCGCTGGCCCTTGAAGGTAAACCCGTGCTCCTTGTATGTTTGCTGAAAAGCCTGTCAAAGGACCTGAAGAAGAAGTTGTAGAGCTGTTGGATGGATCTAGAGAGGGTAAGCCTGAAATAAACATAAATTTGATTAAATATCTCTCTTTGGGAACCTGCTTCAAAGCACTAGAGAAAGCTAGTGCTCCAAATATAATTAAAGCATCTCATCACCTTCAGGGGCATCTGCACATGGTAAGGTGCATGATTCTCCCTTAGAAACCGCAGAGGCATTTCTGGAGGCTCTCTGGTTTGGCCTCAAGTTTTAGCAAAAACAGCCATCCCTTTGGTCACTGAAAGGAAATGATCTTAGCAGGGAGGGCAGAGCAGGAAAGCTGGGAGTGGCCAGGATCTTTGCTTACAAAAAAGCCACAGAAATCCAACAGGGATACAGGGCTCTGTGAAAGTCCCAGAGGAATCCAGCACCGAGGAAGGAACTCTCTGCAGGATGGGCTTTGCCATCCCATAGGTACCTTCACATAGAGATCAGTCAGAGCATGCTGTGGCCAGAGAGACAGGGCTGATGTGGCACAGCAGCACAGGAGAGGGGGCTGCTCTTCCTCCAGGGATGTGTGAGAGGAAGACAGAGATGGAGAAAGAGTTCAAAGTCCCACAAAAGTTATTAACAAGGGGGAATCACAGTTTTTTTTAATAAGCCAAAGCTTTTAAGTACTTTTCCAAAACGCTGTAAAAGCTCTTATCACATGTTATTACCTGAAAGCAGAAACAGGCATGGCCAGATGTTCACCTGAGTTTTGGGTTTAGTTTCAAGGGCCTATTAAACAGGATTAGTTTCAAAACCATTTAAACATTTCAAAATGACCACAACCAGGACCAGCCTATATTGCTGCAGAGCGAGGTTGAAGGCTGTGCCTACACACACCCCAGCACAAACAGCAGTGGTGCCAGGCAGTACCTCAGGGCACAGACTAGAGGGGCACCTTTCAGCACCTGGATAGTTCCTGAAAACCAGGTCATTTTCCCCGTTATTATCAACCAAGTCAACCTGACTTACTGCTTCCAGAAGCGCCATATTCAACCTGCTCACATGGACAGAAATGACCTGCTGGATTTGAAGGAGGTATTTTTCTCACTAGCCTAAAGGTTAAAAAGAGAAGGCTCCCTTACAGCCAAGGACAAATACACCCCCCCCCTGCTGCTGGAACATGGGGTGCTCAGCTGAGGGACCCTCAGTGTGGGAGGAGAGTTTTCCCAGGTTTGTCACAGCACAAAGTGCAGGACCCATGGCTCCAAAGAGGATGCCAATGCCAGTGACTGCACTGTGGTTGACCTGAGTTTGCCTGGAGTTACAGACTGGCTCCAGTACCTGAAGCCCAGGACCCTCCCTGGGCATGTCCCATGGAGCCATGGACAGGACACTCTGGCCAACCCTCCACCCACAAGGCCAAATGGCCCCTGTGATGACCAATTCCATCACAAATCAAAGCACAAACTGCTGTCTGGCTGACAAACCACCAAAGATCCCAAGTCTACCCCAGACAGAAGGGTAACAGAGGTGCTGCTGCCCAGGGGCACTGCTGGATTCCTAAACAGAGAACAAGGCAGGGATTATGACAAAAACAACTCTTCTGCAGGAGAGGGATCCCCAGCCACATCTTTGGGTGGCTCAGTAGGATGATGGGTACACAGCTTTTGGGTACATA
This sequence comes from Xenops minutus, assembly GCA_035221455.1. NCBI lineage: Eukaryota > Metazoa > Chordata > Aves > Passeriformes > Furnariidae > Xenops > Xenops minutus. Next base: position 2,557,525 of record JAWWEE010000025.1, read on the forward strand.
GCTTGTGAAGTGCGGTGACCAGACAGGTAAGGCCACTTCAGCACTGCTGGATGTGTTCCATGTGCTGAAGGGAGTGAAACAGCCAGAGATCCACAATTCAGAGTTTTCAGGCCATAGCACTTTTTGTCATTATCTTGTCCTTCAAAACAGTGGATGAAAAACTTGGCTCAGTATTAAAAATGGCTAACCTGAACAATGACTTACCGAATCCCGACTGCAGTAATGAGCTTCCTATTCACGTACTTAGAGAAAAATCAGGTTTTGTAGCACTAAAACCTTCTGCAATACCATACTCTGCAGTTATCTGGGCCATGAACTCAAACTCCTCATCGTGCTCTGGAAGCATAACTGAGCTTTTGAGAGGAGTGTATTGATCTCACACCAACTCTGCTCAAAATTCAGTTTGCCAAAGCCCTCAGGCACTTCTGCAGACATTGCTCATTGCAAGGGCTACCTCCACCTTTAGAGGAACAGCCACAACACTCAGTCACTCCATGTGAAACAGAGTCTATTTCACACAATTCCACACTCATGTGCTGCTTCCTAAGCATTTTTCAAGTTTGTGACTTCTTATAATGAGCAAGGTCTCCAACCCCTTCTTAAAATACAGAGGAAAGAAGTAACAAGTAGATTTCTTTCAGCCTTTTCCACAGCCTTCCCAAATGGTTGGGCTAAGCCTGCCCTCTGCAAGCTGCAAGGACAAGAGACCTAAAATGTGGGACAAATAGGCCATTTCTGGAACAAATCCACAGCCAGTAAGATTGCAGGGGAATCTGTGCCTCAAAGGAACTGGTGAATCAGAGAAAACTCAAGCTGCAGCTGAGCTTACCCATGAATAGGAAAAGCAGAGTACCAGAACTCCACCCAGAGGTGAGAAGTTGCTAAGAAAAAGCTGGTTTAGTGCACAAACTAAACCAAATCTCTATCAAATCAGTTTAGAGGTTGTCACCAAGGAATATTATTTGTGGGAAAATTTCCATGGCCCAACTGTGCCAGACAGGCAGAAAAGACACACCCCTGCTCCTTGAGGTGTAGAGTCACATCTGAGATCAGACATTGGGTGTCCACCTACTCTAAAGCCACCACTATCCCCTCTCACCACATGGAATTGCCAAGCCAGGCCTAGGCTGCTCCTTGTCCATTGTGCTGCTGCTGGCCAAAGGATGGGCCAGCAGTGACTGGCCCTTCTGCTCCTTCTCAAAATCTCATGAACCCTATCATTGAGTCCTGTGGAAACAGCCACAGGAGTCCCCAGTTCAACCCACCTTGGACGCTGAGCTTAGGACAAGCCAGTGAATGAGCTGGATGGACAGGTCACACTTAGGCTCTGAGGGAAGGTGTTGGAGAGGTCCTCAGCCTACTGTGCCCATTCCTTTCCTCACTATCACACCTTTCACACATTTCCTCCCCAGGCTCCCCTAAAGCCACCTCCTCCTGGGTGACAGACAATTTAGACTCTGAAACAAAAGCCGTGTGAAGTAAAATGACATTAAATGAATCAACTTTTTATGACCAGGTGACCTGCCTGGTGGATGAGGGGAATGCTGTGGATGTGTCTGCCTGGGCTTCAGCAAAGCCTTAGACACTGTTTCCCATCTCCCACAACATACTCCTGGAAAAGCTGCGGCCAGGGCTTGGACAAGGGCACACTCTGCTGGGTTAGGAACTGGCTGATGGCTGGCCCAGAGTGCTGGGGAATAGACCTGCACCCAGCTGGTGTCCAGTCACTCACGGTGTCCCCAGGGATCAGTGCTGGGCCCAGTCCTGTTTAATATCTTTACTGATGATCTGGATGAGGGGATCCAGTCTACCCTCAGCAAATTTGCAGATGACACCAAGCTGGGGGGAGTGTTGATCTGCTGGAGGGCAGGAGGGCTCTGCAGAGGGACACGGACAGGCTGGAGGGATGGGCTGAATCCAATGGTATCGTGTTTATCAAGACCAAGTGCCGGGTCCTGCCCTTTGGCCACAACACCTCCCTGCAGCACCACAGGTTGGGGACAGAGTGGCTGGACAGGGCCAGGCAAAAAGGGACCTGGGGGTTCTGACTGACAGCAGCTGGACATGAGCAGTGTGTGCCCAGGGGGCCAAGAAGGCCAATGGCATCCTGGCCTGGATCAGGAATAGTGTGGCCAGCAGGACCAGGGAAGTGGTTCTGCCCCTGCTCTGGGCACTGCTGAGGCCACACCTCGAGTGCTGTGTCCAGTTCTGGGCCCCTCAGTTTAAGAAGGATATTGAGGTGCTGGAACATGGCCAGAGAAGGGCAACGAGGCTGGTGAAGGGTCTGGAGTACAAGTCCTGTGAGAAGAGGCTCAAGGAGCTGGCGTTGTTCAGCCTGGAGAAGAGAAGGCTCAGGGGTGACCTCATCACTCTCTACAACTCCCTGACAAGAGGGTGTAGCCAGAGGGGGGTCAGTCCCTTCTCCCAGGCAACCAGTAATAGGACAAGAGGACAGTCAAAACTGCACCAGGGGAGGTTTAGGCTGGATATGAGGAAGAAGTTCTTTAGAGAGAGTGATTGGGCATTGGAATGCGCTGCCCAGGGAGGTGGTGGAGTCACCATTCCTGAAGGTATTTAAGAAGAGAATGGATGAGACACTGAGTGCCATAGTCTAGTAGGCAAGTGGTGTTGGGTCAGTGGTTGGACTTGATGATCTCAGAGGTCTTTTCCAACCTCACTGATTCTCTAACTTAAGGACCTGACTAACCAGTCACTGCCTGTCAAGCACAATTTTTGCAGCACCCCCAACTATTTGCAGTTTTATTTCGCTATGCAATATCCTAATCAAATCCCAGCTCAAAAAAAATGTGTTCCATTCAAATATTTTTGAGCTTCAGTTGAGAACTTCACACTTATCTCCCCAAAGTCAACTCATGAGCTGTCCTTGGCTGTAACAAACCTTCCTAACCCAGGGCAGAAACAGATTTACAATGCCTTTTAAATACTTACAGTCATTTAAGGATATATAAAGGACTAAGAAATTTTCCCCCAAAACAAACAGATGACCTTTGCATAAGGGAAGAGCAAAATGTTTTGCTGCTGTGGGAAGTCCCAGTCAGCTGTGTTTGCACATGCAGGACGCCATGGGCAGAGAAATCAGCAGATCCCACTTGCCATAAGCTTTCTGCCTCAGGGGTTATTTCAGCAACAGCCAACTCCCAGTTTAGAGGAAAAGCTGAACCACTGTCAAGTGCTTCTGGAGCCTGCTGAGAGTCTGGCAGCATTTTATTAACAGTCTCTGATGAACATCTGGTTCTGCTTACTAGGCTGAGACTGGATGGGGCTCACAGGTCTAGGTGTGCCCTGGCTTTGCAGAGTTATACAGCCCAAATTAAACTACTAAGAAAACTACAGTCATAGCAAATGCCCCAGTTTTGTGGTTAAAGCCAGTGGTTTGCACAAGTCCTACAATCAACTTAGAGAAATGGGAATGCTGAAAGTCTTTCCTCACCATTACATCTTCCAAATACTCTCTTCTCCTTTAGTCTGAAAGTCAAACTACCTGACTTGTCCCAGCCCAGCATTCAAGTCCCGAAGCACACTGTGAGGGCAAGGCTCTTCAGCTACCCCAGGGCACCCCACAGCCACCATGGCAAGGGCAAAGGGTGGCACAGAATAGATCTCTTGAGGGTCCCTTCCAGCCAAATGGGTGCAGCCAGTTGTCTGCAACACAGTTTGAACAGTAAGATAAAAATGCTTCAAGCAGAGCACAGCAAGGGTAGGGAACTCAATGTTAGTACTCCTAACCCATTTCAAACAAATCCAGATAAGCTTGGACTGCTGCACTGAACTTCCTAATAAAACACCTCATGCAGTAGCACACCAATTTCTCAAAGCACAAAATAAGCTTATTAAAATCCCAGAGCGACATCAAGAATCAAAAGGCACAGAGAGTTCCCTCTCACTGAGTCAAGGTGGAGTCTCACATAAAATATGGAACACGTGCAGTCACTGCTGCAGCTGGAACCTCCAGGAGTCCTCAGGTTTGGTATCACCCCACACTATATTCCATTCCAACCCAAAACCTAAAATCAGCGCTACTCTACAAACTGGTGGGAGCATTCCTGTGTCTGACAGAGGACAAGCAAAACAATGTCTGCCATCTTCCCAACACCTAACAGCCTGGAAGAGCTGAAGAAGAAAAAATCATCAACATTTTAATGAGCACTTGGACAAAGCAGGCCATCCTCATTACACGAGCATTCTCCCGACTGTCATTTGTAGGCTACTTCTCCATCAGCTTGAGATGATCAAAGTGCAAGTGCAACGGAGAAAGAATTTTGTCCAGTGCATGATCTTAATGACTTACCTACAGGACTAGTTGAAACCCGTTGGGAAGGTGGCCTGAAACCAGGAGCCTTGGAGTTGTCAGGATGGACGTTTTCCACATGTCCTAGCACAGAGTTATTCAGAAAGGTAGACTGAACAGTGAAAGATGGGTCAGCTGCTGCTCGGGTAGAGAGTGGACAGTCTCCCCATGCTTGGTTAGCTGGCACCTGGTTGCTATCAAAAAGACTACTAAAGTGATTGAAGAGCGTTGCTGGCCCAAAGGCAGGAGGCAATGATTTGTTTGCTGGGTTAATGTGCATCTGAGAACCGTTCATAACGTTCATGGCTGATGAAAGCTGCACTGCAGCAGGTGGACCTTGAGAAGGTGTTAAAGGAACTTGATTCGTAACAAAAATAGACTGAGGATCTTGATGGAGGTTTGCATTTGGTACCACTGAATAGAAAGAACCTCTGGACTGCATCCTGTGAGTAACTCGAGGTGCTGGTACAGCTACTTGAGGTAAGTTACTGTTGTCCTGATTATCTGCAACAACTGACCTGGGTGACGCTAAGCTTAGAGGAGCAGTTTCTGAGCTGGATGAGAAAGACATCGACATGGAAGGGCTGATCTCCGCCATGCTGGTTGGCAGTATCTCATCTTGGGCGTTACTGAGCGGGGCAGGGCTGCTCGAGGGGCGGGTTTCGGTGCCCCCCGAGCTGCTGCTGGCTGACATACTGCAACTGCTTGCCACCGAAGCTGGTGCGTTTGCGGGCGGCTGCTCCGGGGTCGGCACCTTCTCCTTGGGCGCCGAGACAGCCGAGAACGAGTCCGCTTTCAGCGCGGAATGCTGCGCCTGCGGAGGAGCGCTGGATGGCAGGAACGCCGTGGGCACCTGCCCGTTGTTTGCGGGGGCAGAGGGAGCTGAGGGCAGAGTGCTACAGGTGCTCGTCACAGTTGAGATGGCTGTGGCTGCAGCGCTCGTCTTGGGAACGCAGGCAAAGAGCTGCTTCCTGACCGAGGAGGGAGTCCGGTTACTGGTGACACACAGCGGCTGGGTGGGAGCAGCTACAGACGAGGCGGTGACGGGACAACTGGACGTAGCCAAGCCAGGAGACTCCGTCTGCAAAACGTTCCCATTCTGATTACCTACACGACTCGAGCTATTATGCTTTGGAGAGCTGTTTGTGCTGCCAGGGTTAACTGGTCTCACTGGGAATGGTCCCCAAGTGTTCGGTGAAGGTGAAAAGGTTCCTCCAAATTGGGCCATAGGTAAGCGAGGGTGCCGGATCTGTTGCATAGTTTGGGCAGCCAGCAAGGCAAAATGAGGGTGAGAGTAAGCGAGAGGAAGAGACACCGGAAAAGATGAGCGCACGTTCGCAGGGACATTCTTGTTCAGTTTGTTAGTAGGCTGGAAAGTAGATAGTGTTGATGACTGCGACGTGACGAGGGGCGGTGCTCCGAGAGGAAAGGAGTTCTTGTTGGAAGCAGTCGCAGTGCTGACTCCGGAGGAGAAGTTTGCATGGATTGATTTGGTGCTCGAAGCAGGTGTTCTTATATGGGTTTTAGGAATCAAGTCTTCCAGTTCCTTGGCAGGATCTTGAATAAGGGCATTGATGAGTTGCACTGCGTATCGCGTGGACTCTGTGCCACCCCTAGGTTAAACACAAACACATTTATCTTTTGCAAAAGGAAGTCCCACTTTGTGCAACATTCTGTAGCCTCAATTTCATACTGATCTATTGTATATTTACTTCTGTAAGTTATTTCTTGACTTCTGTGTATCTTAAGGATTATCTTTCAAGTCACCTGTCAGTGTATCTTGGCAGCAGGAAAGTGTGTCCTATTCCAGTACCAAGAAGTTAAATAGGTCCCATCTTAAAAAGCAAACAAACTTCTCAATAAATGACACCATAGACTAACTCAAGACTTTAATTTCAAGATACTGTACCTTATGGTGATCATTCTTTCTCCATTCTTATCTTTTTGCTTATCAACATCAATGTGGGCGCCAGTGACATCTTGAATTGCCGTGATGTTGCACCCACCTCTTCCCATTATTCTAGATACGACAGAAGCTGGGACTGATAATTTCTTTGACCTATATCACAAAGATCAGAAATCTGTGAAATGCATTGTCTGACAGTGGCTGAAGCAATATTCTTAAGTCTCAGGGCAGTAAGTGTTTTTTTGCTGATACATTCTTCACCCTTTGGAGCCTCTCTCAAATTCCCCCACTCAAGTTACTCATCCTCAGTACCTAACAAGGACTCTCCAGAAGTATTTATTCCAGCACTATTGTAACACAGATGTATGTGCCTCACACTGCTTCAGAAACACTTCTGGATTTTATCTTGTCTCGTGTACCTCTCCAAAGTGAGACAAATCCTTAGCTTACCAACCTAAATTTACATAAACAGCACTGCTTCAAATATAAAAGCCTGTGGCTTAGCTATTACAGCAAGGAGAAGGTGGCTTTCCAGTGTTTTCCCAGTGATCAGCTCTGTAATACACCTCAATCTGCAGCCTTTGAGTATTCACCTCTTTCAGACCTCAAGATCTGGAAGTGCAGCATCACCAATGACCAACAGTGGGTGGCAGATGGTGAAGGTATGCAGGGCTGTGATTTAGGTTGCTGATGGAAGCTCCTGTAAAGGCAGCCAAGACTTGCAGAAACAGGCTCACTGTCAGGCCACAACACTGTCACCAAAGTCAGTAAGTTTAAGGTTTTCATGTGATATTGGTGGGTCAGTGCAGACACACAGTATTGGGAAGACTTGGAGCATGAGCTCTGCTTGCATCCAGACTCCAGCTGTGGCCTCTGGGCCAGCACTGTCCCCAGACTTTATGGTGTGGACTTCTGGCACTCACACACTGCTTTCAGGGTTGCCAGAGATGTGCACTAGCTCAACACTGAACAATTAGAGGGGATTCAAAGCAGGTTCAGAAACCACTGATCACATGGGACAGATCCTCTCCCCACCCCCTGAAAGGCTGCCAGCTTCACTGAGCTATTGCAGTCCTGGAAACTATTCCAGTCCTTGATCTTCAGGACATTGTTTCTCACTTAACAGGACTTAAAGGAAACACCTTTTATTCTAAACATCTAAATATATGGGAATCTTCTAAAGCATCGCCTCATGTTGCCAAGGTGGTTTTCTCTCCCCCTCTCCTGCCAAAACAGCACACTACAACCTTTCACATCCCCAGAACCTCAGAGCATGCACCCAATTCTATCCCAAGGCTGTTTTCTGCTTTTTCTTCCACCCCTCCAACCCCAAGGCTCCTCTCTCAAGCCAGACATTCCAGTCACTCCCTTTCAAACCAGAGCTTCCATCATCACCTAACTTTCAAGAACACTCATATTGCTCACAGGGTCCCTGATTGTACCTTGATCTGCTTCCACTTCCACCCACCAAGAACCCCAGGGAGACATTTCTCCTCCAGGAGAGCCCATTCCAGTGCCCAGTCCCTTCCCACCCCAACATCCCCAGTCCCTTCCCTCCCTCCCTGCCAAGGCTGATGGTGCTGACCTGGAGAAGTGCCCCAAACAGTACCTTTTTGCTCCGGAACAGCAGCGCCCTCCTCTCTGCAGCTGAAATTGCTCAATCGGTGTTGGCTGCAGAGTGTTGCTGGGGGGAGGGTCTTTCAAAACTCTGCCCACTTGCCTGTCAGGGGCAGAAGGGATGTTTGCATCCGTTACTTTGATAGACATCCCTTCTAGCTGGGGGATCACTCACAGGGAAAGGGAAGGAGAAGAATTCTTGTTGAGACCAGGAGAGGCTTTGGGAGAGGAAGCCGTGCAGCTCCCAGGCACTGCCACCACACTTCTATGGTCACCAACAAAGCTCTTTGGCAGGACACACTTCCATCAGCCAGGGCACAGCAAACACCAGTGCAGAACTGTATGGAATGTTCCTCATGGCACAGGGAAGGAGGACAGGGCAGGTTCTGGATGCCATCTCTAGAACCCTGCCACGGCCAGAAGAGCAGACAACACCCATGTGAGCAGTTGAGCTGAGCTGGTGAGACTTGAGAGCCCCAGGAGAGCTGGAGCAGCCCCAGGTCAGAGGTGGATCAGCTGCTCTCTGGGGGCTCCCTGCCTGCACGACTCCCCAGGAGGGGGACGGGCTGCTACCACACACCCAGCAAGGCCATGGCACTGTGGAGAGCCCCACTGGCAACCATATCAAAAGGCGGAGGCCAAACGAACTCTCTGAGGGTTCAAACACTTAAATTTTCATATTAAACTGCCTTTTTAAAGCTTTATTAAGAGCAATCTGTGGCTTCCACTAATCTGAACACATTAAATTCTCTGTACAATTATGATCTTTGCACACAGCCTGAAATTCTCCCAAATGGGCATATCTGGTCACTGCCACTGCAGCACACAAAAGCAGGAGGGCTTCCTACGTGCACCCAAAGCATCTGACACTTGTCTGTTTGTGCTGTATTCCTTTTTGACAAAGAGAACAAAAAGAGGAAAGCCAGATGATCATTCTAGTTACAAGCAGTAGATATCATAAAGGTTACAAGAAAGGTACTGGGGCGTTAATGGCCATACAATAAATCCCAGTACATTTTCAAAGGAAAAGTTTGCTTTACAGAAAATCTTTAAATCTCACTGTACCTCTAAGCACTCACTTTTAGATGACAAAATTCTCCACGGAACCAGCAATCAAGGTCACTGCCCAAAGCACAATGAATTTTGGCCTTGAAGAGATCATCCACCTCTCCTCTCCTCACATCCATCCTGCCTTTAATTCATGTGCAATCATCTGCTGCAGGGCTTTTCACTGCCCTCTGCTCCCTTCCCCTTTTATCATTACTACACTGAACTCACAGGTAAAGAAAACTCTCGCACCAAGTAAAATGTTTGTGTCCTGCTGACATTCATTTAGTGAGGAGTTACTACAAATTAGGACTGCAAGTGGTTTTCACAGCACTGAAAGAGTAAGGGGGGAGATTTTCTATAAGTTAATTCAAGAACTATAAAATCTCGCTGGAGATTCTATATTTGAGAATAATTTACAGGCTAAAAAGTTGGGAGATAGTTTTTAAACACAGAACCGAAGTCTTTACCTTCTAACCACTTCTTTCCAGCCTTCTTCTCTTTTCTGGCCTCTTTTTGGACTGGTCAGATTCAGCTTTACATTTGGAGAGGTGAGAGGCAGGGAAACAGCCTTATAAGTAGTCGACAAAGAATTCGAATGACCTTCACCATCAAGTCTGGGAACAGAAATGTGCTGATTACAATCAGAGAATAAAATGACAGCATAAAGTTTATATTTCTGCAGCTTGAAACTAGTAGCATGAACTGTTTTCATTCTTATTTTCTACCTGGAGGAACTGTTGGGTGACTTTGGGGAGGGTTATTTTTCACTTTTTAGTCCAGCCTATGCCCTTCCTCCAAAATGCAGAGTGTTAAAGTGAATTAAGTAACACCAGAAGCCCTGAGGACACCAGAATAAAATAGTTCACAACAGGAGGTACACAGCCACTTAGGCACCTCCTGACAATGTGTCTATACTGTGTTCTCCCTGCTTGAAAAGCAATGTTTATAGACAATAAACCTTTTAAGATGGCAGCATGTTTTCTCTTTACCATCATAAGTTCTAGCTCTCTGATAATACACCTGCCCAAGGCACTTGAAAGTTCTGTGGAGAACTCCTCCTCAGATAACAGAAACTGAGGCAAAGAGAACAAGAAAATGCATGTGAAAGAAAAGAACAAAGTCCACTGGGGAGTATCAATACCAGAATAAACTTTAAAAGCTTTTTCCTGCTTTATCTGAAAATATCTAGTTATTTTTTCAGAAGAGCATTGCTATGAAGCCCATTTCAGTTTCAATTACAGTAGCATTGTCTGTGACTGCAGAGAAGAGGAATTCAGGAAGGGCATAAATTTAGATATGATTTTCAGACAAAGACTACCTACTGTAAGAGCCAAAAAGCACCTGCAGAAGTCAGTAAATATACTAGCCCCATTGACATGTCTTGATTCCTCAGTGCACTTTATCTAACAGAAGAACCACCTCTAACAAGGAGTCACAAGTGTGCATTTAGCTGGCCCTGCAGCACTGAACTACACAGGGCCCCAAAACTCTTGTAGCACACTTTGAATAAAAGGGCCAAGGCTGAAACAATTTATGTTTATAGGGCAGAACACAGGCAATTTCTAATTTCTATCATTCCTAAGGGGGCCCGAGAACACAACCCCCAACTATAAGGGCCAATGAATTCACTCTTTCTGCACCTAAGTTTAATCTGGGGGAAAAGAAAGGAAAAAGAAAAAAGAAAATCCCAACTCTCTTCCCACTCCCAGACAAACTCCTCAATCAGTCTAACAACAGCCCTCTCTTTGTCCTTCTTGATGCCAGAATGTTTGTGTTCTTACTGAAGATGGGTTCTCAGTCAGCCCAGTATCCTGCAGATCAACCCCTGTAACCCTCTCCCTTCACTCAGTGCAGGAAATGGAAAGAAAAAACAAACCCATGGAGGATCAGACTTGTACTACTTAAGTGTAAAAATAAACAAAGACTCCACACCCAGGTAGGATCTAAGGTCTCTGATTCAGACCAATGAGCTATTCAGAAAGAGGTGTTGTAAAAGTGTGTTATTAGCACAATCCCTGGCAATTGAATCTAAACCATTTTCCAAACCATTCACATGGCCCCTGAACAGCCCCTGAGTTTTTCTGGATCTCACCTCTGGCTCGACAAGGATAAATCAAACTGGCCATCAACCTGGCAGGTGAAATGCTCGGAGTCATCAGCTTCTTCCCTCCTTAAAACAAAGGGATTGCAAGTCAAATCAGTTAATGATGAAACCATAAAACACTCAAAGGTAGCAAAACTACTTCTGCAAATGGGTAAGTAAAGCTGGCACTCCCTTGTTAAAGTCCCAGCATATTCACTTTAAAGCCTATTCTAACAAAGCTGACAATGAAACACAGATACTTAAAAGAGTGCAGAGAACCAATTTGCTCAAATAGTATTAAAAACTAGGCAGAAACGCCAAAAAGTTTTATCTTTACCATTTTAAAGAGGTTGTGTTCAACAAACTTGACAGTATTACTTAGGAGCTACACAAATAAAGCAGACTCAGTCTCTCCAGCCTTTGGGAATGTCCCTGTTGGTGGAGAGCTTAAGATACAGAAAATTTCCACTGACACAGGTGGAACCTTGTGAAACAAGAGGGAATTAGCAGAGCAGTCTCACCTGGTTGGTGTTTTGGAAGCTGAGGTGCTGGTTTTCTCTTCCTGAGAGGGGATGAGCAGCGAGGCATAGCGGCGCTCCGAGGAATTCGTATCCATTGTGAAGTTCAGCTCTTGGCTCTTCCCTCCACTGCTGCTTTCACTATTGCAGTCTGTGCTATCCAAGTTATCCGAGTCGCTGTTCCCACTGGCACCGCCACCTCTTGGCTCTCCATTTATTTTATTTTTATCTGCTTTTTGCTGTGCTAGAGATATATGCTGATCTGGCAAAATTATCTGCATATTCTGAGGAGTCTCTTTAGTTTTATTTTTCTTATTTTTTCTATTTGTGCTGGGGGTAGTCACCACATTAGCTCTCTTCTTCCCAAAGGCATTTGTGAAGGTAGTTGAAGTTGCAGAAATTCCAATTGTAGTTGTAGTAGTTGCACTTGGAGGCTCTATAGGAACTTCTTGCTCCACTGAAAGAACAGTTGATGTACAATCAGAACCCACAAAACACATAAGTCAGTGCCCTGACTGAACACACTGCAGCTCAAGTTATGCTCCTTGCTGAGCTGTCAGAATACCTGCACTACATTCAGGTGTAAATCCTTCAAGAGTGAAAGACTTTCATGAACAAAGGTGGTGGGGGAGGGGAAATGAGCAAAGGAAAGGGGTAAAAAAATTGAATGAAGGAGTTTTGGCAGGAACTCTTGACTATGGAGAAAAGGACCAGGGCAGCAGCCATGCAACACTGCAACAGGAAGAGAGACCAGCTTTCAAATGTATTCTTTGATGGTTAAAAAAGAGCGCTCTCACATCTACATTGTTCATAGAAACACTTGTTCTTTACCTTCATCATCGTTTTCTTCTTCATCATCATCTTCTTGCAGCTCCAGAGTTTCCTTAGGTTTGTTTTCTTCATCTTCTTCTTGTTTTCTTTTTTGTTCCTCTTTCTTCTTCTTTCTCTTTTCCTTCCTTTTCTCCCTTTTGGCTGCAAGAGCTTGTTTTCTGCTCTCTTCTCTTGACTACGTAGGAGAAAAAGATTAATATTTAAATATTTTCACAGAGACTAAATTATCCTTATAATTCAGATCTTCCCTACAAATCTGAGGGGAGGGAGAAAATAGAGAGCATGATGAACTAGAATGTCACATACTGAATCATTACAGAGACACTGGGCAGACCTTACGGAACAACAGGACTAGCTGGTCCAAAAACCTCTAAGGAATGACACTGATGTGTGCTAATAAACTAACGAGGAACTTGTCAAAAATTTTAAGAACATCATAAAAGAGAGGCAACTAAAGAATGTGCTAAGTGCATTACTTTAGGACACTGCACAGTATTCCCAGTGAGGGAGAAGGGGATTTTCCTCACCATCTGCTCACCTCCACTGAGCAGAAGTCCATCAAATGCTTATGGATTATGACTTACACATACAGAAACACCCCATGAGGCTGGAGACCTCCCTTACCCCCACGTCCTCTGCTCTGAAATGATCCCAGAAAGCTACTGCCTAAAGAAACTATTGCCAAGTCCAAGCTTTCCTAAAAAGGACAATGGAGTGGTTGAAGCAGAAGTCAGTTCTAACTTGGCCCCCCCAGTTTGTACCTCAATATATTAGAGGAAGGAACACACAGTCACAGCGTGAAGACCGACCACCCCAAGAAGCACAAAGGGAACCACACCCCAGGAAGCACAAAGGGAACACAGCCTAGGGGTTCACACACAGTTCAGTCCACTCTGTTACAGGACAATGCTCTACTCACTTTTTCCAGGTCTAGCTCCTTCAGCAATATAGTTGCATTCTTATTTGCTTCTGCAGCCTGCTGGTCTTTAGCTTTCACAATTGTCTCCACACATTGGTGACACTTCTTCAACAGGTCCTGGAATACAAACCTGTCTTATTACCCCCATAATAAACTAAAATTGAGGAGTGAGGCTTACTCTAAAACATAAGATTGGCTCCCCTGTATTCACAGACATACAAACTATTTCACAAAACAGGACTCTAAATGCTGATTTATTTTTTAAGTTCTGAATTTAAAAGGAGACATGCATAAATCTCCGAATCAGATGCATGTGAGCAAACAGTTCAGGTTTTGAATACTTAAGAACTCCCCATGTATATTTTTGGTGAAAATTCAGGACAGGGTCTTGTCCCCAGTTGCAACTCACCTTGTCTGTGATGGTCGCTATGTAGCGCATGCACTCAATGTCTGAAGGAAACTGGTTAACTTCTTTCACCAGGAACTGAACTACTTTCACGTGCCCCTAGAATAGCAAAGAAAATTCTAATCTCTTGTATACAATTGTCAATATTCATCATCAAAATACAGGTTTGATGTCTCTTAGTCCAATGCAAAAGGCTCATAATAAGGAAGATCATTTCTGGTGAGCTGCTGTTTGGGAAGAAAGCAGTTATTGCTTGCTCAGTGCTGACAGCACAGCCACTGTTCTGCTTCAGGGTGGCAAAGACAAGCTCTTCCACAAGTTATTTCATATTTTAAAATACAAGGACCAAATCAGGCCCAAAGACAGAGGCAGATCTTCACACTTTTAGTAACAGCCAAGACAACACTTTTAGACACCCTCTGTCATTCAATCCACTCTATTGCCACTCACACCATGGACACAACTTGGATTGTTCAGTTACAAGGTAAGTCTGAGCAGGGAACTGAGCCACCTGCATGTTATCCTGGCAAGCATATTCCTTTGCTACTGGGATACAGTGAGCAGCCACACAGAGGACCCAAGTGTTGTTTCTGAAGTTATGTGAAAGCAGGACAGACAGCAGTGGAGTGCTCAGCATTGCTGTTTGTCAAAAAAGCTGCACACTTATTGACTGTTTTGTTAAAGGCAAAGCAGCTACAGCTAATAAATTCCTATGCTCCTTGCATCCAACACCACAACTGATGGAACCACCACAAAGCAACATTCTTCCTGCCAAGAAGAAAAGGCAGTAGGTGACAAAACACCTGACTACAGAAAGTATCCCACCACAACAAATTGGGAAGAGAACAAGAGAAGCACAAAGGAAATGGGACACTGGTATTGTGTTCACCTCAAAAGCAGGACTGAAACAAGCAGTACAGTCCAGAAAAGTAGAGGCAACTGTGGAAACCTCAAACCAACAAAGTTTCAAACATTTTTGGATGGTGTACAGCTGGAAATAATAAAATGAATATGGTTTATAGAACAGTTTTTCACCTCTCAAACACTGGATTTGCGTGAAGCACAGCAATTACGATTACTTTAAGGCAGGTATTTTATCAGAGTATTAATTCTGCTGTGTTACATTTGACTCTTCCAAAGCCAATCATTCCAACCCAAGCCCATGTGAGAAGCACTGTTCCGAAAACATAAAGGAACTTGGTGTCTTACCTTGCGAAAGGCTGACATGAGAGGGGTAATTTTCCGGTTATCTGCAGCATCCACGTCTGCCCCTGCTTGCACGAGCAGCTGCACCACGTCGTAGTGGCCACCGTTTGCTGCCAGCCACAGCGGGGTGTTTCCTTTCTTGTTCCGGACATCGATGTGTGCCCCTCTGCAAAGACACCAGTGCAACAGAGCACAACGGGGCATAAGTCAAGGTGGGAGACAGCAAGGTCACAGAAAATCAGAGCACAGCTGGATATAGGATTTTAATAACTGAAATATAGTGGCTAAATGTAAGAAATTCTGTCTGTGAAATTTGTTGTATCATTTGCAACACGGTGACACAGGGATCATTGAAACCTCCCTGATGGAAAGAAACACTTCATGTCACCTACTACACCACAGGTGTGCAACCAGCAAACTTTAAACTATTGTCAGTGTGGTGACCACCCACAGGACAAAGCAGCCCCTTGAGATCTAAGCAGCACACAAGGTTCTGTTTGAAAAGCTCAAGAGCTACTTCCAGGCTTTGCCCCACATGCGACAGTGAGGATGAGAGGAAGAAATGTGTCACTAATCATAATGTCATAGATGGTTTGGGTTGGAAGGGACCTTAAAGGTCATCTTGTCCCAACTCCCTTGTCATGGTGTCACCATGAGGTCAGGTTGCTCAAGGCCCTGTCCAACCTGGCCCTGAACACTTAATAAAATACGATTTACCGATTAATGAGGAGCTCGCAGAACTTGTAGTGACCCTTGTCTGCTGCAATGGTTAAAGCCGTGTCTCTTGAGGAAGGCACAGGTGGGGCATTCACATCTGCTCCTTTATCAAGGAGAACCCTTCCAACCTCTGCATAGCCCCCTGAAGCTGCTTCCATCAGAGGTGTGAGACCAGTCTGTGCAAAGAGAATGAGTTATTCTGTGAAATCTGTACAATATACTTTGGATAAGACATAAATGACTCCTACAAAGGGAAATAAGATTTTTTTATTTAGCTGCTCATATGTAGTTTAAGAGCCTAACTTCAAGCAGTCTCTGCCTCAAAAATACCCAAAAACCCCACAAAAAGACCCCCAACGACAAAACAAAACACCCACACACAAACCAACCAAACAAAACCAACCCAAAAACCAGATACTCTTGGGCTTTGGTTTATACAAACCCAAGTAAATTGTTGACTAAGAACCACCAGATACCTGTCTCAACAGCAAAAGCAAAATTTATAACGGGATCTCTACAACAGAGGTTAGAACAGATTCAAATGAAGACACAAGTGTTTCTACAAAAATACTGAGAAACTGGCTTTATAGCTTTTCTCTAGCCTCCCTTAGCACTGAGACTGATCTGGGCCCAACTTAGTCGCCAGGCCAGACTGTTAAATAAACTTACACCAGCTGCTAACATGCCCAACTGACCATTTGAGAGCTGGCTTTTATCCATATCCCCTTTTCTCCAGCCACAGTCATTCCAGAAGCAGGCGGGGTAGACAGACACAGCAATTATTTCAGCAGCCTTAGGAGTTACCAAAAATTCCTTTGTGCTGGGGAAATCAGTCTGGCTGTCTACACAAGCTTTAAGCTTGCTTTATGGCAGGAGACACAAAGCTGTCCCAGAGCACCAAAGGATGGGACCTGTGGAGCATTTCAGAGGCACAGAAGGTCACAGTACTGAAGCCACGGGTTCTACAGCAACGTAAAATCTTTACAAAAAGTCTGACTGCACTACTTCTGTTGTAGACAAGAAGTCTGCTCTATAAGAGAATCACAAGCAACACTATTCTCTTCCTGCCTAGACTTCACTTGTATGTAAAAATATCTGTTAATGAGCATCAAGTTTAGACAAGAGTGAATCTGAGTTTCATTATGAGCTCAGAAGGACCAGTCAGCTTTTCCCTAATGCAAAAAATTCATCACTGATGGTTTTTTTCTTTAAAGAAACCAAACTCACTTCAGAACATTTAAATGCTCTGATGTAACAATTCCTCTGAGCCAGAGAGGCTCAAAGTAACAGGAACTTTGAAGAAACTTGATGACTCAGAGGCAATAAGTCATAAGGAAAGGTGACTCTCCCTCTTACCTTTGCCCTGTGCTCGACATTGGCCTTCCTGTCCAAGAGCAGACTGACCACCTCTGCCCGGCCCTGGAAGCAGGCCAGGGTGAGGGCTGTGTTCCTGTTGGTCTCAATCTGGGCATTAATATCTGAGCCCATATCAAGCAGCAGCTTCACGGCAGGTACGTGGCCATTCATAGCAGCCAACATCAGAGGAGAAATTCCCAGCTTACTCCCAGTCCTAAGGGAAAGAAACAAAACTGCAGTGTCTGGAGCTGGAGGAAAGCTCTGGGAAACCTAAATGTATCCAAGAGCAATAAAATGCCAGAAAAGAACATAAAACCTATATAATTACAGACACCGAGCTAAAATAGGAGGATTTTTAATTGATTAGGAAAATCCGTAAGAGGAACTATATGCAATAAACAACTGCAATTTATAAACAAGGAAAATACATTTCAGCTTTTAGACATTCTGATGGCTGAAGCACACATAAGCCTAAAGCTACATGTACTAAAAATCAAGGCTGCATCTGATTCATTCAGAGAAACACATGGTTCTAGCACAGCTGCAATTTTAACTTTCTCTAGTCAAGAGTTCTCTCACTCTATCTAGTGTTAGAATATATATAAGCTTTCTTAAAATGAGTAGAGAAGAGGTTTATGAAACAAAGCTTGTAAATTTGTTCCTCTTCCTGAAAGAGATGTTTCAAACAAACACACAGAGCTGCCCTGAGTGCTTTGGCTGGTTCCTTTACCCAGTTCTACTGGAAATAGTTTGACTTCCAGATCTCAGAATGGTGGAAAAGGGAATGAGAAAGAATAGGTCTGCAAACTATCCTAACTTAAAATTGAGGTGTAAGTCAGATGAAGTTTGTGATAGTTAAAGACAATTTAAAAGCACTAAGATAATATGAATACACATGATAGCATCAGTGTAGAAAGGCTGCAAGGAGGTCTGAAAGCACCTGAGATTCCAACCTGTGCCTCAGTGTGGAGCCACAACGGGGTGTCTGTGCCTCGCTGCAGCTCAGCTGGTTACATGGTACATTACCTGGAATTAATTTCTGCCCCAGCATTGAGAAGAATCTTGATGATATTAACATAGCCCCCCGATGCAGCAAGGCTTAATGGCGTGTAATCAGACACATTCCTGTGTTCTTTATTTGCTCCCCGGGCCAGCAGCAAATCAACAACCTGAAAAAGCAGACATATTGTGTCTTTTGCTATTATCCAGGGAGTGAAAGGATGTTATCACAAGTTCAAACTGCCCAGTGTGCTACTGTTTTCCCTTGTCAACAGACAAGATTCCACAGGAATATCTCTACCCTCTTCTATTTGACTTTTCCCTCTCTCTGTACGGCCTCCACAGCCCATGACCACACCTGCTGAGCACCTGTCTGCCAGAAAGATTATTTTACCTACACAAAAATGCAAGGCTTTAAAGTGAAGTTCTTCCTGTGAACCTTCAGTTTTGCAAACAAGGGATTTATCCACTCCCATAACATCTCCCACTGTCTGAGCACCTCTTTCAGAAACTCACACAACTTTAATTCAAATGGCACTTGAGACAATTTTGACCACCTATATTACATGGGAAATACAAAAAAAATGTGGTAAAAATCAGAGTGACTGATGTCAGTGGAACTAGCATGAGGAAGGACACCTCTATCAGAAGTGGCTTAAGAGAAATAAAATGGGGAGAAATTAAAACATTTTGGGTGATATACTCTAATTCAGTGCACCTCAATTAACTACTAACATAGGCTAAGTGATTTCCAAATATGCCAGAAATAAGGCTGCCTCAGAAATCGTTAAGCCAGAAATGTAAGAGGTAGATACTGGTATAAGGAAAAAAAAATAAGGAAGAACAGAAGACTTGAGCTGTTCAATACAAAATGCTGCCACAGGCCACACTGATCTTGCCTTTTATTTGTGAGGACTTTTACTGTTAAAGATCTGCAATACAAAGGTCAAATGGAAACTTTCCAATTTTGGCCAACTTATTTTAATCTTTAAATTAATCTGGCACAGACCCCTTGGCCATCCCTATACCATCTTCTATACAGGTATGCACATGACTGAAGCAGGAAGGTTTTGGCAAATCTTATTTGGACAACAACACAAAAAATAAAATCTGACAAAACCTGAAACATCCTTAAAAGAGTGGTACAATGTGTCCTGCATTGCATCTGCACTTCTCAGCCCTGAAGACAGGTACTGCCCACACAAAAGTCCAATTTCTGTCCCTCTGTGCCTGCACCAGCTGTTTCAGTTTTGAGAGCAGGAAGTACTCAGTGAAAAAAGTTATTCAATAAATATCTCTGCCTCCCTCACAGAAGTCCTTACCTTGTGAGGGATACACTGACTGAAGAAAGATCACAAGTGATCAAAGTGACCACAACCATTAGCTAAATAAAAGTGGGACAGGGCAAAAAAGAGAAGAAAAAAAAGCCTTAAATTTCTTCTTCCTTTCTTGGAAGAAGAAACAGCCTTAAATTAGTTACCCTTAACACCGCTGAAAAACCTTTCAGAAAAAAAGAGGGATTTATCATTAACAGAAAAATCCCAATTCTGTACAAAAACCCCATCTACAAGTAACAACTCAAGCCTTTTGAGGACATGTGTCTGTACCTCCTGGCGTCCACCAGAGCATGCCAAGGAAAGCGGAGTATCCTTTGTGCGCTCGGACTGGGCTTCTATATCCCCACCTTTGTCCAGAAGAATTTCCACGACACCAACATGTCCAGCAGTTGCAGCCAGAATCAAAGGCGTAAAACCTAGTAACAGGACGTGGTGTTAGAGCAATCCTGAGCATCTCCAGTGTATTGTTAAGGAGCAGAAATGCACAAAAGGGTTAATTCAGAATGAATTCTATTGATCAGACTGGGGGTTTCCTGGTGTAGGCCACAATCTCAGAGCCTTTACCAAACCTCTTTTGCCCCTGTCACATCAAGGCTCTGATTCCAGTCAAAGGCTCTTATCTAAACAATGCTTGCAATGATCAGCCTGGATGAAGTTCTGACCAATTCCTCTCTTTGGAGAAGCCATGATTTCCTCCGTAATTCCTATTCAGTAAAGCTCCCACCAGTGACCACATCTGCCCTGTGTGCGTGGCTGACTGCTCATGGTCACTGCTCAAGTTCCAAGGCGTTTCATGTGATGGTTTGGTTCTTTCAGCTTTAAAAGATTTGAGATGTTGCTGAGCTCTGTCACTGAGAACAGCGATACCCAACCTGACAACTGTTACCCTTCAGCTCTGTCAGCCAAGACTGGATGGTCGCCCCACCAGCTGTAGCTTGTCAAGGCTTTTTGCAGACAGTGAATCATAAGGACAGAGTGCCTCATGTTTCACAAGTGTGTTTAAGGTGAATTTCCTTTCAAAAATGCAGGTAGAAGTGCACGTAGTATCGCTGTCTTTGTATGGCCAATGTCACTACGTGAAGTACAAGAATACTTTCTTTCAAGCTCTGGTAACTTTCTGAAGCAACAAATCCCAAATACCATGTTGAAGTTCGCTGTTTCAAGTTGCAGTTCATGCTCAGGCTGTGTTACTGTTCCAACTTACCCTTCTTGTCTCTGTGTTCAATGTTGGCACCACGAGCGATCAGCACAGACACAAGTTCCTCGTGCCCTCCTGCACACGCCAGGGTCAGAGCAGTGTCGTGATTGCTCTCAGTCTGCACCGTGGGGAAGAAGCAGATATTCAGAAATTAAAGAGAACTGTAGGATTTCAGGATGCAAATCCACTCAAACCCAGCTACAATTACTCACATGTGCATCGATGTCCACCGAGGGGTACATGGGGAGCACGGACTGGGAGGGCACATTGCTCGATGCCTGCGGGCAGGGCTCGGGCGTCGGGGACTCCGTAGTGTGTGAGGAGCTGGTGGAGCCACTGGGCACTCTGCTGTTCACAGCTGAAAAGTAACACCAGGTTGTTAATCCAACTCTTAGGAACGCCATATTTTTATATGAAAAACATTAAGTCCCGTAAAGCTGCAATGGTGCAATATCAAAACAGTAATGGGGGGAAACAAATTACGTGTTCCTACAAACAAAAAGCAGCTTTCCAGCAGTTAAACAGTGTAAGCATCGTCTCCAAACTGTGATGAGTTAGGAAATAATTTTATGAATTAGTCTGTATGCACTGCAAGTGTGAATTATAAAGGTGATTAGTTATCCTTTTCAAACTGTAACCTTCACTGTTAAGAGTTCAGTCATAAGCTCAGTCTAAGCAGGCAAATGATGTATCACTAACACACAAACCTAATGTTCAAAAATACAAATTTACTCTGGACTTTCAAAATTTTTCATGTAAGGGTTAGTGCACACTTAGCCTCCAGAGAAGTTTTTCAGAGCAAGATGACTGACAGCAACTCCCACCATTAATCACATCTCAGAGTTAAACCAACCCAGGAAGGCAGGAGGGAAGGAGACAGGAGGGGGCAGTCAACAAAAATAAGAGAGCTGAAAACTGTCTGTGCTCCCTAAAATTCATCCTGATTGATGCACAGCCTGTAAAACATGTCATCCTGAAGTTCCAGCACAGCTCAGTGATACAGGGAATGCAACTTTATCTTATTTGAGAATTGGATTTTTTTTCACCTAGTTTTAAACAAATAAGCAGAGAAATCTCCCTGTGTGTATCCACTAGGGGGCCAGGACCTCTGCCTGCCTCTGTAGCCAGATGAGAGTCCGAGGGGAGCCTGGATCCCTGAAGGCTCAGCTGGGATTACCTGCCAGGAAGGTCTAACACCTTCATACTCGTTAAAATGCACTTTAGTAACAGTAATTCCTGCTAGAGCAGTTGGATTTGACAAGTATTGTCACTGCTGGATTGTCAAATGTCTCTATTGTACAGCCTCAGCAGACAGAGCACCTGGTGAGCTTTAGTTTTTCCAAAACACACAGCATTTTGCAGTATTTCTGGAAGAAGCAACTGAAGGAAAACACTAACAACAACAGGTAAGAAAAAAGCTGCAGCATTTTGCTTTTGTCCCAGTGTTTCAAGCATTAAACGAAGATGAAGGATGAACACAAACCTGTGTATGACTTGGAGGAAAAGTTTTGCAAACCTTTCCCAGCTCAACCTTACTCATTCCATTGACAACACAGCAGCAATTACTCACAGGAAAACAGTGTAGGTGGGGAAGTCTTAGAAAATCCCCAACACAACCACTAATACTCTCATTAAGCCTATGCGTGACAAGGGAAACACAGACCAGAGCACAGTTAGATGGGTCACTTCCATTGGGTTCTGGAAAACTGGTGGGGATTGTCACTGAAATTTGGGAAGATGGCAGTTTCCAGGTGTATCTTTAAGCAAAGCATTCTCCTTGGTGCACTGGCAAAACCAATGTTAACATTTGGTCATCACATTTAAGCAACAAACTCTGGATCTTTTTCCCTTTACAGCCTTCATGAGCAAACCAGGTTTGTATTAAAAGTTTCAAGTACAAAAGCTCCCCCTTCATATGCTCTCTATGGATTACCACTTATAGCAGCAATTGTTTCCTTGCTCAATGCACTGAAGTGCACTATAATAACTGGATTTCTAACGATTATTCCATCCAAAATACAAGACACCAAATCACCCCATTTATGACTTATGTTAAATCAAGCTGATCCTTTCCTCATGGAAGACACAGGCTCAGTGTTTTCAGATTCTTGCAGCTACAGATACATGTAAAACCACGTGCACGTGCTGTGCATGCAGAGCAGGGTGTGCACTGAAGCCACTTTAAGGATCATTAATGTAAAATATTCAGTGTTGCTGTTACAGGTTCCACAAATTCTCTGTATTTCACAACCATGAGTGAAAATGCCCAAGTATTTCTTGCATACTTTAGATTTTCATCATGTGCTTGAAACATTTGAGTGTGTTAAGCACTTTACATGCACAGAAGCAACAATATCAAACGTGAGAGAGAACACCAAAGGCAGTAGAAATGCAGATAAACCCTGCACTGATACCCCAATTAAAGTAAAATCTAACAACAAATATTCCTACAATGTCCACCTTTTAATTACCCCCTCTACAACTGTCAAGTTCACAGAATTGCAGGATTTTTCAAAGTGTCAGTTTTTATTCCCTCAGTGTGGTTAGCGAGCTGGGCCCATGGAGCAGCAACATCATCCATGCTCTCGTGTGGAGCAAAACACACCTGAGAACTTCTGCCTCCAGCTTCATGAGGCTGATTCAGCTCAGCCCAATTTACACAGAAAAATACAGATTCTTCACTTAAAGAAGACCTTGCAGCAATGGCATTAATGTGGAATGGCTGTGGCACTGCAGCTCAGCAGTGATGGCAGCGCTGGCACTGCCTGTGACTCCCAGGAAAGGCTGGCTGGAGGGGACAAACACACCAGGACCACAAGGAAAGGCTGGCTGGAGGGGACAAACACATCAGGACCCAAAGGAAAGGCTGGCTGGAGGGGACAAACACACCATAACCCCAGGGAAAGGCTGGCTGGAGGGGATAAACACACCATAACCCCAAGGAAAGGCTGGCTGGAGGGGACAGACCCAGCTGAGGTGGATGAGCACCTCCAGCATGTCTATTCTGCATCACAGGATTTTCATGGAATAGAAAAATGTGAGGCTTTGACCCTCTGAGGAGAAAAGGGGAGAACTTTACAACATGCAGATTTGCTTCTTAATGAATAGGTGTTTTGTCTTCTCACCAGGAAGGGTACTGATGGACACAATAATAGCCAGGCTTTGATTAAAAATAATAAAAAAATTAATTTTCACACTGATTTTCACATAACACCAATGTTGTGACATAGGTTATGTTTCCATAGACTTCAATACTTAGAAGACAGGTTTTAAAAAAATATGCTACACATGACAAAATCCAGGTTTCCTCACATTTTATGAAAGGCTTGCAATGTTCCCACAGGTCTGTCTTTGTATCAGTGTGAAGCTGAACACTGGTCTCCAAAGAAATGGATGATTATTTCCCAAAGTTATGAAAAAATACAAAAGGAAACATGAATAAAACAAAAGAAAGCAAAACCTTGTCATTTTATACAATATAACTCCAGATGCATTTACAGAACCTGGAGCAAAGCTCTGGATGAGATGTCAGCTGCAGGTTGAAATTCTACTCAACTGCTGCCATGCCATGAGCATGGACCTTCAGGAATACTGGGCTTGGATTTCACTTCCCCCTTCCTCAAAGGAACTGGGATTTTTAGGCCAAAGAGAACCCTCCTTTTTCATGCCTGAGCAGCCTTTCAGCCTGTCCATGCAGCTTCTCAGTAACCTGCTACTGCACAGAGGCACCTGCAGCTCCTGAGTCCCCATTTCTCACTCTGGATTATCCCAGTTTTACTCCAAACACCAATCCTAAACACAGTAACTCAGATGTCACCTTCTAAATCATTACTTTAAAATACCACAATTCTGTATCACCAACTACAACCAGAATCTCAGAACCAAATACCGAAGTTTCTCAGAAGACACCTAAAATTTCAGTTTGGAAACATGAGCTTGCAGGAGGAAAGTGGGACAGAAGCCTAAAGATACCAGCTGAGTAAAAGTAATAAAAATATTCCAAATAGAGACAAAGCCCACCAACAAAGAAAGTTTCTCATCTTCAATATCCTAAACCAGAAAAAAGCCTCAATTCAGATACCGCCAGCTAAGAAATCTACCACAGTAAATGCAGAACTTGAACTGAAATGAAACTTCAACTATGCAAGACAAGAAGCTACAAGAAACCAAACAGTGAGTAATGAAAATGGTAGACGTACTGCTTTCCCACTCTAAACTGCACCATGTCTCTGGTTCTTTTGTAAACCCAATTCAAATTTTGACTGCAGTAAGTCACATCTTCAGCACAGGATTAGGTACAAGATTTTTGTATCAGCACATCTAAAAACTCCATTACAACCAAAACATCCCGGAGTGGAAAGAGATGCTTTGTTTTTAGGTTTCAGCTGACTTTCCAAAAGGTACTTGGTTATGTCTGTGTGGCTTTATGAGAGATGGGACACAAGGATGTATCTGCCCATGACTCCCTGCCCGGCAGCTGCCACTTTGCACTTTGACACCCACGACCTCAACACTTCAGAGCCTACAGACTGTGCCAGACACAGATAAATGGTAAGATAAATACTCCATTTATGGATGTTGACACTGTTCAGTTGGTCAGCAAAATGCAGATTTGTGGCTTCACAGAAATGCAGATTCTCCCTCACCACTGGACCCAACTGAGACTTGGAAAAACTTGCCTCTTACGCTGTAAGATCACAGAATGGCTTGGGCTGGAAAGGACCTCAAAGCCCATGCAGTGCCACCCCTGCCGTGGGCAGGGACACCTTCCACTAGCCCAGGTTGCTCCAAGCCCCATCCAACCTGGCCTTGGACACTTCCAGG
>JAWWEE010000025.1:2582900-2604064 GCA_035221455.1 Xenops minutus
GACACCTTCCACTAGCCCAGGTTGCTCCAAGCCCCATCCAACCTGGCCTTGGACACTTCCAGGGATGGGGCAGCCACAACTTCTCTGAGCACCCTGTGCCAGGGCCTGCCCACCCTTCACAGGGAGGAATTCCTTCCCAATATCCATCCCACCTATCCCTGCCCTCTGGCAGTGTGAAGCCATTCCCCCTTGTCCTGTCCCTCCAGGCCCTTGTCAAAGTCCCTCTCCAGCTCTCCTGGAGCCCCTTCAGGCACTGGAAACAGCTCTAGGACATCCCCAAACCCTTCTCTTCTCCACCAGCTCCAGCTGGTGCTGCTCCAGCCCTTGGATCATTGCCATGGCCTCTGGATATCATCACTGGTATGAGCAACAGGAAAAGCTATTTCAGGGCAGAGAGAAAGAACATTTCTGTTCCTCTGAAGCAGCTCCCATCCAAACTGGAACACTCAGCAGGAACAGAGATGTTCACACCTCTTTGAAACCCAGAGTCACTCACCACCATCACAGCAGCTCCAGCAGTGGGATTAAAGGGACACAACCTCCCTAAGAGCCAGGCTTCCCATGCACAAGCCCCTGAACCATTTTTCTTGGATCTATAGCACGTAAAAATCAAGTCTTGTAACAGTTTTTACTGCTCAAAATTTACTTTAAAAAAATTAAGGACCAATTGGTAAGTTTGTAGAAAAAAGTCAAGTGCTCTTTAAACAGGGATCAAAGAGTTTGGAGGATGAGTTTGTTTTTACATGGACAGAATCCTACTATATCTCAGATTTAAAATTTCTACAGAGATCACTTTTATGCAGTCTGGATTTAAAAAGTGAGAAAATTATCTATGTCCCAACAATTTTTTTTGGTGGGAGGGGGGAAGTAAAGCAAACTTAGGAATTTCAAGAAGAAAATATATTTCAATGAAGCAACATCAATAACCTTGTGCAGAAGCCTCTGTAATTCACTACCTGAAGTTTCCTTAAGTTGCATTTCTGTAAATGTAGTTTCTAACAGTTGCAGAAGAGGGTGCTATTTGTAGTTATTTACGAAATTAGTAAATCTCACTTCTTAGCAAAAAATGTCTTTAATTACTGAGCAAAAACAGTAACCAGTTTAAGAAAGCGAACCAGTATCTTTTCAAGGGTTCTTTAATTATTCTTAAGATAGTTTTTCTGGTCGTTTGCAATCTTTGCTTTGCACAGCACAGTTCTCACACTACAGCACTTTTCATTTCTGGATGTAGCACAGTTGGTGACCACGAGGGGGTACAGACTCCACGGCCTCGTGCTAAACACATTCAGCTCTCAGCAACAGCAACTACTCTGAAGATCAAGACCTTGGTGATCACATTTTGCATTAACCATTCAAACTTTCCTCCTCATACACTCCAGTACTAAAATTTTGAGTATCCTGAAAAGCACCATGGAGCAGATGCCAGAGCAGGGGGAACTAACACCAGTGCTCTCTAAAACAAGAGGCTTTACTGGAATTACATCAAGGAGCAGATGGGAGCTGGTACAACCACCCCACTGCTCCACCGACTGTGGGTTCCATGGGAGGTTGCAAAGTCACAAGTAGTCTCAACTTGCATGAGTTTGATGCAATTACCATTCCAAAGGCTCCCAGGAATGGCTGGCCACAGATCCCACCAACACTTCTACAACCTTGACAAAAACTTCAGAGGACAGGGCAGCAACTATGAAACGGGAAGGGCAGGGGGAGACAGACAGGAAAATAATGGGCAGGGGGACAGGCACAAGGTACAAAGAAAAGTTGAAAAACACCGAATCAAAAAAAAAAACCAAACGAAACTACAGACCAGACAACACTGGCTATATCCTACATACCTCCAGCAGCAAACCTCAATCCTAGTCAAATCCACGAAACGAAGTCACCCAAAGTGAGCCCTCTTTTTGCACAAGGGGACTCAAACCCCCCGATGTGTGGGAACTCCCATTCCTCTTCACACTGTACCAACACGTGGAAGGATGTTGGGGTTTCTGTTTTTCCTCCAGCTAACAGGACACAGGGGTTTTTTTGCCATGTGGAACATCTAACCAGCAGATATTCCCACACAAGCAGGCTTTAGCAGGGATTCTGCAAACATAAGCCATCACAGAAGGGAGCAGTTGTGTGTGGATTCCAGGCTGTGTTTAAGCTCCAGCAGGAAGGAGAGGGACACATTTGTCCTTACAAGTGACAACAACTTGGTTTTTTCTAGAGATGGCTACCACATGGAAGAAAGTCACTGAGGTATAAGCCTGCACAGAAAATTCTACAGAAGATACAAATCTGCCATGCTTTCCAGTTTCCTAATGGGCACTACTAATGATGAGGCTTTTCAAAGAAGCACAGAAAAAGATGAGGCCAAAGGGGCTAAAACAGGTGTCCAGTACAGGAAGTTTTTGCACTTGGGGAAAAAAAGGTATTTAAAAGTCCCATGTTAGAATTGGAAGTCACTGTTAGGATTAATAGCACTAATCAGGAACTTTATTCTCAAGCAAGTATTCCCAAACTGGAAAACCCCAAGACGTATTTGGAGGGAAGGAGAGAGAGGGAAACTGAGCACACAAATTAATGCAAAAATAGGTATATTTCTTAACCCACCTGCTATTAGGTCATCAAGAGTGTCGGTAAGCGTCTGTGCTGGAGTGGCAACCATTAATCCGTCTGGTTCTTGAACTAAGAGCCCCTGCCCAGCAATTTGCTGCTGCTGTCCTACATTCTGCTGATTCCCTAATGCTTTCTGAAGTTCAAGAGACTCTGTCCCATTATAACCTAAGTTACCAGAAAAATTACATTGCGGTGCTGGCAAAGGCTGGATAGGGACAAACTCTATTTGTTCAGCAGGTGGTGGAGACTGGTGTTGCTCATCATCTTTAGACAAGATTGTGTCAACCTGAGGTAACCCTGAAAAGTTATCCTCTGGCAGACCCTTATCAGCTTCCACTTCTGGGAAGACCCCTGTAAGTGAGCACTGCTGCTGCAGGGCAGGTGGTGTGTCTGTCTGACCTTTGGTCTCCAAATATTCTTTGGTAAACTGCTGTTGGGTTTTCATCTGCAACTGCCTTTCCACCTTCTGCAGCTCCTTCAATATTTTCTTCTTCTTCTGTACTTGTTCTTCTCTGTTCTTTTTAAGTTCTTCAATCTTATCTTTATTTAAAGGTTCACCTTGAATTAATTCCAATGATTTAAGTTGTGCTTTTTCAATAGCACTAATTCTCTGTCCAAGTTCATTCAGCTTGCCTTCAGTCTCTTCTACTATGCATTCCAAGGGCTGGTATGGGTGAAAAGGTGGCAGTAGGTCCTTATCTGCTACCTGCAGGGAACTTGACTTCTGCTTGGATGCACCTAAGCACATGAAAAATGTTTGAAAAAATGCCATGCTGAAGATACCCCAAACCTCCCCTCTCACCCACCAAAAATAAAAAATTTAAAGAAAAAAAAGAAAGAAAGAAAGAAAGAAAAAAAAAGTATCTTTACAACTAACACTGCACATCTGTCAAAGCACAGAAAGGCAAACCCTACACTCCATGTTAAGACAAGAAAGCACAAAGAATATATCTGGAATATTCAATACTGATCCTCACATCCCTTTGAATAGCTATTTTAATCTTAAGGAATAAGGAACAGTTTCTGACATACATGACAATGCACCTGGGAAGGGAAATCAGCAGGAAGAGCAAGGCAATTCTACATAATTTACTGAGTTACCAAAGTTCTTCTGTGTGTGCAGAGCAATTAAACTAAGACTATTTTCCAGAGGCTGACACTTCCAACAGCAAGTTTACAAGCAGGGTAGTCTACAGTGGAGAACAGACTAAACTGACAGTAAGATCAGTACTTGGC
Organism: Xenops minutus; assembly: GCA_035221455.1. NCBI lineage: Eukaryota > Metazoa > Chordata > Aves > Passeriformes > Furnariidae > Xenops > Xenops minutus. The sequence continues at coordinate 2,586,738 of JAWWEE010000025.1, forward strand.
ACTAGGATTTCTCCAAACACTGTAACATTCACCTTTACATTACAAACAGAATCCTGCCACTGCAAACTTAGTGCATACAAATGGAGTGTGGAGTTTTAGCAACTCTTTGAAAGTTCTGGGACAAAACTATCAACAACTTGCTCATCTGCCCTTCCAGTAACAAATGCAAAATTCAATTCTATTCTATTCTAAACAATTCACTCTTAAGGCTTTAAAACTAACCTTCCCCAAGGCCCACTAAGCCAGGGCAGCACTGCCCCAAGTGCTGACTGTCCTCAAGCAAACCCATGGCTGCTTTCCTGAAAGCCACATCTGGGAAACTCCAGTCACATCTTGCTAAGAGGAACGTATTAAGTGCTGAAATTTTAATTACAACTTCAGTGTCAGAAACTTTAATTAAAAATGTGCAAGGTTTTAGCCTGATCAAATAATTCTCTGCACTTACACTCATCTGCTATACCCAAACAGCAATATATGAAGCCTTAAAAAAAAAAAAAAAGGAACAAAAACTTGCAGTTTTACAAAGGAGACTCATAAAATTAATCATTAAAAGGGGAACTAAAATTGAGTACAGTTTGAGTCATGGTTTCATAAAGTTACCTAAACATCATACAATTAAGTCATAGTCTGAATGCAAGAACTAGGTAACTAGGTCCCAGATCAGTCACCAGCTCTGGAAGGATTAAGTCTCCTAAAACACAGGGTTTTTTTCTCTCTAGGCCATCCTCCATCAAAACACTAATTCACAAGCAACTTCAACTTGCATTGCTGTCAAAACAGGAGTCACACATACCTCACACTGAACCGAATCTTTTTCGGAGGAACTAATTGTAAAAACAACCAAATGTGAGGTTTTTCTCTTACAGAGAAAAAGAAAAAATACTAAAATAGAATTGAACCAACTCTGTGCTGAATACCTTCACCAGACTCCCTGGAGTGAAAGCAAACCATATCTAATTTTAAGGGAAAAAGCAAGAACCTTACTAAGCCCAGGAAACAGCCCAACATCCCCCAGCCACTGGAGACACCCTTCAGGATGCTCCTCCTCCAGCTCCATCCTCTGTGCAGGGCAGTAGTTCCAGCTGAGCACCTCTCCCCACCACTACTGTTATTTTGTCTCTGAACCATAAATGAGCCCCCAGACAATTTGTCAGCTGAAAATAAGGACTTTGGGTGAAGTTCAGCAATCCCTTGCTCGGTGCTGGCTGCTGCAATCCATGGCTGTTTGGCTTTGTCACGCACTCAGAGTTTACTCAGTTATCCTTTCATTTTAACAGGTGTAACATAAGTTTTTGAGTCCACTCTTGAAAAAATTTCTGAAAGTCTTATTTGTATCTTTGTTTTGCAACTGAGCTGCTCCACTGCTGAAGCAGCAGAAACGTTATAGTGACCAAACTGCAAAATCACACTGCAGCTGAGATGGGAACCCTCTGCCCTGCTCTGTTTATTGCCATCCCTAAGGTTCCTGTGTCTGTCATTCCCTCCTAACACAAGGCATTCCCACAACCTGGCAGCTCTGGACAGCTTTCATTACTCTCTAGGGAAAAAAAGGTGCAGTTCAAAAAGTCCCCCAAAACAAAGTACCAGTGTTGTCCCTCTCAATTAAGTCCAATTTAGGGAGAAAACAAGGCTGGCACGGGAAAGCTTTTCCAGGAGCACAAGGATTAAGCAAAGAGCAGAAGCACAACCCCACCTCAAGAGCTGGGCTGTGCTCTCAGCAGGCAGCACAGCCCACACACAGCTCTGACCAGGAACCAGCACGGAAAGATGGGACAGTTTCTGAACACAGGTGTTAGGACATCAGCAAGTGAAGAGCTGGGCTCTCAAGTTCCAGGAGAGGCAGAGAAATTTATTTTAATCGGCTTCTAATTAGTAGTAGGGCCACTTTTCAGGCTCCAGATCACCCTTTCCATGCCAGAAAATAGTTGCCACCTGAAACTGTGGGGAGACTGGAAGAGGATGAGGGGTAGGAAGAAAGATCTGCTAAATCTGGTGTGTCCACCTGAACAGAGAGGTCAAACCAGAGGTGGAGAAGACATTGTTGGCAGCTTTGAATATGCAAACGTTGGGATAAAATGTTATAGCATTGGAAGTAGCAATTTCCTGTTTTTTCCAAATCTCTTCTTATTGCAATATCCTGAAAATTGTTGTGCCCATTTTAGTACAGAATTACGAACAAGACACTTTATACTTTCACTTCTAAAATACATAAGTGCAGTAAGACTGAGAAGCCAATCACAGGCCAGATAATAATCACTTCAACTTCTTTATAAAATTGATTTTATGCATCTATCTTTTGGAGGAAGCACCAGTCACACAACCAGCCTACTATAAAATTACACCTAGCAACATTAAGCAGTCAACCTGGTCCTCTAAAGCAACTGTTTTGGACAATTTTAGGAGGCTCATTTAGTATGAAAACAAGTTGTTTAGATTGGAGGTCACTGAAACTCAGACATTGCTACACAGATACCACCTGCCATCAGGTACCATGATTACAGGACAAAGAATTGTTCAGCTGTCAGAAATCCCAGAGTGGTTTTGGGCATGCCAGGAAAGCCACAGAATAAGGAAAGGACCATTTCCCAAGTTATTTTGTGAACAGCATTTCCGTATTCCCACAAGTTGTGGTTCATACCCTGCCCAACTAAACCTTCATCACAACTCCTGCAGAGCATGCACATGTCTTCAGCCAAGTTTCTGACCAACATCCATGACTCAGGGTAAGACCTATTTCTTCCCATCCACCTCCTCCATTTCCACATTCCTCCAGGAAGTGACAGGTGAGTGTTTCCTAAAGAAACCTGCAGTACTTTTCCTATACACTGCAGATCATCTCCCATAGATCTGAGTTGTAACAGCCTGTTCACCCTGATGAGCCTCTCTCAGGCATCATTCTTGGTATCTGGAGCACCCAGGAACATGCGGGGAGGACACCACGACCAGGTTTTAATGCTTCTGGCTGCAAGTACCATTTCAAGGCCCTACACACTGCGAGCAAGAGTTTGGGAAAATATCCTTCAGTTTTGCAGTCCTCAATGTGGCTCTCCCAAGCAATTAAACTCCTCCCATTTAAATCTGCTTAGAAGACATTCAGTCTTTACAGTGTTGCTGCCTATAAACAAGTCAGATACCATATTTCTTCCTGAGTGATTATGATTCTCGTGGAACTTGCTCTTCCAGCCCTGACTTATAACCCACAGAATGTCACTTCTCCCAAGAAAGAACTAATTTATATGCCCTTTCAGTTATATTATACTTTACATTTTAATAGATGAAATTCTGAGGCTTGCTGACACCTCCTTATTTTCTAAAGTTCTTAAATGACAAAAAAGTGGATCTAAATCCAAACAGTTAAAGGCCAAAAGATTTTCCCAGTATTAAAAAGAAAATACAGTAAGAAAAGTCAGCTGTGTGATCCACATTTGTCCATTCAAATACATACTGTCTGGTGGAGACCCTCTTATATAAATCTGTATGAATCACCATGTCATCTTTGTGCTCTGTTAATAGGATTGCTTGTCCACTGTTCTTGCACTTTGGGTTTGTTTTTTTAAAAAAATGTGATTTCACTCAGAAGTTGACAGTTCAATTTGCAGTCTGCAATTCAAATTCACCAGCCTCATTAACAGGAGTAAGATGAACTCAATATTGAATTTCCATGAAAATCTGTGTTTAACTGTAATTCATATCTGTAAGAACCTGGAAAAACAATCAGTAACTCCATATACATACAAATGCAAACTACAATATTATATAATCTGGCCAATTTGGCAAAAAAATAGCCTACATTTCCCAAGTAAATTCATCTGCTACATGGTTTTTAATACATTCTGAGTTCTTTATAAAGAAGAGGACAAATGGTGGAAGGCTGAATGATGAGTTTGGGTGTCACTATGTTCCTCCTGGAGCCATGGAGTAATTCTGCCAGTCTTTGTCACTCCTGCAGCTGTTTCTATGGAAAACTGCAGGGAATAGCTGCAATGCCATCCAACAGGCAACAGCTAAATGGATAAAACCAAGCCAAACTGAACTCAGTTTTCAGCCATTCAAAAACTTGAGTTACTTTCCAAGCTCAGTCTTCTTCCCAGGTTTTCTCTGGTGACTTCATGGTACCTGACTGGAAAACTGCTAAGATGTAGTTGAATTAGTCAGTGGCACGGAGGTTACTGAAGCTTCAAAGGAGCAGAATTTCACAAACCACCATGAAAAGATTGTTACACACTTGTGCTTCTGGGGACCTACACATGTCCTGCTGTTAAATCACCTGCCTGCACTGCTGAGGATTCACAGGGAAGAGCAGCACAAGTCTTTGAGTCTACAAAGAAAGCATTAGTAAAGTTTGAAAGCCAGGAGGCACAGACAGTGAAATCTCCCTTGGGAACCCATCCCAGACACCTGGGCCAGCTGCTGACCCAGGCAGGAGATTTCCAGGAGGAAATAAATGGCAAAGAGCTGATCAGAAGGTGTTGAAGCACATGAGACAACTAAGAGGCAGATGGACTGTGCAGCTGAGAAGTGTGGAAGGAGTCAGAATGGAAGAGCTGGAAAAGCAGGATTATCAGCTTGCCTTATTAATGCCTTCACCTCAGTAAATACCACATAATTTCCTAGTTTGACCTGGTCTCTATTTCAATTAAATCACACAATGTATGAGATCTCTGCTAGGATATGTAACTCGGTATTAGACATAAAAGTCAGATATTGGAGTAAAAAATACTTATTGAATTTTTAGCTATTGAAGTTACATAGAGATTACTTTTCTCTTTTTTATCCACACCATCATACTGTCAGATTTAGCACAAGGATCTCTGGGTTCCTTCACAGGGATCAAAGGCAAATGTGGGCACCTTTCACTTGAATCAGCCAATTTGGTCTTGTGGAACTCTAAAAACTGTGCACCTCAAATGAAAAACATAGCAAGTTACTGCCTACAACAGTCTAATGACAGCATGTTGACAGTTTTAAGCACTCATGTAAGGCCAATTAGTTAATTTCTAAGCACAGTTTCAGAATAACTACAAACTAGAAAAAAAAATCTGGAGTAAAACTTACAAAAAGCTCATACCTCAGTCTCCAAAACCAGACTATTTTAAATGTTGATGTGGTTAAAAACACCTTACATTAGTCAAAAGCAGGTGCAGGTGGAGCTGCAGGTCAGCCCTCTCTCGGGGTCACACAGGACAGACCCTGGGGCCTGCAGACACAGCACACTTGGGTTTTCCACCCAAAAACCTCCTTGTGCTGAGTTGCTGCACCACAATTCTTGCTGAGTGTTGAGCAAGGGCAGCAGCAGGTATGACCTGCCAAAGAAGGGATCTCCTGCCTCCCACCATGGAAGCACAGGGAGCTCAGCTGCACTGGGCTTTCCCTTCTCCATGGACACAACAGGCACGTGATAGACACAGTGCACTAAAGCCAGTCCTTCCTAAGTGTGTAGGAGTTGAGGTCTGGTCAGTCCTGTGAACTAATTCTGATTCTTCTTTCTCTTGATTTTTCTTCAGTTCTTTCCAAGGTATCATCTTGGCCTGTAACCTTTATCTAAGCCTCTCTATATCCCTTGTCATCTCTGAAATGTTTTTTTTTTCAGTTGCTAAATACTGGTATTAAATCCTTTGCCAAAATAATTAATCAAACGCTAATGAGCCCATATGCCTTCTCACTTTACTGAAAAATAATACTGTAATTCAAAATTAGACCATCAATTTCTTTTGAAAAACCTCATGTCGTATCCGAATTGTAACAATAACACTTAAATGTGTTCAAGTTTTACATATGACTTGCCAAGGACTCTTCAGAAAACAAGGTGTCACTATTGTATTTCTTGCAAAACTCACATGGGCCCCTAAAAAATCTTACTGTGCTGAGGTTGAGAAGGCAAAATGCTGCTCCCCTGTCTCTCAGTAGTTCACAGTTTACACAAAAACTATGGGGCTACTTCTAACGGAAGGCAAGCAAAGCCTTCCCCAGGATAAAGAACTTTGTTATGCAGGAACTTGACTGCTCCCCCCACCATGGAAATAATGAACACACCTCAACTTTGCCTCTTGCCTCCCAAGAAGTTCAGTGATGGTGAATTAAAGCCACATGTGTAAACCAAGTTACACGTGGCAGCTCAGCACAGCACTGTCTGCACTGCAATGAGCACACAGTGTTTAGCACAAAAATACCATTTCCCCCCTGAAGACCTGAGATACACAAGAGCTCTGCACACAGTTTTTGGGAATGCTTCATCAGCCTGGTGACACATTTGGGATTGCTGCATCTCCTGAAATGCAGCACAGAGGAGTTTTGCTGACACGCATGAAGCACGTCCTGAGCCACTGCAAACAATGAGGTCTCCCTGGGCCAGTCCCAGCACCACAGTACTGCAAAAAACACACCTAAGGACGTGCTGACATTGGCAATAAGGTGCCTGTAATGAGAGATGTGTCCTAAACTGCAATCAACTATTTGCTTTTTGTAAATTGATTAAGTAACATGAAAATACAGGCTTTTAACTCCAGTCTTCTGCCTCAGCATCAACTAATCCCTCAGTGATTCCCAAGGACCACAGAACATGCTCCCAGAACGCTCCCATTCTGCAGGGCTAACAGGTATTGAACTGGAAGGGCTCACATGCTGGAATATAGCTTTTTGCTGCTTTATTTGAGCCAGAAGTTGTATTTTCTTTTCATTTGTTTGGTACTCATTTTTATGGAATCCAAAATTGTTGCACATCCTAGGAAATGAGACAAAGTGCATCTGAGAGGTCACACACATGGCATGGAGAGGGGCACGGCTGCACACACAGACACCAGCAGGCTGTTCTCTGTTCATTTGTGCCCCTAAGGGGTTTTCCTTGGTTTGTTTGTTCTGGAAGTGCTCAGTGCTTTCTCAAACAAAGGAATTAAGCAGGTCTAGCTAACAGGGCTTTGGATATTGTAATATTTAAGATCCCCATCCAAAAGCTGTAGATCATTAGGAGCTGCAGTTTGTAACTTTGCACTTGAGAATCTGCGTCTCTTTCTGAGCTGACTGAGGAGATGTGAAGAATTTGTTAGAGAATCCACAGCTGGAAACAAACTCCCTGATTGTCATTTAATGACTGTAAGTAGTTTTAAGCAGTCAGTTCAACCACGTTCAAAGCAAAACCCCTTATATTATAATTACTTATAGGAGAACTATCACTAACACACAACAAAAACTCTCCTGCAAGTAGATCTGCATTGGCATTTTAGCAGTGCCAACATGTTTGCATTGCTACTGTAGAAACAGAAAAAGGTTACTTGATATATCTATCAAGTTCATGGATAAAGCTGCAACTATTCTAGATGACCAATGTACAATATTCAAAAGTTAACATCATACCTGGAGATCATTAACCTTTTTTTATCAGTCTGCTCTATGGCAGTTACCACAAGCATTTGCTTCAAAAAAAAATAGAGTAATTATAATTCTAATAAATTAGAATAAGCATAATAAGATTAGAATAACCAGTAATGCTATACTGTAGAATGCAAGAAAATAAGCAAAAACTATGCACTGTAAAAATACTTTAAAATTATACTTCATTAGAGGTATTCAAGAATTGATGGAGTGGGCTACACTATGCATAAGCTCTAATAAAATGGTCCCCAGTCTACCAGTTTCCAAACCAAATATATTGTCTGAGGGGCTACATACTGACCTTTCACCACTCCCAAGAGAGGTGGGGAGTTCTCTTGAGGGGTTCTGTCAGGCTCCTGGGGAGGTACAACCATAGCGAGCGTATGCACTGGGACACGGGGAACCTGCAAACCAAGGCACAGACACACACTCAGGTAAAAACACCCTCTGATGGACCAGACATCGAAGGGTTAACACAGAGATAACTGCAGCACACACCAGTCCACACACTGTGCACTCTAAGCTGCCTCTTGGTATGACCTGTCCCGAGCTATTTCACTGGGGTAAGACAGCAAAGGTAACTGTGTTACTCTGCACAAAATCCCAGTTGTTGGCTACAAAACTGTTAACTCCTTTAGGCTTTTAATCAATTAACTCCACTGCAAAGCTACCTCTCCCTGCAGAACTCTGAATTTACACAAAAAATGTCTTTCATTTAACAAAAAATCAGCAACACCATTTGAGGGGTGCTGTCACAAGGGCTTAGAACTGTTGAAACAAAATACTGAGCATACATAGACAAGAAAATACTATTCTTTTGAGATTCCAGGTTTGGGACTATCCTCTCCAAGGAGAAGAGGGAACAAAGCTCCCGGGTTCTTCAGGTCCCTGCAGGTCACACCAATCAATTCTCTCACTCATTCTTTTGCATGCAGACATTCTAAAATCCTTTTTACTGCCTATGTTTACATCTAAATTAACTCCTAAGGAAGTGCTTGTTTGCAACATTGATGGTGCTGCTTTATGAGAACTCTTCATGCCTTACCTGAGACTGATCCTGAGATGGAGGTGTGAGCTGGGACAAGTCTGCTGCAGGAACCGACAGAACATTGTTTGGGTAATCCAGCAAGTAAGAAACCACATTTGTATGTCCTCCCTTGGCGGCTTCAATGAGCATTGTTGAGCCATCCTGAAGTAAGAGTTTGGAAATAAAAAGCCAGAGGATGAGTTTTGCTCCCTGGTGTAGCATGTAAGATATGATTCTATGGTTTAAATTTTCAGATTTACTACATTAAGTGAGTTTTGTGGTTCTTTCAATAGCTGTGACTAATGACAGGTGTAAGTGAATACCTTGAGCCGATGAGTAGGATCTGCCCCATGAGCCAGGAGGAGCTCAACCACGGCCAGGTGACCTCCAGCACAGGCCAGGGACACCACTGTGTGATCATTGTTGGCTGTAGCCCTGTTCACGTTGGCACCTGGAAGGAGATGATCTTGGAATTAGACACAAGGGAATTCTTTCTAAAAGAAAGTATCAACAAATACCGTCTTTTGTGGAATAGAGATAAACTTGACTCTTCTAATCTTACTACTTCCTACACACTTTTGGGGAAAAAGAAAGGGATTTTGAATAACTGATTGCCTTCTACACATCCTCCTCCTCACCTTGTGAAGACAAGGCAGCTCCAACACTAACAGTGGGCTTGTACATGGTAAGAGAAAGGGAACACAACTTCCAAATCTTCATTCTAAGAAACACTACATGGTGCAGTTGCTACTGTTTCAGATGCTATTTGCTGTATTTTTTTCTGAAGGAGGAAGTGCTTTTTTTTAATCGATACAACAGAGTAAGAACAGTAACTAACAAAGTATTTTGTGATTCACTCTACCATGAACTAAACAAAACTCAAAAAACCCTTAAGGGATTGACAAATGCTCTGGTACACCTAACCAGAACAATTCTGAACATGGATCACAGACATGCAGTATTGTAAAGTGGCATTTTAAGTTTTTTATCCAGTTATTTAAACCAGTATTTTACCTTTGCTAATAAGGAATTGCACAGTGCATAAATGACCAGCTCGCGCAGCCTTCATTAGTGGGGTTCTCCCACCTTCAGATTCGTGCTCCTAAAGAAGAAACAACAGATGTATAAATGGGCAAAAATTATGTCATTGTTTCAGCTTGTGAGGCATCTTGTGATGGGACCAGAAATACCTGTCTCAGTAGAAGATCTATTTTATAAGCTGGCTGTAATAAATACAAATTGACTGGAGTCAATTTTCATGTTACCTTAAATACTAAATTACGCTGTCAAAAAGTGGCATCACACACAGAAGTTTCACTACCTACACACCCCTTTGCATTTCAGTGTTCAAATATGTAACATCCATGAGAACAGGACCTTTTCTCCTCAGAAAGGGAGGAGTATTTAGCACTAATATCACCCAGCCTCAGGAAGTGTAAAATAACCACAAACTGCTGTGCCACAGTTTGGAGCTGCCACGTGCCACCCACCAGACCTGCAACACTGCAGTAATGACTCAAGTGCAAACAATACCTATAAAACACGCTGAAGAGGATCAGTAATAAAAAGGACACAAATCACTGCAGGTCACAGTAAGTCTCTGACTAAGAGGATTGAAGAATAAAGATGAAAAAAGGATGATACAAACCAAGAGAAAGGGAATGAGCAACACGAACAACTTTTTAAATTAGAAAGTTTCTGAATACTGGAAAGATGTGGTGGAATATGATTGCAATAGAGCAGTTACAAACTAGACAATGTGCCTGCTATGTAGACATGATCAATACCATAAAGAATGCTGACTAATGGTATCAACCCTCCCAGAGAACAAGGAGAACATAATCTTCCTGGGAACATTTGTATGTGCACTCTATATTCAATACTACCCTATATCCAACAATATTCACTCTGATCAACAATATACAAGGACTGTGCGTTTTTTAACGAAATATGTGGGAAGCCAAGCTCTAAATTTTACTTCTTCTTTACTTTGTAATTGCATGTACATCTGACAGTGAAAGTTAACATTTAGTACTGACAGTGGATGCCACTGCTCCTTACAAATACAGACAAGAAGAGATTTGACAGAACAACTCAACTCCTTCCCATAGTTCCAGTATTCCTGAAAACTCTGCATATGTCCTTTGACATATGGCTTGCTTTGGTTGCAAGCTGCACTTTAAGTTAGTTTTCTGTTCATACACTTAAGGAAGACACCTCTTGACTGGATCTTCTGTTGGAGGCTGGCCCTGTGCAGCAATCCAAGCCCATCTCAGCCCCATCCCTGCTTGGCTTCTGGGCTTTCATCAGAGCTCCATGTTACTGTCCACCACTGCTTTAACACATGGCTAAACCCCACTTTGGTGCTCTGATTCCTTTGCTTACTCAGCTGTATCATACACAGGCAGAGAGAAAACCTTACAGACTTATTACTGAAGCCACCTCCCCTTTCTGTAAGTAGATTCCCCTCCCAGGGCAATGATTGCTTAACTGTCAACAAACACCTGCACACTTCTGGACTGTTTGCATGGCAGAAATATTTGCAGGACATGTAAAGCTAATTATGTTAACGTGGCTCTGTGATGTGCAAGAATTAGCAGCGTGCCCTTGAGCTCTGATGCTTGTTCTGGTATTTGGCTTAGATTTTCTCTTCCTCAGCCACTGTCAGCATGTCCTAAAAAGCCAGAGGTTGCTGTGCCTGAAGCACAGCCAACCCCTGGTTCTGCTGGCACATCTGTCCCAAAGCAGCTGTGGATGTAAGGAATTTCTGACCACCACTCTGCTCTGAGCAGGACCCAGACACTTCACACTCAGTTCTAAATCCCCACTGGTGCAAAGGTGGCAAGATGCAAAATTTATTTTAGGCCATCTTAGGCAGTGAAAGCCATCCTATATTGCATTCAGATGTAAGAGAACTAGCAGTAAGGTACAGTTATTTACAACTTTCTGCCTTCCTAACAGACTTCACTGTTGGAAGTCTTAAACAGGGATGCCAGGAAGATTCCTCATTTAAATGCAATGCAGGGATTCTGCCCAGTTTAACCAACTGTCACTTCCTCAGGCAGGCAGAACTTGATCCTCAGCTACTACACCCTTCCAATCCTTGCAGCACCACACACCCCATCAGTCCAGCCAAACCAAACCATTTGGGAGCCCACCTGCTGTAGAACTGCAAAACTTATGGCACTTTGATGGTATTTTTCACACATGAAGACAGAAATGTGTATTTTATTTTAAGATGAAATTAGTTTTCTGACTGCAGCACTCTCTTTAGGCCTAATAATTGCTAGCAGACAGCATGAACTCAGGCTTTAAGGGAAGACACCCAGAACATGCCAAAATAAGAAGCTGAGCCAGTGCAGTGCCTTTGTCTAGTGATATCCTGTTTTTTATCTGAAATAATCATAAATGTCAAAGATTATATATATATATCTGTATATCTCTTTTTTTAGCTTCAGTGGACAATCAAAATCAGGGCAGAGAACACAAAAGCTGTCCAAAAGCATCTCCCATCACCTTTCCAATATGCTTCTTCCTTGTATTTACACAAAGTATATCCAAATGCTTGTTTTATAAGAACAAAACCCATCAAACTGTCTTCAAAGACAATTCCCCTGGCTCTTTGCACTGTTAGGATTCACCACAGTGTCCTGTCTCTTGTCGCTGCTGAGAAAGACAGCAGTTAGTTCTACCAGGAAGAGGGAGAAAGGAGAACACCTCTGCCAAGCTTGGAAAGCCGTTCCCAAACCCCTGGGTGATGTGCTCTCCTGCTGGTTCTGCTGGGATAGAAAGTACACCTGAGAAGAAATTTCTGTGAGTTTGGGTAACAGACAAGCAAGGAAGGGGAAAGTCAGAGTGTTACCCAAACCAGGCAGGAGTTTAGATTGTCTGCCCCTTTTGCACTGGCACTTGAACAGGAGATGAGATTCCAGTCTGCAATAATTATTTCCCTTACAGACAAACAAATACTTCCAAGACAAACTGATACTTCCAGGAGCAGAGCAGAAGCAGAATCATCAGGAGGATCTTAAAACAACCATTATTTTTTAATTCTTGATTTTCAGTTATCTGATTTTAGCATTTCCAGTATCAGCTACATAAAGGCTTTCCCCACACACTATTCTTCTCCTTGATTCACAAATATTCACTAGGTTAGCCTTTTTGAGTTTGTTTCCAATGTCATATGTGATTTAAAAGTTCAGGAACAAAATCTGCATTTTCAAAGTAAAGGTCCAACTTTTCAATTCCTTAAGAAGTCTCCTCTCTCATCCAGGGAATATTTAAAAGAAATCTAACTATTATTCTTAGCAAAATGATCTAGAGAAAGCTTTTGATGCAAAACAAAAGCCAAATAATACAGTCCCTAACCCTTTGCTAATATTCAAGCCTGAACTCCTATCCCAGAAGTCACCAAGCTAACTGTCCCAAATAACCAGCATTTCAGAGGCACCTAAAAACTCAACTAGACCTCTAGTTCAAAGTAAACACCTAAGAAAGGAAGACCTTGGAGGAAACATGCAAGTTTCAGACAGCTGCTTGTGCTAACAGACTCAATGAGATAACCTGCTGCATTTGAATAGATCGAGATACTGCTTTTTAAAAACAGGGTTTTAGAAAACCCAGTGAAGGAGAAATTGCAAGACAAGGATGTCATGTCTAATCTACACAGTGAATCTCTGTATTTTTGAAGAGACTGAGATGTCCTGAAGCCAAGTTTCTCCTTTGCATGTAACCTGAGGCTGCAGCTTTACAAGCATCAAAGGCCAACCTCACCTGATGCTTGCCCAGCTCTAGGCCCTCCAAAATAGTCTTCTTTAAGTCCTCCTGCTTATCCTGCAGAAGGAAAAAGAAGAACTCACGGCTCTTGTTCTACAGACAAATGTTCCTGGTCATGAAGACCTGGAATGTGAACTTAAGGGGATGAGATCCACCAGCTGAAAACTGGTTTACTGGAATTAGGAAAGCAAGAACAGTGCTAAGACCAAGCAATGCTGCTCTCACCAGTTCAGGACTTACCACGAGCCATTTGGGTTCATAAAGAGAGCACAAAGGTCTGACACACCATCTTGGTAAAGACAAATGACTTTTTGTTCACTACTGGCAAAAGAAAGGATTTAATTGTGCTCTGCACCATCCAGAGACTGCAACACAACACCCAAAGGGTGCTGACTACAAAAATGAGCTTCATATGCCCTGCCACCTTTTGCTTATCTATAGAACACTCAGGGCCAAGTCTAAAAAGCCCAAAACTCCCTGGCTTTCCTCGATGGTTCAAGAGTCAGTATGGAAAAAACACAACAGGTCCTCAGATCCCTCACTGTAACAGCAACACCCAGTGTGGCTTCATTCAAACCCATGAAGCACTGGCTGCTCCTGTAGATGTTTAAATGGTGCCTCATGCACAGGGCATCCAACCCACAGTGTGTTACACACATGGAGGAAAGTGAGCTTCCAATTTAGGAGCCACATTAGTGTGAGGGATGCCATCATCTGAAGGCAAAGCAATGATCCCTGCCATGACAAACCTGTCTGTAAAAATATGGTGTCATAGGAGAAGAATTCAGAGGCAGTTTGATGTGTTTCAGGGGTTTTTGCTACTAGATTTATGTGGAAGCCAGGTAGCCAGCTTTAGGCTTTTAAAGAGAGTGACACGTGGAATTGTAACAAGTATTTAAGAGCTCTGGGGAGAGCCTGAGAGTGTAAAATGAGAAAAATGCAAGGATGAAGCTGTCCTCATGGGTTTTGTTCCATGTCTCTATTTCAGCATAAAGGCTCCCACATACTTTGTAGTAAAAAGGTAAACTCCATCACTAGATCAACTCTCCTGTGCAGAAGAGCCTCATGTACAGCTGCAAGCCCAGATTAAAAAATCCCAGTTTAAAGCTCTTTTATGTACTGCCCACCTGAGAAAAGCTGGGATCTCCAAATAGAACAATCTCTTTTGCTTTCACTGAAAAAGGAAAAGATGCAACCACCTTAGCAAGAGCAGTGTCACCTTCAAAAAGGAGACCAGAATCTCCTTTAATCCCAGTGTGATTCCACATCAATAGGGAAGAAAAATCTCAACAGGTCCTTTTAGCTTATTGAAAGGTAGACAGCTTAAAAGCAGGATATCACCTCCCATTAAGTATCATAAATACTCTTTGTGAGCTTTACAGTCCTTAACTTGGTTCCTGTGGGAAAATATATGCACTTTGCTCATCTTACCTTCTACAACCTTTGAGATGAAGGGAACTGCTAGGAAAGACATGAAGAAGAACTGAAAAAGAGAACTCCTTTAGGAAAAATTATCCTCTCACCTTTGAGATTAGACAATCCTTGTCAGACAGGTAAATAAATGTATTAGTGAAGTGCTGGTTATTTTTTCCTGAAGCTATTAAACCATAAGAGCTTTCATAAATGTTTTTATCAATTCATATTTCAGCGTTCCAATGTCCAAAATTTTACTCCTATTAACCACAAAATGTGAAGTGGGTCTTCTGTCCCCACAAAGTTTGCAAATAAATAAAATTTACATTGGTCCAGTGGCAGGAGCTCAAGCTGAGACTCTGGAAATTCCTGATCCTGAAGGAGATGGGGGAACTAGAATGCAGCTACAGCACAGATGGGATCACAGGCTGGAGGCTTCAGATGTGCCTCAGATTAAGACATTCATATGCTTGGCAAAAGCAAGCTCATTTCAAAATGCATATATTAACAAGGAAAGGTGTAGGTCTGCCAGCTAGTTTTGCTACAGATTTTGACAGGCCAACTTTGTAAAGGACATGGAAAGGATCCCTAAAAGAAGGGCATCAGAAAAGCACTAAAGAATTGTTAACAAGCCAGATTTCATGAACAATTAGTCACAAAGAGACACAATTTCATCAAAATACCACAGAGAATTGAGCAGTTCTGCAGTAGACAGATGAGCACTCTGACATACTGCTCATTTCTAGTACAACTTGTCACTGCAGAGCTTTAAGGAAAAAATAACCACAAACTGAAGAAAGTTCATCCCAGCCATCATTTTCTTTTACTTCTCTGGGGTCTTACAGAACCACACTGCTTCCTGAATCTAACAGAGCTCTCAAGATCTTCACTGGTTCCTGAACTGCATTACATATTTGATATCTAGGCCAGAGAACAGTCCCTGAACAGCAACAGTTTCACTTGCCAGAACAACACCTGCTTTGTGCTGAGATGTGATGCTGATGATCCCTCCCAGTTCAGACAAAGCTCTACTGGGGATTGGAATCATTAAACAATCACAGAATGGTTTGGGTTGGACAGAACCTTCATAGACCATCCAGTCCCACCCCCTGCCACGGACAGGGACACCTTCCACTAGCCCAGGTTGCTCCAGCCTGGCCTTGGACACTTCCAGGGATGGGGCAGCCACAGCTTCTCTGGGCAATCCCTGCCAGGGTCTGCCCACCCTCACAGAGCTCCCACTACTGACAATCTCTGACTCCCTCCCACTCAGGAGCCACTGAATCTTCTGGGTAACTTTAGAGCAAAGAATTATTTCTGCAATGGTTTCTGTGCCATGAGGGTACAACTCTGAGCATTTCAACAGTAAAACATTTGGCCCTGAGGTCCTGACCTACCTTTCTTCTTCCTTGTCACAGGTCTGGCATAACTCCTGGCTGCCTGGAGAGCAGGGCTGCAGGCTGGGTGGGAGAAACAAAGAGTAACCAGACATGAGTGCACATCCAATACTGCTCAGTCTGTACAAGGTCAAAGCACTGAGACCCTGATGTGATCAGTGGCCAGCTCTTTATTCCCAGGGCAGTGTGGAACAGCTCAGTGTGGGTCTCACAAAGCTGTGCTGCTTCAGGCTGACCCGAGCCCAACAGCTGAGAAGAGAGCAGCAGGACAGACTGCAGACACTGAGTGTGTGAGGGCTCCCCTGTGGAGATGTGGCTGTTTGGAGGGTTCAAACTGTTGAATAAACCCAGGGAATCACAGGAGCGAGGTGGAGGGGCTGCCCTGGGTGACCCCGGGGGGAGAGCCCAGGGCGGTGACACCCGGGGACAGCCTTTGCCTGGCACAGCTCGGCACAGGCGTGAATATTCGTCCTTCCCCCGGGCTGAGTCGTTCTTTGACCTTCCAAGAACAAACCCTTCCCGCTGCTCCTTCAGGTCCCTGCTGCTGGAATCGGGGACAGCCCCAGGACATTCCCCCGTGCCTCCTGCGTGTTTCCAGGCTCAGACTCGCCAGTCCATGCCCTGCCAGCACAGGGCGCTGGCCGAGGGGGCCAGTGGAGCAGGGGCAGGGGCAGCGGGCAGGCCGGGGCCCGGGGGGCTCAGCCTGGACCCCCCTGGACCCAGCCGCACCCCGGGCCCCCTCAAGGCCACCCGGCCCCCCGCCCGTCTCAGGGGACGCCCTGACATCCCGGTGTGCGGCCCACGGTCACCCCCGGCCCGCCTTCCCGGCACCCTCAGCTCCCCCCGCGGCCCATCCTCCGCCCGCTCCCCAACTCCCCCACCGAGCCCCGCTTGCCCTTCCACCCTGCAAGCTCTCGGCGCCCCCCGCGCCCCTCACCGGGCCGTGCCCTGCCCAGGCCGCGGCCGAGCAGCGTCAGCATGGCCCGCGCTCACCGGCACCGCCACATGGGCGCCGCCATCTTGTCCAGGCGCGGCGGCCGAGCGCCGACACAGGGCGGAGCGAGCGAGCGCCGAGCGCGTCGATGGGAGTCCCTGTCCCTGTCGCCAGTCCT
Source organism: Xenops minutus (assembly GCA_035221455.1). Lineage (NCBI taxonomy): Eukaryota > Metazoa > Chordata > Aves > Passeriformes > Furnariidae > Xenops > Xenops minutus. The sequence continues at coordinate 2,603,831 of JAWWEE010000025.1, forward strand.
GATCCCGCCGCTGTCCCGGTCCTGTCCCCGATTCGGTCCCGGTCTTGGTCTCGTCCCTGTCCCTGTCGCTCTCCTGGTCCCGTCCCCATCTCCAACTCCAACCCCATCCCCATCTCCATCCCCATCTCCATCTCCATCTCCATCTCCATCTCCATCTCCATCTCCATCTCCTTCATTTCCATTTCCATCCCCATCCCTATCTCCAGTCTCATCCCCATCCCTCATCCCCATCCC
>JAWWEE010000025.1:2604164-2650123 GCA_035221455.1 Xenops minutus
ATCAAAGGAACAGTATTTCCTGCTTAAGGCTACTAAACTCCTTTGGAAGACTAATGTATCGATTGCTTTTTACTGATTAAAAGCCAATTTTTATATCCCTGTAGCTGGTGAAGAGGCAGTGTTGGGTCTCCTGCTACATAATATGAAAAAAGACAATTAAGCAAGCAACTTTGATTACATCCCAGAAAATAAACATGGGGCAAAATAAGCAATGTGCTAAACCCAAGACTTAAAAGAAAAATAGATCAGATTATGCTGCTCATTTTAAGGGCATTGCTTCACTTGGGGGATTGTGTTCTAGTTTGCAGAAGTTAAGAGACTAACAGTGTTCAGAGACTAACACTGACATGGAGAAGCAATAGCTCCAAATACTGAAACATTTGAAACCCAGGGCAGTGAAGCAGGTAAACTCTAATCCACAAGAGCCTGGGAATAATAACATAATGACTAAGGGCAACACAGAAATATATCCTGCTAAACAGTTTAATTTCTGGATTACACTGAAATGAAGATAACCAACTGTCACATGTGTAAGCTACAGCTAAAGCTCTTCCCTAATGGATGAAAGATCACCCATAAGAACTTTCATTTTTCAGACCAAACAGAACATGCAGGCTTTGAAAAAAAACCTTCTTTCATGCCTCTTTTCACAGCCCTGTATGAATATCAATTGCTAAAGCTGTCTCCCTGCTCTCTAAGCACACTGAGCTTGCCATACAGTTTGAAACCAAGGCCCTTTCCCCACAAGACACAGTAGAGGCCTTACCAGATCAGCACCAGCCTGAAGCAACACATCTGCCACATCTGTGTGCCCATTTTCACAGGCATAGGTCAGAGCTGTATCTCCCGTCGCTGTGGTGGCATGGACATTAGCTCCTACAAACACAACATGGTTTTCTTACTGGACAGGTCCTTATCAAGTATTTCACACTAGATAAAACACAAAAATCTCTGACAACAGCTGTATCCTACTGACCAACAGCCTCCTCAGTCCAAAGGCATTGTTCTCTTGGTAAAAATTGCTCTCACAGTAAAAATACTCTGAGGAGAGGGGATAAGCCAAGGCCTGGAAAAAGCATGACTGACAATTTAAACATTTAAACCTATATGCTCAATTATGGATACAGTCCCTCTGCAGCAAGAAGGATTTCAGTTGTAACAGCAAATAAAAGTGAATCCAAACAGTTGTCTAGACTACCCATTTGACCCAGAGCTGTATGCCAAGGGAAGCCAGACAAAATGCATGTCACTGAGTTAGCATTAATACAAGGCCACACACTCCTACAAATTTCCCTTCTTCCCTGCTCTGTAAAATCATTTGCTTCAAAACCATTTTCTTGAAAAAAATCTGTCTGGCTTTATATACACCAGCTCTGTGAAAACTACAAATGATATGTAACACATTATTCTTAAAAAAAGAAATGCCAATGTGATTAGCCAATTTCTTATTTTCAAGGTGTGAGATATATTTAGAGACTCCCTGATGCCAAAACAAGGCTCCTCAATTAACTTTCTACACTATCAGCAGTGAAGTGCAAGCAGGGAGCGTTCCAAGGGAGCTGGTGACAGGTGTCACATGCTGGTGTCACTGCACAAAGAGGCACAGTTGTTACTGTCCCTCGATGAGCAGGGAGCTTTAGTTTCTAGGATTACAAATCCAGATAATTTTATGCTTATTCTTAGAAAAAGAGCATAAAAACAAATCACTTTCCACAACAAGAAAGATTTCCAAAACACAGGTCCTTTCTGTTCGTTATTTTAAGCAGAACACTTTAAACTCTACCAACTTTAAACTGACAGATGAACACTGAAGCATCACTTTTGCCCCAGCTCTAGCAAGATTTAATTTACTGCTGTCTAATGCAGTAGTAAGACTCACTCATCACAGAAATTCAGCACATTCCAGGATCTGTCTTCTATACTACTTCCCAGGGTAAAATTCCTAAAGAGCTGGTTATTTAGGGTGACTGAATGAGATAACCAGGCTCACTCAAAGCTGAAGCAGCATCCAAAACCAAGCATTATCTGTATTAAAATTTTGTCCTAAATGCAGTTAGCTGGAAACAATGTTCCTAATGAATTTGGATGCTTTCTAGATAAGGAACAGGATCCAATGCTCCAGGGGGCACTTCTCTCTGTTAAAAGCATCAAACAATACTGAGGTGCAACATATACTTTTTCCTCCCTGATAAGGTATTTGGGAATATAGTTTCTTATTACAACATTGCCACTGTCAAGGCCAGGTACCTTCTAAATCATACAGAACATCAAGTCTATGACATTTGTGGCCCTGATCACTTGCAGTGAACGCATACCTGCTGCCAGCAAGTATTTCACCAATTCAAGATGACCTTCTTGAGCAGCTTCCATCAAAGGTGTTGAGCAGCCAAGTTCTATATCAGCTCCTGCCTTAATAAGGAAGTCAGCGACTTCAGAAAAGCCTCCACAGCATGCCAGAGTGAGGGCTGTTTCCTGCGTTTCTTCTGTCTGAGCATTTATGTTTGCCCCTGGGAAACAAAACAAAGGAAAACAAAGCAAAACATTACTGACCTGGCCAGACACAGGGTGGGAAGGTGAACGCTCATGTCCCCACGGCAGCGTGGGGGCTTTGTTCTGTGGGTACAGCAGTGACAGCCCCAGAGCAATGTGAGCACCAAACCTGATGGTAAAGGATCACACTGTGTCGTTCATAATGAGCTCTGTCACCATGGATCTCACCTTGTGCCAGCAGCAAGGCCACCATCTCCTCGTGGCCTTCCCGGGCAGCTTCCATCAGAGGTGTGTAACCCTCATCATTGACCTCCTCCAGGTTCGCTCCCCGCTCGATCAGAAGAGCTGCCAACTCCACGTGCCCACCACAGGCAGCCAGAGTGAGAGGGGACTCAAAGGAGTCTGCAGGCATGTTCACCTGGGCACCGCTGTCCAACAGCAAACGGGCCACCTCCACGTGGCCGTCCTGCAAAACACGGGGCAACCCAGGAGTCACACAGAGTGGAAGGCACTGGCTGCTGCAGTTCAAAACACAATCACACTAGGTCTGAAAACAATCCTAAAAAGAATCTTTTACTTATTATGGTTCAATTATGACAGTTACTGAAATACTTGGATTTAACCAACATTTAGGTTTCCACCTACATCTACATTAGGTGTAAATGCATGAGAAAAAAAAAGTTAGATATATGTTGGGATTTTTTTTCCTTTCTAAAGAGTTATAGGACAAGACTTTCTTAAATATCCAGCATAACCCCTGGGACACAACAGTAACAGAGACAGCAAACAAATACCATAAGTAATAAACACATTCCATGACTAAACCTCAAAACAAGCAACAGAAAAAAAAGATTTTCTTTGTAGTTGATTCATGGTTTCTATGGACAAAAAAAAAAGTTATAAAGCTCAGAATTCCACTAATTCCTTAAATTAAAGAATTTCTTTTGTACTAACAGCAGCAACTTCAAATGAACTACCAGTTCCTTGCTTTGATCTCACCTGAACTGTCAGCCAGGAACTCAAATAGGTCACACAGAGCTACAGAAAAGGGGACATGAGGGAGATCCCACATGCAACTCCCATCAGTACTTAAGCTGACCATGAAGCAGGTCACCCATAACCTGAGCCTGACAACAATCAAGGCTGCACATTAAAGAGAGGCTGTTGTCCTCAGAGAAGCTGGCCAAGAGCCACCTCATTAACCTTGAGTGTGGCACTGTCCTGCCCAAAACACAGCACAACTGACCAGAGCCCAGCCATCTTAGTGTCCTGGCCCTGCCACATTCAGAGCTGGAAAAAAGGGAAGGCTGGGAACAGTCACAACAACTGGGTGGATTTTTCCCTTCTGCAAAAGTGCAGCCAAACAATAACAAGGAACAAATGCCTTGTTATGGAGTTGGGACTTCAAAGGCTCAGTTTCCTCTCTGTTACTTTTAAAGGTCAATACACTGTAATGTCAGAACACCTAGTCTGAAACACCTGAGCTCAAAACATGCAGGCAAACCTCACAGCTGTCTTCCCCAAGCAAGGCCCTTCACAGCCTCCAAGTACAGCCAGTGCTCTGACTGTTTCACCAGGAAACAAAAAGGCAACAGAAACTGCAAACTAAGCAGAACAGTGGGCGATTAAACCTTTAGTCTGTAGCCACGCTGCAGCCTCCTTTAGGTGACAGCACACACCCACTGCAACTGTGTCCTTTGAATTCCTTACTGGCACCAGGCTCTGCTACAGGGAGGACTATTCAGGGATACAATTACCAGCTCACCATGGGAAGACTTGGACACAGCTCCCGATGTTATAATCTGACCTTGGTCTCTTGCATCATCGCCTCACAACTGCACTGAAAGAACACTTGATCCTCCAGCTCTCAGGAGCCTGGAGGGACACTGCAGCCTGTCTTCTAAGGATTATAAGGCTCCTGGGAGCAAACTCACTTTCCCTCTCTTCACTGTGCTTCCTGTGGAAACAAGGTCCTTGTTTCCTTTGTTCAAAGAAGTTCCCCAGCTTGAAGAGTAGATAAAAGGTCACTCAAGGTGTTGGCAAGAATGGTTGCAGATATACTCTGACATAATAGTACACTCTTTATTAGGATGATGCTCTTGGATTGGGAATTTTTTACTCAATGGATGCTTTGCAATTAAGAGTTGCCCAAGAAGTAAATTACTTTTGAAAATAAAACTGCAGGTAAAAAGAAATATCTCATAACCCCATTTACAGAAACCTAGAAGAGAGTAAGTCATCTCTTCATGCAAAACATTTCCTGCAGTGGTGAAAGAACAAGTGTAACACATGAATCATCCAGCCCAGTGCACATCTGGAAGGTTCATTCCACGATACTCTGAGATACCTCATTTATAAAGACAAAGATGGAAATGTAATACACTTTAAAAAACAACCAATGACTTGGGCTCAACCCACTAATTCACTGCACTGCAGACTGATCACCCTTATACTTCACACAGGGAGCATTTAAAATAGCACATCACTCCCCCCCAAATTACAGTATTTTTTCCTTTTTGGGCAGTTAGACTGAGAAGCTGTGGGGGCTACAGTAAAGGCTTTCCTGCAATAACTACACACATCTTCCCTTGCAGCCCCAGCTGTCACCAAAGGCTCACTTTACTGTATCAGCCCTTGCAATCCTCCCTCCCCGAGGAGGGAGCAGTACAAGCACAGGTATTTACCATGCAGGCCTCCATCAGCGCCGTGTGCATCTCATCTGTTTTGTGTTCTTGATCAGCTCCAGCTTCAAGCAAAAAACGAACCATATCTAAATGGCCTTCAAATGAAACAGATCAAAATAAATAAGCATTTCACATCATCAACTTTTAGTAGAACAGACAATATACCGAATGAAACAATTCAGATTTTCATAGCTTGCTATTACAATCTTTATACATTGGCAAATCTGTGCTTTGTAAAGTGTTCTAAAAAGTACCAATGCAACAAAGCAGGCAGCACCTTCCAATAGCCTTTCCCAAAGATACTGCTCAGCTGACATTATTTTTAAAAGCTTCTACTGAACTTTTACCAAAACTGTTTTTCAACTCTATTACAGATTATGTCATTTTAGACTTTGTCCCTTGCAAGTTTTTATCATCTTCATGAGCATCCTCCTCCAAGGCAAGACTTAGTCTTATATAAAGTGACAGGGAAACAAGGTAGTTCAAATATCTTGTCAAAGATAACATAGGACATCTCTAGTCAATGAAGATTCTACATTCCACCACCCTATTAAGTTTTAGGTCACAAGAAACAAGGATGATGCTCCAGCATATCCAGGAGTGTTATTACTGAAATTTCTCTGTGGGTTAAGGAACTACCATGGCAGGAAAGCCATGACAAATCCAGGTGCAAGTTTTTACATAGGTTATACATAGTATGTGTCCTCCAATTCTAATCACAAAGGCAAAGCCTTAAATTACTATGACAATAATCCACGTGCTCAGTGTTTCTATTTGTACAAACTGGATTACCATTGCACTGGTACTTTAGACAGAAGATTTAAATAGCAAAAGAAATTCAATCAAAACTCCCTAAAAGTTCTCAATCCACAAGAATTCATAGACATGCTCCAAAATGACACTGAAGGAAAAGAAACCAGTAATAACGGTTGCATTTTCACCCTATCAGGTATTCCAGGATCACTCATTCCAACTTCACATTTTATGAAGAACCAACAGAGATGCTTTCAGAATTGACAGGCCATTGGTGAGTGGAATATGAATGAAATAGGAAATGTGGTAGTGAGGGAAGGGGGAGTGGTAGTGTGGACACAGCCAGATAAAAACTTTCATCTGCACCATGTCAAATACATGCCCATCACAGCAGGACACAACACAGACCTAATACCACTTCAGCATGGATGAGCACTTCCTCACAATGAGTTCAAAAGCAAAACCCAGTGTTCCAAAACTCTTAAGGAAACATTCCAAGTATGGCTGGAAGTTTTACTTAGAAGAATCCTAGCAAACAAATTCAAACATCAATACAAAACAAGGCAAGAGACAATACCTTTATAGCATGCGAGTGTAAGTGCACTTTCTTTGAACTCGTTGGAGTGAGTGTTGATTCCTGCACCATATTCCAGCAATACTCTTGCAACCTCGACATGCCCTGCACTGGCTGCTTCCATCAGGGGGGTGTGTCCATTCTCATTGTGGTCTTCTATGTTAGCACCAGCTTTCAGTAGCACCTTCACTATGTCCACAAAGCCCCCGGCACAGGCGTACGTGAGAGCCGTGTTCCCTGCAGAGGAGGAGTTTGCATGAGAGCCCTTTCCATCACATCACAATTTAAAACTCTGGTACTGTAAGTGGCAATCATGTATGACACAGGTTTTAAATGCTACAGTCAATTTTAAGGTCTAAATACATAATTTCATAATTCAGACACATGATGTTTTTAAAACTTTGAACAAAGTTTAAATTCTGTCTTAATATTAACACAATCCAGCTGCAGGTTAATGCTCTCAGTAAGGTTAGTTAAGCTGTGGTCAGGCACCAGCAACGTAGAGACCATCCAATGCTCAAAAAATTGTAACCCCTCTTTGGTAAAAAGCCCCAGGGAGAAATAACTGGTCTTGACTGGATGTGTCCCATGATCATCTTACTGGGTAATTTTGGATTATATCAATGAGAAAAGCCAAATTTCTTGTATTTTTCTGGTTATCAGTGGTTTTCACAGGAACACTGCCTTCCATAAGAGTTTATGTTAAAAACTAACTTTTTAATAATGACCAGTTAAGACTCCAAACACATCTGCTGCAGATCTGGTCCATTCTTAAGTTCCTGACACATTTCTTTGTGAATGAAAGTGTTAGACAAAACCAGAGCTGTATGCCTTATGTGCCAGTCTGCCTAAGTGTGCTGCTGCTGCCCAGTTACCTGTGGAGGACTGTGCGTTGACGTCTGCACAGTGGACCAGGAGGAGTTTAACAATATCCACGTAGCCACCGCTGGCAGCTGCCATCAAGGGAGTGATGTCACCCTTATTCCCTCGATCTTCAACGTTGGCGTGCATTGCCAGCAGCACCTGGGAGAAAGGTCACTTCAGTGAGTAAATTGTAAAATCTAACTTTTTGAGTTGTCACAAGGCAACCCACTGACCAGAATGACAGCACAAAGTGTCAACGGAGCACCCCTCATGGGGGAACAGTTTTATCCCTGTCCTCTGATCTGGCACCAAAACATAAACCTGGGCACTTTCTGAGAACTATCACCTCAACATCTTCAAGGAAGCACAAATTCTGCTCTTAGATACAGAAGCAATATAGTCCCAAATCAACAGAAATTAATGCAGTGTTGATATAAATGTGATTTAAAAAAAGGACTGTGTGACTGACACATGAGTTTTTAGGAAGGAACCAATTGTAGTATTTGGGTTTGCTGCTATTTTAGATCCTCTTGCCTGGCAGAACAGCTGAACTGCATCTAGAACAACGCCAGAAAAGTAGATGCATCATGAAACATAAGATTCATTCCTCAGACAAGTCCCTTCAACCTAAAGGCACATACGATTGAATTTTCTGTCAAGAAGAAATAAATCAATAACTGGAAACCCATAATAAGTTGTAGTGACCTATATGCTAAATAATAAACAAATTGTAATAACCAGAATAACCATATCAAAGAGGTCCCTGAGACAATGCTTCACAAAGGTTTAGTTCTGATTGTATTTGTTACTTACCTGTGCCAATTCATAATATCCTGCTGAACAGGCCAAGCAGAGGAGACTCTCCCCTTCCTCAGTGTGTTCATTTACGCTTCGTCCTTCATCCAGCAGCTTCCGGACAGCATTGACATCCCCATCGGAACACGCCTCTGCCAAACTGCGACTGGAAAAGCAGTTACCACAGAGTCAGCTCCAAATACACCTGCAGGAGGTGGGCACCTTTCCTAGGCAAGGACGAAGCCTTGAAGTAAAGACTCATGACATTAGTACGAAGCTCCACTCAGAAATACACCTTAGAAATTTATTTTTAAATAAAGGAGAGATATATATATACACACATTATTTCCATGCGTGAAATGGAGATAAAGACCTTCCTTATGTCCAAATTAGCTCCTGTCCTCATCAGTTGTTAACTCACATATGCTCTCATACAGACCAGATGCAGAGAGAGGTGCCCAAAGCTGGGTAATTTGTGTTGTTTGCAAACCCCTCTGACACTATTCCCACTTCAGGGAATGTCAGACACACAGAGGCTATAACCATGACAAAGTGCTGACTACAGGAGCCAAGGCAAATTCCTAGTACAGACAAAGCCAAAAATCAAGCTGCCAAGTATCAAAGAGACCACTAATATGAATATTGCAACCAGACGAATGTCTAACCCTTGTCCCTTCTGTTGTGGGACTATTTTCTTCTCTGCACTAGCCCAAAGATTTTTTTTTAGACTTGGTAACACCAGTTTTTATAAGAAAGAGCCTTATGTTACCTAATGACACCTTAGAGGAAGAAAGGATGGAGCCTTACAGAAGTTTACTGTGTTTCCTTTCATGCACTATTAAAAATGCATTACAGAAGTTTTCAAATGGATGTAATAAGCCAACTGAAGTGCATGTTTTTTTAAACAGCAATAACAACACAAATCCTACATGGAACACTCCTAACTCATCCTTAAAAAGAATCAATCTGTAAGAGGTAATTACAAACTAAGAGTGAGAAGAAAAAGACAAGATAAACCCCAGGTTCTTGGCATCAAACAGCTCAGAAGTCTATAATCATGATTTTGACAATCACTAACCTCTGGAGTGAATCTCTATTTCCCCTGAGACCTAGGAAAGGACACTAAGAGGTGAACTGAGCTTCGGTTTATTTCAAACCAAGTCACTTCTCATTTATATCTTTTTCTGTACAAAAAACCCCAAAAAGTCTAACAGCAAAGACAACTGTTCTTTCAGTCCTCATAGGTGCATCCTATCAGGTTCCATGAACTTGTCCACTGGACAATGTCCAACCTGTTTAAATGCTCCCTGACCTGATACTAATCCAGGGCAAGCCACCCTTAGTCCAGACCTTCCCACTCATCTCAGGAGCTTGGGATTCCTGAAAGAACATCTCACCAGTAAAGCTCAAGGCAAAGGCAGTATGCCCTGTCATGTTCTGAGGCAGGCCCATATCTTCTTTCCCACACTTGTGTATCTTGCTGCCTTTCCTGCCCTGTGCCAGATTCAATTCCAGGCGGGCTCTGTCTTTCCTAATCACCTCCCTGTGTGCTTGCACATTGTCTCAATAGTTCCCAAGATCCACCTGGCCTCTTTCCAACTCTTGTGTGCTTCCTTTCCATGTGAAGCTTCCCCAGGATATTTTCATGTCCCCAAATTTTGATCCACAAGTAATTCAGTTAGGAAATGGAACTACATTTGTTCCGTATTTGTATTTACATTTTGAGACTACTGCCCTCACTCTAAGCAGCCAGTTTTGCAAACCCCAAACCTGAATTTCAAGAGGACATCTGCTTGAACTTTCAGTTTTTGATCCCAGGTCTGAAGTTCAACAGAAGTTCAACAGAATATGCAGTCACATCACCCCAACACTTTCAGAACTATCTGAAATCACTTATTGAGTAGAAAACACTTCAGGATCCCTGGGGATGCTTTGAAATTACTGAGGTGGGGGAAATTTTTGATGACAAGGGACAAACCTACAGTTCTGTCATCATGGGAGTTAAAGGCTCTTCTCATTAACAGTTACCAAAAGTTATCAGGTAAGATAGTCCAATTTTCCCCAAAGTTCCTGAGCAAGATCCTGAGGAAAAAAATTGCTGCCCTGTAAGGATTAGCTTTCTCTTTCCACTTCTAACATAATGAATTAGGTTCACTAGTTTCCAACAAAGTATGCTGAGGCATTAATTAGAAAGCAATCACTCCCTCTTTTACAGCTAATAATTTAACACCTTTTTAAAAAAGAAATCAACTGTCTGACCCTGAGATGAGCTCAGCTGGTCAGAGCACAGTGCTAATAACACCAGGGTTGTGAGTTCGATTCCTGTATGGGCCATTCACTTAAGAGCTGGACTTGAGGATCCTTGTGGGTCCCTTCCAGCTCAGAATATCCTGTGAAACATCTGTCTGGTAAACAGAAAGTGCAGCATGTTAGAAAGCACCAGTTTTTTGTCCTCTTCTCTCACTCTATGAAGCCAATAACCTGATGGGACAGCACTTACACCTTCAGATTCAACCCCTTTTTCTCCGCTAGTCACGGAGCAGACACTTTACCGAGTACTAACTGTAAAATCAACTGGATTTGCAATAAAAATCACAAACTTCCAAGCTACAGTTGGGAAACTGGGGGTGCTGGGGGGTGGGATCAGTACATACTTGTCCACTTGTCCTGTGTTGTGGTTGTTCTCGGCTCTCATCCGTGTGAGCGCGGCGGCCGCCTCGTCCAGCGCGCAGCTGACGGAGGACGTCAGTCTCCGGAGAACCTCGGGATCTGCGAAGGCTTTGCCATCGGCAGTGGACAATTTACCAATTCCTTCAGTGCACGTTCGTTCATCAGTCAGGTTAGTAGGGAAGTCACACAAAAGAAATGCAGAGACACTGGTTTAGAGTCCAGCCACATGCACTATTAGTTAAAAATTGTTCGCAAACATGCCAGAAAATCAGCTACTTAAAACCAACGTTTGACCAAGACCTGAACATTATTAACTATAATACAAGAGTAAAAACCCTCTATTTCACAGCTGGCAGTTTTGTTACCTGTCCTAAAGCCTCAACTCACACCTCTGAAGAATTAATTAAAAAAAAATAATCCTATTGGGGTAATAAGGGTAAATCCAGGTGTGAAGGCCAAAACCAGAAGTTTGGGAAACAGGTATTACTCCACAGGCTTGGTTTAATATTTTCTCACTGCAAAGAGTTTTTCAAATTAAAATAGTTATTACACCTTTCCCACCCAGCTCCACCCAAAATGAAGCAGGATGAGCTCTAATATATCTTTTTTTTCCTTTCTTTCTTTTTTGGAGAGTAGAAAAAACACTTTTAGAAATTATTAGCTGAAATTCCTAATTTACCACTCTAAATTGCCCAGCTCTAGCTACAGGAACAGAAATTACAAAATGAAATTTTAAATATTGAAAATCAATGCCCCTCCTACACAGACATTACACAGTAGAAATCCTTAGATTCAAGGAATTTTTACAACAATTTCTTTGCTCAAGTTTTACTCCATATAGTTCAGCACATGTGCAAACATCACTGCAGTGTAAGCAAGGCTTTTATTTTATCTTCATGTACAAATGTCCAAATAGTGCAAACACTCCTCCACACACCCCCAAAAAACCCCAAACTCAAACAAATTGATTTCACATTCTACAAAAAGCAAATGGTTACTAGTTTATGGATTAGCTACCTTCACTAGTGATGAGTGAAACTTCAGCTCCTTAGCTGTTAAAGAGGGTCAAATGAGATACAAACCTCTGGGTATAAGGCACGTTGTCCCTCAGAAGATTTGCTATTTGGTATGTGCATATCACTGCAGGTTTGATTTATGCCACATCTCCCACAACCCAGCTTGTAATTCTTACAGAGTAAGTACTGAAATCATATTCTAAATCTGAACTTTGTTTTCAGACAAAGTTTTTCCCAGTATGAGAGCATCCAATTTGCTTCTTTTTAACATAAGAATTAATACTTACCAAATTTCTCCACCCTAAAACACTTTAGGCCAGCACACAGCAGGCACACTGTGCAGTGCTCCAAGTGCTGGATTACAGTACTGGAGTGTGGTGTTGCTGGAATGATGGAGAGTCCCTCCCATGGGATGCAGGACTTTACTTGGCAGATGGAAACTAAGCAATGAAGGTTGAGATGAGCTGCTTAAGAGACTTGCTCATATCCTTGCTACCTCCCTGGTTTCAACATCCTACCTCTGCATTGATTCAGCATTGTCAAGGGGCTATGAAAACCAATTGATAACAAGTTGCCCACTCCAGATAAAGTGAGAAATTACAGCTCATTCTGTCTGGGGTTGGAAGCCTGGCTAGCGCAGAGCAATTCAAGCACAGAAATGTGAGGCCATGGACTCTTTGAAGAGGCCACTGGCCACATGCCCCCTTCCACCTCCAAACTGTTGAGGCCATCACCCTTCCAGCCACAGCTGTTAAATATAGCGAGGTTATAAACAAGCCTCAAATGCCACAGCTCACACCTCGTGTATTAGTGCAAAATGAATTTGCTGTTGGTGTAAAGGGGATGAAAGTCCTGCTGGGTCTGCAGCTGGGGCAGGTGGGACTGGGGGACAGTCACTGCAAGGCTGTCAGGACATTGATTTAGTATCAAATACACAGAGAAAGTGATAGTTTTTACACAGCTTTGCTTCCCCAGGACAGCTCCCAGAGTAACTGCTGAGATGTTTACACAAGCTATTTCTGGTGGCAGTGCTGGCTTATGCTGGCTTGCAGTGTACATAAGGTAATGCTGAAGGAAAGACAAAGAATTAAGTCTTCACAGCTCAGCACTGAGGCCTCATCTGGGACTGCTGCAACCAAAACTGAACACCGTGGTGAGCAACGTGGCAAAGTACTCGAGAAATCCACATGACCCCCGAGATGTGATTTATCTTACAAGGAGCAACACGACTACAGTGTCCCTCCACTCAGAAGGGTCTTACTGAAGGAGCTGTTAACAGCCCTACTGCTGGTAAAAGAAGTGGAAGATACGAAGTCCTCCCAAAAGAAACCAACTCAAAAGACCCACCAAAACACCATCAACAAAACTTGACACAACCCAAAAGCTGAAGGTATACTGGGTATCTCCATTATTGCACATCACCAAGGCAGTGGATCAGACAGGTTATCCAGACACGCAGAACCTACACTTGATACTCTCTCCATTCTAAAAGTTTGTTGTTGAAGCATTTGTACCCAGGCTTTCTGAAGGCAGAAGTCACACCACAGACCTCAGTCCTGTATCCAGTGAAGACAAATGAGCTTTACCCACTGCAGAGCTCCTGTTTTCATGGATTACTGCTGGTGGTCTCCTGGAGGACTCACCAGCCACAGGTCACTGGCTCTTCCTTCTGGCAAGTAAAAGTGCACTTACAGCTCACTCCAGTTTCTGACTTTGACCCCAAAAAGGAGCTATAACCACTCCAAGACCTTTAGAAGGGTAAGTAGAAGATACCTTTTATTTATCTCACCAACTAGAGTTTAACCCAGGGGCCATCCCCAGCTCTTTGTTTCATGCTTTCTTTGTGTTGCACATGCCAAAACTCATCAACAGCCACAGAAGAAATCAGAGCAGGCATTTGCTTGGCTGGATGAAGTCAAGGGACACAGACTACAAGAATTACCCCTGCAAAACCCCATTCATTCACTCCCCTTTCACAGTTCTGTATCTCAATAATTGATACATTTTTACTTCACCATAATTTAGGATGACTATGCCAGAATCCCCAGGCTGTAATGCTCACGTATCTTTTAATATCTAGTGTAATTATTTTTGTGCCCACTTCATAACCATTTGATCTTTTGTCACCCTCATGCACACAGGGACTGCAACAGTCTGATCCATGTGCAGGTGCTGAATCAAAACTCTTCTTGCTGCCTCCCACCCAACAAACACTGAAAGCATCCTCAGGACCACTCTGCCCACTCCTGCACACAAGTGATCAGGATTTCTCACATTATTTCAGTCTCACTACTATGTTACTGATCTGATACTACCTGAACTGAACCCAGTGTCTGACATTCTGTGCTTTCAGGGGGGTAGAAGAATATTTTCAAGAACACAAGCCACCACAGAGGTTGCAATATCATCTTTTCATGGACTGATCACTCTTGCAGGATAAGTCTGAAAAGAGAATATGGGAGCTCCCATTTTTCATTGAGAACAGTGCACAGTCATTAATCCCATGGAGATGGTGATGTTCCTAATGCAAAGTGACAGCTTACCACCACAATTCTGGAGAGCACGTTCATTAGCAGAGCAAAAGGAAGTGCCTTCATACAACATGAGCTGCCCATGCAAAGGCCAAAAATGCAAATTTGAAAATAGCTTAGACAGAATTACTGTAAAGCCCGTGCCTTCTACCAGCCTAAGAACAGCAATGCTGAAAGTCACTATTTAAAGACATTCCTGAACAACAAACAACTGAAGGGATAGAGAGAGACTATCACCTGTACTGGGATTTTACTGCTTTTCCCTCAAATGTGCACAGCCAGCCACTGCAGGGCCCACAGAGCCAGACACATCTTGACATTTTCTGTTGTGGGGCAGTTCTTGAGCTGAACAGCTGCTGCTGAAGCCACATGCCAATGTGTTCCCAAACCCTGGCAGGAACAAG
Source organism: Xenops minutus (assembly GCA_035221455.1). Classification (NCBI taxonomy): domain Eukaryota; kingdom Metazoa; phylum Chordata; class Aves; order Passeriformes; family Furnariidae; genus Xenops; species Xenops minutus. The sequence continues at coordinate 2,618,946 of JAWWEE010000025.1, forward strand.
GTCAGCAGCACTATCCAACAGTGGAAGAGAGAGCTCTCAAACATCCCTGGCACAGGTTGCCCAGAGAAGCTGTGGCTGCTCCATCCCTGAAAGTGGTTCAAGGCCAGGTAGGACAGGGCTTGGAGCCACCTGGGCTAGTGGAAGGTGTTCCATTGCAGGGGGGTGGAATGAGATGATTTTTAAAGGTCACTTCCAACACAAAAATTATTCTAGGACTCTAACAATCTGTCCTGACTGGAAATACATGACCTGGCTCCTCCCCATCCAACATATCAACACACAGGCTGTGGATCTCTGAATTAGACAGAAAAGTATGAATTCCAAGATCTGAAAGCAGATTAGTCCTTCTACCGAGCCATAAAACACTTAATTTTACAGTACACAGATTTAGGATGCATCTGAAAAGGGTATTTCACCAGTTTAAACAAATCAACAATTCTGCAGCTGAACAGAGATGAAATGTGCAGTACAACTAACTCCTGTGTAACCAGGCTGAGGGTGGAGGAGGGGACTTTCTTCCTGAAGCTACTATGACACACAGCACAACTGAACTCAGTGGCAGTCAATGCCAGATGTTCCACACCTTAATGCCATATTACCAAACCATTTAAATTAGGTTGAAATTGATTATAGAGGTGTATTAGAACAAGCAGCTCACCTTTCAAGAGAAAAGCTTGCTCATCAGATACACACCTATAACCAAATCTCCAATTTCCCTGTTGACTATCAGACTCATCAGGGTATTCCCACCATGCAACTACCAAGATGAGAGTTTTAAGTTATCCTGAAAGGAGCTGGTAACTTCTCAGTGTGATCTGAGTTGAACATGTCAGAAAAACTGGAGAACAGCAAGGCTTGTACCTGTGTAAATCACACAGTTAAGTCCCTCATAGCACATATACTTTGAAGATCAAAGGAGACTGCTCCAAATTGATCAACATATCCAAGTACATGTAAGAGGTAATGTCCAATAATCCTCAGAAACCTCTGCAGATTCAGTAGTGATTATGTTCCTTCCCAGTCAGTTCCAGCACACTGCGTGTTCTAACACACACCTGAGGCCATTTACCTGAACGTGCCCAATTTATGATCTCACATTCATCACAAAGTCTAACTCAATTTCAGTTCACATAGAATCAGCTGGTGATCCTTCAGGGCTTACACCACTTATCCCCCAAAGAAAGGTTGTGATGGAAATGTGGGCACATTTAAAAACCCAAAAGAAAAATGAAATGAGAATCACGGCCCAGAAACGTGTCTCTTCTTTTATAACAGTACATCAAGAACCTGCTCTAATCAGCACCTCAAAGAGAGGAGGGTTCAAGGAAGGAGAGGGGGGTCTTTCAAGTTCGTTATTGGGATCCCCATCCAGAGGAACTGAGAAGCTCTAGACTGTCAGAAACAACTGCTAGAGTGTTGTGTTAACAAGCAGTAACTCCACCAGAACAATAAGAATTCCAGCACATCACAGGTGCTACCACAAGACAAGAAGGCAACTAGTAGGACTAGTAGCATACCCTGCTCTGTAACCCATCAAGATCCACACTGTTTCTGCATTAATAGATCTAATTTACAGGATCAGAATGAGGGACATAAATACATTTACAATTTTTGAATACATTTCAAATATTTGCATGTGGTTTATTGTATGCTGATTGCTCAGACTAAAGTCCTCAAGAGAGGCCACACAATGACTAGCACTCTTCAGATAAAGGAATTTAGAAAAGACAATTTACTCTAGTGTACTCATCTTCTAAAATTCATATGCTTTAAAAAACTGGAAGATAAAGTGTTGTTAAAAAAATGTAATTTACACTAAAACATTAACTGGGAAGGTTTACTTGTGTAAGCAAAATAACTGTTTTAAGTGAGAGTATGGCCTGAGTGATGCCATTTGCCCTTTAAAACAAACTTCTTTATTAAAGCAGTTAAAGTATAAAATCCTCTTTATTAAGCACTCTGTACTTAATTTTCTGGGTGATTCTGGTGCACCTTTGAAGAGTTCACACAATATTTACAGGTCCAAATCACACTCAGTGAAGTACCCAGGACCACATGTGAAAGGAGACCTTCAGCAGCTTGTTAATCTCAGGATGCATGAACAAGAGTCGCACTAAAATCTGCAGATATTTGACATCTAGATTACCCATATTAAAAACAAACAAATAGAGAACCAACAACAACAACAACAAAACCCCAACCAAACAAAAAAAACCCCCAACCAACAAAAAACCCACCAAACCCAAGCCCAACTAGTTACTTCAGACTATATTCTACTTTCTACATTGCTGTCATTGCTAACCTTATATGCATGACACAACCCCTGCTCAGGAATAGCCAATTCCACCTTGCCATTCAAAAAACCACATTTTTGACATCAATTTTCCACCACACAAGTCCTCTCTTGGCACATTTGCCCTTAATAAACACATTTAGTGAGCTGCCTTTTACCATTTTACCTCATCTTTTGCTTCTCCAACCACAGAACAAGTAACAGTGTTGCCCGTGGACAACACCAGCCAGCAGAGGATGACAAACTCTGCATAGCTGAGGTGCCAACTGGAGAGCAGAAAGGCTCAGCCAAACTCCTTGAGTAAGTCCTTGCCATCTTTCAAATCACAACAAAAGAATTCTCCTGCAAACAGTTCTGCTGCATTAAGGTGACACCAGGAGCTGACACTGGTGGCCAAAAGCAAACATCTGTTACTGTGCAAGTCGTGCATGACTTCAGACCCAAAGGATGAAAACATGAGACAATTAAAAAAGACTATTTACAATCCTGGCACATCTGAAACATGCCCTGGAAATGGCAATATGCTTGTAAAAATAGACAGACTGGGTTTCCCTGGGGAAGGAGAGGAGGAAAGTGGCAAATCCCAAATTCCTTAGCAGAGAAAACTTGCCAGGGAAAGACACTACATGAATATCTCGGTGGCAACCACAGACCAGGCATAAACATTTTTATTATGTAATGCTGAATTATTTAGACCACAACCACCTAACCTCATAGAAGTTTTACACCCCTCAATGGTGTTTTTTGCTTAGCTGGATCTCCCTGAACAGGTTTGAAAATTCTTGGCGAGTTCTCATTTTGAGGACATTTCGGAATAGGTATAGCAGAGTCTCTTGCTGAGAAAAGCATTAACCAGAATGCTACTGCTTTTCAGTGGGTCATTCCAACATTATTCCCAGGCAGGGAGCAGCAGAGAAGGGATTATTTCAGCTTTGTTTTCTAAAACACTAAAAAAGCTAGAGAGGCTGTCAGTCTTTCCAAGCCAAGCACAGGCCTTTGGAATCATTACCACTGAGTATCACAGTGATGGTCTGATGTCAGTCCCAGTGCCCTGAAAACTCACTGTACCCCAACCAGCACTGCACATAAGAACATATCCTTTTATATACAAGTGATACAAACTTTCATTGTAAAACTATTTCCCCCCATCTCACCCAGTGCGTGGCACAAACAGAACTCACTGGCTGCAATTTTTATTTTTCTTCTTCTTCGCAATTAATATTTGGACATGCTAAATAAAACTCATTTAGCATGAAATTAAGAGCTACAGCTTGAGGCTTTGGTTCTTCTTTTTAATTTGATTAATTAGCATTTTACAGTATTTCATATGTCACCATCACAGTTCCCCATAGATTTTGAGAGCAGCTGAGTTCTCAATTGCTACAAATGATATTCCTGACAGCAAACTGTGACACCCCAAAATGACATTTTCAATGCAATCTGAAAAATCACATTCAGGTCATCTGCTAAGAAGAAATTTATTCTCCTGGATAGAATTTCATGGTCTTAAAATCAAAATATGTCATTTTCCACCAATCCACAACTCACCCACAATATCCACCAGTGATAGCCACTATATCTAACCAGTATTTTCTATCCAACAGAAAGGCAAGTCTGAAAAAAACTCATCACAACATACACATGAAATTGGAGAAAACTACCCTTAATTCCAGCTTCCATTTTCACTTACTTGACACTGCAGACTCTTAATATCATATTGGCATTTATTTCAGTGCAGTTGTCAGAACAGGAACCAGCAATCTCCATCACATTCTCCCCACTTCCAGCACAGCAGCTGTAGCAGTGAGATTTTCCAGAATCCAAAGCCAGGAAGTACTTCTCCAGCTACAATTAGTTCATACTGTTATTTCAGTAGCATTTTGATGACAAGGGTTCCCTTTTTGGGATCATCTCCTGCTATATTAGTGTGCTCAGATATCTCAAAATCTGAAAACTAATTTTAAATTCCACATAAACACGAATCCTTGATTAACTAGTCAATATTCATTAACGCTTCTTTTGAGAAATTAGATTCATTAGGTTTTAATTTAGAAATTTTGATTTTAATTTAGTCTCATGTCAAGTCAATAACAGGTTACCCAGGCAGGTAATTCACCACCTCAGCCTACAACTTCCACTTTTAGTAAAGCATGGAAGCCCCACAAGCAAATTCAGCAAGGAAAGCCAGCTCTACATAGACTTATAGATGTTTTTAGCAAAATCCCAATCTCCCCAGATAGTCTGCAATCCACCCATTTCTTTTGTTTTCCAAATGCAAGGAAAAATACAGATATTTGACAGAAATGGAATACCACACTTATTTTAGCTTAAAATACAGAGATCAGTTTAAACCTTGTAGCACTTTTGTTACCATATGAGACTTCAAACAGGAAAGAATACCAGAAGAGTTATCTATATAATTATCTTTTCCTCATGCTCATCTTATTTACAATCCTGACCATGCCAGTCTTTGCTACAGCAGAACTCCATTTTTCTGTCAGTTTTTTCCAAGCTTTCACTAGGCATCCATTTTCTCCCATGTATGAACCTTGAGCTACCTTTACTAAAGCTAAAATAACACGAGCTCTTCTGTGCCAGTCTAACATTTGTCCCTGCCAGAAGGATGACTCGGTGCTCCTCCTCTCCCTGGATTTCCCCAGGCATTCCCACCAACCCCACTGCACTCACACTGGAGAAAAGAGGGAGCTTTTATCAGCACAGCAAGAAAAGTGTGACCAGCAAAGTGCCTTTCTAGGCACCACCAGAACTGGCATGAGAAGAGAAAACCATGGAGGCAGGAACAGAAGATTCCTGCTTGATTGTGACCTTACCCAGCTCATGTACCTTCCCTGTGTCCAAATGTTAATGTTTTCTAATCCAGGATCTTTCTTTCCACATTTTTCAAGACATTGTTTGTATCAAATCTCCACAAAGACACATTTGCCTTGCTACAAGGTGACAAGTTCCCAGACACAATCCCCAACACTGCTCATTCCTTACAGGAACCAGGACTTTCATCACATTCATCACATATGTGCATAAAATCATGCTAATCACTCAAACAAATGCACTTTGATCCTAACTACATGCAGTGTGTATAATATGGAAGCATCACAGATTACTCTGGTGTCAGGATTGCAGATGTACTTCAGCAGCAGCAAACAGCTTTTCCACCCATCTCACTGCAGATGAGCATCTGGGAGAGATCTCTGACTCTTGGGTTACCTCGTGCTTTAAAGCAGCAGCTACAATTAGGACAGAAGCAATACCACAATGAAAACGATTACCAGTTCTGGCTGAGGGTAACAGCTAATTCTACCAGCTCCAGTAAATTGCTGGGGTTTGTTATGATTTGTTATTTTTAGTTTTTGTAATGAAAAAAGCACCTTTCCCCACTGGTGACTAAGGCCTCCTCCCCAACTTGTGATGGTAAGAAAGTGTAAGAAGATTTGAGAGAAATATTCAAAACACACTGCTAACTTTAATCCAAACTAAAAGGACCAGGATGGGATTAAGCAGCAGTTCATAAACACCTATATGAATCGGAAAAACCTGAGTTTGCTGGGATTAAATGGGCCGTACTGGATAGCACAGTTAAACAAGAGCTTCGCACTTCATTTTGGATTTTTTTTTTTAATTACCAAGTCAGGGATTTTTCTTTCTTAGCTTTTTTTCCCCCACCCTTAACACAGATAAAAGCTAGCCATACACACCCAGAAAGATTTGCCAGGGCAGCAAAACCACAGCAAAGTGCTTGGGTGCCTGATGCCTTTTCCCTTGCCAACCTCTTGCTCCCCCTGTAGCAACCCCACACCTTTCCCAGGGCTGCAGCAGCAAAAAGTACTCAACTACATTGATACCCCTCAAACAAATGCTCTTCTGGTTGTATCAGGCTCCTGCATTGCTGTGATCAGCTAAGGGAAAACTTCAGCCACGGGCAGAATTGTTGGCCTGGCTTTGTTTGGCTTTAAACTGGACACAGTTAAACAGCAGCATCAGCACATCTCCTGAGCGGGGCAGTCACCTGCTCCCAGTGTGCCCAGTGGAGCGTGAGCTCAGCCAGCCCAGCACAGCCAGCACAGCCCAGCACAGGAGTGGGACAGCACTGGGCACCCAGTGCTGAACAGACCCCAGTGCTCAGAGAGAATCACAGCCCAACTCTGAGATTTGGCCATCAGCTCGGACATTCCTGTGTGTCAAGAAAGCACCCAGGCCAGAGACTGAGAAAAAAGGAATCAGATTGTTACTGGTTGCTTATAAAAAGTAGTATTTAAGCCCCAAGTTGCTCTTTGGGAATTTATTTTAAGCTGAGGTTGTACAATATTTACCCACACAACTAGAAAGGGGGCAATTTGGAAAATTATCCAGAAGCAGGAATCATGAACTCTGTAAGGAAAGCTACAAAATAAATTCCTTGGGAAAATTGACATGCTTTATTTCATTATTTTACAGGAAAATACCATGGATAATGGTAGGCAATTATTCATTTCCTGATTATTCCTTTCATGCCTTATCAGAGAGAAATATTTTCTCATTTCAAGTCTGACAATTGCTTGGCTCCAAGAATCTGAAAGATATACTTCAAAGAGTAAGACTGTCACTGAAACATGGAAAGGAGGAACATGGAAATGGCACTGTCCACTGTTGGAAGGTAAAAGTAAAGAAAACCTTCACATAACCCTGAGAAACAACATGAGAAGAAAAAAAAATTATTCAAGCCAAAGAAGATGCACAGAATTCCTACTCTTGACTTCTGGCATTCTAACTCAGCCAAACATTTAATGTCTCATTCTCTTTAGGGCTTCTGACCTTTGAAAACAAGTTCCTTTACAGGCACTCTCACCTATTTAGTGGGACAAGGAGAAAAGAGTGGAATTACTTTCTGCTTTTTGAGTAACCTAAGGCTTATGAAGAAAAAGTATCACAACCCCTATGGAGATTGACTCCAGGATATGACCCCCGTGCACAACAGAGGTGCAGGAAGATGAGAACTCAAGTAACCTTTGAATGCTATTTATAGGCAAACAGCCCACTTGAACTCTTCTCCAAATTTCTGGCATTCAGTGGGAAACTGAGCCCCAAAGGGCTGGAACTGCTCTCCTGAGTCAGAAGGCAGCTCTGACTCAGTACAGTACTGTGTGACTATCTGGGGAAAAACATTTGAAAATACTACTACATTTTCAAGCAAAGAACTAAGCAAACTTTGAGGGTCAATAACATCACTGACTTAACTCAACAGTTCAGACTTTGAGCCTCCATTTCATGTTAATTATGCCCAGCAAAACAAGCCAGAATACTGACTATTTTCAGAGGCTGACCAAGTGCACTATTTCTTTAAAAAAAAAGAGATCACCATGCTAAAGGTGTATAGCAGACTACTGTATAAATTCATGTTTCAAACTGAACACTTGAGAAACTGAACATAAAACCCTCTCATCTGCCTAAAAAGATCCACAGCCTTTCAGTCTACTGTCACCATTACACACATGCTGCATAAAAAAGATCCTGAAAGTAAAATCTCTGAGAACACCACAGTAGGTTAGAGTACAAACCCATCAAAAATCAGGATGTTACAGTCTTCAGAAAGAAAAGACACGATTTATTTTACCATGACCCAACTTGAAGAAAGAACACACCCATTTACTGTTAACACCCCTCTACAAGAACAGCTCAGGGGGCTCATCCCAGCCTATCTATTTATTCTTTGCAGCATCCTCCTGCAGCTCAAAAAACAGATGGCAAGAGGACACAGATGCACCAAGAAATGCACTTTCACCCAGGTCTGTGTCTCTGAAACTCTGGTTCTTCAGATGGAAGATTTTGTCCAGAGGCTACACAATCCAACATGCAGCACCAGAGAGTACAAGTTTTACTGAGCTTCTTCAGAGCACAATGCAGAGAGAAACCATAAAAAGCATGAATCCAGTGGAGGGAGTTGCTCCAAACAGTGAGTATGGAAAAGCCCAGCCAATTAAGGTTCTACCAAAGCAAATTTCTTCCATTATTTCCTCCAGGTCTTTGCTCTTAATCCGTGTAAAGACTAAAATAAACTTGTTCTACCTCTTATTCTGTCTCTACAGCTGAGGAGGATCAGGCACTGTGTGTTGCTCACTGTAAATGAAGGCTCATAGCCAAAAGCACAGCCACAGTGCAAGTTTCTTCTCTCTTCATTCTTAAACCTTCCTACATGCTCCTTTCCCTTTAGAGACTTCCAAAACATGATGCTTGCTTGGTTTTGGCAATACTAGGCAAAGACAGCTGGAAGTCAGGCCAGGTTGGTTAGAACATTCTTGCTCACTGTGGTCTTCCTGTGCTACTCAAAAGCAATTCCTTGAAAGCAGAGACAGAATTTTAGCCTTTATAATGATTCAGAGTCAAGGGATTTTTTTTTTTAAGGACATATCCTAACAGGAGTGTCAGCAGATATAGATATACACACACATACACAGGAATAATCAACTGCACACAGAAGAAAAATCAAAAGCACATAGATGAAATAACTTGTAACAGTTCTTCAGATAAGTGTTGGTAGATTTAAAGTCAAATTCAACTTACAAACCAAAGGCAAAAGGCAGACAACAAACTGAGATGTATAAACAAAAGCACAGCTTGCAGGACAGATGAAATAACACTCCTACTCTCCATGCATCAATAGACCACAGCTTGAGTAATGTGACTAGTTTGGGACAACAAGTTATGAAGAACAGAGATCACGAACAGAGATTCCAGAGGAGAACAAAAGCAGATGAAAGTCCAAATAATGTAAGTTAATGACAAGATATTATTTAGCAAAAAAAAACCAAAATAAAATAACTGAGGGTGATAACCTCAAATCTACAAGTTGACTCTAAGGATGGCTGCACTGGAAAAGGGAACACTGAAGCTGGATATGATACATTAAACAAGCCGCCAAAGCCAGTAAAAAACACAAATTGCTTTACTACAACTTTCTTCCTTTCCTTGAGAAACTTTCCAAAGAAAGCAACTCAGTGCCCCCTTCATGTGCTGTGGAGCTCCCAGCACTGGAGAGAGTCTGTCTAACCAGTTCCTAAAGCCACCCATCAGGAATGAATTTGCCTGGGGAGAAGGAAGGGAAGGAGATAAAACTACATCTACTGAGATTTCTTCAAGCCAAATTTTTGAAGAAGTTTTTAGAAGCTGTACAGAATTCAAGGGAAAGGTGATGGCTAAATGAGAGGTTAGCAGTTGTCAGTTTGGAGGGAATGCTTTGTTAGCAAGGAGGAAAAGTCCTTGCAGAAGTGCACTGTGACTTTTGCTCCCACAGCAAGTACCTGCTTGATGGATAGAACCAGGACAACTTTGGCAATGCAGTAATATTTTTTTTTTAACATTTCCTAGTATGTGCTGAATGCTGAAGTTCTTAAATAATCCACATTCATAAAGAATATAACATGAATTTTTTGCAAGATGTTTAACGTACTACAACTTTTAAATCTAGAGATTTGGTAGTAGCTTTCAAAATAAAAAGTCTTTAAAACAACAGAAAATAATGTATAGCAGGTAATGAAGGTGCTCATGCCCCACTGCAAAAAAACCCACTTGTTTCCATAAGCAGAATCAAAGATGAGTGGCAGTATCTTTGACCTATGTTGCTTTCCATTAATCTGGTGAAAAGTATCTTGACTTTCTAGAAATAAGCAGAATTTGATCATTTACACCATGCATGTACTATATTACCATTTGTTTTCTTAGAAACTTGTTTATTGCAATTACTTCCTAAATATAAAACAGTCATATTTTGCCAAAGGTGAGTTAACAATTCAAAAAAAGCAACAGATTCATCTGTTACTGCAAAGTATTGGTGACTCAGTAAACCTGTTCCTTTTGACACTTTAAAAAACCCCAAATATTTAATACCATTATAAAACTGATAGAAGAACAAGGTGTCACAGACCCACCAGTAAGAGCTCCCCCAGCTCCCAGGTGTCCCCAGACACTGTCACAGCACAGGAACCAGACTGCTCAGGCAGCAACCAGCCCTGCTCCAACACATATGATGTCACTTCTCACAGTACAACTCTCTCAGCTCCAGGAGGGGTGGCTCCACATCCACACTACCAACCTGACTTTCCAGTCCATCCAGTACTGGTGGCTGGCATTGGTTACTGCCACCATGCTTCAACATAAAGCTACAGAACACACAAATAAACCCTCAAAATGGAACTCTGATCAACTGATTCTGATCCCATCAGCTGCATCCCCCCCAATGCTCACCTAATACTCAAACTCTGCTTTGAACACTTCTAAACTCTGGCTTTATCATCATGTGCTAAGGAAACCACATGACTGACAAATATAGAAAACAATCCAAAGTGCAAACTTGGACTCCAAGTCTGTGTAACTGCAGCTTTTTCATAAGCTATTAAGAGACTCTTCTTGCAGGAGATACAGGCAAGTGATTGAGGCTTGTCTCCCTCCTCACTCCTTCCTGTCTCTCCTGATGCAGGAGAGTCACATTCTGGTGAACTCACACTTGAAAGAGCAGTAAGTGCCTCACTTGCCAGGCTTCCATCTCTGCTCCCCTGTCTCCCAGTATCCCAAGGACAGCACCACACCAGTAGCCATCTGCTGGAGCAGGGACACAGACCCAACAGAACACCTCAGCTCTGGATACGTCCCATCTCACTTCAGGCATTACACAGGACTGTCAATAAAGCAGTGCAGCTTTTCTCCTTCCCAAACACTCCCTTCTCTTCCTTCTGGCTGAGGCTACTCCAAGCACTAATCTAACAAGAAGTCCTGAAATCAATACTGAATGGAGAAAGGTTTTTATCCAGCGATATCCCCATATTGGAACAGGAGAGCAAAGGGGGTTTTATCTTACAAAAGAACCCACCTTGCATGAGAAATAAAATATAGCAAAAGTGAAGGAGAACAGAGAAGCAGAGTTAATAAAAAGTATATCCAGGACTTTGAAAAAATCTTCTTAAAAGGAGAATTGCACAAGTTGTTTATGGCATGGTCACGAAGAACTGGCTAATTAATTATGATTATATCTGAGATACATATATAGACATACATAAATATGCAGGAAACTTGAGAGACGGAGCAGTACACTGGCCAATTTTAATACTTCACAAAATAAAACTTGTCACTTTTTGTCTTGTCTCTTTCCATTTCTCATGCCCTCTGAAGAAAGGTTACAATCTCAGAATCAACTGTGCCAAAGAACTTCAAGAGCATAACTTTCAGAGCTGGTAAGATAACTTAGCTGTCTGATACCTAAAAGCATCAATTTAAATGTTATGACAATGAGACAGTTCTTCACAGCAAAATCCAACTGAAAAACAGCTAAAAAATACGAAGCTGGTACATGTAACACACTGTCAAAGCATGGAAGTTAAATTGACTAAGAGCAGGATTAGACTAGACTTTTTCTACTCTTAAAGCCTACTAGATTAGAAAAAAATTTAAATCATGCAAAACCTCCGAGAATATTAATAATTCAATTACATGCACAAAATTCAGACAGTTTATCCAACTTACTCAAAAGCACAACACATCTGTACATTTCACATACCATATATCCCTTCCCACTCTAAATCTTTGGGTGGTGAAGAAAGAGAATGAGCAAGTCCCTGTATCTCAAAGGGCAGAAGCTTTCCAGTTAACAAGACAGAGGTGATTTCAGTGGCAGTGCAGCTTTGATCTCTAAAGCAATGCCTACAACGATGCCCATTCCAGCTTTCCTAATGAAAACTGCTTCTCTTATTTGATCCACCTACTGCATCCATATAGCACCAAGTGTTTCAGACCAGACCAGATGATGGTGAAAAACCTGGCTTGGTTTATAAGTCATTCACAATAACTGGATTAAGGTAAGACTTTTGCCATGTTGAAGGCAGCTAAACACTCTTCAAATTTGATATTGCTACATTTTCACAATGAAGTTACATCTCTGCTCAAATTCCAGCAATAAAGACCCTAGGGTTTTTTTCCATAACACCAAAAGAGATCTAGAAATGCATGTTACATTTCATGAAAGCAGATGTGCAGCCATTAAATTGACAAACATGAATTTCTATTTTCTGCAGATCTCCCCCTCCAGTTTCAATTGGAGCTTGGACAACCCTTCAAACATTTAGTTTCTAATGCCCACCTCCATTTAAATCACAGCTTAGTTACTCACAAGCCCTAAGAAAGAAACACCAGGTCCACACATGAATCTTAATGACCATAAATGACACGATCAAAGAATTTCCCTAGCCCAGTCTTTGACACTTTCCAAGGGTTCTCCTGGATGCAGGATCAAAGCAAGCTGCGTGTCTGGCACTGTTCTTTTAGGCCACAGCTGGTAGTGCTGGATCACAGATCTACCTTGTCACATTGAAGCCCTCTAATGGTGGGGGAAACAAATATAATTTACTTCATTGGAGTCAGAAAACCCTGCTTGCTGTTAGTGAATAATGAATAGGTTTGATCATACACACAGGAGAAAAAAAAAAGGCAGGTTTGGTCATTAGGTTGGCAAGTGAGTAAACAGACACACACAGAGGGAAAGTGCTCAATTTTACAATTGCTAACTCTTATTCTAACCTTTCAGTTTATCCTAAACTAGGCAGATTTCATCTGGGCCCATTCACATCTTGATCTGTATTTCCACTAAGTAGGTGATCACTCCCACTTTTTGCCTTCCACAGTTCCAAAATACACAACCCCACCAGCTTTCCAAAGAGCAGTACCAGGCCCTCAGGCCTGAACCAACTGTTGAAATTCAGCAGGTACCAACAGACAGATGTTGCTAAAACTAGATTTCTCTTTCACCATTTACATTACATTTAATGCCTCAAAGACTCAAATCCACCAAACCAGCCACTTTGAATACTCTATTTCAACAAAAAAGAAAGATGTATATAACTCTGCTCCCAGTCTGAACATAAGGACAGACCACTCACATCCATGTCATTAAACAAACCTTTGACAGAACATCCTCCCTCTCCAAAACACCCTGATTTTCCTCATGAGTCCCTTTATATACAATAGTAGGAGTCCCAAAGAACTTGCTGCTAACAGGACTCCCCCCTCTGTGGATACTCAACAGGAACACCACGTGTTCTAAAGGCAGACTAAGTTTCTTCACCACTTTCTTCTGCATCTATTGTTTGATGCTTCATTATCCAAGTGTTTAAACATTCAGATTGAGAAGGATCACGCTCAAAAGCTCTGCAGGCACTGAAGCTACATCCTCAAGTCAAAAAGCAGTTCAGTAGCACCCTACAACACCTCCCAAAAACTCAGACAATCCATGCTGGACTGGTAAGAACAGGGTATTTCAACTGCAGGGATTAACATTTTGACATTTCACAACTTCCTGCAGAATTCTGTGTTTTGGGTGCAGAATACACCCCACGGGCACCCAGAATTTTTATCTGGCCACATGCTTGAACCAACACCTTTCCTTATCTTTAAGAAACTACCTCTACTGCAGAAACAGGACTGCACAACACAAGCAAGTCATTTCCCCTTCCTGATGCCTATAAAAGTTGGGAACAGAAAATGAAAGGGCTTTAACCTGTTGGAATTTCCCCACTTTGCCCTTTTACAAACACACGTTGAGGGACTCATGGCAAAACCTGCCAAGAAGAGCAAGAGCTCTGAACACTCTTCTGAAAAGGGCATTCAATAGACACCCTTACTGAAGATTCACAAAACCCCATGATTCTGCAGAGCTGGACTACTGAATCAACAGTACCCTAATTAACAGAGGAGCTAAATTTTTCTAGTGCAGAACAGGACTCCACTGTTAGAGTACTAATAATCTGTCTAATTACAGCCTGAAAAATGGAAACATCTCCAAACAGGATGGTTCTCATTCCAGAGGTTATTTTACCTATAAATCCCTTCTTTGCTATTAGGAGTCAAACTGAAAGAAGGTATAAAAGGGGTCTTGGTTTGTTTGGGATAAAACTTCCCAAACAGGATTCCATTGTTTTAATTTATCTTCAATTTCTGAACAAGAACACAACTGATGATCATAGAATAGTGAAGTCTCTTAGATAGTAGAGAGAGTCTTAGATTAGATAGTCTTTAGATTGTAGAACTCACTTTTTTGTGGAATAATACAAACTCTGACAGTTGTTTAGAGGTGGCTGCTCATTAACAAAGTGCCTGTTCCTTCACAGAATGAGGTAGGGTTTTCCAAACTGAAGCTAATCAAGCAGGTTTTCAGGGGACCTGGCAAACACAAGGAATCTAACTATTTTTGTGTACATGGAAATGCACATGTGCATAATTGCTGCTATGCCAAGGGGGGCAGGCACAACTCTCTTGTTAGAAATTCTACTTAAGGCTGTCACCCTGAGCATCCAAACCCACAAAATATTTGAACCCCTCCTTGAAACAGAATCAGCAAGTTGAATTGTGAAAAAATATCCAGCACTGCTATGGTGGGTAAATACAGCATATAGAAACATTTTCAAGCAGTTCAAGTAAGTTTGGCCTCTACACTTGCACACGCAGTGCCCCTCAAATCAAGACAGCCACTTACAAACAACTCCTAGAAATCTTTAAGAGCAGAATGACTGAAAATCCCTTCTGCACAAGTGCTTTGAAGAAGAACATCCCACCTGGCTGCAGTTGCTAGAACTTACCTTCCAGAACTAATAAACAACATGTCCATGTGAGATCTGAGCATTAAAGGATTCAGGAAGAATGAGCAAAACTCGTTTTGCAAGTCATACTCATTAAGATCCTAATGACACAGCCACAAACCCTGCAAGTGAGAAACCCCAAGAAATCCAAGACACTAAATGCGAGATGGACCTTCCCCTAATTTGTGAGGTGTGATCAAGTCTCTCACAGGGGAGGGGATCATCACAACCAAGGGGAAGCTACCTGGGAACTACAGACAAGGCTGTAACCAAGCTACTTGTTTGATCCACAGTCTGCCACCTATTTTTCCAAGCCATCCTTAATGCTCAGGACTGAACTGTGACTAAAACAACAGCAGGAATCACTTGCTTTTGTCAAACTGCAAAAGAATACAAAGGCCCAACACAAGGTTGCTTTGTTTGCTGCCATGACAGAAGTCTGGAAGCTCACTTAAGGTTAGAAAGGGTATTTTCAGCCAAACCAGGAAGATAAATCTAGGGAAGATGTTAAAATGTCTCCTAGAAACACTACCTTCTCTTTCAATCATCATCAAATTATGGCTTTTATTAATAAACTACCAGATTCACAGCAGCTCCTCTAGGTTAGCCTAGTATTTTTAGTGTTCAAATTTGCAGTGGGAAAGACAAGTACAGCTTAACTAGAGAACTTTCCCAAGAGTATTTTCACTCCTTTGATCTCACACATTCATCAAGTGGCATTAATTTTGTCCAGTCCTCTTAGAGAGGGAGATGGAGTATTCAAACAAAAGTACTCTTTTAGAATTGCTCTTCTTTCCAGAGTCTTTCTGTTCTGCCCATGTTCTACATCCCTTCACCAAGCACTTGGGGAATCAAAGCCTGGAAACCTCAGATTAAAAACAAGTCATCTAATCCTGGGGACAAGTGGCCAACTGCTGCTTAGAAATCTAGAGGCAGCACTCTTCTCCAGTGTTACAAGCAGCAAAGGTCCCACCTGGATGTGATACATACCATGAGATCATCATGACCACTGCAGCCCCAGCTCTAAGCACACACTCTGACAATTTATAAAATCCAGAAATAGGTTTTGGGACACACCAGACATGTGAGAGAAACTGAAACTCATTTTCATGTCAAAATTAAAAGCATTTACAATTAAATTTATTTATCAAAAAATAAATCAAAAGCACTTTAAAAAGTGCTTGACAAGAGACCAGTTTATTCGAATTCCTTTAGTGCCCAGAATATTCCAGGAATAGCGTGTTTTCCCTGCAAAACAAAGTTTGGCCCCCAAGAGTTACAGCAGATGGGCTGCTGCAACTTTCTGCTGACAAAAGCTATGTTGTGTTCTAATTTGGGTTTTTTTCAAATTCAAAATGCAAAAAGAGCCCAAATCCCAAGTCCCTGCTCCCTTTGGTTCCTCAGAGTAACATTCTCCTTTAAGACTGTACATGGCTTTACATCTAAACACCTGCAAATAAATGCTATTTTATCCAGCTCTTAGGAGTGTTCAAAAGTGAAGTCTGAAAACTCCAATTTCAGCACACACCCACAGTGATCAAATGGGATTTGTTTCCAAGAAGGGATTTTGAATCTTTTTGTCCTTGGAATTTTGAAACTGACAAATAATTTTCAAATCCATTGCAAACACTCCAGTCACAAACCTTAGGAAGATTTAAATCAGTCAAGTTTTCACTATAAAAGTACCAAATGTAGTGGCACTATGTTCACACAAATGTTAAATATGTATTTTCTAACGGTGACATCTCAGAATGACCAAATGGGAAAATGTTTTTGTGAAAGCCAAAGCAGAGAAATAAGTATTTCACCAGTAAATTTCTGGAGTAATGAATTAATAATCATATATTGACCAAAGCAGCAGGGGGGGGGAGAAGCTATTTTTAGTAAGTCTTCCCTCCATTCTCTCCCTGTTAATTCTTCCCCTGGTAACACATGTAATCAAAGTAGTGAAATACCATTTAATTCAAATTAATTTTTCTACCTTTTTATGTGCAGAAAGAGTGGGCCAAGGAACCTACAACACCTGTAAGAATTACAAGCTTGTTTTCCACGTTCAGCTCTGCATCATGATGGTAACTTTCCAGACTTGTGAACATTTTACTAAGGCCAAAATTTACAGGTTGAGAGATCTGTGTACAAGTAAGGTACAGAAAAAAAGATAAATTTATACAAGGAAAGTACCTGCTGCTTCCAGTAAGGCTTCTAGTCTTGCTTGTGTTTCTGGATCCACAGTTCTCAAGTCTGCACCTTCTGCAGCACTTGATAAGAATAACTCCGACGTGGTTTTAAGTACTGGGTTATCAAGATCTTCTTGGTCCAAAATAAATGATTCGACCTGTTGGCCAAGTCAGAAAAACAGTTTTACCATTTTTGAAGCTTTCAAGGAAATCTAAGATATTTAAAAACAAAAATCTCCCCAAAATAATCTAAACCAATAATGTTTTAACTGCATGGAGTATAGAACACAACAGTAAAAATCATCTGGTCAGCTCACTGAAAAGGCAGTTGAAATCACAAAAGAAAAAACTGCAAAAAAATCCCAATTTATTGTAAAAATTACAATTAACAAGATCTTAAACTGCAGCAAGGTCAACTCAGATTAAATACTGAGTAAGTGTTATGCATGTTTGGACAGTTAACCACCAAAGGGGCTGTAACATCTTTGTCACCATCTACTGTATTATTAAAAAAAGCCACCAGTAATGACTTTGGTACAGCTGGACCTGAGTGCCAGGGAAAGATGGAATGTTTTCCCAAGATGCCTTTCACTTCTCTTTTAAAAGTCATTTCAACTGATGTAGCACAAAGCTTTTGTTTGTTTTGAACAGAAACATAAGAGCTGACCAAAATTCAACACCAAAATATGTCTCTCCAAGCTGGCACTCCGTATTCCCCCAGCCTTTAATGTTTTCTGGACAAGAACAGCTCTGTGGAAGGATTAAGCAGGCAGGTATTCCAACCAAGCAGGAGTAATGCTGTCCCACCAGTGCCTCACGTGACCTCCAAACACAAGCCCATGGAATTACTCAACACAACACACTGCAGTTTTATGACAGCTTGCCAGAGTAAACAAGGATACCTGACTCACACTCTAATGAGAGCAGAGCTACATTTCAGAATCTCTCCCAAGTTCAGACATCGTTTCCCCTATTTTCAGTAATATTTTAAGATAGAAACGCTATTTCATAATTAGATGCTATCTGTTGAACACTCTCAGTGCCTTAAATACCCTGTAGAAATAAGACATACCTGTTATACAGCCACTGCTGCCCTCTCCCACTTCATGTCCCAGTCTCATCTTCCTTTCCCCATTTTCCCCAAATATTTCCCCCCACCTTTCTCACTCCAGCAGAAAACTATCATCATATTCAGCCCTATCACACAACATGTTAAGAAAGGGACAGTTAATACTTCAATAAAAATCAAATCAGGCCATCTGCAAATTCTTTAAGTGCCCCATTGTGTGAACAATGCTAACAGGATCTGGGAGCTGCACAGAGCACTGCTATTCAAGAGCTACTTGGGTTCATTTCTTCCCTTTTTTGATATGTAAATAGATGTAACACTATCCCCTGGTGTCCGAGCCAACCTCGTGAGACAGTGAAATGCTAACATAGGAATATAATGGAAATCAGGGAGGAAGTATGACTATCAGGAACACAGAACATGAGGTCCACATCTCAGCGGACAGGCGTGATCCTGGCTAAAGCTAAGACAGCAGGCTCTGACTTAAGGCTCAGAGAAGCAAGATTTCTAAGTTAGTCCAAGCAATGGTCCTAAAATAAGGGAACTGTCACTGCAAAAATGAGTTGAACATTCAACAGGCAGAAAATTCGTGATCTAAACCAGTGATAGACATTTTTACTACAAAGAAAAGGAGTAATTATTTACAAGTCACAGCAAAATGCATCCCTATAGCAAGATGTCCCTCAGCAGAACTCAAATCCCACAGACAGCTTATCCCTGCTGGCATGAGCTCTGATGCAAAGCTGACTTCTTGGAAAATCCACCCTTACCTACAGGAGTACTTCAAAGTTTTCCATTTCTCCCACAAGACCACACAAGGCACTGATACCCTGGAAATATTCCTAGTGCAACGTGTCTGCGTGATCTGGTGAAGGGCAGAAAATCCCACTGTGTTCATCTGTGCCCACTCATATAGAGAGCTGAGAACCAGATACAAGAAATTTTATTACATGCTAATGGACTTTTTTTTTGGTCAATTATACCACTCAATCTAACAGCAGTCCTTCCTCTCGAGGACATACCAAAAGGGGTAAAAATGCCACCTGCCACTGCACTTCAGAATAACAAACACTGCAGAAACACTCGGTGGCTCCTGGCAATCCTTGGCGTTCAGCCTCAGGAACAGCCAGACAATCCTCAGGCAAAGGGCAGCCCAGCAGCCTTGCAGTGACCTGCCAGAGGCTGTCCCACTGCAAGTTCTAAAACTTCATGGTTGTGACACTTTGAGAAAGGTATGGACCATTTTCTCCCCTATTGCTGCCAGCCCAAGTTCACTCGTATATATTTACAGGATATAAAGAGGAACAATACACCTTTTGAACCTAAATCAGTGTTAATTCACCAGTCACAAATACTCCTTCAACTTGCAAGGAACCTCCTTCCCCCGAAAAGGGAGTACATTTTGCTTAAAGAAACCTCTAAAAAGTCTGTCTTTTTGACACTGATTATGCAAACACTACCTTTTAAAGTGAATTACAAAGCCATCTTTTACTCAGGGTACAAGCTGGGTAGTACTGGTGCAGTCTGCTCTTCTCACCACCCTTTTCAAGTCTTTCTGCTCTTTACACCAGCAACTGTACTTCCAGAGGCCTTGCACATTTAAAGTCTCACACAAAAATCATGTTTCACATACAGTTTTATACTACAGCAAGAAAAGGCAGCTGCTTTCATTATTTCTGCACGTGTTGAGCATCAATTTTTAGGTTTTGTTTTGATTTTTAGTAAGAGCTTTAATAACATACCCAAAATACAAATACAACTTCAGTGTGAAAATACTGAAAATCCATATGCAAAATGTTAAAATAGTTGTACCACTGCCAGTCTCACAGAAAAAGTTTCAGTGTGTTTTCAAGTCAGAATGTCTGACATTTCTGTAAATCAATGCAGTTTCTCACACACTAAGGCAAGGCTAGAGAGGATGAACAGTTTGGTATCACTAATAGCAGAGTAAGAAACTACCTAATTGATCAACTGTCTTTTGTGAATAGAAGTGACCTAAAATGATCACATAATAATAACTTAAAAAGAAAGCAAATTATCCCAAATATATCAAACAAATTTTGCTATTTAAACAAAAAATGAACTTCATTTAAAAATCAAAACAAACAAAGAACCCAAACAGATTTGGTATTAGCATTCCTGGAAGACATAATACACTGCTCACGTGGGAAAATTTAGGCACTCTGCTCTATTCTAATCAGATCTGCAGCAAAGTGATAGAGTAACCAGTCACTGGGCTATTTTTGGATTATTTTGAGAGTTGCTTTGGGCAGTTAGTTAATAAGCATCTTACTTGGTAAGACTCATTAGGAACACATGGATACAAGACATTATTCTAACTGCCAAAATAGTTAGAATAGGAGTAATTCCCAATCAACACCCAAGAAAGCCACATGTGCATGGGACCCAAGGGCTTCACCACACGGTGTGTCCACGCTCAGCCACGGCACTGATGGACCTTCCCTGAAGTCCTGCCAAGGACTGCAGCAGCCTCCCAGCTCTGCAGATCCAGTTACACCGCTGGGTCCTCCCTCCAGAGCAGCCACATCGCAGCTATTTGGGCTCAGCTACATCAGTGTTTGCATGTTAATAGCAGGACTGAGTTTACCACAGGTCAGGGGTATGTAAAGGGGTTTTGCAGGCACCACCATCACCACCGCTGGCAATTCATGCAAGGTGGACAATGACAGGCACATTACAACACATTTCTAATATTAAATCTAAACTGATCTTCCCTATGTTGCACCACTGCAAAGTGCTTTTCCCAGAATAGCCTGGACCTGCTCACAAATAACCTACAGAGGATGGAAAAGCTTCCTGGGTAGTTGTACAGCACCATTCCCTCCTCTTGCAGCCAAGGGCAGCAGCAAAGACAGCTTGTTCTACCTTCTCCTTCCATTTGTGCCAAACCAGTGCTTCTGGGAACCCTATCTTTACAAAAAGTGTTGATAGGAAAGAGAAAGCTGCTATTAAACCATTCCCTTGAACTTGCATTTTCCAGGAACACCTTGAGTTATGAACACTTTCCTGGGGTGACAATACTCCTTGCTCTGTGTTTGTGAAATGTCTACAAATACTGAGGACCCAAGCCCTTGACTGAGACTCCTTAAACTCCTTTTATGAAAATAAACTACCTGATTTTCTCTTTTGTGTTAGGAAAACCCTTTCTGGTTATTTCTAAAACAATTCCATTTGGACATCTGTCTAAATACCTCTGAATATAAGCAGAGGGACTTTGGCTTCCTTAAAGCTAATATATGCCTGTAGATCAGGCTGAAAGTTCATACTTATGAAGTTGAAATAGATCATCTATATTTAAACTATTTTCATTGCATAATTAACAAGATGTGCAATGCTATATTAGGATCACACCAGGAAGTTATTGTGGGTTTTGTCTGACAGTTTACATTATCATGTCTTTTATTAAACTGAATGCCAATATTGGATTAATACTTGCAATGCTCCTCTAAAAGTTTTGGAGAATACTGATAGGACATAAAAGTAAGTGAATACTGAAAATGAGTTTGTATTTCAAATTTGACATCAAACCCCTTTAAATTCCGTGTATCAAGAATGTCAACCATTAAAAATAATTATCCCGAGGAAAAGGTAAAATGAAAGACTTTGTCACTGACATGGCACTCTCAGGAGCTCCCTGTGACAAATAAGTGCACCACGACACCCTGGTGTGCACTTAACACCAGCAAAAGGCACGGCTTTGGTTTACCTTAAGATGCAATTTTCAACACTCTTCCCCTGCCAGCCCCGCCAAACATTTTTGCACCTACTTAAGCTGTAGCTGCACTACCATTTCACTTGCAAGAGCTGGAGAAAAGGAAGAGGAAAAACCCCACCGAAATGTGGGCATTTTCACACAACCTTTCAGTGGGGCCTCCGGACACTGTCCTTCCTTGGCACTTCAAAGCCATAGAAATGAAACAAACATTTCAGGGAAGTACTCCAGAGTCAGTACATAGAAACAACACGGAGCCAATGACAACAACAATTTAGACATAATTAATGATATAAAACCACACCCACTGTTAGGCTTGAACTGTAATTTCAATTTCTTCCGTTAAAAAGGAAAGTTTCAGCCCAAGAAGAGAGAAGCCACCAAGACCTGTGAATCACCAAGAGAGCATTGTCCAGTTCTATATATCCTGCCAACCCAGGGGGGCACAGAGTGCTCAGGGACATCCCAGCCTCGATGGAGAGAGCATGAAGTCCCTGAGGCATCAATTCCAGGCACTGCTCACCTTGTGACAAGTCACACAGCCATCCAACACTTTCATAGGTTGATTTAACATGGCAAAAAGGGAGAAAACTCAGAAAAGGGAACAAATAATTTTCTATCACTTTACTAAATTTCGTGGACTTGTACAGGGGTCTGACAAGATGGAAGATGACTCTTCTGGGAATAGCCAGGCATTAGATCAGCTCAGCTCCCTGTGAGTTCACAAACCTAAGCATTCCCCCACCTTCAAGCAGAGCTGCCAGTGCTCAGCATTCACAGCAGCAGCTCTGTAGGCAGGACATTACCCTGGGAGGGTGGGGACAGAAGGGGTGCAAATCTGTTTAGCTCCAATTGCAATAGGAAGCTGACTAACTCAAGACAGGATTATCTAAAGGACAGCCTTTATTCCCATAGATATTAAGCAATTACCAGCTAATGATACAAGCAGCTATAGGATCTGGGCTGTGTCGAGTTCATTTCAGAAGACAGGTTCATGTTGCAGATGCTGCTATAGATACAGAGTCAATACAGGTAGACACAACTTCAGGCTTTGCCACTGCAAAGAAAGGCTCTCACATACACTGTCCAGCATCTACAAGTAAAAGCCCAACGTTCTTCATGTGCTATCACACACAAGCTCACTAAAGTGATGGGAGAGACAGCAAGCAGTGAGCAAAGGTTGACATCTTTATGCCCGCTCCCCTTTGGTACCCCAAGTCACCAGTCAGTTCTCAAAATTACAGCTGGTATTTGAAATATGCAGCTAAAACAATACATTGGAATTAATGTTTTATGGGGCTACTCTTCCTTTCCAGCGATCGCTGATCCTGGGTTTTCAATATTCTTGCACTGATACTGAACACTGAGCTGACATTCCTGGGCAAGCACCTGTCAAAACGGTTCATGTCAATTTAACCACTTACCTGATTTCTCTCTTAAGCAACCAACTGACACTTGATACCCTTGTGCCCATTTAACTAGTTCTGAATACTACAAACTACACCTTATCACATCTAGACAGAGCTGTCTGATCTATGGTTCTTCCACAAACAAGAACACTGCAATTTATTTTCATTACAACACTGTTTCACAACAATAAGCAACAAGACTGCACCCTCAGTTAACCCTCAAAAATTAAGCCAAAGAACACACAGGTTGGTTGAATCCCCTTGGTACAAGAGGCAATGTTACAAACTTCCTCTGTATGGCAGAAAAGAAAGCTTTACTCATCTCAGTAACTAGTGAAAAAACACAAACAACTCATATAACCAGCCTGCAGCCATCACATATTTGATGTCTGATAAACAAAAATAATTATGACTAAGTTTTCCCAAAGTACAAAACAATCTTTTGCAGCAAGGAGCTGTCATTTACAGAACTGGAACTGACAACTGAAGCACATTCAAAATTCACATGAATCCCAGTAAATCAAGTGCCTGTTCTTGACATGTACTTCATCCTGAAGAAAACCTCTGAATGGAGACCCACAAACTTGACTAAAATAAGCATCACTTTCACTACATACTCTTTATTTTCACATATCCTATCTCAGTCTACTCTAAATCATGTTTTCAGTGCTCCATCTTCCCCATGTGCTTCAAGATTCCTTCCTTCCCCATTTCTTTTGTCTTAATAATTCTGCAGAAATAGCATCTCATTCTCATCTCAAACTAAAGCACCTGGTGTAACTAAATATTCTGATTAATTAGAATATAAACCAGAATTGTTGCATTTATTTAGCCAGGGCTTTCAGGATGGGGGTCTTGCTCAAGTGTTAAATTCCAAGCACTAAACCAAGTGAAAGAAACTTCAAAACAGAAGCTGAATAAATACATTTGTTTGCTGACGCAAAAGCTCACACCTGACCAAGATGGCAAATATTCTAAGCCACCTTCTTGGGAATAACCTCTTAAGATCTCTTGTCAATCCAAAAGGACAAAAAAAAAAAAAAAAAAGAAAAAAAAAGTCATAGAAGTGGATCTGATGAGTGCAACAGTAATTCAATAATCTGTTCCCAGGCCAACCCATACACTTCAGACAGAAATCTCAACATTTAAAGTGATTAATTATCTGGAGGCTTACAGCAAACTGAAAGTCATCCTGGGCTTTCTGCCTCTCTCAGAGCCCAGGCTAGTGGCAGCTCTGCTCTCCAAGGCCTGGATAAACAGGTCAGTGCACGCTGTACAGCTGCCAAAGCAGCAGAAACCCCAATGCAACTCCTGAGCCATCATTTCAAAGAGAAATATCACAGCAGAGAGTCCTGTCGAAGCTGTGATCCACCAAAATCTCAAGATGCAGCAGTATAAGGGCTTAAAAATTTAGGTATTCCAGAAAAACAATTACAAGAGATACATTTATCTAAGCTATTGAATTCATCCTAACAAATCCTAAATGTCAAGCATCCACTTCAAAGACTCCCTTTTCCCCTGTCATGCTGTGGGTGAACACGTGCTCCAAAGAGGTGATGCTCAGAAGTCACCATGATCAAGGACCACAGTTTGAAAGCAGATCATTGAGCCCCAAAAGCCCACCTCCCCTCTCCCCTTGGTTTGAAATAACAACTGACTTACAATCTACCTGTCACGTGACACCGTTAGTGTTATTCATGATTTTGGAAAGGGAAAAGTTCAACTGGGTTAGGGATTTCCCTGGAAGAAAATCTTGGTTAATTAGTAATCCCTATGTTTTACTGAAGGCAAAGGAGAACAACTCAGGGACTCAGCTGAAACCTAATGCTAAAACATGAAATGTTAAAAACACATCAGATATCAGTTGGCCCATTGTCCACCAGTCAATAAAAGGTCCTTTTTTGTTTTCACTAGGGAATACTTTCTTCCTGCAGGATGGGTTTGCAGTCAGGCACCTTTCAAAAGGTCAGAAGAACCAGCTACACATGTCTTTTCTCACCTACCACCAGTATTCTGACAAACATCATCGTAATTCAACCATAAGTAACCCCTCTCAGTCTAGGACAATTTTCCTTCAGATTCTGGGATACGTTGGAAGAGCTAAAGATGAAAATAATTTTGAAAAAAATCTCCCTCTTAAAAACTCCCTCTTAAAAGTGAAAGGCAAAAATATCTAAGTGGTTTCATCCCATGAAAAGCAATTAAGAAGTAACAGGATCCAGCATAGGATCAATTATTTTATTTATCGTTTACCATAATAAGTGTTTTTTTCTGCATTTGAGCAGAAGATGCATAACAGAGCAAAAACTGAGAAAACTGTCCAGTATTTTATAAAACTTTCAAATAATCCATGCTACCTAAGAAAATATTCCTCAGGAATGAGTTGCAAGAGTAAAAGGAAGATGTTATCCTATGATGGGATGTGTTTCCATAAATTTCACTTGCTCAGCATTCCTCCAAAAATATGTAAAATGAAATCTCTGCACCTTCACAACAAAAAGCTACTTGTGGGGGAAAAAGATACAGAAACTATCTGTATTATATTACAACAAACATCTGTATATATTATCAACTGTACCATACCATCATAATTAAATGAACACCTAAATCCAAATATTAATTCATCTATACCCCTCTTACTCAGAGGTAGAACTGTTTTACAACTGTGGTAACAAAGTTTCTATAAAAAATAGTAATTGTATCATTGGAAAGTTAAACTCCACTTACCCCAGACCAAGGGCATATGAGGTATCAATGAGCAAGTTTTTATTTAAGATGAGCTCTGAGGCCAGGCATTGTTCAAAAACTTCCTAAGAAAGGTTCCTTTTTTCCATGCAAGTCAGACTTGCTTCTGTTTGTGATAAAAGAATCACTTATCCCTCAACAACAGCTTAATATTTTAAAGGAATCATCATATATGTTAGGAGAACTCAAAATGACCTACTAAGGTTGAAGCTCTGCAGTCTCCTCACCCGCAGGATCTGAGCCCTGGCTGTGAACTCCAACAAATGCACCAGTTCAGTCAGGGAGCTGCTCCCAGTTTTAAAGGCTGGGCCACACATGTGCACAGAGAAAGGAGTGGCTGCACTGCCCTTCCCTCCACACTGACCCTTCTGTCAAGTGAATGCTGCAGGGATGGTCTGAGCTCTGAGCAGGGGACAATGTTCCAACACCATCACCCAGCTGAACTCCAGCATCCTCCAAGGCAAGGAGTGGAGAGAGAACATCCTGGTATCACCACGGGGGAGCAGCTGGGCAGCCCCAATTTAAATCAGAACACAAGAACTTGTGATTCTCCACTAATGCTCAAATGAACCCTTCCCATTCCCCACCAGACTGTAACTAGTTGACTGGTGAAACCTATGTGCAAATTTGTACCTAAATATAGCTGTTCTGCTAAATTTGGCAAATCTCTCCTTACCAAGGGGCTGCACTGCATATTTATGTAATTATATGGTAGTATTTCACATCTTTACTTTCTACACCTATCATTAGAAAACAGTTGCTGACATTTATTTTAGGTCATGTACTCAACTGGGTCAAGCTGCACTGAAGGGAGACCTGAGTTCTGCAAGAAACCACAGAAATCAGTTCATTTTAAAGTGTCATTGAATAGTAAGCATTAACCATAACTAGACTGATTGTTTCTGGCTACAACAGGCCAGACTTGCAAAGTTACTGAGATACCTACCAAGACTTTTCCAAAAGTCAGATGCCTAATCAGGCTGGGAATAAATGAATAACCTACTAACCAGTTCTCTGCATCATGAAGAGTCATCTCAATACTTCTGGAAACCTGAAAATGTTATCCCTTGATGTTTTCTAACCAGTGAATAATTCCTGCAAGAAAATTTTCCATTTTGTTCCACCCCTTTCCCCCTCAATTTGAAAGAGAAAACTAGAAAAATATCAACTACTGAACTGAAAGCTACATTTTTCAGAGAAAAGGCTTTTCTGCCTAATATTATTTACCTGAATTTGCATCTACTTTTTGAATTTCTATTCCTTATGGTAAAAAAAATGCTTTTTATATTGTTTCTAATATAGTACAGAAAACTAAAATGTGAGCTTTACATTAACCTCAGAAGTCAAATTGTGTACACCATTTACAAAGCAGACCCATGCTATGAAGGTTCAATAACACAGCAATGACTTTAATAGACAACATTGCCAATTTGAGACAATTATGTATTTACTCTGAATTTAAAACCCAGTTCAAAAATCCAGAAACCTCAAGATTGGGGAAGGGGACCCCAGGCAAAATCTCCAGGTACTGAACTGCTCTGGAGTGCATGTCATTGGACTATTCATTCTAGTCCTTGTAGGAGGGATGTTATGTCTGATCTTTAATTATGCTTTATGTAAATATCCCCAGAGGCTTATGCAATAGGTACAGGCTTAAGTAAGGCAAGTTGGTGGAGGCAGCTCTGGAGAGGGAAGCCGAGAGCTGAGCTGACTCCATAGCCAAGGGCTGGGTGAGCTCCAGTTGTCATTGAAGTCCTCCAAGCCCCTGAATTACAGAATACGAGAGATTTGCTACATTTATACACTCCCTGCCAAAAGCCACTTACTGAACCAAGCTCCCAGATCCCCTGGATCTGTCGGCACAGCTGGCTTCTCCTACTTGATTTACAACAGCTCAGCAAATGCACCATCCACGAGCATTAACAAACCCACATTTATCACCTGCTTCAACTTTTGCTACCCTTTGCTGCCATGAGGGTTTCTGATGAGGCCACCAAGGACACCCTGGACACACACTGTTCATCTCTGCCCTCCCAGCACACCCTCACCTTGACCTACAGCCCTCACAGCCAGGGTGGAGGAGGCTCTTTAATGCTCGTGCCTTAGACACCACTTTAAGTGCCAGCAAAATTCACAAGGAGTGGTAATAATAACACTTAAAGTCACACCAGAAATCTCACTCTAAACAAGTTGTGTTCAAGGCTGTGAACAAGGCTGAGTTGAAACCCTGATCAAGCTTAGAAGGCAACTAAGCACTTATCTGTACTGAGGTCAAAACCACCTCATCTCTCAGGTGGTGGAAGTTTCTCAGAGTGCCCAGGAGATTCACAGTTCCCTGTTTTACACAGGAATAGCACAACCCTCCTGGCCTCTTCCCTTCGTGCCCAAAGGCGTGCTTCAGCTTGCAATTGTTTCTATTTGCATGTGATAATTTTAACTGGTAATTCTAGAAAATATTCTGCACAGCTGCATGTAAATTTCACCTTGTGGACCTGATACAACTGATTTGTACACGATCCACTTGAGCCCCCAGATTCCCAACCAGCAGCCTGCTCACTACCATAGGAAGAAACTGAGATGACCAAAAAGCTTTAATTTCCACCCAGTTCTGCAAGGCACAGTAAATGTGGCACACCCTCTTCACCTGTAAAATGGGGACAGTACTCTCCACTGGAAAGCACTTGGAGATCTGATCTAAAAAATGCAATATATTTTCAAAAAGGTTAGGCTAAACCATACTGCTCTTTTCATTCTCTAGATAAATGCTTCGTTGCACTCTTTGTCCTGCACTTCCCTGATGATTTTCTTTTCTACCCAATTTCCATTTTGACTAATTCAATTATTTTGGCATATTAAACTCAGACTAATAAAGGATACAAAATCTAACTACCACTGCAGGCATGCAGCAGAGCCTACAGAATACTGTATCATTATTTTTATGACTTCAAAAGTAGAGAGAAGAGTACAGACCAAGGCAGCATGGCAAATACTCACTTTTTTTTTTCTTCTTTTTTAATTCTCCCTTCTAGTTCTCACTAATTCCACCCACTGGTAATAGCTGAAGGCATACACCCAAATCAGTGACTCATGGCACAAGACCACAGTCCAAACAGTAACTGACTGGGTTCTCAAAGCAGTGCTGTTCAAGAATTGCAATGTTCTAATCCAAGACCTTAACTGCCTTTGTTTTGCCCCCCAAAAAAAGAAAAAAACAGAAAAAAAAAAACAAAACCAAAAAACCAGCACTGACAACAGGTGCTTCTTTAGTTCTCAGAAAAAAAACTGAGGAAAAAAGAATTCCCCCTTGGTGCTCCCAGGCATTCCCTGTAGCCCAGCACAGCAGCACAAATGGGAGGCACATTCTTCCCACTCATGCTTCTTCCCCAGGTAACTCTCCACAACCAGAAACACAAGACAGAAGAACTCCCCAGGCAATTTCAGCTCTGAGATGAGCCCACCTCCTCTCCATGTGTTCTGGAAATCTCCAAGTGCTTTAATTCCAACTTATTTTTTCTAGTCTATGTTTTAAGTGAGAAAGCTTTTCCCAGGTTTTTCAAAGGAGATATTTAACTTTAACAGCTGTTTGGGAACATTTATTTTTTTTTTACCTCAATGCCAACGTCCCAGACACATTATTTATAATAGGCTGTCTTTCTTAATACTTGCTATTAGTCAAAAGAGTGCTTAGTAAACACCTTAGCTGTCCAATCTTCACATCCTTTAAATAATGGGGTGGGTTCAGGATAAGCTTTCAAAGCTCACCTTGTAAAGAGCCACAAACACCCTGATACAGCCCATTTCCCATAATTTTCCAGGTTCTGTAGCTACTGTTTCATATCTTCAAAGATACATTAAAATGTGACATAAAAGACCTCCTAGAGAGCAGAAGCTCTGAAATTATTTGTCTTATTCTACCTACAATAGGTTTCCAGCTCCACAAACCAGGTACATACTGGAACACCTAATCCCATATGGGACTGAACATGTATGTTCAGGACACCAATTACACAAGGAATATTCCCGTGTCAGCATTCATCTGCCTGATCATTAGATTTTTGGTTTAGTTAAATGCCCTGCTGTTAACACCATTTCTAATGTAGGTTAGGTGGTCACGAGCAAAATGCAAATGTGGGTCTGTGTCAGTTTAATCACTCTTTTATTCAGATAAGGTTTCAAGGAGGGCTGGACAAAAGCGGATCATCAATAGAAGGCAAAAAACTTAACCAGAGGAGGGTGAGTGCAGGCTCCTCTTCCTCCACCCCTTCAGAAGGCATGTGTGAAGTACCCACTGCTGGACCCCAAATTAAAAATGGTGTCACCTTGGCCAATTCCTTCCTCCTGCAGAAGCCCACAGAAGTATAAAACACAGGCACTGCAATAGGCCTGGAAGTGCCAGCCACTTTTTCCTGCTATCCACTAAAACTACATAAGGGCTTCGATCCTTCTGTGACCCCAGGTGTTTTTTTCTAAAAGAGACAAGGAAGATTCCCCTTTTGGTGAGGGAGCAGCGGGCAGCAGTGCCAGATAAAAGCCTTCATTTGCCTTCTCTCCCAAGGCTACACAAAGCAGGATTATGTCCAAGTCCACAGGTCCAACAATGCTCCATTTGGGCTGGGACAAGGCCCCCCCCGGTCCGTCCCATTCCCCACAGCCTCCCCTTGGAACTCCCCGGCAGGTTTGGGAGATCAAAGGAAGGCACCTCCATTACCCTTCTCTTCCATTTTGTTGGGCAAGAGACACTGCTATTGCATAAAAGCCGTGTGCGCACCGATACACCCCGCACAGCGCGCTGTTTTATCGGTGCGGGGCGGGGACACGCCGGCCACCCCGCTTCGCTCCCCGCAAGGCCCGGGGTGTCGCCGAGCCCTCGGACCCGGCCGGGGCGCAGCGCAGGGGCCGGGCCGGGAGCGCTCACCTCGGACACCTCGTCCTCGTCGCTGCCGGAGCCGCCGCCGCCGCCGCCGCCGCCC
Source organism: Xenops minutus (assembly GCA_035221455.1). NCBI lineage: Eukaryota > Metazoa > Chordata > Aves > Passeriformes > Furnariidae > Xenops > Xenops minutus. The sequence goes on from JAWWEE010000025.1 coordinate 2,649,953, forward strand.
CCGCTCCGCAGCACGGCGGCCGCCAGCTTGAAGTCGAGGGCGGCCTCTCCGGCCGCGGGCGCGCCCGGCCCTCCCGGCCCGCCGGGCCCGGCCTCCCCGAAGAGGCGCACGGCCCGCAGGCCCAGCGGGGAGGGCCCGGCCGCAGCGGGCGGCTCGGCGGAGGCGGCGGGC
>JAWWEE010000025.1:2653422-2676401 GCA_035221455.1 Xenops minutus
CTGCATGGTCCCTTTGGATGCCATCCCATCCCATCCCATCCCATCCCATCCCATCCCATCCCATCCCTCAGGCGTGTCACTGCACCTCTCAGCTTGGTGTCATTTGCAAACATGCTCCATCCTGCTGTCTATGTCCTTAGTGTTGGTTTGTCCTTAGTGTTGGTCCCAATAGGGACCCTTGGAAGAGACTACTTCTTTCCATTTGGGCTTTGGGCCACTGACTGTAAGTCTCTGGACTCAGCCATCCAGCCCATTCCTGATCCATCTACCAATCCATCCTTCAATTCCATATATTTCCAGTTTGGAGATGAGAATGTTGGGGGCCCCATACCAAAGGCTGTACAAGGCCAGCCTCAGAGATGAGGACAGAGGCCAAGGAAAAGAGATGTCCTACCTGCCCCCAGGTAATCCTGGGCCCCTGGAGGAGCTTTTCCTAACATGGCAGTGGAAGCAGGTGAAAACCAACAGGACCAGGCTCAGACCTCCATGTGACAGGAGGATAGTGGTGGGGTGTTTTTGGGGAGCTCAGGGGACCCCGATGCACAGGGGGAAAGCTGACACATGGCCACAGTGCCTTGTGTGCTGTCTGTCCTGTGGCACTGGAGCCAAATCCTTTGCCCAGCCCCTTCCCATGAAGTGCATAGCTCCCTGCCTGGATCCTGCCTTCCCTGGATCAATGGAACAAGGGAGAATGGGATGAGGAGCCCCCCAGCCTTGCAGGATATGGCCACCCTCTACCTAGGAAAATAAGCCAACCCAACATCCAGGCTCCCTACCTTGAGCACGGGGGCCATGAAGACGGAGACTCCCATCAGGACAAAGATGACCAGTCCTGTCAACCTCTGCTCCCTGTGTGTGGCAGTGCAGGTGTCACAGGTCCCTCCCTGGGGTCCCTTGGGAGCCCACCCTCTTGCCTCCCCTCCCAGCTCTGGGGTATTTGCTTTTTTCAGCTCTGATGGGCACAGGGAATAGGAGCATCCCCGGGAAGACACTGGCATGCCCAAAGCCAGGTCTGATGGCCAGCATGGGCACATCCCTGTCCCCTGGCTCTGCAACCATGGGCAAGGGATGCCCCAGAGCAGGGCCCAGGCTCATATACCTGATGCCCAGGAATTCGGGGTGCTCGCCGGGGGCTGAGGTTTCACTCTCCTTCCTCAGGCTCTCCATGTGTGCCAGGGAGATGACAGTGGCTGAGACGTACCAGGGGAGGCCAGTGACAGAGGTGACAACCATCAGGAGGGAGACACAGAGGAGGTCCAGATGGAAGCCTGCTCCTTTCTGCAGGGGGAAAGGCAGTGAGGCTGGGGGTGAGCCATCTCCCCAGGCAGTGTCAGAGGGGCAGTAGTGGGGTCTGCCCACCCTCCTGGCCAATTCAGGGTCCCACCCTGCCCTGGCTGCTTCCACGGGGCCCAGCTGGGACCTGGGTCCTTCCCGTTGGCTGGAGCTGCCTGTCCCCTGTCCCCTGCTCACCTGCAGCTTATACTCCCTGCGGTTGAGGATGACAGCCGTGATCTGCTGGTCCATGAAAATGAGGATGGTGACGAGGACAGCGGGCACCGCTGACACCAGGCAGACCCACCATGGGTTGGCTCCAAAGGGGAAAATGATCCAGCCCCGTGCTGGGTTTGTGGGCTGTGGAGAGCAGAAGGGTCATGGCAGCTGCCACCCACCTGTGGGGTGTGTGGCACAGCCGGGTGACAGGACCAGCCGTGGGTGCCCAGGCTGGAGCCCTCCAGGCACCCAGGGATGCCCCACATGCGGAGAGGAAGAGCATCCTCCTTTATCCTGGGCAGCGTGACCCACCAGCCCCCTACAAGGACATCTTGGCTGTGGCAGAGCAGGGGGTTGCTCTTGGACACCACAAGCCAGGAGCTGGGCACGTGCCCACAGGAGCAGATGAAAGAGGTGGCATTGGGCAGTGATGATGGTGAGCCCAGGGAGGTGGCAGTGAGCATGGACTGCTCTGAGCCACTGCCAGCCCCACCACACCGCCAGGGCAGGGAGCCCAAACCCAGAGGTGAGCCTGTGGCTCTTACTCCAGTGTGATGTGGTTAGTCCAGGACTGAGCCAGGTTATTTACAGAGCATGGGATTGGCTGTGTTCAGCCCCTTCTCAATTGCTGGGGTGCAGCCCACACCCCTGCAGCACTGGAGCTGGCAGTGGCAAGGACAGTGACAACACTGCCACTGTGGGGGGCACAGACCCACGCCCTGACAGTGCCGTGCCCACCCTGCCAGCACCTTCAGCTCACTGGGGACGAGGAGCTTGGGGGTTTCCAGGCCCAGGACAGCATCGATGGCGCAGAAGGCGAGAATGGCCAGGATGACAGCGAAGTCGCTCACCAGCTTCCGCACCTGCACATGGAGATGGAAAGGATGCCTGGCATGCCCAGGGAGGGCACTGCTCCAGCAGCTTCTCCTGGAGCCGTGCCCACACCAGTGGGATGGCTGGCCATTCCACACGGGTGGCTGAAGGATGCTCACCCCCACAGGGAAGTAGCGGCTGCTCCTGAAGTGCTTGAGGGCAGCGCAGGAGAGGAAGGTGCCCCCAAAGAGCAGGAAGGAGATGAGGGTGACATCGGGCACGTACTGACAGCTGGTCCCCAGGAGGTGCCCACCTCGATGCAGGCACTGGGTCCTACTCAGCCCCACTGGGGTGGCAGGAAGCTGCAGGGACAGGACAGGCGGCGAGGAGGGGTCATGTGTGGACACTTTGGACCCACCCCAGCCCCTCGCCCGCCTGCCTGGGAGCAGGGGCTGTACCTGTGGGGGGGCCAGGGGTGAGGGCAGCAGTGTGTCATTCCCTGTGGAGCTGTGACCTGCAAGGGGATGGAGGGTGAGGGTGTTGCTGGCTCCATCAGGGATGACTGGGACAATGCTGCCATCAGGCTGGGTCCTCAGGCTCTCTCCAAGGGCTCAGGATGCAGGATAGGGCCCCACAGGACCCCTGAGGTCCCAGCCCTGGCTGATGCCAAGGGGCCACCAACGGGGGATGCACCATTGGCCCCAGGCTGGCCTAGCACTGATCCTTTTGGCACACAGTGTAGGTCCCATTTCCAGGGTCAGTGTGGACACATCTTCAAAGTTCCAGGAAACATTCTCTGGTTTACAGACTGGGCTAGAAATGGCAGAGTAAACCCACCCAGGTGCCCCCCTCTGGCATTCTGGAGCCCCAGGAGCCAGTGCCACTTGTTCCTGGCACTGCCCTGTGTGGTGCCAGGGAAGTTGCAAGAGGCAGGGACAGAGGGACAGACTGCATGGAGAGAAGTGGAGGAAGGTGCAATGTGGTCAGGCAGGTGAGGATGGGATGTAATAGCCTCCTCCACCATCTAGCCAGACAGAAGGTTTCCAGTGGGGTCCTGGGGCAGCAGCCTCCTGCTCCCCACCCACCTGCAGCTGCTTGAGCTCACCAGGGCTGGACAAGTTGCAGGTGCAGCTGTAGGAGGTGACGTTGTCCAGCCGGTACTGCCAGTTGATGGGGAAGGCGTCTGCCAGGCTCAGCATCTTCTTCAGGGAGTCGTAGATGAATATCAGGCTGATGAGTGCGCAGAAACCTTCCTCGGTGAAGCGGGTGAAGTGCCTCACCAGGTGACTGGCCTCAGTGGCCACCAGCACCACGCCAAAAAAGGCCACCCAGAGCCCAATCCAGAGGCGAAACTCCAGGTAGTCCAGGCTGTGGTCCCTGGGGGGAAGGGTGAACCAAAGCCTCACAAATTACACCCTCCTGGAGTGATGGTGGCCTGTGCCTGGCCAGGGGATGGTGGCCTGAGGACCCATCCCTGCCAGGGAACTCACTGGCTGAAGGAGAAGAGGAGGCGCTCGAAGACCAGCACGGGGCCAGTGCTGCTCAGGATGGTCAGGGGTTGGCCCGCAAAGAGGCAGAAGATGAAGCCAGCAAAGGCTGTGCCCAGGAAGCTCTCCAGCACCCCCTGAAATGCAGGAAAAGGGTGCCAGGCACATGGCAGGGAGAGGGGTCCTGGGCCCGTCCCTGCTAGCAGAGTGCAGAGTCAGTGCTGGGGACCACGGGAGAAGGAGGCAGGATTTGGGTGATGCTCAGGATGCCCTGAGAGCACTGGTGGGAGGTGGGCACCAAGGAGCCCCATGGGCTGGGCTGAATAGGGCTGGTGCCGGGCACCCCATGGCTGCACTGACCTGCATGTTGGCAGTCGCGTCCCCCAGCATGCCCCCGAAGGTGATGGCGTTGGTGACAGTGGCCAGGTAGATGTAGAGCACTGCTGAGAGGCACTGGGGGTGCAGGGCATCAGAGAAGTCACTGCCATACCACGGTGCCTTCCTCTGGATGTCTCGCAGCAGCCCCCCAAAAAGCCTGGGCCAGAGGAGGGAGGGCTCAGAGCAGACCCCACAGCTGGATGTCACCCCGACAGAGCTGCACAGTGAGGGATAGTCCCTTCCCTGGGAAACACCAGCTCAGAGGGGCTTGGATGTGGTGGCCCCATGTCAGCCAGTGCCCTGCCCCAAATCCATCCCCCCTCTACACCTCCCACTGCCTTGTCCCTCCAGACACCCACCTGCCCGTCCTCTCCAGCTCCTCCCCAGAGTGCAGGTGCCTCGGCCTGGCTCTGTCCCCAGCTGCTGCCATGTCCCCATTGCCATGGGACTGCTGGTCTGGTGGGTCCACAGGGGTCCTGTGGCAGAGCAGAACCTGAGACAGGCTTCAGGTTGGGACCCTCAGGACCCAGCTGCACCTCAGGGACACTAAGAGGGGAGAGCGAGGATGGAGAGCAGACAGGGGTGCAAGCAGGGTTGGGGAACCTTGTGTGTCCCCTGATCATGGGGAGGAGAAGGATCGGGAGGAAGAAGAGACACTGGAGATTGGATTACATGATTTTTAGAGGTCCCTTCCAACCCAAACATGATCTTCTTCAGCAAGCCCTGACTGAAGGGAGCCAGACCTGATAGGACTATTTTTGTTGGAGCACCTGAGAAAAGCCTGGGGTGTCCTGCTCAGAGAACAAGCTTCACATCCAAGTGCTGAGTCCTAGCATTCTCAGCAGCTTCTTTTGAAGGGCATGTGGGGTGGTTTTACCACCCTCTGCCAAGTAGGACAGCAGGACTAACAGCATTGGCGACCAGAGCTGTGGTCCTTGGCTGAAGCTGCAGAGGGGTCTGGCTGGGAGGATCCCTTTGCTCCAGGGCAGTTTCATCCCCATGGAGGTGGAAGTTTCAATGTCACAGGCAGAGGTGTCCCCCAGAGGACCCTGCACAGGGGCTGACAGAGGTTGGGGTGCCCTCCCTTCAGCCCACCTCCTGCGTGAAGATGGCAGAGAGCTTGGTGGAGGAATTCGGGCACTGGGGTCCCATTTCCCGGGTGGAAGCACAACCAGCTCATCCAGGAACGTCTCCATCCCTGTGATGAGGTCCTCTCGGTGATCAGCCTGCCGGGCAACCCTTTGGAAGAGCTGTGGGGAGATGCTGTGGTTCAGCCACCATGTCCTTGTGTTCAGCCACTCAGAGCTTTCCTCTCAGCCTGCAGCCATCACCAAAGAACAAACCCATCCCCTTCAGTGCAACCAGTGCCTCTACATCTTACAGACCCATCCCAAACCTTTGTTTTCTTATCCTGGACAAGGGAAAACACCAGTTCATGCCATCCTCTGCCCTCCACTGCAGCCTGCAGAGGAGAAGAGCCCCAGTGTCACCACCCCAGTCATGGTGCTGCTCCAGGCTCACCTCATCCATCAGCAGCGTGGCCATGGCCCTGCCAACCTCGTGGTAAGCTTTCACTTTGGGGGGACCCAGCAGGATGAAGAGGAACCTGTGGGAGAGACAGCACATCTCCAGAGCAGCCCTCTCCTCCCTGGGGGATGCTTCTCCCAGGGGAGACCATGGGGATGCTGAGGAGAGTGGCTGGCCAGACCTGGGGGACTCCTGCCACCCCAAGGGTTGGCCACCCCTAAGAGGGTGGCTGGGGCAGAAGACAAGACACAACTGCAGTGTCTCCTGCCACTGCATGGGGACCCCACAACATGTGACAGCAGGACCCCACTGCATCACAGGGTCTGCAGAGGTGAGATCACTGAGAGGTGAGGGGGGACAGGTCTTTGGGGCAGAGGGGGAGACATCCTTGGCTGGAGGAGTCTGTGGGATCATGCTCCTGGGATTGTTTCTCACAAGCAGGATGCAGGAGTGTTAAAGAGAAGGAGAGCTTGCTGGCAGCATGGGCAGCAGGTTTGACAGGACTCTGGAGACACGGGAGGAGACTGGAAGGAGTGATCAGGGTCCTTGATAAGTATGGTGAAAATCCCACACCTCAGAGGATGGTGCAAAATAATGAGGTCTGCAAATGAGGTGCAAAATAATGACTGTCGTCTAATGAGGACAGTCCAGCCAAATATTTAACCAAGCCTTCCCCTCCTTTCCAAAACTGGCAGAAGCTGTTACAGTCCTGGAACCCTGAGGCTGCCGAGCAGTTCTAGTCCATACCCTGAGCAAATCTCCAGAGAGGGGACAGGGAAACTCCTCCAGCTGCATGAGTGGGGTTGAGCGGGGCCCTGCTGCAGCCCTGATGTGGGGTTGGAGGTCTCCCAGAGCCTTCTCCAAGGGGATGAGAGGGCACTGAAGCCAGCCGGGATTGCTTGCGATGTGACAAGCTCAACACCCTGGAGATGGAGCTGGGTGGGACACAGCCCCGAGGTGGTGGCTGTGCCTTTGGAACAGCCCGGCACGGCCAGCAAAGGAGATGGTAGCACTGGCAAAGGGATGGGTAGAGGCATGGGTGGGAGATGGGGTGACGGGGAAATTCAGGTCAAGGGGTTGTCATGAGACACTCGAGACCCGCCACCCCTCTGCCACCGAGGTCAGAGCAGCTGGTGGGTGAGTGTCCTGCTCCTCCCAGCTCCTGGAGCTCGGGTGCTCTGGGCAGAGTGACCAGGAGGTGGCAATGTCCCCCCTGATCCCCGCCTGGCTCCACCACGCGCTCTCTCAGGAAGCGCCCGGCTCAAGGGACACACGGACAATTTATCCCCACGGCTTCAGGCGATGCGATCCTCAGCCACGGGGAAACACGTCCTGCCCTGCTTGTGTCCCCCCATCCCGTCCCACAACCCACGAGAGCATCGTGGGCAGCGGGAGGGCAAGAGATTCCTGCAAAGCCGCGTCCCACCGCTGCCAGCCCCTGCCGTGCTCCCGGCACAAAGTGGGGAGCATCCAGAGCTTCCTAAGGACAGGGAAAGCAGACCCCAGGGCTGACCCAGGGGATGTCCCTCCCAGGGTACCCAACTGATGCTCCGCTCTCAGCCCATCCCGAAATGCTCCGAAGGAACTGGGAAAAGCAGGAGGGGAAGAAGCGAGGCAGGATTCTGGGATTGTATGTGGCACTGGATGCAATGCCCTTTGCGTTGGCCAAGCAAAGCCCTGTCTGGTGTGGCAGGGAATGAGGAGACAGGGACAAGGGGGGAACAGGGGCCGTGCCCTGTTACCTGCTGGGGAGGGCAACTTCAGCCAGCGAGCCGAGGGACACCCCGTGCCTGAGGCGAATGAAGGCGGTGAAGGGCTTCTCCAGGAATTCAACTTCACCGACAGCAACGTGGGCTGCTTCAGCTCCCGGTGGGACCTTCTTCCTAAATCGGTTTCTCATCTGAAAGGAAAGGGATGCAGCAGCTGGGTGCTCGGGATGCAGGAGCTGGGCACCTGGGATGCAGCAGCTGCTCCCAGCACAGCTCCATCCTGCCTTACCTGCTCCTTAAGAGGCGTTTTGGAGAGCTGGTCTCCAGGCTCAGACCTGCCTTTGGCCTTATCTGCAAAGAAAGGGAGGAAGCAGCAAAATCCATGTCCAAGTGAACAGGCAGTGTGGGCACTGCCCCAGGCCAGTGGCAATGGAAGGATTCCCACTGGGACAGCCACAGCTCCTTACCTCTGCAGGGAAAGAGGCAGAGCTCAGTGAGGAGCTGCAGCAGGGATTTGGTGGGCTGGTGCTTTGGTTGCAGGAGCAGGAGGGCTGCCAGGCGTTCCCTCAATGCTGGCTGCAGCTCTTCTTCCTCGGGATGCCCAGAAAGTGCCTTGTCTGCATCAGGGACAGGGACAGCCCTGAGTGCCCCTGGTTTGCTGCCCAGGGGAAAAGTCCCTTTAACTGGAGCAGCAGCCACCCCAGGTACCCAGATTTCATTCACCAGTGCTGTTCTATAGGGATCTCTTGGTGGCCTGTCGCTCTCTGGTGACCAACCCATCCCAGGAGATGATCTTTGCATTACCCATGTACCGATTATTTCCTTGAAAGTGGCAGCATCCAGATCCAGAAGCACTGTGCCCTTTTGCAGGCATGTCCTCAGCTGGAAGAGGCTGTGCAGGGTGAGGGCTGGGACATGGGGCACACTCCAGCGCTCCCCACCATCCTCCACCTTCTCCTCGAACTTTATCCACCTGCATGGGGAGATGTGCAGGGTCAGCAGCAAAGTAGTTCTGTGTCCTGTGCCAGGCAGCAGGAGCTGGACCCTGGGTCTGTCTCTGAGCTTAGCATGGGGCTGGCACAGGCAGGGAAGGGTTTGGGGGGCTCACAGGGGGCTGCTGTGGGTTCATGCAGCAGGGGCAGGTGGGCAGCCAAAGTGGTCACGTCCCTATTCCTTCAGACCCACACCTCCCTCTGATCCAATCAGGGGGATTTCAACAGTCATGGGATGACAGAATGGTTGGGGTTTGAAGGGATCTTAAAACTCATACAGTTCTAATCCCCTGCCATGGGCAGGGGCACCTTCCACTAGCCCAGATTGCTCCAAGCCCCATCCAACCTGGCCTTGGACACTCCCAGGGATCCAGGGGCAGCCACAGCTTGTCTGGACAACCTGTGCCAGGGCCTGTCCACCCTCACAGGGAAGATTTTCTTTCCAATATCCCATCTAACCCTGCCCTCTGTCAGTGGGAAGCCATTCCCCCTTGTACTGTCCCTCCAGACCCTTGTGAAAGTCCCTCTCGAGCTCTCTTGGTGCCTCTTTAGATACTTGAAAGGGCTCTGAGGTCTCTCTGGAGCCTTCTTTTCTCCAGGCTGAACAAGCCCATCTCTCTCAGCCAGTCTGTCCCAGTCCTTGGATCATTTTTCATGGACTCCTCTGGATGTACTTCAACAGGAGCTGGACGTGGTTCCCCCCAGGGGGGTCTCACCAGAGCAGAGCAGAGGGGGGAGCACCCCCTCCTCACCCTGCTGCTCACACTGCCCATAGTGCAGGCTGGGATACACTTGGCTCTCTGGGCTGTGAGCACACAGTGCTGGCTGATGTCCCATCTGTCACCCACCAGCACCCCCCAGTTCTCCCCAGGGCTGCTCCCAGCCCATCCAACCTCCCTGGCAGCACCAGAAGTAGGGGTGGCCCTGCCATTAGCAGCGCTGGCTGGGCTCAGAACAGAAGTGTCTTGAGCTGTTTCCACGCTCAGGCCATGCCAAATATTTTGCCGCCGGGCACAGACAGAGCTTCCCTTTGTGCCCCTGGGTGGGCGCGCTGCCGCGGGGTGCTCGCCGTGCTGCACGGGGAGAGCGTGCCCCGCACAGCAGGCTCTGCCGGCGGGGAGAAGGGGGCTGGGGGCTGGGCACAGCCACAAACCCGGCGGATTTGTCCTCCCTCCCGACTCTCCGACCTCGGGGGAAGACCCACTGCTGTCCCCAGACCCGCTGTGTCCCGTGTCCCTGTGCCCCTGCCGAGCAGAGGAGGGGTGCTGCGGGATACAGGAGCATCCCAAGCAGAGGAGGGGTGCTGCGGGATACCGGGGCATCCCAAGCAGAGGAGGGGTGCTGCGGGATACAGGAGCATCCCAAGCAGAGGAGGGGTGCTGCGGGATACAGGGGCATCCCAAGCAGAGGAGGGGGTGCTGCGGGATACAGGAGCATCCCAGCCCCGGCGCAGCTGCTGGAGCCCGGGAGAGGCAGCAGAGAGGAGCAGGAGGAAGGGCGCTGTGCCCGCGCAGGGTCACTGCCCACCCTGCCTCACAACATGCCCTTTCCCATGACATGAGTCAGCCCAACGCGGGCACCGGAGCCCTGATTTGGGGATGAGGCTGAGGAACCACCAGCTCCGGGGGATGCCCTGGGCTCCAGGCGAGCTGGAAGGCTGGGCTCCCAAAGTGTGGCCCTCGCAGGGGTGCCTACCTGGCCATCTCCCTCCACTCCAGCCCCGCTGGGGTGCTGAGGAGCTGGTTGAGCTGGATGAAGAGCAGTGGGCAGGTTTTGTCCCCTCCATCCTGCCGCAGGGCAGCACCAGCTCGTCTGGCTGCTGGGGCCATGCTGGAGGGAAAGATGCTGCAGCCCAAAGCCTGGGAGGGAGATCCTGGGTTGCTCCAGTCTGGTCTGGGTTGTGAGCAGGTCCCTGCCTCCTGGAGAGTCGTGCCACCCGCCTCGGCCATGTGGGCTTGCATGGCCACCAGCAGCCAGAGGGATTCCCTTGGGCACCTGCAGGATCCCACTCATCCCACACCTTATAAAAGCTGTGAACTGGTTTAAACTGGCCACAAACCAATACACAGGAGCCAAGCCCAAAACAACACCTCAAAACAGCAGGATCAGCCCTACAGGTCCCATTTTGGCTGGGTTCTGCTACATCCAGCGGCCCACCTGGGCCAGGGACCAAGGGACCCACCTGCCTCCTCCAGGTGACCAATGGGGACAAGGCTGTTCTTGGGGAGCAGCATGTCCCCAGTCCTGTCTGCACCCTGCAAGGCATTGGTGAGGGGATGGCAGAGCCAACCCTGAAGAGCTGGTGGCAGCATCAGTGACTGTGCCAGGGTGCTGTGCTCATGGCAGTAGGGGTGGCACTGCCCACGGCAGCTCTTCTTTAGGAAAGCGGATGCGGGGACATGCATTGGGGAAGGAAGTGGCACCGCTGAGCAAATCCAGAGCAGGGCAATGAGAGTCTGACGACAAGGGCCAGGAGGGGGCCAGGGCTGCAGCCTGTGCAGAGGGCATCAGTGTGGGCTGTGGCAGGGGAGCGGATGGAAGGGAAAGGATGTGGGTACAGCCACAGCACCCTCCCAGAGACGGTGAGATGGCAGGGCCACCATCACTGTGATGGCCCCCTCGGCTCTCTGCAAACAAAGCATGGGGCTGTGTGCAGTGCAAACACAGTGGCAGGACCACAAACACTCGCAGCACTGGTACAGGCGGGCTGTGCTGGAGCCTGCTGGCCACAGCAGGATCTGGCCCCAGGAACAGCTGGAGCAGGGCCAGGCACCACCACCGCAGTGTCACATTTTGGGAGAGTGCAGGTGGGCATGTGGGTCCCTGGGGTCCTGGTACATGCCTCATAGGAGCTAAGGCCAAGGATCAGGCCCAGGGTGCCCACCAGGCTGTTTGCTCGGTGATACCAGTGGGTAGATGGTGTGTGGAATGGTGACCATGGCCAGAGTGGGGACCACAGGGAGACCCCTGGCAGCAGGACACGTGGAGTCAGGGATACCACAAGGTATCCCTGGTGTTAGCCTCCCCCTCTTGTGGGGGCCCCTGGCACGGGATGGGGCATGTCTGGCAGCAGGTGCAGGCAGGGAGACTGTGAGGGCTGCAGGAGATGTGCAGGGGTGATGGGAGGCGGTGGGAGGCAGAGCAGGAGGCAGAGGCAGGCAGCAGAAGGCAGGCAGCATTGGCAGCCTGCACACACCTCCCCACTCTTTGCCCGCTGCCAACGCTCTGTGCCAGCAGCCTCCTTGGCTGCTGACGTGAACCGGTGCCTCCCTCTCCGGAGGTGCCAGGTCAGCTGGCAAAGGCTGCCCGCACATGCCACCCGTGCACACAGCCTGGCCCTGGGGACGTGACAGGGAACTGCCAGGGGCAAAAATCCCATCCCCACGCAGGGACGTCGCTGGGACCCAGGACTGCCCAGGGACACAGCCCCTCACTCAGGCCACCACCTCGCTCTGCTGCCAAAGGCTTTGGGCTGCCGATGGCCGGAGGAGGCGGAAGGAAAAACATCCAGCAAACAATTACAAAAGTCAAGTCTGAGCAAGAAGGAGGGCGTGAGCGGGGATGGGGGGAGGGGGGTGCCAGATCCAGTGGTATTCCTTGGAGACGCCAACAACAATGGCAGGAATATTTGCTCATGCCTTGCTGAGCCCAAACCAGTCGTGGGCTGGGGGCTTTGGGACCTCGGGGAGCCAGGCAGGGGCCATGGCTGACCTCAAAGGGAGCCAGGGCAGGACCCTGCACTTGCCCAGCACGGGCATCAGCAGCGTTTTTTGGGCTGTCACCTGGGCTGAGAATTGGCCAAACACAACACATGGTTGCCAGCGCAGTGAAGGGGACAGGGAAGTGCTGGCAGTGCCCAAGCACAGCAGGCTGGGATGTGGATAAGGACAGTGGCTGGCTGGGAGGGCATTGTGAGATGAGGCTGTGACTCACCCAGTCACAGGGGCTCTATAGGGGCACAAAGGTGGCCTTGGGGACAGAAAGGGTCTCTGCTGCCATCCCAGGCCATCACCACCTCCCACGTGCAGGGTGGCACAAGGATGGCAGTCTGTCCCCTGTCAGGGACAGGAGGAGGTGAAGTCCTGACCCCCGTGGTCCTGCCTTTCATCTGATGCTCCTCTTGCACGGTGCGCTCACTCCCCTGGCACCCCCGGCCCCCGTCCCGCTAGCCGGGGCTTGGGGCCACGAGGCGCACCGAGACCCCCTCCCCTGCCCCTCCGTGGGACCGCGCTACCCGGCCACTGTCCCTCGGCCACCGCCCGCCCCCTGCGCCCTGCAGGGACCCTTCCCTCCCCAGCACGGACCAGCAGCGGGGCGGCAGCGCCTGCTCAGCCCGGACCTCTCCACGAGCGAGGAAACCCCACGGAGCCACTGCCCTGGACTCAGCCCCGGCCGGCGGGACCCCCCCTACTCCGGTTCGGTGGGGAAGCCCTTCCCGGGGGCGGAGCGGCCGTGCAGCCCCTCCCCGCCCCGCCCCAGCGCCCGCCGCCTTCTAACCCGCCGCGGGGCCGCGCTGCCGGAGAGCGGGCACGGCAGCGGGGCCGAGCGGAGCGGGACTGGACGGCACGGCTGGACGTGTGTGCCCGCGGGTCATGGACGGGCGGGCGGTGCTGATCCACGCGCTGCTGGCGGCAGGTACGGCCACGCGTGGGGCGCTCCTGGAGGGTCCCGCACACGTGTGAGGGAATGGTGATGAGCAGCGCAGGATCGGCGCCGGTCACGGGTGGAGGGTGCGGTGCGGGGGTGGAGGGTCCTCGGGTGCGAGCAGATGGGAAGACCGGTTCTGGTCACGCTCGGGGGGTGTCGCGGTCGCTCGTGGGGGGTTCCGGGCAGGGCGATGCGAACCCCGCTCTGACGGCTGTTCCCGCAGTGTGCTCGGCGGCGGCGGGCGGGCTGCGCCGGGACGAGCTGCACAACGAGGTGCTGCACAAGGGCGGGGGGGCAGCGCCGGTCCCGGCCACGGCCCCGCTGCTCGGCGGCAGCCCGGAGAAGGAGGGCGGCGGAGCGGCCTCGGGGGACGACTTCAGCGAGCTGCCAAGAGGTATGGATGGGGTCCCGGGGCGGGGATGGGGTCCCGGGGCGGGCTGAGCTGGGGGCTGCTGGAACCGGGGGGCGCGGAGGGGCCGGGCTGTGCTCGGCTCGGCTCGGCTCAGCTCAGCCCCGCGGGTGCCTCGGGTGCAGCTCCGGCTCCGCTTCGAAGGGCGCTGCGAGGAGGGAGTTCGCGGGTACCGAGCGCCCGCGGCAGGAGTCCTGAGTGGGGTCAGTGCGTGGGGCACCAGCACAGAGCAGCGGCTCTTGTGCCAGAGGCGGTCCGTGTCCCTTCAGTCCCCGGCACCGTGTGTCCCAGGGGGTCCCGGGTCGCAGCTCCTCGGTGGGTGCAGGCAGAGCCCCTCGGTGGCCGGGGCACCCTCCCGGCGGTGGCAGCGGCGCGGGGACCGCCGTGAGTCACCGCCGCCCACGCGCGGCTGCTCCTCATTCCCCGGCAGGGCTCGTCAGCCGGCACGGGGCCGAGCGGGCACCGCGGCTCTGCGGGGCTCCCGGGCACCCACGCGGGGCTCCTCCACCCGGGCTGGTACCACCGAGTGTCCCGGGGACTCTCACATGGGGGTGGGACGGGTGACGTGTGCCTGTACTTGTGCCAAGGGCAGTACCTGACACGAGGAGCGTGCTCTGCCCCGTACAGCTCACCCTCCTGTTTTGCCCTGGTTTTCTTTGCTTTCTGGATGTGCCAGGAGACTGTGACAAAAAAACTGAGCTGAGCCACTCTCAGCGAGGGGATGCAGGTGCCCTCCAGCTGGGAGATGCTCCAGCCTGCTCCTCCCCGAGGAGGGGACGCTCTCCTAGGGCGAACAATCTGGCAGGCCTGGGCTGACCCCCAGCTGAGGAACATGATGGGAGTAACGGGAGGGTTTCGTTACCGTCAGAGCTCTGTTTGAGTGCCTTCAGCTGATCTACGGTCGGAGAGATCCGCCCTTTGCACGAAGGCACCTTCCCCGGGGTGCCTGAGTAGGGGGTGGGAGGCAGCACCCTCTGCCTGCCTCGGGGAGGCTGCTTTTCCTACCGGCAAGAAATTCCCAACCTTCTCTGGCTGTCCAAGGGGCACAGCCCTGGGGAGAGGGGGTGGCTGGGGGTGGTCAGCAGCGCTGTGTGCTTGCTGGCTGTGGCTGGGAGATAACCCGCAGGGCTGGGGACAGAACAGCCTCTGCTGTCAGCCTCATCTTGGGGTTTCTCCAAGCCACAGTTTCCTGGATTTGTGAAGGATGTCGAAATAACTTTGCTAGGTGTGCAACCGGTGCGTGCCAGCACGGGAGTCCCTGGTTCCACCAGGAGTCAGGAAGTGGCTGAGAAGGAATCGGGCAGGTTACAACCTGCCAGGTTGGACTCTGCTGCCCTCTCTTCTCAGTGCACCGTATCCCGGGCTCACCGGAGTTATTGAGCACTGTGGCTCGGGAGGAGTTAAAAAAACCCCCCTTGGAGCAGTGAGTGCTCTCTAGCATCTCAGCATCCTGTGAGATCAGGTTGGCAGCTGATTTTTTTGGGCACCTGCACATTCTAAAAGCTGTTCCAGTACCGTTGCTAATGTTAGGTTGTGTGAGCAAAGAGCTTGGTGCTCTCTTTCCCACCAACCCAGCGGGGAGCTGGCGAGGCACCAAAAGCCACTGGTCACTTGCACCACAATTAAAACATACCATTGTAATTCATGGCAATGCTTCCCTACCCATCTATTTGGCTCTGCTAAACCAAAACTTAAGCCAGGCTTGCTCTCTTAATCCCGCCTTGGGGTGAGCAAAGCATCCTTGTGCCCACAGGAAGGAGAGTCCATTACAGTCATGAATAGGGTCTTAGAAAAGCGTGCACTCATCAGGGAAATAAAGGCCAGATAAAGGGGCAATTAGCAGTGTTCTGTGTTCAGTGGAAACTGGTGCATATAATAGCAGCATTTGAGATGTATAAAGCTCTGTTCCCCCTGCCCGACTCCTTTCTTTCCTTGAGAATTGTTCTTATGAATCAGAAAGGCCATGATATTTGTAAGGAGCTGAAAAAAATTCCCTTCCCCCCTTCCCCACCCCCTGGGCTCGGGGGCAGCTCCTGGCACAAAGGGCAGTGGGAGCCAGGGCTGAGCAGTTGCAGCAGTCCCGGGATGCCACTCTGCCTTCCCTCTGGCTGCTCTGACCGCTGTTCTCTCCTTCCCAAATTGTTTTCCAGTTGCCTTCCTGTCAAAGCCTCAAGGCCTGGTTACTCCCAAGAAAAAAGGGAACGGCAATAAAAGAAGAAAAGGCAAAGGCCTGGGGAAGAAGAGAGACCCGTGCCTGCGGAAATACAAGGATTTCTGTATTCACGGCGAGTGCAAGTACATCCGAGAGCTGGGAGCTCCCTCTTGCATGTGAGTTGCTGGCGTGTGCCTGTGCCGAGGGAGCCTTAGTCATGGTTCCTTCAATTCTCTGGGCTGGGCAGAGGAAAAGCGGATAGGATATTTTTAGTGCATGTTCTCTATCTGTGCGGGGACAACTATGACTTGGCCTCTTCCTTGTGCTTCTTGGGCAATGTCCATGCCCCACCAAAGCCTGTTGTAGCCTTGGATCCAGCATTGCCTGCCAGCGTGGTGAGATGTGCAGAGACCTGTTGTGCTGAGGGCTGCAGAAAGGTGTGTAGGGCTGGAGTCTGGCAGCTGAGGGCTTCTGCAGGTCTGGCTTGGGAGACCTCATCCTGACCTTGTCACCCTGCATCCTCCACTCCAAAGGCTTAGGGCTCCTGCAGCTGTTGAGGTGCACTGATGCAGGTGGGATGAGCTGCTGTGGCACCAGTGAGGGACACTGGAGGTGGCATCTTTGGGGACAGCCTGCCAAAGACATGCCCAAGCTGTCCCTTGGCCTGATGAAGGACAGGGCTGTGTACCCACACTTGCCCACCCCTCTGGGGTACAGATGGAGAGCAGGGACTAGATGAGGGAAGCAGAGGAGAAAGCATTTTCCTGCTGCTGGGACACCTTGATATGGGACTGTTACCATGGGAAATACCCAGTGGTGCACATTTGATCCCCGCTGACGTGGGCAGGAGTTGAGCTGGCAGATGTGTAAGAGGCTTTGTTCTTTGCTATCAATCCTCTGAGCCACCCAGCCCTGAGCCCAGAGAAGATAATAGCTCTCTGGCTTATGGTGCCCACAGGATCTCGTGCCTTGCAATCCGCAGGGATCAAGCTCCGCACAGCTCCTCTTACCTCCTAGTTTCTCTCTGCTATCATGAAGTTGAGCCCTTGCACAGGGGACTTGGGACTGCCAGTGAAAGAAGATCTCTGCCCGTTCAGTTTGTGTTGGTGACCCAGCAGAATGTGGGGTACAGAGCCCCTGCCTGGGACTGGGACAGCCAAGTGTCCCCTGTCTGGATCCCTGGGACTGGAGAGGACCTGGGATGTGGGCAAGCAGGAGGGATTTGGGGGCTGGCTGGGCTCTGCAGCCTGGTGGTCCATCCCTGGGTGACATCTCCCAGAGCCATCATGGTTTTTAGGAACAGTGGCCTAAAGAGGTCTCATGTTGACTGGTGTCACTCAGTTGTGGCTGCTCTTGGTGGCTGGCTGCCTGTGTCACTGGGTCTTTGGAGTGTTGCTTCCTTGGGCTGGTCCCTGGGCTTGGGGTGGAGTGAGGATGCTGCTGGGCTGAGTCCTGCACCTCTGACTTGTGTCCAGCCTTGCTGCTGTGCCTGGGAGGTAACACTGGCATATGAGCTTGGGAGGAGGGCTGTGCTGAGTCCCAGCTTGGAGATCAGCCCAAGGGTCAGTGGCGCTGGATATAGAGAGATATATATATCTGGTCACATCAGTGGGCTGTGGCTTGGGAAGGGCTGGAAGCCTCACAGCCCTGTGGGGAGCGTTATTTCTGTTACATGAGTAACCTCCCAAGTCTACAGGGACAGGGCACCTCTCGGCTGTCAGGGTGTGCAGAGACATCCTGCTCCATGGGAAGCGCTGGGCCAGCTGCCTCACTGCTCCCTTCCCACTCCCAGAGGTGGCCTGGGCAGCCTGGCTCTGCCTGTGGGTGGACTGGGAGGAGCACAAGCCCTGGTGCCTTCTGCTGGTGGGGAGCTTGGCCTTCCTAGGAGTCTTCACTTGGCACAGGAGAAACTTAATTTACCAGTACCAGGGAGATGTTGGCGTCACCAGACCTTCCAGCTCAGGGACCGAGGGGAACAGGCAGGGTGCTGGCTAAGGCTGGGCACACAGACATTGCCTTCTGTGGGGTGTGGGGGACACAATGACCTCCCGTGCTTGCTCACCACCAACCTTTATGGCTTTCCTTCTCACCCAGATGCCAGCCAGGGTATCACGGAGAGCGCTGCCATGGCCTCTTGCTGCCAGTAGAGCACCCACCCAGCGTGTACGACCACACCACGGCTCTGGCCGTTGTTGCTGTTGTCCTGTCCTCCCTGTGTCTCGTCATCATCGCAGCCCTGCTGATGCTCAGGTGAGTGGGATGGGGTTGAACTCCCAGATCTGTGTTCCTGGGAAGTTCACATGCAAGAGGAAGGTGGCAGGGACTTCTTGCTCTGAGCATCCCTTTGCTTGGCCTTGCAGGTGTCACAAGAGGGGTGGCTACGATGTAGAAAACGAAGAGAAAATCAAGCTGGGCATCACTGTGAATCACTGAGGATGCCGGGTGCTGGCGAGGTGAGCCCCTGGCTGGGCACAGGGCAGCAGTGGGGGTGGTGGACGTCTGGGGGCTCTGCTGTTCATGCTGTCTGGGGCTGCTGTGTGGATCCTGTGCCAGAGCAAGGAAAGAGAGCCTGGAGAAGCGGCTCGTTGGATTTGGCGAGAGAGCCTGGGCTTTCCTGTGGGGCTCCAGCCCTGTTTCCTCATCTTTCTGCTCAAGTCTGTCCCCTGACACCTCCATTCCTCCCACCTCCTCCTTTCTAACCCCAAGTCCCTGCTCTGCCCCAGTGCTCCATGCTTTAGGGATGGTTGGCAGTGGGGAAGCTGCTTCTGTTTTGTTTTTTTTTTTTCCCACTTGTTCTGCTCCTTCTCTGACCCTCTGAGTCACTTCCCCTCCTTAGATATTGCTTCTATTTATACATATGTGTAAAAAACCCCTTTCCTTTTCACTCCCACTCTTCTTACTACTTGCACCAGAGCAAGTAATGCTCTTTCAGCTGGTCACAGGGGGATCTTGCTGCCAGCCCATGCCATGTTGCTCCGGCTGGCTGGGTGGGGGGTGTGCTCTACCCCAGGGGTAGCTGTGGAGCTGGGTGCTGAAAAGCTGTCAAACTTCCTCTGGTCTGATCCAAATCCTGATGTTAGACATGGTCATACATATTACAGCTCCTACTCTTCTTAAAAAAAAAAGTCATTGTTCTTTGTAAGGATGAAGTAATGCTTTCAGAAAATTTGTGTCATGTTCCTCACAGTGCTGGGTGTGGGATTTTTAGCTGTGGGATGGGATAGGAGCTGAATTTTGAGGAAGGAGACTCAACACAGGGGCTTTCCTCACTGACCCATTTGCCCTGGGGGTTACTGGGGTGGATGTGTCCAGGGGGAAAAGTGAAGTGGTCCCTGGAAGGGAAGCATGGTGGACATAGGGTGGGATGTTTACCCACCTCTCCTGGGTATCCTGGCTCTCATCCTCTTGAGCCCAGCCCTGAAAGGCAGTGAGTGGCTGCTGGGGCTTGGGTGGCTATGAGGGCTCTCCTGCGGGGCTGGGTGGGGGGACGGCACCTTGACCCCACAGAGCAGCCCAGGACCTCATCGTGAGCTCTGCCGCCTCTCTCTTGCAGGGGTCGGCACTAACGCACTTCTACCTCCTGGAAGAGGCGAGACCAGCGCTGTCCTTGGGGCTGCGGCTCGTCGGGGGCTCGCTGGGGCTCCAGGACGGCACCCGCGGCGGGGCCGGTCGGGCAGCAGCGGCACTGCAGGAGCTTCGTGGCCACCTCCGGGACGAAGCAGGCTCGGGAGCGGTGCTGGCCGGGGGTGGGAGAGCCCGGCCGGGGGCACCGGGGCGCTCCGACGGCTCTCCGTCCGCTGCAGTGCCGAGGAACAAACTGTGAAAGGGAGGAGACCGGGCTCGGGGCTTCCTTCGCCGCAGGAGGGGGTGGGGAGGGTAACAGCTATTTAACAAGATATTTTTCATTTTAAATTATATATTTATTTTAGATAAACTGTACATAGTATTTATATTTATTGTAGGTCTGGCCCTGCATCCTTTGTGTAGGTCAAGATGACAGGGTCAGACCTCCCTTATTTTTTAAGTGCAATGTAATATTCTAATAAATAACACTTTGTAACAAACGCTTGGGTTGTTAATTTAACGATGGAGGTGGAAAGGACTCAGAATTCTGAAGGCTGCATTCAGCTGGCGGGGTGCTGCCAGCAGCAGCAGAGGTCCTGAGTGTGCAGCATGGGCTGGTGGATCAGCTTGTGCCTTCTTTGGGGAGCAGTGTGGTCTGAGGGGCTGGGGGCAGGATCCGTCCTCTATAGCCAGGATTTTTTTTTTGAGATTTGCTTCGTCTTTACTAGCTGATGCCCTGGGAGGGGTGTGATGTTTGTGTGTCTGCTCACCAAGCAAAGAGGTCTCCAGTCTGAGTGCAGCCAGTCTGGCTGCTGATCCATTCAAATGGGATTGGTTCCTGGTTTTAAGCCAGGATTTGGCATTTAGGCATGGGCACAGGGTATCCAGAGAAAGCTATGGCTCCCCCATCACTGGAAGTGTTCAAGGCCAAGCTGGATGGAACTTGGAGCAACCTTGTCTAGCCAAAGGTAGACTGGATGATCTTACAGGTCCCTTCCAACTGAATAATTCTGATTTGGAACAAAAAAAACCCAACCCAGTGGTGGACTCACACCTCCCTTGCAGGGGATCCCAGCTGTCCCTGTGGAATCATTCAACAAAGCATCCCTTCAGATGGTGGCTCAGGAGTCATTCATCATTTTGCAGTAAAAATAACCCCCAGGCCACTTCTTTCCTCTTCCCCGAGGGGAGCTGAGATTAGGGGGAGGTGCTGCCTCTAGTAGGGAGCTTTGAGGTAGAAAGAAACCTGCTCACCCTGCAGCCCTTGCCCTTAGAAGGTGTGGAACTCCAGTCGGCAAAGGGAAGAGCTGAGCTGCTGCTTTCCACTCCTGCTACAGTGTGCACTAAAGCCAAGCAGTGAGTACTCTGCAGAGCTTTTGGGACTAATTTACCCAAACTTGAGTTCTGACAATGTATGAAACAACCCCTCCCCCAGCGAGCATAGAGGGTGCTTAGAAGGTGCGTATGTTCATCCCTCTTGTGCAGATGTTTTTTGGGGTGGCAAAGCCTGGTCTGTGAGAAGGGGGAACACAGCAGTACTTGAGCTTTCCAGTGCTTGCTGTGAGGAGGCTGAAGGACACAGCTGAGACCAAGGGAGAGTGACCACGGTGTTATGGTCTGGAGAGCTAAAGCCTCAGCAGCTGCAGTGACCTTGAGTCCCAGAGCCAGGGAAACAAATTACTGGCTGTGCAAATGTGACTCTCCATGCTGTGGTGGTGCCAGTTTGACCAGAGACTCCAAACTTTTGTCTTTTTCCAAGCCCATGAAGCAAATCATGCCCTGGCTGCTGTCCAGGAGCCCCTTCTGCTCCAGGGCTGTGTCTCTGCCTCACTGTGCTGCTGCTTCTCACCTTCCCAGAGCTGCTGTAGCCCTGCAGCTTTTCTGCTTTTCACAGGGGGTAGCTCCACTTGCCCAGGGCTCCACATTATACTGGTGGAAAGATTTCTGCTGGAAGGCATCTCAGCAGATAGCTGGAACTTGTGCCCAGAGCCCAGCTGCTCTCTGCCCTCCTCCTGCCCCACAGGGATGTGTCCTGTCCCTCCTCAGGCTGGCAGTGAGGGTTGGAGATGTAGGGAAGCTGGCTGGATCCAAGGGCTCACTCCTGCTGCCCCACTGGGCTATGAAAGGCTGGCAGTCCTACAGATGCTTTGTTTTGTTCTTCTTGCTGTTCTACATCTTTGTTGGAGACATGGACAGTGGGATCAAGGGCACCCCCAGCAAGTTTGCTGATGACATCAAGCTGTGTGGTGCAGTCACACGCTGGAGGGAAAGGATGGACTCAGAGGGACTTAAAGAGCCTGGAAATGTGGGGCCGTGTGGATCTTATGAAGTTTAACAAAGCATAAGTACCAAGTCCTACACCTGGGCCATGGCAATCTCAGGCACAGCTGCAGGTTGGGAGAAGTGATGGAGAGCAGCCCTGAGGAGAAAGACTTGGGGCTGAGGGTTGATGAAAAACTCAGCACGAACCAGCAGTGAGCACTCACAGCCCAGAAAGCCGATGGGTTCCTGGGCTGCATCCAAAGGAGTGTGGCCAGCAGGTCGAAGGAGGGGATTCTCTCCCTCTCATGTGTGCAGTTCTGGTGTTTCCAACATAAGGACATGGAACTGTTGGAACAAGTCCAGAGGCGACCACTCTGGGTGTTGGTATGGGGGCTGGAGCACCTCCCCTCCAAAGACAGGCTGAGAAAATTGGGGCTGTTCAGCCTGGAGAAGAGAAAGTTGAGTGGAGACCCCATAGCACCTTCCAGGATCTGAAGGACTCTATGGGGAAGTCGGTGAAGGGACACTTGCTCAGTGCCTGTAGTGACAGGACAAGCAGTAATGTGTTCAGACTGAAAGAGGGGAAATTCAGGTTAGATGCACAGAAGGAATCCCTCGCTGTGAGGGTGGGCAGGCCCTGGCAGAGGGTGCCCAGAGAAGCTGTGGCTGCCCCTGGATCCCTGGCAGTGTCCAAGGCCAGGCTGGACCAACCTGGGATAGTGGAAGGTGTCCCTGCCCGTGGCAGGGCGTGGGGCTGGATGTTTTTTAGGGATCATTCCACGCCTTAACAATCCATGATTCCAAGGCAGGGATGGCTGCCCTCCCCTGGGTGACTCCCTGGCCGTGGGATGGGGGGGCTGCTCTGGGTCCCAAACCCGTAACCAGGGGGGGCCCCAAAACCCACTGGGTGTCTGTGACCCTTCGAGGGCACCGCAGGGCCCGACCTGGCATCGGGAGCCCCCAGTGCTGGGGCGTCCTGGCCCGGTCCCCTCACGGTCCCCAAAGCTGAGGGGATCCCACACGATCCCCAATGCCGGGGGGTCCCTCAGGATCCCCTCACGATCCCCCAGTGCTGAGGGGATACCATACAATCCCCAATGCTGGAGGTCCCTCACAGTCCCCACACGATCCCCCATGCCGGGGGTCCCACACGATCCTCAATGCCGAGGGTCCCTCACAGTCCCCTCACGACCCACAATTCCGGGGATCCCTCAGGATCCCCACACGATCCCCAATGCTGAGGGGATCCCACACGACCCCCCAATGCCGGGGGGTCCCTCACAGTCCCCACACGACCCCCAATGCTGGGGGTCCCTCAGGATCCCCACACGATCCCCAATGCCGGGGGTCCCTCACAGTCCCCACACAATCCCCAATGCCGGGGGTCCCTCAGGATCCCCTCACGATCCTCAATGCTGAGGGGATCCCACACGATCCCCAATTCCGGGGGTCCCTTAGGATCCCCTCACGATCCCCCAGTGCTGAGGGGATACCATACAATCCCCAATGCCGGGGGTCCCTCACAGTCCCCCACGACCCCCAATGCCG
>JAWWEE010000025.1:2677934-2736339 GCA_035221455.1 Xenops minutus
CCCCCCCCCCCCCCCCCCCCCCCCCCCCCCCCCCCCCCCCCCCCCCCCCCCCCCCCCCCCCCCCCCCCCCCCCCCTTCTTGCTCTCTACAACTCCGTGACAGGAGGGTGGAGCCAGGGAGGGGTCAGGGAAGAAGGACAGGATGAGGACATAGTCTTAAGCTTCACCAGGGGAGGTTTAGGTTGGACATCAGGAAGAATTTCTTTACAGAAAGGGTGATTGGACATTGGAATGGGCTGCCCAGGGCAGTGGGGGAGTCACCATCCCCGGAGGTGTTTAAGGGTGTGGCACTCAGTGCTCTGGTCTTGGTGACAAGGTGGTGTTCAGTCATAGGTTGGACTCGATGATCTCAAAGGTCTTTTCCAACCTCATTTTGTGATTCTGAGACCCCCATCCTGCCTCTGTACGAGGCCTCCAGACTGCTGCCCTGGGCAGGATCTCTCCCCTTCATAAAGAGCACACCAGCTTTCTCTCAGCGTGTTCATTTGTTTCCTTTTTTTCTTTGTCTCTCATTTTAAATCCCAGCAATCTGCCTGGGAATGCAGTGAGGCTTACTGGGTATTACCTTTTGGGGTCAGGTACCAGCTGCCTTGAAGAAGGGCAGTTATAAGTGGTATTGCCTTTGTGTGGTTTTGCTTGCTGGCTCAGCTCCTGGCCCTGGTGCTCTCCTCAGGCTCCTCTGGGAAGTTTGTAATTTTGACCAGCAGAGCAACACTCTGATGCCAAATAGCATTTGTGAGGAGGCTCTTGCAGATCTGCCCAGTGTCAGTCATTTCCTATGTAGTTTGCATCAAACTCCTTAACCCCCTGTACACAGTTCATGTTCCATGGAAATGCCTCTGCAGTGTCGTGCCAAGGAATGGATCTAATACCATGGAATGGATATTTTCAAACCCTTGGAAGTGAGCATGAAGCTTGTGTGGGTACTCTCAGTGCACCCATAAGGATGTGCTTTGTGTGTTGGGTGGCTGTCTAAAGAAACACCTTAAACCAGATCTGAGCTGTTTAGTTTAATTTCCACAACACACTTTGGTGGGACTTCAGCAGTCTCTGATACAAGATTGTACAAAGTGGTTTCAAATCTGAAACATGTGCTTGCTTGACAATACAACACTAGATTTCTGTGTTTCTGATTTGAGAAACAGGATTTTTCTTCTACTGTGATTTTTCTCTTGTCTTCTCCTGAGTTGGGTAACAGTGATGACTGCTTAACTCGGGATGTGATTTACGAAACACTGGATCTGCTCTGACTGCTGCCAGAAGGGGTGATTGTATCGACCTCTTCCCCACCCTGTTTACCCCACCTTCTTCGTGTCAAAGGGGATGATCACAGGGCAGTGAGGCAGCCAGGCTGCAAGTGCCCTGATCCATCAGCCCACACAATTTTCAGACCCAGCTGTAGGGAGGTGGCAGGACTGGGAAGCCGGGAATGGTGTGTGCTTTGCCTTTTGCTGAGGGTTTTCAGGGGAAGTTGTACCCAGGCTAATGGAGGTGTTCCCAGTGACAGCCCCTTTCTTGGTTCCCACTAAATACACTTTTCCAAGTGGGTGCATTAACTGCCGAGTTTGGTGGGAATGCTGGTGACTGGTACCTTAAAAGGAGACACATTTTGGTCCCTTGCAAGAGGCAGCTGGTTGACCTGGGCAGGCTGTAGATGTAGTAAACACTCGTGTCTGGAGTAGTCATGAGATGTCTCAAAAGGGTTTTTTTTCTGTTTGCATTTGTCAAAGAGCAGACAGTTGAAGAGTAGAAGATAATTCTGGAGTCAACATATTTTTTTAAAGCTTTTTTAAAATCCAGAAGTACAGAATACTTCTATTATGGAGAAGTCCCTCCAGATACCTTAGAAATGTGAGTGTATTGGTGTTTTGTTGCAGAGTAATCCTGCTTGTGAATCAGATGGGGGGAGCAGGTGATGTTTTAGTGCTGGCTGAAGTGCATTTTTCTACTTTCTGCTTCTGCCTCCTCCTTAGGGGTAAGAAACACCTTCTTGGTGTCCTAAGCCATTTACCTTTTTAATGTATGCAGGGGTTGTGGGAGCCACAGCCTTCTGAGAGTCCTGTTTTCCTTTCCATGACCAGCCAGGTGCCCTGGCAGCTCTAGCTCCTCAGGGATGGCAGAGGCGCCTGCAGGAAAATATTTGCATTGTGATAGTATTTAAAAACTGAACTCTTCATGGGCTTTGCTGTGCTAGTTGCTATGCAAATAGAGATTAAGAGATTGCTCTTCTTCTGAGCACTACTCAGTCACTCTTTTTTAACTTTTTTTTTGTCCTTCTTAAGCTTGGCAGGGTATTTCTGTGAGCTCTGCCTGTCCCAGCTGTGGGCCTGAAGCTGCCTTGCCAATTGGTGTGATCTGTATCACCTCCT
This sequence comes from Xenops minutus, assembly GCA_035221455.1. NCBI lineage: Eukaryota > Metazoa > Chordata > Aves > Passeriformes > Furnariidae > Xenops > Xenops minutus. The sequence goes on from JAWWEE010000025.1 coordinate 2,680,303, forward strand.
AGTGATATAGAGAACATGCACCAAGGGCATGAGGCACTTCCTGGAGCCCATTCCAACCCCTAGCAGAGAATTAATTGCTGAAATCTGGGCTTTTAGCAAAGAAGGCTAAAGCAGCCCTTGAGCAGGAGTTAAAATCCAAGGACAGTCTGGCATCTTTTGTTCCACTGGAGACCAAAGGCGGTGGTCACTATGGTTCTTTGGGACATAGAAGCTGTGGTCTGTGAAGTGGAAGAGCAGATGTTGTAATTTGTTGGCTTCACTGGTTTGCATGGATGTGGAGGCTGGTCACCAAAGGGTGATGTCTTAATTTCATTTGCGTAGCCTAGCATGCAAATGTTGGGGCTCTCAAGAGTTCCAGTTACCCAGGAAGGGTGGAGATTTGTGTGAGCATTAACTCTGTCAGGGCTCTTCTGCTTGAACAGCTGAATTCTTGGAAATAGGTTTTATTCTTCTATTCCTGTGCTTCATTTTTTTTTTATAATTTCCTTTTTTTAGTTCTCCAGCCCACGTAAGCTGCTCCTTAGAACGTGGCTTCTGATAGGGTTTCTCTGGTTTTTGTCCAGCTTTGGTGTTCTGGGCTGTGTGCACAGGGCTAGTATGTACAGTTCTGTAGGACAAGATACTCCAGGTTTTCGTGGAATTTGAAGGCTCAGGGAACAGTGGTGACGTGCTGCCTCCTGGGAGGAAGTCTGTCCAGTTGGGTACTTCCGTGCTACTTGGAAAGTAGTTGTGTGGTTTTTGTTCTCTGAACCCCAATCTTGAGCCTCCTCCCTTCCCAAAAGGCTTTTCCTGGACTTCTAGTGAATATGAAAGTCCACTTGTTGTTCCTCAACTTGCCCTTCCTTCCCCTCCCCCCCCAAATATTGCAGTTTGTGTAACAAACCAAAGCCTTACTGGGCTCCACATGTGGGGCTCAGTTTACTCCTGCTAAAGCTATTTCTGGTTTGACACAAGAAATGTCAGTGCCACATAGTATGAGCTGATGAATTGCTGTGTACTGTACATATCCATGAGGCTGGGATATCATCTGGGAGGTGGCATCTTGCCAAATACATTTCAGTTCTGTTACTTCATACTCTTTTGAAAGGCCTGTTACGTAGCCTGAGACAGCTACCACTGTGCTGGACTTCTGCTTAGGCTATTTGGGAACTGATATCATCGTGTTGCTTTGAGAACTATGTTGAAAGTTTAAGCTTCAGAATTCTGTCTGAATATTTCAGACCTTTCCCTTTACATTCTTCTGCCCCATAACCTGGACAAGATCCTTATTTACAGCAGAAAAATGTCTGGCACTTGTGCAGGGCACAGTGAGGAGAGCACTGCAGTTTTCCATGCCATGCCAAAGTAGACAGTCAGCTTTGGTTTGATATTGCTTTATCATCAGTTGACTTGGGCAGCAAATGGCAGAACACTTAAAAAGAGAAGATATAAGAAAGTAAAAATCAAGCAAATGCTGTAGCACAGCTTTATGTTCAAGGTTTTCTGCAAGTATACTGTGTTATCACAGCTGTCCCTATAAAATGACTTTTTGCCATTACACTATTTTACAGGACAGCTGTAATAATATGATTTTGACTCCTTTTTTTTTTTTTTTAAAAAAAAAGTGGCTCAGATTTTTGGAGGCTGAACCCTACACAAGTGAAACCTGAGAGAGGATGAAATATCCTTGATCATTCCTGGGATTTAAATACGTTATTGCTTTTACTGGGATTCTTGGTTTTGTTTGAAAATGAAACCTCATCAGTCACTGCAAACTCTTTCCTGGACCCCTAAAGACAGCAGTTACTGCTGCATATCCCTTGACACAGCCACAGGAGCTGCATTTGCAGTCTGTGCCTGTGTTGGTGTTCGATTCTACCAGTGCAGATCCCTGCAGAACATGCTCAGCTGTCCTGTGATTCCCATGTCAAAAAGCTCATAAAGAGCTGAAGGACATGCAAGTCTTAATCTTCATGGTCCAGTTGCTAACTATGGGCTGGTGTGTGAAATCTGAGTGGCTTCTCCATGGCCCCTCTCTGTGGGTAAGGCTTGGTGCACTGGGGCCCAGCTGGTGAGGAGCTGACAGGTGCTGCAGGCACAGCTTCAGCAGGGGAAGGTCCTGCTTGTCAAACCTGACTTCCCTCTACGACAGGGTAACCCACCTAGCTGGTCTGGGGAAGCCAGTAGATGTTGTATTTTTGGACTTCAGCAAGGCTTTGGGTACTGTCTCTCCCAGGATCCTTCAAGCCCACAGCTGGATAAGCATGTTATGTGATGGGTCAGGCTCAGAGGGTGGCAGTGACTGGGGTGACATCAGGCTGGTGACCTGTCACTAGTGGGGTTCCACAGGGCTCTATCTTAGGCCCAGTGCTCTTTAACATCTTTGCTAATGACTTGGTTGCAGGACTGGAAGGGATACTAAGTAAATTTGCCCACACTAAATTGGGAGGAGCTGTCAACTCCCTCAAGGGCAGAGAGGCACTGCAGAGAGATCTTGATAAATCAGAGATGGGCAATCACCAACTATGTGAAGCTTAACAAGGGTGAGTGCTGGATTCTGCACCTGGAACGAGGCAACCCTGGCTGTGTGTATAGACTATGGAGTGAGATGCTGGAGAGAAACTGTGGAAAGGGCCCTGGGGGTCCTGGTCAGTTGGCCATGAGCCAGCAGTGTCCTGGCAGCCAGGAGGGCCAGCCCTGTCCTGGGGGACATCAGGCCCAGCATTGCTGGCCAGGCGAGGGAGAGGATTGTCCTGCTCTGCTCTCTGGGGCCTCACCTCAAGGTCCTGGGGGCAGTTTTGGGCACCACAATATGAAAAAGACATTAAGGTATTGGAGAGTGTCCAGAGGAGGGACACAAGGATGGTGAAGGGTCTGGAGGGGAAGCTGAGTGAGGAGTGGTTGAGGGCACTTGGTGTGTTCAGCTGGAGAAGAGGACACTGAGGTCAGACCTCACTGGGGTCTTCAACATCCTCCCAGGGGGCAGTGGAGGGGCAGGTTCTGATCTCTTTACTCTTGGGACCAGTGACAGGACTTGAGGGAATGGTTGTGTCAAGGGAGGTCTAGGGTGGATATCAGCAAAAGGTTTTTCACCCAGAGGGTGAAAACAGACTCCTCAGAGCAGTGGTCGCAGCACTGAGCCTGACAGAGTTCAAGAAGCATTTGAATTCAGTATTGACATGAATTCCAGCATATTGCCATCAGCCTTTGGTCAATATGTCATTTTTAAACTTGAAGCTCCTTCATGCAGCTATTGAAAAAGGGAGGATTTACTTTCCACAGTAAGTCCTGTGTGTGTAGAATTTACTCAGGCACTGAACTGTGAAGGAAAAAATTGTGTCCAGCTGCTTGACTAGTGTTTCTGCTGTACATTGAACGAGGCCAGAGGTGTTGAGAGCTGGGGCACAAGAAATTAAAGGCCACGTGAGCATAAGCCAAACGGTTTTCCATCACCCAGTTGTTTTTCATTTCAGGTTTTTCTTGATTTTTAACTACTCACTCTTGTTGCAGCCTGAACAGTGATGTTCCCAGTGTTAGGTGTGAGTGGGTCTGTAAAAGTTTGCATGATCTTTTTAGAGAAACCAAAAATGAGAGTGGTGCACATAGGGATGAGGCAGTAGTTGTCTGTACAGCTGCCTATGATTTGGTCAGTGAAGTGAAGGGCAGCAGTTGCTTCTCATCCCCTATGAGAGGAGCATAGTTGGCCTGTGGGCTCAGTGCTTACTGTTGACAGCAGTGGGATACTGGGAGTCTGGGCTCATAGATTTGGTTCCAGCTCAGAAAGAGAGCTTTTTCTTGTGGGCACACTCCTTTTCCAACTTGGCATCTGATTTTCCCTCCCACTGCCCTTCCTCTGCTTAGTTCTTGATCTTATTCCTGCTGCCCTGGGCTGCTCGTTTGTAATCTCCTGAATATCTTGGTCCAGTTATAGTTCTCCTGCCCTGCTGCTCTACATAATTTCTCCATGCAATACCAAAACGTCAGAGGAGAAAAGATTTCCATGGCTTGTGTGCAAGATGTCTATCTGCCCTGTTCTAGGAAACAGCTGCATTTCTTTAAAAAAGTCGGCTTTAGACAAGAGAACTTGGACGTGTCTGATAAGTCAGTGTTTGTCAAATGCATAAGCAGCAGAAACAAGGGTCTCACAATAAAAATAATAGCTAATTTAAAATAAAAATAGGTCTCTTACTTATCCCTACTCGAAATAGGCTTGTTGGTTATAGTCCCCCACCTACTGTGTGGGTGTTCTGATAGAAGATTAGCCATAGAGCTTTTCCTCGATCCTTGTCTCCCTTGCCTGGGGACATTTAACTCTTTAGGAACATTTTCCTCTTGGGACTAGGACTATGCCATTCAAACAAGTTTGCTCCATTATTTTCTTTATCCCTAACTTTCCCCCTACCTGTTATGGAGAAGGAGATACCTGAGTAAACTTAGAGGCGATGAAATCTAAGTGGAGAAAACAAGGGTCAGGAGAGAGAGAGGCTGCTCCTGCAAACTGCCCTTGTTCCTAGAAGAGGCAGTTTGAACTGCTGTGATCCAGAGGCAATGTGCTGACATGGAAATGCCAGGGCCTTCACAAAACCCTGCATTTGTAGGCCAGGCTGTTGTGGGGAGTGAGGGCTGTAAAACACCTTGGTTTCGTCCCTGCCTCCAGAAAGAGGAAAGCTGGGCTCCCTTGCAAATATAACCCATCTGTTGGTTCAGTGGCTCAGAGTTCTGTTTGGGTACATGCTGGGCAACTACTAAATGTTTTTTGAAGACCTTAAGCTGCTCCTGGTTTTGTGACTTGCTATGCCAAATGACTTTGCAAAACCATTAAGGAACATGACTAACTGACTTCTGAACTACTCCAAGCACTTAAAATGTCACTCTGGTATTCTGAAGCAGCAGGAAACTTCCATTTATTTTAATATTTAGTGGCTTTAAAGTACAGTATTTTGAGTCTCTTTCCCCAGTTCCTGAAGGAAATACTGGAACCAAGGGTGAGAGGAAATACTGGGGAAATACTGAATGGTAGAGCACTTCTTTCAGGATATAGGGCTGTTTCTCTCATTTAGCACAGAGGATGTGGCTTTCCTGCAGCAGAGAAGAATGGCCAAATCACTGGACTAGTCCCTGTCTTGCTTTGGGATGCCCTTCCAGGTGTGAAGTCAATGGATATCCAGCCAGCAGGGCAGGGTGTGACAAGATGCTCAGGGCCCACAGCTGTTGGATAGAAATGCCCAGGTCAGTCTCTGAGCTGGTGTATGGCAGAATAATATATAAATTTTAGGTGGAACAGACTTAAAACAAATGCGAAGTTTAGTCCTGAGCATCCTGACCTTGCTGCCTGTTCAAAGTCTGAAAGAAGGAGAGGTTCATTCATGACCCCTGCATTAAAACACTGGGTGAAATACAAGGAAACCCATCCTGTGGGATGAGATCTCCATTTTACACCAGTTTAATACTGAGATGCAAGAGCCAAAGTGCTGCATCAAATCTTGAATCAAATGCAAGATGACTTCTGCCTTGAATTCTTACTTTGTTTTCTCCAAAACTATTTGCTGAATTAACAGAATGTTTCAGCTAGTTTAGAAAAAAAATAAATAACTTGGGCTTTCTGAGAAGAAATGACTTTCCAAAATAACAGCCAGCCTTTTTTGGTCCACAAATGCTGATTCTGAGAAGTTTGTTCATGCTGATTAGGACACAGCAGTGTGATTGTTTTGGTGCTGGCTAATTTAGCTCCAGAATCCAGAAATATCTATCTATTAGTGTTATGCTTGAATTCTTTTGGCTTGGTTATCTTTGCCTCCACTGCTGTGTTGTTTGCTGTAGTGCTTTGATGCTTTGTTGTAGCAGGATTTGGGATGTGCAGAAGCCAAGGCTGTGCTATTTATCCACAAGCTGGGTCTTCCTCCTCATTTTGCATTTCAAAGGTTTCCTCCCGGGCAAAGCAGAAAGTTTTTTTTTAAATCTTTTTATTGCAACTATGGATGGATTTGCTTTTCAAAAGAGATGTATCCTGATTTTGCCAGTTTTCCTGTACAGGTTCTTGGGGAAGGGCTGCTGCTGAGAAGGGCATAAGTTTGCCTGTCAGAGTGTAGCAGTAATTGCATGTCACTTCATTTGCAAAGTACACCTTTCTGATCACGGAAGATTTACCAACAGAAAAAAAAAATAAAATGGAAATTTCTTTAGGATTGGTTGACCAGGGTGGTCAAACCAATCTTTGCTTGTTTATGTTTTCCTTGGTTCAGGTTCATGAAATGTTGTAGTTTTTATTTTTTTTTTTTTAACATTCTTCCATAGGAAATTGTGGGGAATTCTTAAAAATAGAGCAGACTTTAGAAATGGATCTTGACTTCCTATTATTGGAAAAATTGTTTCTGTTTTCTGCTGCTTGCAACTTTCAAATATGGCACAACCCAGACTGCAAAAAATCTATTTGAGGTGCAGTGTGCTGGTTAGTGTGTTGTCATCTTGAGTTCCCTTGGCTGAAACAAGCTACAGCTCATCATTGCTACATACTGACAAATTATATTAAAGCAAAATTAGAAGATAAAAACACCAAACCAGGACTATAGTGAGGAAAAGCTACTCATGGGGATTTCAATTCCACAAACTGCTGTCGTGCTTGCACTGTTTTCCCACTGGTTTGAATCACAGATGTTATGAATTCCTGTATGATAGAGAGGAGGCATTTGCTTGCCTTTTTTTTTTAAAAAAAAATTCCATTTATGTCAATTGAGCCTTCTAAAAGAATTTATGATGTTCATTAAAAGCAGACCACAGTACTATTTTATTATTTTGGGCTGTGCTATATTTAATGCACACTTAGAGGTATATTCCTGCTTTCTTTTTTTAAAGAACCAAGCATGAACAATGGTATAAATCTACCATCTAGTTAAGTGTCTGGCAATGCAGAAACTGCTGTTTGCAAGCTGTGTTACTATCTTGGCTTGAGGTAATGTAATATGCTGTAGCTATTGACAGATCCCTCCCCAAAAAAGTGAAAGCTCAATGTAAACATGGCCTGAAGTGCAGCCCAAACCCCTCCCCAGGGCTCGACGCATCGGGACAGTCCGTGCAGAGGTTTGAGGAAGGAAACAGGGTGGCCCTCTCTGCTCAGCTCCTTTAGCTCCTTAAAGTAAATAGCTTTATGGCTTACAAACGTTCATCAGAGTAAAAGTTACCCTTGTTGGGGCCTGCATAAGCTGGGGTTTGGCTGGTGTCCACTGCAGCTAATCCTGCTCTCCGTGTGCTCCGGTGTGCCCGGCTGGGTTTGCTCAGGATCCGCTGCCCAAACAGCTCCTGCTGCTCATCCATCTCTCCGAGGGCAGCAGGAAAAGGACATGTGAGCTCTAAACTGCTGCTCCTTGGAGTGTATTCATCTATAATCCTCCCAATATAAGCTGCAGGTTTTGTTTTGCTTTAAGGTATGTGGGAATAGTTGGGGTCAGTTATATCGAGGGTGACCCAGTGAGACGACTGACCACTAAAATAGATGCAAACATAGGAAAAGCTTCAACTCATCTGTTCCAGCCCCATCTGTTCTGAACCAGCTCTAGTTAAGGCATATGATCTGTTGATGGGAAAGTCAAAATCAGCCTGAAAAAATGTGAAACCCTTAGACATGAAGGGTGGCAGCACAAGCTATAATTAGTGATTTTTCTTTTTTCTTTTTTTTTTTTTTTAAATATTGCTTCCTTGTCTTGTTTGGAACTGGGTAATTCATCTAGGGTGACTAAACCTGGAATTTGCTGGGGTATAAGCAGGGCCTGTTATGAGCTGCATAGAGAATCATTTACAGAAGCATCAGCAGACCCTTGGAGAATGGAAGGGGACTACTGGTTGCTGGCAATTGTGCACAACTGGCTCTGGTTCAATCAAACTAGATTGCTTGGGATCAACTCCTTGGAAACCTTTCTTCCATTGGCTTTGAACAGTACTTAAAATGCAGTAATCCCCTACTGAGTCTGCTCAAAGCTTGAGCAGCAGTGCAAGTTCAGAATTAAAAAACATCTTTAAATAGATAAGAGCATGACTGAGCTTAGCCCAACTTTTCTCACAGAGTGGTCTGATGGAAGTGCTTAGTTTCAAGGAGCAGGATTTTCCATGTAAATAGCTGCTGTGTTATCCTACAACATGTTAGGTTGTTTAGAAACACAATGAACATGTTAAAATAATATTATGGCTTTGGAGAAAGTTGTTTGTTTTCAGTATCGTAGGTTTTTGTAGAGAGTTTCCCAGACGCAATGACAACTGTAAAGCTGAAGTTACAGTGACTCTTTGTGTGAACTTGGAGCCAGGTGAATGGACTTTTAGGTCTGTTGTTCATTATTATTCTAGCAAAATAGCACTGGACATTCCTGCCTGTAAAATTGTCTCTCTCTGGAATTAGGCAAAAGGCTGTGTATCCATCTTGGCAAGGGTACCTCTGGTACCATGTGCCAGTTCTTGCAGGGATCTGTGTGGAGCCAAGTGGGAAATGTTCCTTTTTTTGCAGATTGGCTGGAGTGAGTCCTGTGGTCTCTTCTGGGGCTCCTTCCCTCCTGGTTTCAATACTTGAACACAAACAGCCTCTTGCACTGGCAGGCTGGGCAGGAGAAACACTGAACCATGTTCCCTAAACCAGCAAGGGAGAGGAGAGATTGCTCATGCCCCAGTCAGCTGCCTCCCACTGAAAGCTCCAGGCATAAAGGCTGAAGTTTGTTGCAGTTGCAAGTAAGAAAGTAGGGATTCTTCATGGAAAACCTGAACTATGAGCATCACTTGGACTCCACCTTTAATAACTTTAATGACTTGTATGTCATAATGAAGAGTGGCGTGTGCTGAACAAACATCTCCATAACCTCATTCATTAAGAGGCAAAACTTTCAGTATCTAATATTATGTCTCAAAGTCAAGTAAACAGTACATTTTGGTGCAAACAGGCTGAGTTATGGAATTACTTAGACCGGGGTAACATCATTTTGTGGGTGTGAATGTGTGACACAAAGAGCAGTCAGATGATGAAGTGGGGCAGCACTGCTGACCAGATGAGACTCCAAAGCTCATTTGGGCCAGAGCATCAGGGAGGGCAGTATAAACACTGATCAAACTAAAATTATAAGAGAAAATTACAATTGGAAAGGGGTAAGGGATCCCTTCAGAAGGAAACAAACAAAGAGCCTAGGAGAGTGAATGTAAACCACTTTCTCTGCCTTGGGGAAACAAAATTCCCGATGTGGAGCTAGCAGAGGGAGGAAAATAGAAACAAGTGGGAATATTTAGAGCAAGGTTTCTCTTTCAGTTCCCTCGTGCTCTATTTTTGTTCCTCGTATTGCACTTGAGAACCAGCAGTCACTGGGAGACTGGAGCACGTAGGTACAGCCAACTGGCAACAGCTTGGCTCTGCTCCATGGAGCTGTTCTTGTTGGCAGCCCAGGCCTGGCTGAACACTGCTGGCCTCGGGGACCCCACTCCTCTGCAGCTTTCTTTTCTAATGTCTTTGTTTTGAGTTTTCACCATTATCTATGGACACTGGAAAAACTATTAGTTCTCTGGAATGGGGCAAATCCTGCTCTGTTTTTGCTGGCCCTTCCCTCTGAAATGGGTGGCCAGCTGAATCTTAGAATATGCTGAGTTGGTAGGTACCCATCAGGATCATCGAGTCCAGTTCTTGGCCCTGCACAGGACACCCCAAGAATCACACTGTGTGCCTGAGAGCAATGTCCAAACACTTCCTGAACTCAGCCAGGTTGGTGCTGTGAGGGGGTGAACTTGTCCATTCTGACCCAAATATTTCTGATGTTAATTTAACAACAGTGAAAAAGTTCCTATGTGAAGAGCTAATCGTTACTAAGCTTTGTAATTACTGTGGTGCTGGACATGTTTTTGAATCACTGTTTGATAGTGTAGGGGTCATGTTTGACAGATTAGTGTGTGCTGTGACATTTCACTGAGAGAAGGCAGATACAGGTGGACTCATCTGGGAGATCTGACTGTGATTCTGTGGACTGTCAGTGCTTAAACTCCACCCCAGTTCAACACAAGAACTCATGGAGCTTGGAGCCTCCTGTGGACTCCAGCAATGCTGTGGAGGCAGCTCTTGGGTTCTGCTCTGTGCCCAGGGGTTGGTTTTATCTGTGTCCCCTGCCAGGCTCAGCTCCACTGAGCACAAAGGGGCTCCTCGGCTCAGTGGTGCAGTGACTCTCCTGTGGGGCCAGCTCTCAGCTGGTGGTGAAACTTCCAGGCCCTGAATTAAGTTCACATGTTTGAAAGGCTTGTTTTCAAACTCACTCAGGGAACAACTAAGTCCTCAGAACTTCCCATGGTTCTTTCATGAGCTTGAAAATCTGTAAATAAAATAACTGCATTTAAGTGAAACCAGACAGCAGAATGACACTGGCCTATTTCTCCAGGTTGGTGAGGGGAAAAAAAAAATCAAGTTGGTATATTACTTAGGGTAATTGGAAAAATGAACTTTAGATTAAATTCTGGTTTATTGCAAGTGCCCTGCAGCACTTCTTACTTAATGAGAACAAGCTTCTGCTTTTTCCAGGTACTGCCATAAACGACATTATTTCCTTAGATGAAATCTTAGGCCAAGGTCTCTATCATGTGTTTATCCCAAGCTAGATGCTAAACCCCTCATTTTTGAGTCAGTCTTATGTTGGAAAGTGAAGCCAGATTTAACTAGTTAACTGTGGATGTGTTTTTAGCTTCAGCTTTCAAAGAACTGGCCTTTGGCAGCTTCCAAGGCAGCACCTGTGTGCTCTGTGGTCTCGTGGCAGGGAATTCAAAGGGGTGGCTTGAAGACAGTACTGGTGAAGACCTGCAGGATGCTGCTGACCAAGGCAGGGACATCTGCTCTGCCTCTGAGCAAGTGTGTGAATGGACACAGGTCCCAGCCCTGTTTTATAGCAGAGGAAATCGGGGTGACTGTGCCTGTGCCCAGCTGCCCACACAAGCCTCGTCAGCGCTAACTCCAGCCATCCCATTTTAATTTGCTGTCACACGTCTGCCAGAGCATTGCAGGAGCCTGGGAGGGAGGATATTTTCCCCAATGACTGCTGTTGACATTTGCAGAATAGAAGTGAAGTCAGCTGGTTGTTTGTTGGAGGGTTTGGTGCCCATAGCTGTTCCCAGCCAGTCGGGATCGCCCAGCACCGGGACCTTCCCAGCTGCAGCACAGGGAAAATTGCTCAAGCTGTGGTGGTGTTGAATGTTGTTTTTTAGGCCAGGGACGTCAGGGAAGCCAAAATGATCAATCTTGTTGTACAATTTGGGGAAGCAAACGAGAAGGGATTCCATTCTTCTTTGCTGCACCCACAAAAAAGGAAATAATTCAGGAAATGTTCACATACACGGGCAGGCTCAGGGAAGCAGTGACGTGGGAAGGGACTGATGGCTTTGTGTACAGAGGGCACGTTGCAGCTTTGGTTTTCACTAATGGCAGCTACTGCAGAAGCAAGGCAAAATTTGAGTCTTTACCAGGCAAAGTTTGAATGTTCACCTCCAAATCTGCAGGGATGTGTTTGTGAAGGCTGATGGTTTTTATACTGGTGCTGTAGGCTCAAAGTAAGAATATCAGAATGATGTGGTTGCTGGTGGTCCTGAAAAATAGCTCTTCTCTGGCTGGAGCCAGGCCCTGCATCTAATAGCAATATAAATAACTTCTCTTTCCAAGAGGGGTGGTTTTGGATTTGATTTTCACAAGACTGAGCAAAACATGTGTTTTATTTCAGCAGCCTGTTGTGTGCTAGGACCCCAAACCATACCCACTGTGTGCAAGTGGATTGAGAGGGCACCTAGTGGGAAAAGGGGGATTGAGGGGACAAAGAGAGTCTGAGCGAGCTATGTTGGTAATAAAAGGAGCAGACAGAGAAGAAAGATGATGCCAGCAATAAGCATGAGCCAAGACTGGGAAGAAACAAGGAGAGATTTGAGAAAATTGCGACATAAAAGATACAGTGGAAGTTCCTGTGGAAAAGAGGAGGTGAAGTGGAACAGGGAGAGAAGTGGGAGGAGGAGGAGGCAATTGCTCCATGCAGTTAATAGCAAGCCCAAAGAGAATTTTAATTGGAAACCTGTTATAATTAACCACAGATTTGCTCCCATGCATTTCAGGAATGTGTGTGGCAGGTCATTTTCCTTTTGGCTGTTGTGTTGCTGATGCAGAGTACGTTGGGTTTCCAGCCAAGTGGCAGATCCGTGTTTGTGTTTACCAGGCCCTGAGCAAACATGTTAATAATGTCATCTGTCGTGGGAGATGACACTGCAAACTGATTTCAGATTTTTCTGTAGCAGACGGGAAACGTGCTCTGATTCTGCCCTGTCTAAAGCTGCTCTTTTTAGCTGTTCAAGAATGAGCTCTTGTCACCTGGCAGGAAGACATTGACCCTAGTTGGTGCTGGAGGAGACCTTGACCTCATTGGTATGACCCGTGGAGGCTCCTTCTAAATCCCCTGGGGGACTTTCTAAGTAGGGAAGGGGTTGAATCTGCAGCTTGTACATTCTTTATGTCTGGAAGGATGAAAAACAACCATGGAGGGTTCCTAAAATTCGTTTGAACTTAGTTATCCTTTACCTCTTTGTGGGATGACAGTGCCATGTGCTGGAGAGCTGCTGTGAATGCTGGTGCTCCTTCAGAGGCTCCTCTGAGCAAGGCAGGCAGCTTTCTGCTTCCTGGTGAGCAGGATTGCAGGGACTGAGATGTTAGGGATGCTTCTTTCAAATCTCTTTGGCAATTGAAAACAGAACAAGTGGAAACCAGTGGCTGCAATTTCAGTTAAAAACAGCTGCTTTCCATCCCACAGAAAACCCCTTTGGAGGTGAAAGCATGGAACTTTGGAGGTCAGTGAGGGAGTGGGTTAAAGCCAAGGCCTGAGAAGTGGAAGCTGTGAAAGCTCCATGGCGCTCTGCTGGAAGCACTTGTCTCTCTATTGTCAAATCACAGAAGGATGTGAGTTGGAAAGGATGTTCCTAGACCATCCAGTGCCACCCCCAGCCATGGGCAGGCACACCTTCCACCAGCCCAGGGTGCTCCAAGCCCCATTCAACCTGGCTTTGGACACCTCCAGGGGTGGGGCAGCCACAGCTTCTCTGGGCAGCCTGTGCCAGGGTCTGCCCACCCTCACACTAAACCCTGTCTGTCTTCCCCATGTCCAACCTAACCCATGTCACATTTAAAACTGTTCCCCCTTGTCCTGTCATGACAGCCCCCAGTCAAAGTCTCTCTCTTTCATATAAACCCCTTTTATATATTGAAAAGCTGCAGTAAAGTCTCCCCAGACCCTGTTCTTCTCCAGGTTGTACAACCCCACCTTCCTCATCCTTTCCATGTACAAAGCTGTGGTTTTATCGTGCAGGTTTGTTCACCTTCTGAGCACTAAACAGGTAATAAATGGCTTTTGCCTGTTGAAAGAGTCTTCCTTGACTACATGCAAACAACTGGTTTAAATCCCTTTGAAGGGAAGGTGCTGACAGAGTCCCCTTGCTGTCTGTGTGCCAGCACTGCTTCCAGATCATTCAAGGACACTGAATGATAGGAGAAAATGTGTGTGCATCCCTGTTCTGGTTCTGAGAGCGTGGATGAGGTGGGTGAGCCTTTGGGACCAGCCTGGTGGGCTCTGTGAGCTGGCAGAGCAGTTTCTCCTGCCTCAGTCACACACACAGAGGAATGAGGATGAACAAGTAGGAGAGGTGGCTGCAGTTTAACTTGGAGTGTATCTGGGTGCACATAGCTGTAAAAAACATCCAACATTGTCTCTCTCTTCTTTTTCACTTGTAGGTTTATTCTCCAGCCTAAAGGAGTGATTCATAACCAGCTCTTGGAAAAACAGAGAATAGCTGAAGAGAAAATTAAGGAATTAGAGGTAAGTTTTGGCAGGTAAAAAGGTTCAAAGTAGAACAGTGAAGGTCAACAAGATGGTGTTTGCTACATCTTGGTTTTATGTGTTACTTTTCGTTCTCAAGGATTGTAACTAGGTGAAACAGCGAGCCTGTTACAAGTAACCTGCAAGGAACTCCGAGCTCTTGGTTCTCTTCCAGATCTACAAACCTGCAGGGATTGATTGTTCACTCTGTGTCCTGATATGAAAACTGGGTGTGAGGGATTCAAATGAGATTAGTAGGAGTGAGGTTTAAAACAAGCAAAAGGATGGTTGGGTGGTCATTTGTTGCAGATAAGTGATGTGAAACTTCAACAGTGCTGTGGGTATTAAAAGGTTACACTGGCTCAGGACAATTGCACAAATTCATGGAAGAGAAATCCATTGAGAATTACCAAATATGTAGAAATGGCATCCTGCTAAGGAAGTCCCTGAGCTAAAAATGTCTGGAGGCTGGGAAAGTATGAGGAGGAAGTACCATATAGGCCTGTCTTGTCCTTATACTCTGCCCTAGGAATCTACTTGTTGAGAGGATCTGTGAGGAGATGGGACTTTGTTTTCACAATGTGGTCAGAGCACTTCTATGTTCTTGTGTTTATCTGGTTGTGGTGTTCAAGGCAGGGAAGGACATCTAGGAAATAAAAAGTAGTGTCTGCGTGAGTTCCAGTGTTCACACATGCTATCTAGTGAATCTTGACTATCTTCTCATGGCTGCCTGTTCTGCAGAGAAGAGGTTCAAAATGTACTTTTCCAAGGCTGTTAGTGTGTTTTTTTCTTCATGCTCCTAAAGCATCATTAATACAAATCCCTGTTCATTGGTCTTTGGGGAATGACAGAGAAAGCAAAGGCTGAGTTGTATCAAGCTGCTTTAGTGTTTTGGAGAAAGTGAGTGTGGAGACCAGCCAAGCAGGAATAGCAAGTCAACACTCAAACCCACTCAGACCTGTGCAGTTCTGTCTCTGTTGTCTCCTACTTACACTAAAGTAGAAGTTGAGTTTGTACTTTTTTTAAATTCCTTCTTAAAACTCAACCTGCCTATGGAGCTGTGGAGCAAGCCCATCTTTACAGGTTGTGTTGTCTGGAGTGTTTTCTGTGCCAGACACTTAGGGGATTTGTGTTTCTGCTCAGGAGGACTCAGGGCAAACAAGTGCTCTGTGGACAGGCTGCATATTTAAGGTGGAGTGCAGGCAAGGCACAGTTATTTTTATGGTTATGTGATAAAAGCAATTTTGTCCTGGCTCCTGTGGAGGCATCCCAGATGTCAATGGCTCTGTGCAAAAACAGCCCTGCAACTGGAGTTGGAGGACTTTATGGCAGCACCCTTGGGTTTGGAAGCAGGTGGGGTGTGGTGACAGCACCCCTGGGTTTGGAAGCAGGTGGGGTGTGGTGACAGCACCCCTGGGTTTGGAAGCAGGTGGACTGTGGTGACAGCACCTCTGTTTACAAACTGCCCCTCCAGTCCCTGCCAGCTCCAGGGGCTGTGGTCAGCTTTTTGGCTCCTGTGCCCTCCAGCTGTGCATCTGGGTTTCTTCCTGGTCCTGGTGGGGAATGATCTTACCTCCTGAACTTTCTGACCACTGAGTTCAGCAGAATGGATGGAATTCCCCTGAAATTATAACCTTTGCTATCCTCACACAAAGGCTCAGAGCTGGCTGCTTTGCAAATGTGTTTTTCTCTTTGTAGCTCCCTGTTGCTGATTCTCAGCATTGGATTGAAGTTCCCAGCAATAGTGACTGTCTCAAAAGGTGGTTGGAGAGAAAAGGTTGTTGCCATGTGGGTTGGTTTTTCTTATAACCATGGATAGTAGGTCTCAGGTTGCTGAAACTTTCGACAGTTTTAAGTGAACATTCAAGTCTATCTTTTAACTCATCTGCTTCCAGCTGGCTCTGGCAGTTTTGTGAAAAGGGATTCCCCATGGAAGAGAACAAGCACTTAGACAACTGAGATTTCGGGGGAAATACCTGAGTCCAACTCAGAGTACTTATCACAGGAGCAGGGGATTTTGTGTGTCCTGAAAATGAGTTGTGACCGAAGCAGGAAAGAATGTGAAACTTTGTGACCTTGTTCTTTCACCACATCATTGTAAAATAAATATCAAACCAAGAAAGGTCAAAGCTTCCCTCCATCCATTATTAAAACTGGAAGAGTTTTAAAGCTTAGGTTTATATTTTACATGGTTAACTACCTCGTTGCTTACATTTCTCATTTTGCATAGCTGAACCAGGCTGGCCAGAGTCATCCCCCAGGGCCTGGATGGTGTGGCTGATCTGGTTACTCATGTAGCCTGAGCTTGAGGCAGTTGTGCCTTGCTGTTATGCCCCTATTGCCAAGGGATTGTGAAATGTGTATTTTTTGATATGTGCCTGGATCTGAGAAATGCTCTCCCTGCTACCTTGGTACTGTTTGCAGAGGAGCACAGCACAGAGGGTCACTGCTGAGCTCTGCTGGAAATCCATCCAGCTGCATGGCAAGGAGAGCTCCTGAGTGCTGCCTGTTGCTGGAAATGTGGCTCTAACTTGCTTCAGAGGTGAGACTGGTTTTCTTGACATTCACAGCTGTCAGTGAACTTTGCAAACTGTGAAGAGTTTTGTGCCTGGATTGAAAGCTCCTTTACTCCCTCTGACAGTTTCCCTCTCTCCCATCTCTTCCATTTCTCCACCGCTGAAGTGGTGCCTCACCTTCTTGAAGGTAGCATCACAAAATTGATGGGATACTGCTGGTTTGGGCCTCCTTGCTGCTCATTGCATGGCAAAGCAGCAAGGACAGCCAGACCTGTCCTCATATGGGGCTGGGAACGTAAGTGTTGGCTGGAATACATGTTGGTTGTACTTGGTGAGGGGAGCTGTGTTCTAAAAGCACCAAAGGGTCTGGATGTGAGCAAGGGGACAGTGCAGAGCTGTCAGTTACTCTGCAGAAAACTCAAGGTAACTTTACCCATTGTGAAGTGAATATATAAGTATATGGAATGGTTTGAGTTGAAAGAGACCTTAAAACTCATCTTATTCCACCCCCTGCCACGGGCAGGGACACATTTTGCTAGACCAGGTTGCTCCAAGCCTCGTCCAGTCTGGCTTTGGATATTTCTGAAGATGGGGCAGCCACAGTTTCTCTGGGCAACCTGTGCCAGGGCCTCCCCACCTTCACAATAAAGACTTCCTTCTGTATATCTAACCTGAATTTCTCCTCTTTCAGTTTGTACCCATTACTTCTTGTCCTATCACTGCAGTTCCTGATGAAGAGTCTAGTCCCCCTCCAGCTTCCCTGTAGGCCCTTTTAGATCCTGGAAGGTGCTGTGAGGTCTCCACACAACCTTCTCCTCTCCCCAACTTTCTCAGCCTGTCAACTTCATATGTACCTATGTAGTATTCTGAACTTCACAACTTGTCTGTAATCCTTTGGAATCCAAATAAACTGTCCAGGCTTGCTGGGATAACACCTGTGCCTGCTGGCAGGCTGTGCCAAGAGGGCTTACCCAAACCTCCAGAGATTGGTGCCAGAGGCTCCCTCGCACGTCCTGCTTAGCAGGAGCCATTGGATTTTTCCAGTCCTGATACTATCAAATTCTTGTTATGTTTCACGGTACAAGGGGTATGTGTTAAATCTATTTTGAAAGCATTCTAAAGGGATGAGCACAGACTCTTTTTAGCTCAGCAATGTTTGTGCAGTATTAGGAGAAAAACCAAGTAATGTTTTTCTTCCCTTGTTTTTAAGGAAACATGATATGTGAGGGGTGGAACAATGCTTTGTTTCAGGAAATGTTATCCGTTTCCATTGTAGGGCTAGATGGATTCTGTTTTTAAATGTGGCATTTTAAAAAGAACAAACTCTATGATGTTATAAAGACATGGAAAATTGATTCTTCATTAGGGGTGGAGAAAGTGATTATCACTGTGTTTTCTCTGATAATATCTGATAGTCCCCTTCTCTCCTGCTATATTCAGCTTGTTTAGTTGTCAGGCGTTGTCAGACTAAATTGCTAAAAATAACAAATAAGGGGGAGGCTCTGCTGGGCAGCTCTGTCTGCTTGTGTGCCACTGAATTTAGCTCCTTCGGGAAAAGGGCAAAAGCAACCTGCAGCTTTCTGGTTGAATTGGATTTTGGTTTTAAACTCTGACCACAACATAGCTGTGTGCTTTTTTTCCCAGGCAGTTCTTTCACATGTCTGTGGGAGACTAAAAGTTTACTGCTGCAGAGATAAGGGGTGTTGGTTGGTGTCTTCTCTTGCTGCCTGGACTAGAAAATACAATCAAGAAAGCTGTACCTAAGAGCTTGGATTTCTAATTCAGAAATTCTTCATGTGAACCCTAAATTGCCATGTCCACTTCCCTGTCCCACTCAGAAAATGTCTTTGCTCTCATTCCTGGTGGGAGAAGGAACAGTGTGCTCTTATAAGCACTGCTGTGCTCCCTCTGTAAAGCCTCAGGTGGTGTTTGAGTCGCTGGTGAAGTTACGAAGTGAGTGCATTGCAAAGCCTTATGGTGAGCACAGACTTCTTCCCCGGTGCTGCCCGAGCTCAAACTTGCTCGTGCTGTGGCTTCCATTTTCCCTAATCTTTTTTTTTTCTGGGAGCTGTAAAATGGCTTTGCTGCAGCCTGGGGGCACATTAGGGGTGCTCCCTGCCTTGAGGAGTCTGATGGTGGCCACAAAACTGTTTTGTTACCCTGGGGGAACAAAAATTTTGGCAGGCAAGGTGTGGCTGGGGAGAAGCGCTGGAGCCTGGGGCAGGTATGGCTGGGATGGACTGGCTTGGCTTCCACGTGCTCCAGGGGCAGCTCCCCTTCATTTTTTACTGAAAACCCTCAGCGTGGAGGCCAATTCTGTGGGTGGCTTTAATGGGGTGAAAACAAGCCTCTTGAGATTTGTGGTGCTCTTTGCAGACCACAAAGCCCCCATCAGAAGGTGGCAATTGTTGGGCTGTTCCTGAGTTAGACCGATTCCTTCCAGGGATTTACAGCATTAGGGTTCTCATCCCATGGTTGGCTCAGCATAGGCCAGTGCCCAGGAATGTGTGGTGGGCTTTTTGACTCAACAGGGGGAAATAAGGAATGCTCCTGTTTGCTTTGCAGAGGAGAAGCCTCAAGAAAAACCCTCTGTGCATCAGCCTGAAGCAGATTTTACTCTGGATGAAGGTGCTGTTCTCCCGTTCCATTGCTGGTGTATGTGCACGTAGCAGGGACAGGGTTTTAAACACACATTGTTACAGAAGTTGCCCCTGTTTTCCCAGTGTGGGCATAGGCAAGACCAGTCCCTCTGCTTGCTGTAGAGAGAAGCAGGACCCCTAATGTGGGGGCAGGTGGAGTACAGAAGTGGATTTACCATACATTTGGTGGACCTTTTAGGAGGAAGCTGTGGGAGCTCCACAAGTGATGGGTGTTGATGTGAAAATGAGCTGCAGACCCTCTCCAGGCCCTCAGTGGGGACCAGGACAGGCAATACCCTGCATCTTGCCTGGCTTTGGGTGTCTGAAGCAGCTGTGGGGGTCTGGGCAGGTCCTTCTGGACACAGACATTTGGACTGGGTGATGTTCCTGGGAAATGTGTTTCATCTTGACCCTGTTGGCTGGTGCCAGGCAAGTCTAAGTCTGTGCCTTCACTGAGGGCTTGCTCCTGCATTTCAGGCTGAAAACTGGAGGCTTAAGTTGCTTTTTGAGGACATGGGTGGTCCAGCTGCCTGCCTGAGCTTGCTGTCAGCTGTGAAGCATCCACAGGCACTCCCATAGGAGAGCAGAGCCTGCATGGGCAGAGCTGTTGCCAGTGGTCTGCCCTTCACAAGAGCCTTGTTTTGAAGAAGGGAGTACCCAAAGCTCATTTTTTTTCCCCTATAAGTCTGGCTGTCCTACAGGGAGGAGAATCTGTGCTCTAATTCCTGATTTTTGACATGAAAAATACTCAGAGCAATGAGAAAAATAGGCTTTAGAATGATAAAACAGTGAGGAGGTTGAGAGTGTAATGAACACAGAGTTAACAGTGTCAGCATAAAATCCTGCTTTGTGGAGAGGCCCTCTAACACTGGGCTGGGGCCATCCAAATTTGAGGTGAAAACTGGAGGAACTGGGGCATAGCTAATGCTGCTCTAATTCTTTCTGTCCCCTGAAGTGACTGCTGATGGTAACATAAGGAACAGGCCATCACAGCTGTGAGGAACCGCTGACTTCACTTCTTAATGTTCAAAGCGTCGTGTTCTGTGTTCTGTCGGACTGTTATTTGTGAGAAGTGAGGGGTGGCAAAAGGATTGTACTCTGAACTTCACGGGTGTTTTGTGCTGTCTCTCTGTTGTCTGATTGAGTCATCTCTCATCCCAGACAGATGGAAGTCGGTTGTGTGCAGCAAGCACCTTGCAGCTCGTAAAGGCAACAAGTGCTCCTCAGTCTCTGCAGGGAAGGAGGTGGATTTGTTTCAATACTGTCTCTTACTCCTCTCTTAGATTTGCTTGATAAAGATCAAATAACAGTATGTTCTGCTTTGAAAATTGTGTAAGAAGCTTGTCATGTGTTATATAGTGCACAAATCACTGGTTACAAAACATGACATTGGAATCTTAAGAGGCACAGGGAAGAGAAACCCTCACATTTCAGAGGGGATTCCCAGCTCTCTGGAAGGGTCATCTATGGCCTTAGACCTGGGCTGGCTTATAAAAACTGTATTATCTCACCACATTTTTGTGAAGAATGGTTGTGGGTGATGCTGATGTGAGCAGAATGACGTATATTTATATCATCACCTGTGTGGGTATGCATTGGCAAGGCTGGATCTTCTATCTGGACCAATCATTCACCACAACAAGTTTTCAAACTCCCAGATTTTTGCAAGCAATTGCTTAATTAGTAATTCTTTGTTAGTCTTCCCTGCACTGCAGACTGCAAAGTAAGCATACAAACCAGCTGAGAGGGCAAAGGCTTCATGAAGGGAGAATTGGAATTTGATGACTGTTTGCTTTCACTGTTCCTATCTTTATTTTTAGGTGGATAATTGTAGATTTTAAAAGCAGGAGAATAATTAACATGGGTGTTGTTTGCTTCCTTTTAACTTCTTTTAGAGGCTAGTTATAGACCTGCTTTCAAAATAAAGATATCCCAGAATTTGTTTTAGGGGTTTTTTTTGGGGGGGGGGCGGGGGTGGGGGTTTGCTCTTTGATTTACAAAAACCCAAGCAACCTAATGGAGCTTTTCAAACAACTGTTGCCAGTATACTCACATTCCTTTGTAATTCAGAGGAAAGTGAAATACATTATGCATTAATGAAAGAAATTCTTCTACTGCTCTCTCTGAATGGTTTTGTCCATCCAGGAGCCTACATTTAGTCATCTGGGTCTGAAAACGTTGCTTGTTTCCTCTGATTAGCATTAAGCTGCTTTTATGATTACACTGAAATTTTAACACCGAGTTGGTCGATAAGTCTGTCTTTGTCATTGCAAAGCAGGGTCTGATTCATTGTCAAAGCTCTCCTTTGTGCTTATGGCTGCAAAAGTATCCAAAGCAACGAGCCGAGCTGGATGTGGGTCCCTCTCCAAATTCCTCCTTGCATGAGTAATAGTTAGTCACAAACCCAGAACTGCTGTCCCTGCCTTAGTCACCAGCCCCTACGGTGGCTCCTGGCTGGCCTTTGTGCCAAGCAGTTCTGGGGAGGGGGATTATTTGTGCCTGATAAACCCTCATCCTGCTTCCATCTTCTCCTACTCCATCTCGCCTGGGGAGAACAGGAAACGATTATTTGGAGAGCGTGCTCCTGCCTGTCAGGGAGCCCTGACCCAGCCCTGAGTCAGCTTTACAAAGCCACACCTTGCTGCCAAGGTATGCGGGGCAGCCGTCCTGCTTCCTGCTGTCCCCATCCCCGGGTCACCCCCTGCTCTGCTGGTAACATGTTAGTAGTGAGCATGTGGCTTGTTTTTAGGTTCAGGGATGTCTGAATTAAGGGAGGGATGCTGCCTAGTTGGGAGTCGACACCATCTTTTTGTTGCTGATTTGTCTTTGGGATTTAGGGAAACAACTTTTCTTTTAAAGTGGCCTTGTTTGGCTGGGGCTGCACGAGCTGAAAGGTGTGGTATGGTTTTGCAAAAGTCCTATTGCCAGGAGGTGTCCTGATGAGCCACACTGGCTCTGCAGGACCACAGAAACTGAGGCATTGGTTTAGGGAACTTACCACATTTTGCAAGAGGTGGTTTGGTAGGGACGCTTCCGACGAAACAGAGCGTGGGGGGTTTCAGAATCGGGGTGAGTTTCCCCTTCCCAAGTTCTCTGTGTTTGACCTGACTCCGCTGTCGTAAGCCTGGTTAGGGTGCAGTATCTGACCTGGAGCAATGTACCCCTGGAAACTGCTC
The DNA here is from genome assembly GCA_035221455.1 of Xenops minutus. Lineage (NCBI taxonomy): Eukaryota > Metazoa > Chordata > Aves > Passeriformes > Furnariidae > Xenops > Xenops minutus. The sequence goes on from JAWWEE010000025.1 coordinate 2,702,457, forward strand.
TAAGCAGGGAATTGTGCCAACAAGGGGTGTCCCGAAAGGAATCCTCTGGGCTGATAATACATTTCTGCTGCCACCTACTGAAAGGTTCCCATCGGCTTGCTTTTGTAAGAGTTCACATTGGGCTAGGGTGCAGGAGTTCACTGGAATAATTCGTCACTTCCCAGTCACAAAGAGCAATTGTCTCCACCTCTGCTGGAAGTGCTGTCACATGGCTTGGACAGTGGGTTCATGCAGCTGCCACAAGGCTGGGGTTGGGGCAGAAAGGCTGACAGGCAGGAGGGCTCTCTGCCCCTTACCTTGCCCCTTCTCTTGAAGATGCCAAGTGTGGAAGGTGGTAGGGGGCTTTTCCAAATTAGCTTTTTCAAAGTTTGTTCTTCAGGGTTTCAAGGTGCTTCAATAACAATAACCCTGCTGGTTGTGCTGTGATAGGACTGGGACACAATAAAGGTGGATTTGCACCAGCGGTGCTTTAGGCAGGTGTATCTGAAGATCCTCCTGAGTTGGCAAATGCACTCAAATGCTTGATATCCTTTCTTACACTCTGACCCAGACAGTTCTGAAGTGATCAAGGGTCCCTGTTACCTTGTGGAAGGCATAGTTAAGGGGAAACCCAAGGGTCTGAATCATCACTTCTCTTAGATAAATGACATCATCATGCTTCTGTCAGCAGCTGTCGTCAGAAACCATCTGGGCTCCCTTCCTATTGCACGTCACTCACTCTTGAGCAAACTCTGGGCTACTTCCTGAGAGCAATAACTCTGCTTGGAAAGTCTTGGAGTGTATCTAAATATTTGGTGGTTGCTGTAGAGTGCTAATTCCCAGTGTGTACATGTGCCATGGTGTTGAACTGGGTGAGTACCAGTGCTGGGTGGACCCATCAGGGTGTAGGGCTGCCTGCAGACCCACCCTGCCCCGTTGCTGGTGCCCACTATTTTGGCTTCTCCTGGAGCAAGGGCCAAGTGCTGTTCAGCAGGTTCACCTCCTTCCCATTTATAGGTTCCAAGTGAAATCCCGTTACACAGAGCTCACATCCTCGGCACATCATCTGGGGCTGACTGAAATGTTTGCCTTGCCCCACGGTGCACGACTTGGAGTGCTGTTCTCTGCAGGGAATTTGAGCATTTTCAGCCCCATGAGCAGCCTTGGTGACCCCAAGAGTAAAGGCAGCTCAGGCTGCCCCTCCTGCCTGGCCCCCAGCATGACTTGCCTTCCTCCCAGGACAGATCCTTGTCCAAGATCCTTGTCCAGCCAACCACGTGCTCCCACCTCTAGCTCAGGATCAGTTGATCACTTTCCCACAGAGCCCTCAGGGAATTCCAAAAATGGTTTGAGTTAACTTTGGGAGATACAGAAACTCTCGTCTAGCAGCAGGTTTTTTGAGGTGGTGTCACAAGATGAGCTGTGTCAGGGCTCCTGTTTGAGGCACTGCATCATGCCTGGGGACTGCAGCGTTCCTCGACGGAAGCAGTCTGAGTGGGAGAGTGGGATGCCAGAGTCTGGTGGCTGGTAGCCAAGCACGCTGTGATCCATGGGGAGGGAGGTGTTCTCTGAAAAGGGACCTGCCAGCTCACTTTGTTCTCATAAGCTGAGTGTAAAACAAGTTTATAGAAAAAGTTTAAAAAAAACAAAACAAAAAGAAACCAAAAAAACTCTTAAAGAAAAAGTGGGAGGAGAAAAAAAGAACAGGCTGAAATGAGCAGGCGTGTTCCAATACTAGATCCTGACATTTCCATGGGAACACTTTTGTTTGGGCTTAAGCAAATCTGTGTTTGCAGGTCAGGGGTTGAACTTCTTGCTGAGGTGATGTAAGAGGAGTGGTATTTGAAGAGCAAAAGTCGACGGTGAGTGATAAACCATGACTTGACACAGGAAACTCACCTGTGAGCAGGAGGTGAACCACTGCATGGATGGGCAGGGCTGCTGTGCCTGTTCCCACAGGGAGCACAGGGCTGTTTGGGAGCAGAGTGGGAATGCTGGGCCATGCTGTGCTGAACCTCCAGCTTGAGGCAAGGCCCTGTCACACATGGGGCTGGCACTGCCTGACCAGCTCTCCCTGAAGGCAGAGGTGTCTGAATCACAGTGATGGAGGGAAGACAGTGCTTTGATCATCAAAAGCCCATCCAAGAGGAGCTGATTAATAGTTTTTTCTTGCTGTGGAATCTATGGCTCTTTAATCTCCCAGGAATGCAAGGTCTGGGTGCGTCATGTCTTGAAGCACCAGCTTCTCCAGCAGTATGATGCAACAGGAGCAGGGATGGGAGGCTGGAGCAGGAGGTGACTTCCCCACCGTGTCAAAAGGCCACGGGCCACTTCTGTTAACCACAACTCCTTTTCTTCTTGGGGTGTGAGCTGTAATTGTATTTGCATTCGATGTAGTCTTTCCGCAGCTGCTGCCAAAAGCAAACAGCGTGGAGCTGGTCAGGGAGCGAGTGCTGCTCGTGACAGGGAGCGACGGGCAAAGGAGAGCTGAGGAATGGGGTGATGCCAGGGGCGAGTCTTCTGGCATTGTTTGGCTGTATCTACCCGTGCCAGGGTGCAGGTTGGCCGTGCTGGCACGCCTTGCTCAGAAGTGTGTGTGGTGAGGGCTGGCTCATGGTGCTGCCTGCACAGCCCAGCCAAGCTGGTGCTCCCAGGAGTTTGTGCTTTCTACATCAGTGAAGTAAAGAGGCACCTGGGGCTGTTGGGAACCCCCCAGAGCTTCCTAGGACTGGAGTGTGTTGGTAGTGGGCATTGCATCCCACCAGGCCCATTGCATATCAGTGCCAGGCAGCTCCCTGCCCTCCCCTCTTCTGCCTTCCCCTCCTTTCAGGCAGGACTGGGGCTGGTGGTGCCTTCCCTGCCCAGCCCTGCAGCTCTGTTGATGGAGCTGTCGGCTGCAGAGCCACCCTTCCTCCTGGGAAGGGTTCCTGGGAGATGCACATGCCTTGCCTGTCAGATGGGGCTGCGTGAGCAGCCAGTCCTATTTTTGGCTGCATCTCTGATGACATGGGAGATGATGTTCTTACTACATGTAGCTGTACTAACACACAGGTTCATGCCTTGCCCCACACCCCTGGTTTAGGAAGGCTGTAGGAAGCCTTGTAAGTTGGGAAGGCTCCCAAGAGCTTGAAGGGGAGAGTATGGGTCAGGTTGGTGGCACATCTTGCAGGGGCAGGAGAGATGCAGATCCCAGCTCCCAAGCCTCCAGGAGGGTGGGGGAGGCCCAGCTGGTGGGGTTGGCTCTGCTGCCCAAGGAGGAGTTCTTGGTCATCTCTTCCTTCCCTCCATCCTAGTGCCAGGCAGTCATTAGCATGGCAAGCCTGCCTCCAGAAAGCAGATTTGGGTGAGAACACTTCCTTTGGGGCTAGTTTTGAGACAGATCATCAGGGCTGTGGTTTGTCTCGTTCCTGAGTGCTGCAGCCCTTCCTGGCTGGGGAAGGGAGTGTTGTTGGCAGTAGGGTTAGCTTAAAGAAATTGGGAAACTGCAGGCTGGGAGATATTGACTGCACTGGCTTTTTGGGGGCATGTTCTGTGGTTTTGCACCCTGTCATTTATTCTGCAGGTGGCCCAGACCTCGCTGGGTTGTGGCAGTGGCTGTGTGCTGGTCTCATGTCCCAGTGCAGGTGGCATAGCCCTTTCTTTGAGGGGCAGGAGGGGATCAGGGAGTTGCCACTGCACATAAGGGGGTGGATGAGAACTGGTGGGTGGCCTGTGGTGGGAATATGTGAGGATGCAAGAGCTTGTCCTGTGCTGGAGCAGGTCAGCTGGCTTGGTTTCAGAGTGCATGCAAAGTGTGCTGTCCCCCTGAAAATGTGTAGGTGCAATTACTCCTCCCTTCCCATGTGCCCTCTTCCATGCAGCTTCCTGCTCCCTTTTCTCACTCTGTGGGGGAGAAGTTTCTCCAGCTCTGACAGGACCTGCAGCGCTGGGTCATCCCTCCCTGTGTGAGTGAGCTGTGCCTGGGTCATGGGAACACATTGGCCTTTCTCCTGGAGCAGTGGGGGCTGGCAGTGGCTGGCAGTGGTCGGTCAGAGGCTGTTCTTCTCAAATAAGTTTCAGTAACACCCCACAAGTGTGTTTTGCAGGGTGGTAAAACAAATCTCTAGCAAGTGGCCGTGGGAGTTGTGCACCAGGAGGAGGAACTGGCCGCTCGCTGCAGCCAGAGCCCTTGGCTGACACATCAGCTGCTTCCTGCCATGCCCTCCGAGTTTCCTCATCACTGCCTTGCCACACTCCTGGTGTGACTTGGCGGGCATGGCTGCACCCCGGGGCACTGCCTGGCCTCCTGCAGAGCCTGGCCCTGATGGTTCAGCCAGGAGCTGGAGCTTTTCCAGGAGCTCAGTGTCATGTGGCAACTTCCCTCCATCACCTTCCCAAAGCCAATCTCCTTTCTCTGCCCTTCCCTGGATTTCTGTGGCTCAGGCAGTGGCATCTGGGGCTGGTTTGGGCAGCCAGAGGCCCACAGGAACTGGGGGAGGGTGGGGGCAGCTTAGGGCACTGGTGTGGTGAGTGGGTGGGAGCTCTGGGTCAACAGCTCAGAGGTCATGCAGCCCCCAAAGCTGGTGGTTGCAGTGCAGGGCCAGCATGCTGCCATGTCCCCTGGGGCTGCTGCCTTGTCCCCTTGGGCTCCTGACTGGCGAGCACTGGAGCTACAGCTGTAGAGGTGAAATCAGAGGCTGCAGAGAGCAGCAGCCACCTTTGGTTTTGCAAGAAACCCAAACCAGCAGTTCAGTTCTGGCGTTGCTCTGGGAATTGCTGCGGGCTGTGGTTGCTGTGGCACAGGCAAGCAGAGGAAGATCACCTGGAGGGTTGAACACACCTTCCCTGGGAAATGCATCAGCTCAGAGGGTGCTGAGGTGAAGCCCAAACCAGGGGCTCAGAGGACATAGGGTTAATTAGGGCTGCAAGTCCAGGCCAAGTGCAAATGAAAGCTGTGAGTTGGGGAAGCTGGAGGTGGGGTTTGGGATGCGGGGTGGTGTTCAGGGAACAGATACCACCAGCCTGGCAGGTCTGGCTGGACCGGAACAGCCTCCAGTGTGACTTCAGAGCTGCGTTGTGGTGTCTCTGGGCTCTGGTGTGAGTAGGCAGAGCGTGTCAGCTCTCTCCCTGGGAGAGACGGAGTTTCCTGTCTAGACCCCAGTAATCGTGGTGAGGAGGGGTTTGCACACAGGCTGCTGCTCCAGTGATTACTGAAGCAGAAGCCGGGCTGCAGTTCCTGGGGAAGGAACACCTCGTTTCTGCCACGTGTCTCGGAAAATGTGGCGCCCGTCTGCTCCTCACTCCCCCATGATCCGTGGGTCAGAGTGCTGGCTCCGGCGCTGCCCGTCTGCAGGACAGACTGGGGAGTTTGCAGCCCCCTGGCTGTGAGTGCACGGCTCACTTGATGCTCAAGGGATGCTCCTGGAGCCCAGCGATGGGACTCCCTGGAGGCTGCTCTTGGGAGGAAAGAGGAAAAAGGTCAGGTCCAGCCCTGATCCTCTCACCCGAGAAATTGTGTGACCAAGGAGAGTATTGAGGGAAAGAAAAATTCCCTCAATCCTCACCTGCCTCAGGCTGCAGGTGCTGCTTAAGTACAGAAATGGCATTAAATCCTGCCCCTTTGCTGTGGGCTGTGCAGCTCTGGCAGCCCTGCTTCCCAGGGAGGGCAGGGCACGTCACTGCACAGGAATGGGCAGTGTGGGTCCATGGGGCACATGGCAGCTGTGATTGCTCCTGTGCTGTGTCAGGGCCCCTTGTCCTCGTGGAAGCGAGGCCCACACAGTCACCAGCATGGCTTCCTGATGGGATGTCTGGAGTCCCACTGGCAGGAGCATGGAGCTGTGGCTGCAGCCTGCCAGCTCCCAGGCTCTCCTGATCCCACGGGGCAGCCTACCCATGGAGGGCTGCTCTCTGAAGTACCTCTTGCTGCCTGGTGGGCAGGAGAGGCAGGGGAGAGAGGAGAAAGGCAGAACCATTTCATAGGCTAATTTAATGGTGTTAAAAAATGTTTTTGGTAATAAATGACCGACCAGAAGTCAGCTCCAACTGCTGCCACTCTGCTTTGATCAGCAGAGCTCAGACCCACAAGGGTTTTCCAGGACCTGTGACCTCTGTGGCCTTCAGGCTCAGTTCCCTATGTGTGAAATCCCTTGATGCCTGTCTGAGCAGTGTGGGGACAGCGTGGTGGTGACAGAATCCTGCTTGTGTGTCACTGACTCACTGACAGTGGGAACCTGTGGCTGCTCTTCCTCTCTCTGTGGTTTCCTCAAAAGCAGTTCCTGTAAGTGAGAGGGACCCCACGTGCTTGGGGACCACAGGAGAGGGACAAAGAGCTCTCTTCCCTCACTGTGTCACTGGCCCTGGATGTCACCAACAACCTTTAGTGTTTAAATGAAAACCCTTCAGCCTTTAGAAACAGGGCTGGGAGAGTTGTCCTCGTAGCATGGGCATTCCAGCTGTGTGTGCAGCCACGTCACAGCAAAGGGGATGGAGGGACTGCTGCTCCATGGGCTAATGGGATTTTCAGCATTGCAGGTCCCAGCTCCTGTGGGCTCACAGGAGTTGGGGTAAGGCTCTCAGGACAGCATCAGTAGTTCTTGTCCTTCACCAGTGCTTGGTTTGGGTGGGCTTTGGGAGTCATTCCAGCCATACTGGGCTCCTGGTGCTCACCTCCTGGGAGGTGCCTGTGGCAGGATACTTTGAGCTGAGACCTGAACTCTGTAAATTAATAACAATCCTGCCAGTGCTTATCAATATGTGGCATGGCCTGGAGCCAGAGCTCTGCCCAGCCCCCTGGACTTGTGTGGGGCTGTGACCCCTGTGGGGCAGGGGGGACACTGTGCCATAATGTTCTCAGCCCCTTGTGAGGACAACAGGCTCTGTGCCAGCGTGCTGCAGGTGCCACTGAGGGCGAGCCAGCTCTGGGGAGATTCCCAAGGCTTCCCCAGCTGGTCATGGAATGGGGCTACCCATGCTCACAGCAACACTGCCGGAGGAGACTGTTGTGTCTGTTGTTTGGAAACCTAGAGAAAATAGTGAGGAGAGCCAAGTGCTGATTTTTCCAGTGACAGAGGAGCACCCAGACTAGCAGGAAAAAACGCTGCATGCTGAATTCCTATCTTGGGATGCACAGCTTGGGGCTGCTTCCCTGCCAAGCCCAGCATAATTACAGATGATTAAGGAAACACACGTATTTGGTGACGATGCCAGGGAATTTCTGATAGAAAGGAGGGTCTGGGGTTAGAAAATGACCCAGCTGGGAAAAAGAGCCTTTTGTGCCCAAGGAGGGGGTTTTGCTGTGTCTCCATAAGGAGGCCTCAGCATGTCAGTCCCTTTCCAGGCTCTCCAGGAGTTACAGGGTTTGATTTGACTTCCTTCCTTGCTGTGGTTCATGTCTCCCGCTGTTTTGCGGTGCTGCTGTTGAAACAGCCCCAGCGGCTCTGCGGAGGTTTCAGAGGGAACAAAATTCAAAACCTCTGTTAACATTAACACTGCCCCCTGTGCCTCTGGGAACGTGTAACCACTGTCCCCATGTGGGGACACCTGCAGGGCAGGTGGGTGCCTGGGCCAGCTCTGCCTGGGTGGCCCTGGGCCCTGGTGTGTGCTGGGAGACCCTGACTCTCCTCTGCTTTCTGCCTTGCAGCAGAAGAAGTCGTACCTGGAGCGGAGTGTGAAGGAAGCCGAGGACAATATCCGGGAGATGCTGATGGCCCGCCGGGCACAGTAGTGGCACCCCCGGGCTGATCCCCACAGCCTGCCCCCTCTGTCCCCACCTCAATAAAACTTGTATCTCTGTACCTGCTCTCCCCGTGGGGTGGGATGGAAAAAGGGCTGGTGGTGGGATTGGGGGTGAGGGGCCTGCAGGGGGTCCTGCTGCCCTGGGGCAGCTGTACCCTCCTCCTGCGGGCACCCCCTGCCTGGGGTGGGCACTGGGGGAGGCTGGTGGAGGGGTCCTGCTGGCGGGAGGGAAGAGGGAGGTGGGCAGGGCCAGCACAGGCACGGGCACAGGCACAGACTTGGGTATGGACATGGGCACGGGCATGGATGTGGGCATGGATGTGGGCACGGACGTGAGCATGGACACGGGCCAGCCAGCCTGTGCTGGGCAGTCATTCCCACTGTCCCAGGCCATTCCTGCTGTCCTTTGCCATTCCCGCTGTCCCTTTCCCATATTCCCAGCCCATTCCCATATTCCCCAGCTGTTCCCACTGTCTGGGGTCATTCCTGCTATCCCAGGCCATTCCCACTTTCCCCGGTCATTCCCACATTCCCATGCCATTTCCATATTCCTGGCTCATTCCCACATTCCCGGCCATTCCCCTATTCCCAACCCATTCCCACATTCCTGGCCCATTCCCACATTCCCCGCCATTCCCATATTTCCATACCATTCCCACATTCCCGGCCATTCCCATATTTCCATACCATTCCCACATTCCTGGCCATTCCCATGTTTCCATGCCATTCCCACATTCCCGCCCCATTCCCACATTCCCGCCCATTCCCACATTCCCGGCCCATTCCCACTGTCCCGACACTCCCCTGCGGGGCCCGGCATGGCCGGACATCGCCCCCGTGTGGCCCATGCGGGAACTGCAGCGGCGCCGCCCCCGCTCCCCCCGGGACTGCCCCGCTCCTTCCAGCGGCTCCTCCTTCCAGCGGCTCCTCCTTCCAGCAGCTCCTCCTTCCAGCGGCTCCTCCTTCCAGCAGCTCCTTCCAGCGGCCCCGGGCTCTCGGAGCCGGGCAGGCGTCTGCAGGGCCCGTGCCGACCCCCGTGCTCCCGTCCCACGGGCACACGGGTGCTGTCACACTCCGGGCTGCCCCCGGACCTGCAGAATCACCTCCGCCGGGGACCGGTGCTCTCAGCCCCTGCACACACACGGGCACCTTCGGGAGGGAGCCCTCCCCCAGGAGAGCGTTCAGGAGGGATTTGATAAGCTCAGGCAGTCTGGGGGGATGTCAGACAGGCGCTGGACAAGGGCACTGACCAGCTGGGCACCGACACCCCACACCTCAATAGTTGTCTACACTTTCCCCCCCAAATCACCCTCACCTCTGCCTTAGGGGCCTCCCTGAAACATCCCATAGCAGGTCCTGTGCAATCCCAAAGTTTTGCCTTGCAACCAATTAAATGTCCTGCTCCAGGGTGTCAGCCTTGTATCCCCAAAGGTGATGCAGGGGGCTGCCCTTGGAGGGGTGCAGGCTGGGCATGGGGCTGCAGCTCTGTGGGGACGGCCCTGGATAACCCTGGTTGGGTTCCTGCCTGCACTGTGCCCGTGGGCTCTGCCAGGCTTTAGGTCTGTGTGTCTGTGCAGAGCTGCTTCATCCCAGCGCTCCCCACGAGCTGCCACATCTGCCGCTTCCCAACCTCGGCTTCCCTGTGCCCTGGCATCTTCTCCAGGTGCCAGGGAGGGCAAACAGGTGGGCCCCGGGCCAGGTGTCCCCATTTGGGTCGCAGGGCACAGGTCTGGCTAGGGGGATCAGCCCCTCGCTGGTGCAGTGGCCAGAGATTCCCCCCTGCAGGGGCTGCCAGAGCTTCCCCCTGGCACTGGGATGGGGAAGGGATGCCCAGGCCCACTGTGGACTGGCAGAGCACTCTCTGCCCCGCCACCCCGACCCCGAATCCCCCCAAAACAGCCCCAGGCAGCTGCTGTGCTGCACGGTGCAGAGTGGCTGGGCCCTGGGGTGGCCCTTCCTGATGGAGCGTGGGAGATGTGATGTCCCCTGCAGGTCCCCAAGGACAGGCACTGTGGCACCGAGAGCGCAGCTGCAGCCACTCGGTGCCTGTGACAGGTGCCAGAGCAGGAAACCCGAGCCCTCCTGCCCTCCCATGCTGGGGGCCAGCTCCTGCTGCACCCGAGGCAGAGCCAGGAGCTGAGGGGTGTGCAGGGCTGGGGCTCCCCTCGGGCCAGTGCTGGAAGAGCCAAGGCCAGGCTGGGTGGGTCGGGGCATGGAGGGCCATGGGCACAGGGCAGCCCAACACCCAATTTCCCTCCCACCCACAGAGGAGGGTGAGCCAGGCACTCCCCTCCTGTGCCTCCACAGCTGCCAAGCTGCCAGGGAGGTGACAGTGACAGGAAAGGTGACAGTGCCCGTTCCTGGGAGCTCTGGGAGACCACAGGGCTGCAGGAGGGCAGCCCCCAGGCACGGGCTGTGAAGGCTCCTGGGGACAGGCAGCTGCAAGGGGCTCTCATCAACCCAAATACATCGTCTTGCCCCACACCAGAGCCCCAAACTGGCACTGCTGAGCTCCGAGTCGAGGTGTACAGGGCACCAGGGCTGCACAGCTAAGGGACAGTGAGTGCAGTACCCTTTGCAAACAGATCCAAGATCCCTGGGTGATCTCCAGGGAGCACAAAGCAAAGCTGGTGTGCATCAGGCCACCAGGGCCAGGTTTGCTCCCCAGGCTGTGGGGGCAGTGGGGTGGGACCCCCTGGGACCAGCAGCAGGTTTTCCCACTTCGTTGCAGACAGAAGCTTTTTTTATCCCTCTTCTGGCCAGGCGTGCCATGGAACAGCTTCAGCTCCAAATCTCCAGCATTAAATTAATCCGTGGCCTTCTATCTTCTTACTCATTAATTTACCCCCTGCAGCCTCTGCTCTGCAGCAGGGGATGATGGATCACAGCCTGGGACCAGTCCTTCCCCAAGAGGTGCCTGTGCACACTCACAGCAGCTCAGCCTGTGCTTCTCCCAGCAATGCTTTCCCAGGAGCTGCTGGGGAGGGTCCTGGTCCCAGGAGGGGATGTGCCAGAGGGAGGAAAACCCCAGTGCACTGCCCTGTGTGGGATGAGGGGGTTGGAGGTGGCAGACCCAGGACTGCCCAGGGGAGGCTGAGGACACACAGCACCAGGGGACACTCACCCTGCACAGACAGATTGACTGAAGCAGCCGGGACCTGGCGAAGAAAATCAACTGTTGGCTTTAATTATTGCGTACGTCTTCGTCTCTAGGGCTAGGAAAATCTCAACTGGTAAATATACATTTCATCAGAATGCCTTTGGCTGAAATACACCATTCGCACATTCTTCAAAGTTACAACAAAAGTCTTAGAAATGTTAAAAAGGGCTATTTTTTTTTCTCCATTTTTCCCCCTTTACTAAAATAAAGGAGTGCACCCCCCACCCCGACAAGGCGCTAGGACGGACAGACGGGAACTCTTGGCTGTGCAAAGCAGAGCAGTTGATTACAGTAAGAGAAAGGAGTCGGGACAGGAGTGGGGAGCCTGCAGAGCGCTGGGCGGGCGGCAGCGGCTCAGGTGAGCATGTCCCAGAGGCAGCAGCAGCACAGCGCGGTCCAACACGCCGTCAGGCAGGCGCTCTCGCCCGAGTCGTCCCTCCGCCGCTCCTCCACGACGTACACTGCGGGCACAGAGAGGCTGGGTCAGGATCACGGCACTGCCAGCTGCGGGCAGGACGAGCAGAGAGGAGAGCAAGAACCAGGCAGAGGTTCCCAGGAGGTGGCGGCTCCTCCAGCTGCCAGCACATCTGCTGGCCCACAGTGGCACTGCTCACACAGGCACCTCTCCCGGGATGGCAGGGCACGGAGCAGCCCCTGCTCCAGCTCCCTGTCCCTCCTGCATGGGGGGCACCCCCAGCTCTGCCAGCACAGCACCAGAGGCACAGGTCAGGAGGGGCAGTGCTCGGACACCCCAATGGACAAGGGTGAGTGCCCAAAGGCTCTGGGTATCACCTCATGGACGGGCACATCCCAGCTCTGCCCCCCAAGGGCTGCCCAGAGGCTCCCAGCAGCCCACTGGGATTTCCTGCACACTGCCTGAGCACACGGGGGGAGCCTCAGGTGTGGATGGAGCTCTCCCAGCAGGGTCTCCTACCTGAGGACAGTGTGCTGTCAGCTCTTTGTGCCAGGCCCTGAGGACCAGTTTACCTTTGGTTCCTCCTCACTGAGCCTGGGCTATCACCCCCAGAGCTGTGTCAGTCTGAGGGCAGGCAGGGGACTGTCCTTCCTGACAACTTTCTTGGGTCTCTTTGTTGTGGTCTGCATGGAAAACGTGCCCTCACACGGGAGCCCAACCCAGGCAGGCAGGTAGTGCTGCACACGTGGTTATGGAATCAGGCTGGCCCTCCCACGGGCTGGCTTTGTGCTCAGGGAACCATCCCCTGTCACCACTTCAGCTCTGCAGAGCAACCCTCCAGCTTACACGAGGCCAAACCCCTGACAGCACCAGCTGTGGGGGAGAGAGGGACAGCCCAGTACCCCCCAAATCTGTGCCCTCAGGTCCAGCCTGTGCCCCAGCCCCAGGCATTCTCCCTCTCACCAAGGGGAATAACAGCAGGCATTTGCTGTGCAGTCACAGCCCAGCACTGCTGTTCCCCCTTCCCACCACACACTCAGGCACAGTGCTTGGAGCCCTTGCTCCAGGAATGTCAGGCTGGAGGCACATCTCTTCTCCCTCCAGCACCAGGAGGAGGTGGCAGCGCTGTGACAGGCTGTGCTGGAACAGGAGAGGTGCCACATGCTCTCCTCCCCCAGGAGCTGCCAGCCCTGCCTGTCCCTGCACAGCCAGAGCTGGCAGCTCCCAGCAGGAGCAGAGCAGGGTCTGATGGCAGCCTGGCCCCTGTGCTGCTGCAGGGGAGAGGCTGCACGACCTCCTGCCCACAGCCCAGGGCAGGGCTGTGCCCAGGACTTTGGTCAGGCCTCTCCCTCCTCTGTGTCTGCAGCCCCAAACCTGCACTCAGAGCCACACCTGGAGACTTGCAGAGGGAATAAAGGCTTGGAGTGTTCGACCTTACACAGCAGCATGTCAGAAGCTCTGCCCACTGCCTGTTCTCCATGGGGAGGTGGCCCAGGGGCTTAGTCCAGGCTTCTTTTTCCCTGGTGGATCCAGGAGCTCTGAGCAAGTGGCTCTTTGGTGCGTTGTTTGCTCTGAGAAGGTCCTGTTATAAAGAGTGGAGGGAAAACACACCCCAAATGCTCCAAGAGTCCTGTATAAGGTGGTGACATCTCTGTGCTGGAGCCCTGAGGCAGCCCCAGCTCCCAGCTGGCTGCCAGGTGCTGCTTAAGCTGTCCCACCTCCAAGCCATGGGGAGCTGGATTGTTGCTGCCAGAGCACTGCCATATCCAAAACTGAGGGTCCCAGTGCCCAGAGACACCCAGATCCACAGAACCAGCAGAAGGAAGCTGCCCTGTGCCAGTTACAATCAGCTGCCCAGGACTGCAGGCATACAAGAGCATTTGCTTGAAGTATTTATGATTAATCCATTAGAAGTTTTAAGCTACAGCCAAGTGTCAGGGACATGCCGACAAAGCATGTTCAAGGCATGTACAAAGTGCTGTTATGAAACACTTGCTGAAATATTAAAGGGCTTTCCCAAGCTTGGGGTTATGCAGTGGGAGCTTGGAGCTCTCTCCATGGCTGCTCAGCTGACTCGTGTTGGATGCTGCCTCCCTGCACAAGTGGGTCACAGCATCCATGGGCATCACCTCCCTGCCCCTGCCAGCCCTCCAGCACCTCTGCTGTGGCTGGTGCTGGAAAGGGCTGCCCTGAGCCAGCCCAGGCACAGGCACAGCTGCCCAAAACAGCTGGGGGCAGGACTGGGACAGGGCAAGGGGCAGCAGCCATGTCAAGACCTTTCCAGGACTCACTGTAAGTTTGGGGTGTGCCTTTCTCTCAGACACAGTGAAACAGCACTGACAAGAGACTGTGTTCATTCTCTTCTGCTAAAAGCTGGAAGTCATTTAAACCAGCAGCACATTGTGGCACAAGCATCTTCCTGCAGAAAGCCTCTGAGGAAAAGCTGTGTTCTTCCCTGTGGAGAGGGGCTGTGGTACTTTACCAAAAACCCATTCCCCTTTCAAGTTCAAGGAACGCCCCAAAGACACCACCTGAAATACACATTTGAGAAGCCTCTGCCTTCCACTGCAGAGCTTTTCCCCAGAGAGGGGCAGCTGGTGCAACCACCACTGCACTCTGGGAGCACACCCCATCACCACTGGAAGCTTTCAGGCTTGCAGAGCATCTGGGCAATACTCCGAGGAGAAACAACCACCTCTCTCCTCTCAATTTGTGTTTCATGAAGCTTTCTGTGAAGCCTGATCAACGCTTCAGGATTTGCAGGTCTGTCGCTGTCACCACACCAATTGCCAGAGAGATTTTAACCATAGTTACATGGCATTAATGCTAAACAGCTTTTCTCTTCCACCCCTTGGATGTGGGGACGTGCAGAGGAGAGGAGAGGAGCAGGACAGGTGAAGGGTGCTCAGCTGTTCACCTACACCTACCAAAGGGCACAGGATAAAAACCAGCTCCAAGGCAGGCAGGATGAACTGCTCCCAGCCCAGCCTCTCACTTAGCTGGAGGCATCCCACACCCATCTGCTCATTTTGGACACTGCCCCTCAGTTGGCTCCAGAGCACCAACACAGTACCCAAGGACACCAAGAGCACGTGGCAGAACCTTCACACACTCCCTCAGCCCAGGCAATAGTGCTTTATGAACACAGGGGATCCCCTGTCAACAACACGAGGAGGGCCAGAGCAACAACACCCCAAACCTCCTAAAATCCCTTTGTTGGGAAGCCTTGCACTGCATGTTACTGATGCAGGTCACCCACGGCTTCCCAACTCGCTGCAACCAGCAGGATTCCATTGACAGAGATCAGGTTTTCTACTGGAATAGCTTTGCCAACAAAACCCAAAGTAATTCTTGTCAGAAGCCTGAGTGCCACCAAGCTAGAGCCACCCCAGTTTGCTGTGGGGAGCCTTACTGGGGACTCCATCAGCTGTTTGTGTCTCTCTTACCCAAGGCCAGGCACTCCAACCATGTCTATGGCACAGGGTCCTCACCCCTGGGAGCAGAATCCCATTAACCCTTTGGACCTGGTTGTCCCAAAACAAGGAGAAATGAGGGTGATTTCTCTCAGAGGCATTAGACAGCACTCAGTTCTAGGCTCAAGTTTTGATGCTTCCATTGGTTTTTCTAAAACAGGATGGGAGAGGGCGTAAGCTGAGAAGACCCTCCCACCTTCTAATCAGCCTTAAAAAGCCTAGACCACAATGAATCACCCCGAAAATGGTAGCACTCCCTGTAATCACACAGTACTGGCCTGCACAATCCAGTGCAAATAACTCCCACTTTGTTTTTAAAACAAACACTACAATACCTCCTTATTTCATGTAAAGTCTGCTTTATCTTAAGCATACACATTTTGTTTCTTCTCATACCTAATTGATACGTTAATCATTAGCTCCATGGGGGAAAGGAATGAGCTGTGCTTTTCACCTGGTTTGGTATAAACTAAAATTGTGACCTTAAATTGCAGTGCCTTTACTGGGTCTCCAAGGGTTGCAGTGCAAGGGCACTGGCTTTGATCCCAGAACCAGCCCATCCTACCCCAGGGCCTGGAGCACATGAGAGGCAGCAGCAAGGAGGTCACCAACCAGAGCAGCCCAAAAACGCTTCCTGTGGTATCTCAGTGGCTGTTTGCCATGGTAACAGCTGGTCAGAGCACAAGTATTGCTTAATACCACAGTCTCCTCTGGGAGGGAGCACACAGCAGAGAGGGGGCCTGTAAGCCTTTTCCCACTTGTCAGCAAAGGGGGTTTTATCACAAGCCACTTCTGCACTGAGAGTTTTGTTTTCACTTCTCCAGCCAGCAAGCACGTCCTGCTTAAAGCTGCACAACACCACCACTTAAAAAGATTTTTGTGCTGCTCACAGCACATTGCTAAGGCAGGGTAGCCTGTGCATCTGCTTCTACCTTCATTCCCACTCAAAGTCCTTGGGAAGCCTTTCTGTTCAGGATGGAGGCCAGAGAAAGGAAAGTCTCTGGTGCATCCAAGGGATGCAGAAGTGACAGGAAATCAAGTGTCCCTGAGCCCCTCTCCAAGGTACACAGACCCAGTGCTGCAGCAGGAAGGAACACCAAGCCCTGACCTCCCAGCCAGCCCCATCTCCTGGAGTTAAACTCCACACACAGACAGCAAGTGCAGAAGAAGAGGTTGCAGGGCTGGAGAACAGGGACTAAAGTTTTATCCAAGCTGCCACCAAGGATCCTCTTGCTCCAGGCCTCCTCCCTTACCCATGAGAACTCCAGGGCACAGATGAGATCTAATTCCCTTGGCAAGGAAGGCATTTAATTGTTCTTTCTCCTCTCTGGGGGTATTTGCTCATGCCTAACAGCTCCAGGCCTGTTATTTCCCAACCTCCTAACTCCTTCCTGCCCAGAGGCTTTCACTGTACTCACAGTCTCCTCCGACACCACACTCAGATTTCAGGAAATACCTTAGCACACTCCTGAAACAGATACCACAGCCACATGGAAATACAATAGCCCACTTTCAAGCAAAAACTCTTCCAAAGCTGCAAACCACTCAGAGCAAGTTTCACAACCCCCAGCTCCAGACACAGACACCTACAGCCAGAGCCTGCTGAGCAGAAACCAGGTGTCCCAGGAGCAACCTGCCAGTGGGTATGGATAGTTCCACCTCCAAACCCCCTCTGCCACCAGAAAACTGCTGCCCCAGCCCTGATTTCAGCCTGGCTCAAGCAGAAACAACTGATCCACAACAATCCACACTGGCATCAGACCTGCCCTCTTCCGTGCCTGCATCCAGAAGGTGACGAAAATTCCTGCCTTTCCATTCCCGTAAGTCTGGGCAGCTCTTACAGTCATGCTGGAGAGCTGTTCCAGCCTTCAGGATGCTGAATAAGCCCTACATTTCAGGGAAATCACTGTATAGCTGTGCCAAGAGAGCACTTCCCAGAGCCAGGGCTGCACTGGCTGAAGTTGCTCCCCTCTCTCACACTGCACGGGCTCCAAGCACAGGGCAGGACTCAGTAGGAACTGTGCAGGGGATTGTCTTTCAGCTGAGCTCAGAGCTGGGAAAGAGGTTGAGTTTCCTCACCTGAGCACGCAGGGATGGGATTAAGAGATCCTTGAGACAATGGAAGTCATACTAACGAGCCTTTATTGATGTGCCCAGGAAGGATTCAACACCTCTGAAAAGCAGGGTACAGGCACTCCTTACAGATCAGCACACCTGTAGGAGAACTCACTCGGGTCCCTGCAGGATGTCTGCAGGCATCACCAGCTCTCCAAAGCACTGCAAACCCCAGCACATAGGCTAGAAAGCACACAGGAGACATGTCATATGAGGAACAACCTTCCCCTTCGCTCAGAATTATAGTCATTTAGGCTGTAGACCCTCCAGCTTTCCTTTATGCTACAACAGATGAGAGACATCTCCCAAAACTACAGAGTTTGAGAGCTCCTAGCAGTTCTTTTAAATCAGTAAAATCTTAATTTACTGTTAAAACAAGGAGATGTTTTCAACCTAGACAACTGCAGGGCTAAGAACACCACAGTCCTCAGCCCGAGTCAATGTTTACAGTGAAAATCAGCATCAGTCCAAGAGTTAAACAAGACCTGGCTTGGAGGCTTTTACACAAACTTCATCTTACAAGGGTCTTGCAAGAGCGTTCTGGAGGACAGACAGAAGGAGGGACAAAGTCCAGTTTTAAAGCAAGGGAAATGTGCCACAGTGAGCAGGGCAGCAAGACTCTCCTTGAGCAGTCCCAGGGCTCCAGTACCACAGTGTGTGCAGGATTTGCTCCTCACCCAGCCTGGAGCCCAGCTGATGGGGACTGTCTGGAACAACAGCCTTGTTAACCTCAGCCCACACCAGAGCCAGCCTTGGCCTCCTGAGGCCAGTTTGTCTGAAACACATTTTCACATACCCGACCTGAACTGGGAGTAATTTTCTTTGCACCGGGTTTTCATCAGATTATCCCCTCCCTGGGGGTGAAAAGCAGTGAAGGTGAGCTGAGACATCAGCCCTAGAACTGCACTGTTTGCCAGCCAACAGCCCCTGCTGTTTGTGCAGCCAGAGACAGAGGGAGGGATGATACAGCAATCCTGGAGGAGGGAGAATGCTGGGTTTAAGGCACTCTCCAGAATGAGAAGCAGATAAGAGAACAACTGCCAAGTGAGACTTATTTTTTATTTTGGCAGAACTCCAGCATCTGGAGTTGCAGGTCCTGAAGGTGCAGCAACAATTACACTAAATGCTCCAACAGACTGCTTGGAAAGGGTCAACAGCCAGAGAGAGAAATCCTGCTGGAGCCACGACTGCTGCTCTCCAAATTAACTTCTGCTGGGGAAGGCTCAGCTCAGCACGGTTTGAGATGTAGAGGGGTAACCACTGAAAGGCACCAGAGAGACTAACCACAGTGAGCTGGATCCCTCCTTTCCACAGGCAAAGAGGAGAAATCCCCCCTCTGGCAGCGGGCAGTGGCTGTATCTAGGTGACCTGTTTATTCTTGCAGCTGGCCAAACATCAGGAGGCAGACAGCATCACTCTGACTATTACCCTTATCGCAGCCGGCTTTGCTACAAGTAATCAACTTCCAGCAATAAGATTTCCACCCTGTGTGTACAATAGGTCAGATGCAATAGTGAGCTCTGTTTGCCCTCAGTGCCTGCTCTGAGACAGAGCCTGGCTCCCTCAGGCACAGCAGGGAACAGCCTCAGCCATTGCGCTGGAGTGTATCAATAGGGAGGGTGGGGGCTGAAATTAAGCTGGGTGAATTGCTAACATCAGCTTGTGCTTTCAAAATGAGCGCGTCACTTTGTACTTTGGCTCATTCCACATCTTTTTAAAGCGTGTCACTATCAGCAGCCTTACACTTCACCTTTAATTTACATGGACAAGAAAGGAACAGCTGACCAGTCAGCAGCTACTGTGGTTTCCTTATGCCAGTTGATAACAAATAATGAAAATACTGGTGGGGAAAAGGAGATATTTCGTGGAATGAGGTATTTCCTTCCTCCAAAGCTGCTTAGGAAGGTGCTGCTCCCCATGCCATACTCCACATAGGCACCACGCTCCTAAAGCTGTATGTTCCCCAACATTGTCCTGGTGCAGGAGGGTTCCCTCTCCCCCCAAAAAGCACTGTGTGCCATGTCTGCTCTATTGCACAGACTCCTGCCTGGGTGGACTTTGCACGGACAGGCAGCAGGAGAACTGCACACAGGGATCAGCACAGCTCACAGAGCTAGGAGCCTGAATCAGACACCCTTCAGGATAACATCCCTCGGGCTCAGCATGTAAATTATCAGCTCTAAAGGTGAAGGTCACATCGTTCACTTCCAACAAACAACAGCCAAGCCAATTGTCAGCCCTTGCAAGATGGAAGAAGTGGGGCTTCTGTGGAGACTTTGCTACAGGTAACCTGGGGAAGCCCAAAAGCCAAAAATCAAACCCAAACCCCAAATCCGTGGCCATGAGGTTTTCTCTACTAGCTCAGCAAGTCAGCCAGGCTCTCCAGCTCACTGCTCCTCCAGCTGGAGAAGAACCATAAGCTTTGAGAGGCCTTTCATGACCCACAGAGCTGAGGTGACCCTGAGGGGGTGCAAGCTTGGACACTTTGGACTCCAACCCCTCTGGGAGAAGGGACCAAGAACTCCAGCTGCTGTGATCTCCCTCTCCCACGGTGCTGTAACACATGGCAGTCTCATGGCCACCACCACCAAGTCTTAAAATTGATTTCTGCACCCCAGACTGTCGTTGTGGCTCACTGATCCTATGGACAGTCTAGAGGGGCACACGTGTTGTCCTTGTTCAGTGCAGTCCTGGACTCACCTTCCTCCAACAGCCTTTAGATGTGTCCCCCTATTCAATGCCATATGGAAAAGATGGCATCCTCCTCCCTCTCTCACCAATTTCTAGCAGAGTCATTGCTCTCTGAACAGCAAGAACATTTTCTTTCCAGCCTATACATTACCTACCCTCACCAAGCATGACCCCAACAAGAGGGACTGAGCTCTCCAGCCTGGGCTTATAGCTCCCACCTCCTGAGGCCATGGAGAAATGGGTGTTGTGGCAGGGAAAAAGTGTGGCTGCAGCACACATGGTCAGCCTGAAGAGCCCTCCACCAGCAGCCTTTGACACAGGCTCAGTGGTGCATGAGCTCCTCTGCAGTGTGGGTGACAAAGAGCACCCAGGTTAAGCTGTTTCCCTCTGACATCCCAGGCATAGTTTTCTTTTTAATACAGAGAACGACTCATGTGAGGTTTTTCGCTCCTCCAAGAGCCAACTAAACAGGCTGTGTCCATTGCTACTCCTCACAGGCCACAAATTAGGACCAAAAAAGCACCACCACCATGAAATGCTACTTCCCCATCAGATTTTGAGAGCTCAACAGTAATTATTTCCATCTGTGTGATCCACTCAAGGCCAAAACATGATGCTTAATTGCACACATTAGCACATTGACTAAGATCTGCAACGTAAGAGCCCACTTTGCAGTTTGCCTACACAGTAAAATAAAGCATAAAATCTAAAGTATAGCAAGCTTCCTAGTTTTCAAAGTGGACATACATTTGTTCAGAAATACTGATGCACTGCTTGGAGGAGCTTAATTCATTACTTTAAGCAAAGTCATCCAGGAGAGCAAAACATCTGCTCTGAAAGGAAAGCATCCACACAGCCACCCTTCCCAGATAACTGTTTGGAAACACCACAGGAACTGACAAGCCATATGAAATCACACCAGAGCAGCAAGGCA
This sequence comes from Xenops minutus, assembly GCA_035221455.1. Taxonomy (NCBI): domain Eukaryota; kingdom Metazoa; phylum Chordata; class Aves; order Passeriformes; family Furnariidae; genus Xenops; species Xenops minutus. The sequence continues at coordinate 2,722,940 of JAWWEE010000025.1, forward strand.
GGCTGCAATGACTTGATTACACTCAGAAGTCAATTTTTTTATATTAGAGGTCAGCCACACCAACAGATATATAGTGGAACAGATTTTCAAAAAATCAGCTTTTTTAGGGACATCCTTTCTAAGTTAGACACTCCTGGAGGTGATCCCTAAACAAAGCCCCATTGAAAGCTCTCTTACAGCATCACAGGACAAAGATCAGGTTCCAGCCTGACAGACTGGCCAAAAAGGAGCAAAGGGTGGGGGAAAAGGGCATTTAACAGGAGGATCAAGAAAAACCTCTTGCAGACGAACATGAAGTTACAGCTCTGACTTCATTTAAGTCACATTAATAAATGTGTGTAAAATAAACATGTGCCACCCAGAGGGACCTGGACAGGCCTCAGAGGTGGGTCTGTGTGAGCCTCAACATGGCCAAGGTGCTGTACCTGGGTCGGGGCAATGCCAAGCACGAACACAGGCAGGACAGAGAATGGACTGGGAGCAGCCCTGAGGGGAAGAACTTGGGCAGTGCAAATTAGAGGCTCCCAAGGTGGGTTCAGAGACCAAGGTGTCTTCAGAGACCACTCATGGCTACAGGAAGGCACTTCAAGGACAAGACTTCCCAAAAGATCTTTGGTTTGTGGGTTAGAGAGCTGCTCATGCAGAACTGCAGTTGTGTGAGCTTAGGTTTAACAACACAACCATCTCTCCCGCAGCACAAACCTGGGCTCTCAGGGAAAGACACCCTCAAACACTTGGCTACTTCTCTCCTTTGTGCTGGTCCACAGGTTTGTGGGCAGAGCAGAGGACATTCAGTGTCATCAGTTCCCTGACCTAGTTTGATGTGAGATCCTTCAAGCCTCCAAGGCAGCAGACCTGGCTCAAAGTCAGACTGTCCAAGGCAACAGCCTCCCTTCAGCTTCTCCCCTTTTTGTAGCTATAGCAGCAAAGCAACACTGGCACTAACCAAAGGTGTTCAGCATGGGAGACTAGGAGTTTTTCCCCTGCCCGGTACTGAGAAATGTCTCTTATCCACCCCAGGCTGAATCACTGATGACACTTAGAGTGTGGTGGAAGTGGTGGGAAGCATCACCATGCTGCTGCCTCCTCCTCCTCCCCCAAGGCAGGGCTTTCACTCTGTTACAGAGGAAGCTGAACTCATGATTTACACTCAGTTCAGGTTCCTATTCACTCACACCAATTGTTCACTGGTTAAATTCAGGTGCTCCCAATAGACCCACACCAGACTGTTCAAATCCACTGAACAGTCCCATCCCTCTCAGCTTCTCCTAGTATAAAAGAGGAGAAGTTCCAGTCCTTTAAGCATCTTCTCAGCCCTCTTCTGACAAATGGAGCCTGCAGCAAGCACTTCAGTGAGCCCCATGAGAGCTGTGGGTGCCAGAACACACCAATATGCCATATTGAGGGGACGTGGCACACAGATGGACCAGCCAGCTGCCAAGGGAAGGTGCATCATCCTCCTTCCCTTCCCCAGAAATCTGGGTTTTTCCACAGAAAGATAAGAGCCTCAGAAAAAAAAACCCAGAAAACCCAGTAATGATGAGATCACTTGGACAGATACTGATGGGCTGCATAAAACTGATGCCCATTAATTCAGTAGGAATCGTACATTTGAATATTACAAGCTCTAACTGTGCAGCCTTTGGTTAAAACTTATCAACCAAGAGACAGGTGGAATGAGACTTGTGGCGAATCTAAACGCAGCAGAAAGCCTGTGTAACAACCTCAGCATAAGGATTCCCTCAGGGATCAGCACTGAGGATGTTCAGCAGTATCTTCCAACAACCAGAGAAGAGACACAACGGCAAAACAAAGCAGGAAGACAGGCTGTAAATAAAAGCACTAATTCACACAAAGCCAAGATGCAAACAAAACCCCTCCAACAAACAAGCCTCTCGCTTCGGGCCAGGCACTGGTAACGACACTACCCCAAGAACTGGTAACGACACAACCCCAAGAACTATCAATGACACAACCCCAAGAACTGGCAATGACACAACCCCAAGAACTGGCAACGACACAACCCCAAGAACTGGCAACGACACAACCCCAAGAACTGGTAACGACACAACCCCAAGAACTGGTAACGACACAACCCCAAGAACTGGTAACGACACAACCCCAAGAACTGGCAACGACACAACCCCAAGAACTGGCAACGACACAACCCCAAGATCAACATGTAGGCATGCAAGGCAACCCAACATACCTGTGTTCTTGGGCCCATCCGCATACACGGGTCCTGGGGGTGGAGGTGCATTCTGCCATCCATACTGGGGGTACCCCTGGTACCCCGGCTGGCCCGGCTGGTACGGCCCCGTCGGCCCGGGGGGATACCCGGGATAGGGGCCGGGGGCACCCCCAGGCTGCTGGGCATAGGGTGGGTACGGGGCAGTCGGGCCCGGGCCAGGGTAAGGAGGAGGGTTATCGTAGCTCATGTGGGATGTAGAATCTGTCCTGCAGGAGGAAAACAAACAGGAGAACTGGTTTGCTGTTGTCCGCTCATCTGTGAGTATGAGGGTGGCATTCCCATAGTGTGGGAAACACAACTCAAAGCACCTGGCCAAGCAGTGAATTTATTTTTAACCCCGTCACAGGGGCAGAGACTGAGTTGGAGTGTTCAAGTGACATGAGTTTAGCTCAGCAGGAGTGACACGCTGCTTTCCAGTCATGCATCAGCTACCCACCCTAAGTCTATTCACCCTAAGACCTATTCACCCTAATATTCACCCTAAGATCTACTCACCCTAAGACCTACTCACCCTAAGACCTACTCACCCTATACACCTATTCACCCTATACACCTATTCACCCTATACACCTATTCACCCTATACACCTATTCACCCTATAGACCCACTCACCCTAAGACCCACTCACCCTAAGACCCACTCACCCTAAGTCTATCCACCCTAAGACCTATGTCTTGCAACAGCAAAGCAAAACCCTCTGCTTCCACTAATGACTAAAACACTTTTAAGAGAGATTTACAAGCGATTACTTCATGTTTCTGTCAATAGCAAAAAGAGAAAAGCAGCCTGTTCCATACATATTTGATAGCCTCAACAGGAGAAAGAGTGAACACAAATGTCCATTACGCTTCTGCTAATTGTTAAAGCACCCAGAGCAGCACCCTGGAGCACGGCTCTATGGGAATAATTCCCTGAATAATTCCCAGCACATCTTGTGTTCTCCCAGTCAAACACAACTCAGTCATTAGGCAGCCACAAGGAACCAAGGCCTTGGGCTCAGCCTCATTCAAAAGGCAACATTAAAGACACCTCAGAGAGTTGAAGCTCATAAACCCCATCTCATAAACCCCATCTCATGCATTACTCATGCCATAGCCATCAAAAGACAAGACTGTCACAAGAACACAACTTTAATGAACCTCTAAGCAGCATGACTAAGCAAACCATCTCTTACATTAGGCTTCTGGAGCTTCTCCCTGGCTGAGAAACAGAAATGTGTATTAATAAACCACGTGCTCAGGAGCCTTCCTGCCTGAAGCAGCTGTACCCTGCTATTTCCTTCCCCTATTACAGGGCGCAGACGGGTCACTGAAGTTCCCCTTTGTCACACACCTCCTCCCACACGCCACAGGGAGAAATAGCAGGAGTGTAATTTGTCCCCACTGAGGCTCACTGCTGCTGGAATGGAGTGGGAGAGGCTGGCCAGCAGGATGCTCTTTGGATGGCACTGGGAAGGCAAGCAGAAGGATTAGGCTGCCCTGACCACCCAGCACTGCACTCCCACTCTCAGCACAGGCAGGTTTGAGCCCAGAGGAGCCACCAGCACATCCAGGCAGAGTTTTGGCTGACACAGACTGAAGAATTTCCCCTTTGGAACGCTCCAGGAGCCCAGCAGCCCTGTGGGGCAGAGGCCAGGCAGGCTCAGCCCTGGGGTTTCTGTTCAGCTGCCGCAGTCCTTGGCAGTGTGGAGAGAGCTGTGTGTTCACAGCTCGCTGTTTCACCACCTCAGAGCACTGGCTGTGCCTCCCCAAGGAAGGATCCCGAGGCTCTCCCTTATTACCACGTTGCTCCTGCCCGGGCAGCACCCCAGGGCTCTCCTACACACAGCCTGATGATGGCCAGGAGAGCACTGTCCACTCCAAGGGAGCAGGGCTGCTGTCCCTGCCATGGGGACACCGAGAACCCCTCCAGGCTCACAGGCTGCTGCTGTCACTCACCTGGGCTCCTTCTAAGGCTCCTCTTGCCGTGCAATCCAGGCACAGTCACAGAATACACCGAGCTGGACCCATAAGGATCATCCAACCCAACCCTTGGCCCTGCACAGACACCCCAACAATCCCACCCTGTCCCTGTCCCATTGTTCAAACACTCTTGGAGCTCTGGCAGCCTCAAGGCTGTGCCCACTGCCCTGGGGAGCCTGGTCAGTGCCCACCACCCTCTGGGGGAAGATCCTGAGACCCAACCTAACCCTCCCTGACACAACTTCAGGCCATTCCCACGGGTCCTGTCACTGCTCACCCCAGAGGAGAGTTCAGAGCCTGCCCCTTCTCTTCCCCTCCCGAGGAACCTGACCCAGCTAACAGCTAAGGCAGTGCTGAACCCTGCAGATTATATCTTTTAATGTCTTTGTCAAGACTTTTAACTGCTTAAACAATGCCAGGGATTAGAGGAATTTTATTTATGGGTTTTTTCCACTGCCAGGCCAGCCAGACCACTTAACTGCTCACTTAAAGCAGAAGTACAACATACATTTAACTGGAGGCTCTTTAACCACTGCACTGCAATGCAATGCAATGCCCCTACCAAGTCTCCAGCAAGGAAACTCTCCCTTCAGGGAGCCTGGGAAAGGCAAGCAGCAAGCTCTATAACTCACTTCAATGCAACCAGCTACAGAATTAGAACATAGTGGGTCACTAATGTTCATCTAACCCAGAAAATCATCCCAAAATAGCATCCAAAAGCGAGTTCCCAGGGAAGAACAAGGCCAGAGTGAGTGTGTGTGTGCACCTACACACCCCTGCACGTGGCAGAGTGACCATTTGGTGCCCAGACAGGGCCCAGGCACCCCCTGTTTGCTCAGCCTCCCTTTGCTGGTGTCCAGCTGCTGTGCCTGCTCCTGGCATGGGGAGATCCATGATAAGCAGTCACCCTCCTGAAGGCAGGGATGCATCAAACCAGGGAGGTGGCATGTGGTAATTCCCCACTTCAGAGCAAAGAGTGTAAGTTTGCTCCCTAGGTACATATATATGGGTATATATATGGCATGATTTTTTTTTTTTTCATAAACCTTAAGAGCCCCCCTGGGTTCAGCTTGCTTTGATGATCACTGCCAAGCTCCAGCAGACTCATAGGGATTACTTCAGTTTTCCCAAGTCCCTCTACCTAAGAGAATGGTCAGCTCAGCCCATCCTTTCCAGGGAAGTTCCGTCTTCCCTTCTATCCCTTCATACACATCTTTTTAATTTATCTACACTCAATACCATTGATATTCGAGTACTGAAGGTTTAACAGATGTTGTGATTCTTCAGCTGGCTGTGAACTCAAATTCAGGCAGTGGATAACAAACTCAGCCATCCCACTACTCCACTGTCAGGACTGGCCATTCTTACACTTTGGTAGCCAAGCAGGGCCTGCCAACTGTCCCATGGCTACCTGGCCTCTCTACAAGCATCCAAAAATCCCAAAGGACATCCCAAAATCCATTTGGAGAGCAGGTACAACCACCAGTGGAAGCACACAGGTAACAAAGCACCTCTGCAGAAAGGTCTGAGATGGCATCAGGTGTCCAAGGCTGTACCTGGTAAAGCTCAGAAACCCCTGGAAGTTCATGGTAAAACAAGAGTCTGGTTAAAACCAACAACAGCCACGGGGATGAGTAAAGAAAACTGCACATCAGCAGCTCTGCAGAAAGTCTGAGGGAAATGAACAGGAGGAGTGAAACATCCAATGGCTTCAGCAAGCAGGGAAATGGCAGCATAGGAGACAAGGAAGAACTGCTGGTGCTCTTTGCTCAACAGCTCTGTGTCCAAACAGTTTCTGAAGAGGAGGCAAAGTTGGAATGGAGGCAGCACCTGAGCTTCTGCCTGCTGATATGGGACTGAGACTGAGGGAAAAACTGGCCAGGGCCTGCTAACAGCTGGACAGATGCTGGAAGAAGAACAGAACAGTGGAAAATACAGAAATTAAGAAGGACATATTCCACTGGGGCAAAAGTTTCTTTCCCCCTCAAAGTTGAGGGCAAAGTAACACAAGTGAGATTAGGCAAGAGGTAAAAGAGGGTGTCCAGCAAGAACACTTGCAGCAACTACTGCATTGGAGATTTGTCTGTGATGAATGAGAAAAGTCCTGAAGAACTTGTCAAGGGATTCAGCAAGCCCAAGAGGTAGTTGTGGAAATTAGGTTCCCAAAAAGAGTCTTTTCTTGTCCCTCACTTCCACTGTTAGGCATTGCTACACATGTACCCATCTCTCCTTGCCCTTTTTGATCCGTGTGACAACATTGGTACTTTTGTCACTCTCATGAACTCATATGTGATTTTACATGCTTTCTAGCCCTATTTACTCATCTGGGTATGTGTTTGCAAGGCAGAGCTCTGAATCACGAGGCAGACACTTTGCAGAGACATACCCAAGCTCTTAGTCAAACTTTGCTGCGGGTTCTGACCCCAACCAGTAATTCCATATGAGCTGTAACCAGGATCAGTCCCTACAAGCTTCCATCAGGGTTCATTTCTGTGGCTTTCCCAATGAGCACCTCTCAGAGACAAAGCTCAAAAGAAAAAAGCCAACCATCAGTAAAGCCCTCTGTTTTCCATGGCCCTGCAGGAGGTCCAGCAGGCAAAGCTGGTACAGTCCCACTAGTGCTGAACAACATGGTCCCTGCACAGTCTCACTAGTGCTAAACTTCATTCAGCACTAAACCCAGCAAACAGGCATTTCCTTGACTGTCACTGAGCATTTGCACTGTCTGTTGGTGGTTAACAACAGAGAAATTGCTAAAAGGAATGGCAAATCATGTTCCTATTCCTTCCTCCCCTCCCTGCATTAGTAGTTTTCTGAAGGGATAAGTTCATTAATATAGCATTGTTTCCTTTAGCTATCTTCAAACACCTTTGTTCCACACTGCTGAGCAAACATTATTTCCCCTGCCCCGACAGAAAGGTTTCATTTTTAAACAAGCTGCTTATCATAAACCCCAGAAGTCACCCATAAGGTCTGCAAAACAGAAGTCACCTGCAGCACAATATATCATACAGAGAATGCATATGGCACTATGTGCATGAACACACTGAGGTATTGACAGTCAAGAACCACCACTCTGTGTGAGAATACCAGTCTTTCTACATAGGATGATGACATGTGTAACCTGACTTTGGCTAAGGCTTAGCAAAAGCTGCAAGTACACAACTATAATGTTTTATATATACATATACACACACACACATATATATATAACTTAGCCTGCCCATTTTGGCAACCAATTCTTAGAGAAACGAATTTCATCATTAAGCTTTGAAAATACCTACTTCTTTCTGATGGTCTCACACTGACTGCCTTGTACAAGGCCAGTGAACCAAGGCAGCTGCTACAGAACTGGTCAGTCACTGCTTCTCACTCTCCTCTTCCAGCACATTCATCAATTTATTATGGTTTTTTTTTCCCTCCAGGCCTTTCTTCCAAACTGAGGACACTCTGCTTCATCACAGCCTGCTCCATTCCTTGGCCAATTTTTCCACCCACTGCTGTGCCTCTGGTGTCACTGTTTGTCTGGTCTGGAGCGAGCAGGCTCTCTCCTCTGCAGTGCTGCCTCCTGTTTTCCACCCCTTTCCAAGCCCACTTCCAGGGCAGTTCTTGCTATCAGTCAAGCCAAAAGCAGCTCAAGCTGCACTTTACTAATTGTAACTACAAGATCCTTCTAAGTAGGAATAGCTCATGTAGAGCTCTGCATATGTAGAGCCAGGATCATCGTGCATCTCACTGAAGTGACAACACAACAGTCTCTTCCACCTTTTCACTGACTCTTCCACAGGTCCCTCAAAATCAGCCTCTGAAAACCTGGGAAAGTCCCAGAGCCACAAGAGTTGATCTCTAAAATTCGGGAAAAAGAAACAGGCAGCCTAATTTCGATGGTTGTCCACCACGTCACTCCGCCCTGGACAGGGGGAGGACTCGTGGTCAGAAGGCAGGATGATGCAGGCAAACAAACAAGAATGAAGAGAACAAGGGAAAGCGTGATGGAGGGAAAACTCTTCTGTCAGCACAAGAGGTGCCCAAACAAAGAGCCTTCACTTCCTGCCAAGATGACCCAGTTTCACCCTTTTCCCTCCTCCAACAGGCCACGTACGAGGCTGGCACTCCCAAGCATCTCTTCAGAGGTCAGAATAATTATGGCCACTGTAATTATGGCAAAGTGACTGGGGACCAGTAAGGATCTTGCTTCCACTTGTTGGCACTGACAACATCTTGTTACCTTGAATAGAGAATGCAGAGAACCATCTGCATTTTTACACAGGAGGTGTTCACAGCTGCTAACCCACCTGCAGAGAAATACCAATCCCCAGGGACAGCTGCCTGCAAGTCAGAGCCTTCAGATGCAATCTCCAGTGCAAGCAAACCCACTAAAATAAAGGGTGCATGTTGGGGAGATGGCATTCTGACCTGGGTACTGAAACAGGGTGAAATTCCTCCTGTTGCACAGGGAGCAGTGACAGAAACAGACCTATGAAAACAAATGGGGGATTTAGAAGTTCAAACCCAAAAGAAACAAACAAACAAAAATCAGCAACCTAGAACAACAAAACAAAAACAATTAGCAGATTTGGGGCATTTAAGGGCAAGAAGTTGTTTGTTTTGGGGACAGAAAGCAAGCGCCACACCTTGTGCTGCTGTAGTCAGGAGGAACCAAGTTTTGGGTATGGCAGGTATTGACTCAGCTGGTCTTTACACAGATGGAGGGCATGGGGAGAGGCCAGACCCTGAGAAGGACAACTGGGGCACCCTGCTGTAACCCACCCCTTCCAATGCCTGCAGCGCTAGGAAGTCGTTTTCCAATACAGAGCTCTAATGGAAAGTACATTTAAACAACAACAATCCAGCTCCTGGCAACCAGCCTAGCATTTAAATTACATTTCATAGGAACAGGATCCAAATGAAAACCAGCACAAGTGGCTTTTAAATGGCACTGGCTATGTGTTTCCCCTCTTACCAGCTTATTTGCCAGCTCCATTTAGTGATTGCATGAAAGGGATGCTAAGGATAAATTGGAAGATTCCATTCTTGCTCTGTTTGCTTCCAGGAAAAGCTTCCTCCTTGGTTTGCCCTCCCACTTCAGCAGCAGAGTAACACTTCACCCAGAGTAACAGCTGAAGGGGAACTGCACAAGAACTGCCCACACCTTTTCTCACAAAAGGCACTCACATTTGCTTTACTTCATAAAATACAGGTCCAGGCAGAAGGGAAGAGCCCAGCTGCCTGTGTGTCCCAATGGAGAGTGCACCTGATCCTTGAGGCTGACACTGGTATCCCTACAAAATGTCCCACCTTTCCAGCCCCATTGTCTGTCCTGCCTTTTTTTGGCAAAACCAGCATGGATATACACGTTTCCAGGTGATTTTGCTTTCAAAACCCAGGATTTGATCAGCTCTAAAGGGCCTGTAGTCACACTGACAGTTCTTGTCTCAGAGGAAATGTCCTTTGTAGAGCTTCAGCCTCAGATCTATCCTTGCTCCCTTGTCTCCATAGAACTCTCACCAATGCAGCCTTGTGCCCACCCACGTCTGCATGCCAGGGTTTTCCCTCTACAGACAAATTTCAATGTCTTGTCAGTTGTTAAGAACACACAGACCTCTCCAGAAACACTATCCCTGTCCCTTACTGCCCAGTTTTCTTGCTTGCAATATGCTGTCCACTGTCCACCTACGTGTTCTGCGTGGCAGAAGAAAAGCATGAAGCTGACATAATGTAGTTCATACCATAAGTGTCAGTAAAAAAATTAAAATAATAATAATAATAATAAAGAAATCAAATCCATTGCCCTGCTACTGTTATTACATGAACTGCACCCTCATGGGGGAAAATTGTCAGGTTTTTCAGATGTCTGATGAAAGGTTCTAAGAACATAAACACCAGGGACTAACAATTACAGGGACAGAAAACACCACTGCACAGCCCCTTGGGTGGTGTAAGCCACGGCACTTGTTGCTGACAAACCAGGTGGGACTCTGCCCAGGTGCAGAAGTGCCTGTGGCAAAACACACCAGAAAGCACCTTTAAACAGAAATCACTGCAGAGAGGAGCCTTAACATCTTGGTTTCAGGCTTTAAATGCTTCTGCATGCACTGCTCTTGTTCAAGTCCTTGTATAATGTGCTGCCTCAGATAATTCCAGAAATACATGACTATAGTTTGCTCTTAAAGTGGTGCATTGACAGTTTTAAGGTGAAATAAATACCAAAGCAAAAAAGAAAAATCAATGAAAACATCTGATTGTCAAGTTAAAGCAGACCTGCAAATAATAGATAAAGAAAGCAGCTTTGTTGGTCCCACTGAGAAGAGAATGTGAAACAAACAGTATGACTGGCAAGAAAATTAATAAGCACAGATAATGAATTCGTATGTTATTCAGATGGTGTTCTGGCAGCATTCCAGGCATGGAACAGCAGGATTCTTTCAGGATAACCTCCCCAGCTCTGATACACTGGTGGATTTAGGGGAAGATACTACCCAGATTTTCAGGCAGCACACAGGTCCCAGGGCACTGTTACTCTGGTGTGTGCAGACAGAAATACTGGCATTTTCTACAGCTGAGATCTCATTACTCAGAAAGACTGACACGAGAGGCTGGAAAATGGAATGAGATTTCTTTCTCCCTCCCCTCACTCTTTTCTCACTCTTTCTGCTTTTCCACATCCTACAGGGGCTCTAACACAATGCTTTTCCGTGCCTGCAGGGCATATGCAAGAATCCTCTTTCATGGCTGCTTGTCACAGGGCACAAGCCACTTCCTCCCATACCAGCTGACATCAAACCAAGAAAGCCTTTGCCTTACCCTGTTAGAGGCTGAAAAGCTCCTACACTGGTAAGACCAAATAACCCCTCAAGAATACATTATAACCTCCGTGTGGAAATGTCCCTTTCTGATACATAAGTGACAGAAACAGCATCTTTTATCCAGCAGTGGATAAGGAATCTAGCCTGGCATAAGGAATACAAGCAGACACTTCCAAGGAGCTCCATTCCCCAAAGCTCCCTGCACCCCTGGGCAGGCACTGGAGCACAGCAGTGCTCCCTCCCCAAGGCAGTGGGGTGGTGGCACTGCCATGTAGTTATGTCCCAGCTGGGAAATGCTGCCCAGGGTACAGGGCAAAGGTAGCCCAGCATTTGCCTGCCCCTCGTGGCTGGGAGGCTCTGGGCTGCCCGTGGGAAGCTGAGCTGCTGCGGGCAGGATGCCAGGTCTGGCAACACCGACCATGTGCTTGAATGACTCGGGCTCCTTCCGATCTTCCCCTATTCCCAGAAATGACGGTGCTATTTTCTACTCATTGAGCCACTGGGTTTGAGGTCAGAAGCAGGAAGTTGGGAAAGACAGAATACACACCGAGAGAGTAGAAAATATCAATACCGATGGCAGCACACAAGCCTGCTCATTCACGAGAAGTTTTCAGGGAGCCCTGCTAAGCTTCCAGCCAAGCCACAGGGAGATCACAAACAGGGGACAGGAGAAATGCAGGCCTGCTTCCTGGAAATCCACAGTTACACAAGCTCTGCCCTCACAGACAAAATTAAGTAACATGTCCATCTGTTCATGCATAGAAACACCCCTGAGAAGAGGCAGCTCCTCTGTTTATGGTACACACAGCCCTGCAGGTACTTCCACCACCCCAGTGCAAAGCTGGGAGCAGGAACATCTCTGCTTACACTCACAGAACACCTCTGCTTTTCTGAGCAACAAACCACTGCCAATTTTAATTGTAACATGGACCTGGGGGACACACACACAGCAGCAGAACACCAGAACTCTCTGCTCTGACTGACAGCAGGGCAGGGTCTGCTCAGCCCATGCACAGCCATGTCAGAGCCACTCCTTTACAGGACATTCTCCTCTTCCCTTCGACCTCTGCTGCAAGGACAACCACGAGCCTCTGCAGATTATCAGTTACAGCTCTCACACCATTCAGGGAATGACAAATCAGTATTTAACAAAGATGGCCTTTATAGCACATGAATAAGAGGCAGAGTGCAAAAGACTTTGTATTGCAGAAGTTTCAGGGCTCGGTAAAGCCACTATTCTGCACAGTAGAAGATTATTATCTAACATGCACATTAATCCCTGACTGTCCCCAAAAAGCCCTGAAATAGGATCAATAAAATTTATAGAGAATCAGTACTCTCAGCCTCATCCACCTATGTGCTGTAGTACTATTATTATTATTACCACCAAAAGTTTCCACAAAGAGTCAGTTTTCATGAAAGCAACTGGTGATAAATACCCCTTCCTGGCACGGCAGCACTTCCCACACCTTGTGTGCTCCCCCTGTGTTTAGCCCAACACAAAGAGAAGGCAGCTCCTCAGCACACACACCCGAACTCACCCAGCCTTACCCTGTTCACAATCAGGTTGTTCACACACTGCTCTGGTAGCAAAGGCACCAAAAAGCAAAAAGCACCTTTTCTTTATCTCCCCCCTTTCAGATAAAGCTAAACACGACTCTGGGATGGCTGGGACAGCTCTTGGCACTACCCCGGGCAGAGAGGATCTGCCCGCTGCCACCAGAAGGGGTGGCAGACCATGTGGCACCCCCCTTTCCCCATTCTCCTGTTTCACCAAGACATTTCATTATCCAAATGAGGTCTCCCCGGCTACACGAACAGGAAACGCTAATCCAGGACAACCATAATGGCTTTTTAAACACACGATGCGGGGTTATTATTTCCCCTCCGAGCGCTCGCACGCCCCGTGCCCTACCCTAACCAAACCCTGGCATTAGTGAGAGCCGTGCCCATCTGCTCGGCATGTCCCTGCTGTCCCCCCTCCCCGCACACACAGCCCCCCCGATCCCCCGGGCAGGGCAGGGACCCCCCGGTACCCTCAGCCCCCGGGGACTGGGCACAGCATCCCTGGGATAACACCCAGGGCAGGGATGGAGGAGGGATGGACCCCCGGGTGGGGGGAGCGCCTGGGGGTCTTCACAGGTTCCCCCCACCCCGGAGCGCTGTCCCCAGCGCAGCCACCCATTGCGGGCTCCCGGGGGCTGCGGCGGGTCCCGCCCTCACCCCGAGCCTTCCTCCTCCTCCTCCTCCTCACCCCCATCCTCCCCAGCCCAGCGTAGCCCGGACCCGCTGCCGCCCGACAGCGCCGGCTCCCCCCGCACGGAGCGGAGCCAGTCCCCCTCTGTCCCCCTGTCCCCACCCTGTCCCCCATCTATGTCCCTG
>JAWWEE010000025.1:2736439-2753509 GCA_035221455.1 Xenops minutus
TCCCAGTGTCCCCAGTGCCCCCAGTACCTCCGTCCCGCTCCTCTCTCGCCGCGCCCGCACCTGCTGCGCACCCCGCGGGGCGGTGACGTCACAGGCGGCGCGCAGGCCACGCCCCCGGGGCGGGGCGTGAGAGTAACGGACCCAGGCCACGCCTCCAAAGCAAAAGAAGGGGCGTGGCCAAAAGGGGCGCGGCCTGGGGAGCGACAGGGGGAGCTGTCACTGTCAGTGTCACTGTCACACTGACACTGTCACTGTCACACTGACACTGTCACTGTCACTGTCCACTGTCACACTGACACTGTCACTGTCACTGTCCACTGTCACTGTCCACTGTCACTGTCACTGTCCACTGTCACTGTCCACTGTCACTGTTACACTGTCACTGTCAGTGTCACTGTCACTGTCCACTGTCACTGTCACTGTCCACTGTCACTGTCATACTGTCACTGTCACTGTTACACTGTCACTGTCAGTGTCACTGTCACTGTCCACTGTCACTGTCACTGTCTACTGTCACTGTCACACTGTCACTGTCACTGTTACACTGTCACTGTCCCTGTCACTGTCCCTGTCACACTGTCGCTGCCACTGTCCCTGTCACACTGTCGCTGTCCCTGTCACTGCCACTGTCACTGTCACTGTCACTAACACTGTCACTGTCCCTGTCCCTGTCACTGTCCCTGTCCCTGTCCTTGTCCCTGTCCATGTCCCTGCTCCTATCCATGTCCCTATCCATATCCATATCCATGTCACTGCTCCTGTTCATGTCCCTGCCCCTGTCCCCGCCCTTTCCCAGCTACTGCCCCTGTCCCTGTCCCAGGTACTTCCCCTGCCCCTGCTCCGGTCCCTGCCCCTGTCCTTGTCCTTTTCCCTGCCCTTGTCCGTGGTCCTGCTCTTGTCCCTGGCCCTGCCCCTGTTCCTCTGCCTACCCCCTGTCCCTGCCCCTGTCACTACCCCTGTCCCTTTCTCTGCCCCTGCCGCTGTCTCTGCCCTTGTCCCAGCTGCTGCCCTGTCCCCTGCCCCTGTCCCCTGTCCCTGTCCCTGTCCCTGCCACCTTCCCATGTGCTGCTCTGGCCCTGGCAGGGCGAGTGGGGTCCAAGGGGTCTGAAGTTGGAAAGGGCTGGTCTGGCCCCAGGGTCCCGTCTGTGCCCATGGAGAGGGGGCTCCTCAACAGTGCAGCTGAGTGGGGGCTGAGCAGGGGGTTAAACAAGGGACAGAGGGGTCAGGGTGGGCATGGGGGGTCTCAGGGTGCAGCCACAGCCCTGCCAAGGGCTCAGCAGTGGGACCCCAAGAGCCTCAGCCCCAGCAGGGACCCCCAGGCGTGGTGGGGACTGGGCTGGGCACCCCATCCCCTGCACACCTCTCCTCTCACTCCCCTTCCCCACAGGGGCTGGGTGGGACCACCAGGCTGGGCACCAGGACCTTTGCAGGGGTGCTGTCCCTTCTGCTGGTAAGGGGACATGTGCACAGGGGAAGATACGAGCACAGCGCCTGGGAAAGCCCAGATAAAATAGGTCAAGGACACAGGTTGGAGTGTTCAGTCACCATCCCTGCCCCTGGCACATGACCGTGACTCACAGTGCTTGGTGGCCAGTGGTGAGGGGACAGCCGTGGGCACGAGGTGGGGCTGGGGGCTGTGGTGGGGATGTGGATGTGGCTGGGGACAGTGGTGCTCCCTGGGGATGGAGCAGCATCATCCTGCTCCCGTGCTGCCCTGAGTGCCAAAACCAGCATCCCTTTCCCCACATCGATTAGCAGATCTAATCAGGCCAATTTAATGCCGGGTCCCTAATGAGGCTCAACCGGGAAGAAGTTATTTAAGTTAGTTACATGACATGCTGTGTTTTTGGGCAAGAGAAAAAAACAGGATCTACTCTGCTCTGTCTGAAGAACCCAGTCAGTAGCTGAAGTGTATCCTAAATGAAACCTTCTGGCTATTGGGAGACATTAGAGAGTCCTTTCCAGTTCCCTGGATGCAGGGAGTGAATCACCAACACAACTATCGTCCCACAGCCCCATCTGCCCCAGCCATGCCACCCTCCTCCTGCAGAACCACAGAATCATTTAGGTTGGAGAAGCCCTCAAAGATCATCGAGCCAAACCACCCCCCAGCACTGCCAAGGCCACCACTAAACCATGTCCCCAGCTGCCACATCTACACGGTTTTTAAATCCTTCCAGGGATGGGAACTCCACCACTGCCCTGGGCAGCCTGTTCCAATGCCTGAGCACCCTTTTCCTGAAGGATTTTTTCCTAATATCCAACCTAAACCTCCCCTGGTGCAACTTGAAGCTGTTTCCTCTTGTCCTGGCTCGTGTTCCCTGGGTTCAGCCTCCAACTGGCTCGACCCTCATGTCAAGGAGTTGCAGAGAGTGAAAAGGTCCCCGCTGAGCCTCATTTTCTCCAGGCTGAGCCCCCTCAGCTCCCTCAGCTGCTGCTCACCAGACCCTTCCCCAGCTTCACTGCCCTTTGCTGGACATGCTCCAGCACCCCAACACCTGGCAGAGCCTTCAATGCGCAGTTTCCTCCACAAAATGGGGAAAAACTAACAAAAGAAAACAAAACAAAATCCCCTGGATCATTTTGTGCCACACTGGCAAGCCCAAGTGACAAAGGGAGTGATAAAGGGTCTGGGGAAAGGTGGGCTCGAGCAGGGACTGCTGCTGCTCTGGCCTGGAGCTGCAGACAATTCTCTCCCACACAGCTTTCCTCAGCCTGGAATGTTATTTACATATGCCTTTGTAAATGATACTGCCCGGCCAGGACCTCGAAGCAGACACAATATACATTGTTCTGCCGATCAACATCAAACTTGCCCTGGTCCTTGACTCCAGTGCCAGTGGGCACTCCTGGTTATCCTGTTAAACATTAACTGAGAAAGCAGCTTGAGAACCATTGCTTGGCCTCATTAAAATCTTCAAATAGCACTTGATACTTACATATCCTTATTACACGGTTGCATATTAATGCAGTCCAGGCTTTATTGCTTTTATTACCCCTCCAGCAGAAATTATATATTCATTTGTGGTTGCAGCTGTCTTTTCCCTGGAAAGGAGGCTGGGATGTAAGGCAATCCAACAAATTGGGACTTATAAAGACCTGTATTGGGACCTCTAAAGAGAAGACAAGCCAGCTCTGCCCTGGAAAGAGGAGAGGCAGGACGCTGAGCAAGGACACATGGAGGGCACATTCCCCCAGTTTCCATCAGGTGTGAGAGCACCCTGGGGGTGTGGTGGCCAGCTCTGAGCTGCAGTGGAGGGCAGGGGACTCCTGAGACATGGAATGCAGTTTTTTGAACACGCTGTCCGAGATGCTGGAGGACAGACCAGCTTTTGTACCCGTGAAACATGTCCCCTTTGCAATTTTACTGGTGATTTCCCCCCTTGCTTTCTCCTGTTCCCTGACATGACCTGCTGTTATTAGCAAATGTGGGAAGGGAGGTGGGAATCCCATTTGCTGTGAAACTAGGGCTGCCTGGAAACTCTGGTTTAGCAATATTTATCTCCCCCCACCCCAGCCCTCCCTATGCCTGGCAAATTCAGCAGCTCCATAAGAAAAGCTTTTGTCTTTGGTGTTTACATTTTTTCTTTCTGATTGCCTGAACGACACCAGCCACAGGAAGGAGTTGACCTTGCAGAGGGCAAATACAGGAGCTGGATGTCCACAGGCTGTGGAGAGCAGGTGAATGGTAAGACAGGGAACAGCAGAATGCAAGACCATTGCCCAGAGGACTTGCTGTGGCTGCTTGCCCCCATTCCTGCTAGTTCCACTCCACTTTCCACATAGTAATTCAGTTAAGCCCATTGCAAAAGTCTTGTGAAACACCCCACTGTCTTGCAAGAGGGTTCTGTGAGACTATGGGATGCAGGCAGGGTCAGGCAGGGCAGCTTTGCTGGTGGTTGTTTTTGGCAGAGGTGTCCCCAGGGCAGAAGGGATCAGGGAGGAGATGTCCTTGTCCTTGTCTCTGTGACAGATCCAGCTGAAGAGATCCCACTCCATGCCCACAATCCCACCAGCCCTTCCTCCCACATGCCAGTGCCTCCACAAAAATACTGTTCAGGGCTCTGTGGGCAGATCCAGGAGGATCTGCCTGGGAGGACAAAGTCCACGGATCTGCTCTCTGGGTGCTGAAATTCCAAGCCCTGCCTGGGACAAAGGTCTTTCTTACCCATCACCTGTACTATCAGGAAATGTTTCTGACTTGCTTCATAAAAATTAGCAGTTTAAAAGTTATGACCCATACTTTCTGTCAGGGACAGAGATGGCTTTGGAAGCAGGTGTTGGTCTGCCCTGCCAGGCACTGTGCCTGGGTGTCTGACCCGAATCACAGGAGCACTGCTGGGTCTGGAGTGGATGGGGCTGGTACTCCTGATGGCAAACCATGGTGTGTGAGCAGGGAAGCAGCAGCAGCCCACGTGGGAAGTGGGTCACTGCTGGTCCAGCCTGAATCCCAGCCTCCAGGCACGATGCTGTTGAACAGATCCAATGCTGCTTCACATCCTGCAGCCTCATCTGGGTGAACCGAAACTCTGCACTCTGAGAACTGGTTCTGTGAGAGGGAAACGGTGGCTGTTCATCCCTCCTTCCTCAGAATGGGTTCTGGTGACTCTCCTGCTGATTTACGAAACCCTTCAGCTGCTCCTTGTCTCAGTTGCCCTGTCTGGTGGTGAAATGGAGTGTTCCTGGCAGCATTGCCCTCTCTGTCTTCTCCTCTTCATAGGGCTGGGAAGCTCCACAAGCTAGAGCAGTGCAGAAAGCTGTCACAGTGCTCGCTGTGGCCTGACCCCATGCAGGACACTCCTGAAGTTGATCTGCTCTTCTGCTTGCAGGTCCCAGGGCTCTGCCTCCTTCCCGAGCTGTTGCCTGGTGCTGGGTGTCTCTGCAGACTTGGCTCTCTGCTCTCCATCACACTCATTGTCCTTTGATCTCCGAGTGTTTCGTGCTCATCTCTCACTCCCACCTAGCAAAGTAAGATTTATGCTGGAAGATAAGATAGGAAGGCTGTTATGTTTGGGTATGTGAAAATAAAGTATCATCAAAAGCCAGGCTGATCAATAATGGGAAGAGAACAGATCACCTGGCAAGGTCCAAGGCTCAAGGACCCCCTTGTGGAGGTGCCTGCTGCAGGGAAAGCCAGAGCCATAGCTCTCCCCCTGCTATACCAGGGTAAGAGAGGCTTGGAATGTATCTCAAATCCATGAATTCTCCCTGCACTCCAATGGGGCTGGTGGAAGTAGATAATTTTGCTGCATCTCTGTTTCCCTATCTGTGAGAAAAGGCTGGACACTGAATACCCTGAAAGTTTAAGTTTCAACTCACCTTCCTTTGCAAATGAGGTGAAGAAACTCAAGATTGAGGGCTCTTGGAAGGACAACATTGCCCATATAGTACAATGGCTGCAGCAGAGCCAGGACTGAGTCCAAAAGGCACCTGTGCTCCCTCTCCAGCTGGTGCACCCCCAAGGACTGCCTATCACTGTGGGGTTCAGGCAGAAAAGCCCTCGTTGCTCAGAATGGGTTGGTTTAGTCTATTGCTCCAGCAGCCATGAGAGCTGAGGGACATGAGAAGGGAGCACTTGTGACCCCCCTGAGTGTCCTGCAGCAGCTGAGCCTGAGACATTTCAGGTCTGCTGGTTCTGCTCCAGAGGCGTGTGCTGGTTTTGGCTGGGGTAGAGTGAATTTTCTTCCCTAGTATGGAGTTTGGGGTCATGTGTTGGATTTGTGCTCAATACAGGGTTGACAATGTAGAGATGTTTTTGTTCTTGTTGAGCAGGGCTTACAGAGAGCCAAGGCCTTTTGTGCATATCCTATTGTCACACTGGCAAGGGAGTTGGGGATTGGGAGGAGACACAGCCCAGACAGGTGACCCCATCTGACCAAAGGGATATTCCAGACCAGGTGTCATCATCCTCAGTATATAAAATGGGGGGAAGAAGGAGGAAGGGGAGGACATTTGGAGTGGTGGTGTTTTGTCTTCCCAAGTCACCATTACCTGTGATGGGGCCCTGCTCTCCTAGAGGGGACTCAACACCTGCCTGCCCATGGAAAGCTGTGAATTCATTCCTTGTTTTGTTTTGCTTGCATGTCAGGCCTTTGTTTCCCCTATTAAAGTGTCTTTATCTCAACTCAGGAGTTTTCCAGCTTTTACTCTTCCAATCCTCTACCCAATCCTGCTGATGGGGGAGTGAGTGAATGGCTGCAAAGGGCTTGAGGGTTGGCTGGGGTTAACTCTGGACCAGGATATGAGGCTGTTCAGCAGCAATTCTCCCTGGGCCTTGATTTTTTGCAGTGTTTTGCTGGAATGACCATGGGGTTTGTCCCTAGTCCTGGAAGAACTGGGCATGGCACGTTCCTGGAGAACAGATCTCTGTCCCAGGGCTCCAAATGTTGCTTGTGTGAGTTGCCCCAAGCCCCGTGACTGATGTTGGAAGCATCCTGTGGAATTAACCAAGGGATTTGGACTCAAGCAATCCCAAATGTCACAGGAGATCCACAGGATCTGCCTACAGCCCTTCTGCTGGCATCACCTCACAGCCATCCCTGACCCACAGGACCTGCTGAAACTGGACCCTCATGGAATTGTACCCTGACTGCTGGCAGGGCCCTCCCCTTGCACTTGTAAATCCCATTTACTTGCTATATATGCCATGGGACAGCATGTAGGCATCACTCCCCATTAATCAAGGGCTATGCCAGCCCCTTCTCAGCCAGCCCCCGCATTCCTGTGGACTGATCTTACTTCCAGGTGCCTCAGAAGCAATTTAGCAGCTCGAAGGCACAGGAAAAGCTCACATCTGCCTTTGTGTGTGTTCAGAATTGTCCCTAAAGGGTCCTGGGGTGATGATTTGCACTGAAGTCCCCCCAAGGTGTAGTTCAATTAGTGGAGACAGGGACAGAATTTTCCTGTTTTGGTGGCAGAAAGCTTTCCAGATTGTCTGTGGTGTCACAGTCCCAGACTTCCATGGACTGGCACAACCAGCCTGATGTGAGCCCAGGATCCCCAGCTCTGGTCTGAGTGCCCCTCGCTACCTCCCACAGCACACCAGACCCTCCAGCTCCCCAGAACAGGTTTTGTTCTTCCAGGGGGATTGTTCTTCCAGGGGGATTAGTGCAGATTTATGTTTTCTGGGAGCTCTGGGGTCACCTTCCAATGGCACCCTGACATTAAAGCACCTTCCCAAGGAAAGCAAACCCTGGCTCCTCTGTGTGTTTGGGATGTCCTGGAAACCCTAACAAAAGCAGAGCTTTGGTTAAGCCTTTTGGTTGTTTTTTGGGGCTCACTTGGCTGCAATGCCATGGGAAGAGCTTGGGGAGGGCTGCAGGGCTGGGGTGGTCAGTTTTAGCTGCTCTCTGCCCTGCTGGGGGGGATAATGACCACACAGTGAAGGTGTCTGAGCATGGATGAGGCTGAGCAACCTCTGCAAGAGGCACTGGAGCCGCTGCCACAGCTCCACTTGGAGCAGAGCCTTGTAGAATCCCTGTGTTGTACTGGGTTCCCCTCTCAGACACCCTTGGAGTCCTGTGGCTCCACACCCAGGTGGGCTCTGGCATTTGGACTCCCCAAGAAGGAATTTAGATCTGCAGCCCTGACAGCATCCTGCAGCCCAGGAGCCCTCCTGCCCCTGCCTGGGCAGGTGAGGGGACAGGTCTGTCATGCAGCAATGCACTGGCACCCTCTAATGACACAGTCATGAATATTCCTGGGGGCCTGGGTGGCTCCTGCAGCCCTTCCTGCCATGCTGATGCTGCACTGCTCACAGGTATTTTGGAGGCTTGGGTGAGCAGGGCCACAAGCTGGGCTCACCCTTCTCCACCCTGCTCTGCTCTGAGTCCTCACCTCAGCCCCTTTTTGGTGCTGCAGTTCCCCAGGGTGTAAACAGGGACTGTGTGAGAAAGCAGGGGGGGTTTGTGTCTGTGCACTGCTCTGCCAGGTGAGCTGCCAGCGAGGACTCTGCTCCCATCCCTCGGCTCCAGGGGCAAAGCCAGCTGGGATTACCCCTGCACCACTGACAGGAGGGCTGGTGAGCCTGTGTCTGGGTCCTGTAACCCCAATTTTGGCCACACGTCCCAGCCTGGCTCAGAAAGCCCCTTGGCTCCCACTCCTCCTGCCCCAGGGACACGGGCACAGTTTGCCAGCTTGGTTCTCACAGACTCCAATCTCTCCTTTTAGCCTACTCTGTGACAGAGCCAGAGAATGTGTTGCTGAAATGGCATCACAGAACCATGGAATGGTTTGGGTTGGAAGGGATTTAAATATCAGCCTGTTCCAACCCCTTGCCATGGGCAGGGACACCTTCCACTATCCCAGGTTAGTCCAAGCCCTGTCCAACCTGGCCTTGGACACTCCCAGGGATGGGGCAGCCACACCTTCTCTACCCAACCTCTGCCAGGGCCTGCCCACCCTCACAGGGAAGAATTTCTCTCAAATACCTCATCTAAACCTCTACTCTTCCAGTTTAAAACCATTCCCCCTTGTTCAGTCCCTATATGCCTGTGTAAAAAGTTACTCTCTCTCTTTTTTATAAGCCCCCTTAAGTACTGGAAGGTGACAAGGAATCCTCAACCCGCTCAGCTTCATCCCAAACAATGCTGAACCTGATGAGAACCTAGATAGGGGAAGGAATAGGGCTGAGATATAGCCTATAGCATGATAGGGCTAAGGTATGGGGCTGAGAGAGGGCTGGAGAGAGGAAGAGGATGGGAAAGGGGGGAGGACAGAGTCAGCTCTTGTTCAGAGAGCACAGGTTTAGGCAGCAGCTCAGCCACATTGGGCATAGCAGCCTCGAAGAGCTCTGAATGCCTTTCTCTTCTGCTGCTGTCCCGAGGGGCTGTGCTGCTCCACCAGCCAACTGTACCAGCAGGTTTTTATTTTACATTTATTTTCCTAATGGCCTGGGTGGCCTGAAAACTTGAGCAGTGAATTGTGACTGCTCAAGATTGGGTAAAAATCCACACAATGGCTGCACACTGCAGTGTGGCACCAGGGATGAGTCACTGAAATTGCAATTAGGAAAGGAAATAACAGTGGGTTTACCAGCTCCTTTCCATGAGCATTTTGTGTTTCTCTGGAATTACAATGGCTCTTTAGACTGGTTTATGAGACATTGCTCCATGTCAAAAAATACAGGGAGATGGAAGTGGTAGCTGATGTGAAACAGCTTAACAATGAAAGGAGGAAGGAAAAGCAGCACTGATTTTGGCAGGGATGGTATAGATGCTTTGGGAGGGCCATGTGGGGTCCTCACATGAGGAAACTACAGCAAAACCCAGGGATGTGGGATAGTGGATTTGTGCCCTGACATGGAACCCACGTGACACAGGTAGCCTGGGCAGAAAGGGCACACAGGGAAGAAGGCGCTGGGGGTGACAGGGGTGCCATGAGTGTCCCCTCCTCAGCTATCCAGCTCTCAGCACCTTGCTGGAGAGAACTCAGCAGAGCACAGCAGCCAAGCAAGATGCATCACTCTGGAACCCTGGAAAGCAAAAGTCATTCTTTTGTTTGTCTTCCATTAGCTTTATTTTATCTTTCCAGAAAGGCACGTCCTGCTTTGCAGTGAGCAGGAGTGGAAAGCACTGGGCAAAGAAGCTCCATTGGGAACGGGCACGTAAATAATCTTTATAGCCTTGCACTAACATCAGGGATCAGTGACTCCTGGTGAGAGGCTGATTGCAGCCCTGCAGTCCACACGGTGCCACAGGGATTTCTGACTTCTGTCCCCTCTTTCTCAAGCTGCCCCAGGCCAGCAGCTCCCAAGGGGCTCAGCAGGGCTTGGACACAGGGACTCTGTGTGCATCCATTGGGCTTGGCTTCACTCCCAGGTCAGCAACTGCACAAGAAGTTCTGCAACACCGGGGCCCTGGGGATTCAAATCATCATCTCCAGCCCAGTGCAGGGACACAGCTGTGCCACCCACTCTGGGACCAGGGCAAAGGAAACCTGTTCCTCACTCTCCCCAGCCGGCAGCAGGTGTCAGACAGCTTTTGTCTGTGGGCTCTGAACAACCCTCATCTGCTTGAATTTACATGTTTTTAGTTATTTTAATTAAACACAGAGATGCTCCAAGGTGGAGACCAGACAGATGCTGCTGCTTCTGCTGGGAAGCAGAACCCTGCTAGTTGTGACCACTCTCCTGCAGTGTCACTGTCCCCAGAGCAATAGGACACAGCACTAGGAGGAAGTCAACAGCACAAGTGCCATTTTCCTGTCCCCTCATTCTCCTGGGCAGCCATCAGGCTGCACTATTGCCAGTCCAAGATGTTATTAGTAATTTCTGTGCCAGGACTCCCAGGTGTGCTAGACCTGAGCCCTTGTTGCAGCCTGGTTTGTATCTCCATCATTAAGACCACACGAAGAAGCAGATGCTGGTTAGTCCCCTCTGTCACCAGACACTGTGCTGGTGGTGACACCACAGCTGCTTTAACCCCAGTGGGGAAAGTCCCTCAGTACTAGTTAACATGTAGCATGGCTATTCCCAAATACTTTAACTCATCCCTTGGGAAGGTCACATCTCCAGAGAGCCCAGTGACCAGAGTGCTCTGGCTGCTGTGGGATGGTGACAGTCTCCTGTCACTTAATGCCAGCTGCTGCCTGGTGGGACTGTCCCCAGTCACTGTGTGATGACAGTCGTGCCCCACATGGACAGCCACCAGTGGTGTGCACCCCTGCAGTGCCAGGGACAGTGGCTCTGGGCAGGGATGGCAACCAGCTGGTCTGAGGACACAGCCTGGCTCGGGGCCCTGGGAATGTGGGAGCTTCCCTGAGCGTGGCTGTTGGAGCCTTGTGAATGTCCTTTGAAGGAGGTTGCTGAGCTTTGGTGCTTGCCAGGAATTGCTGGGTGGAAGAGCAATTACACACCTGACACCCTTTACAAGGGTCACACTGTGGCACAGTTTGTGTCCTCCTCCCCAGGGAAGGGCTTGTCCCCGAGTGGCAGAGCTGCTGGGAAAGCTGTGAAATGGGCTGTCTGCACAGTGCTGCACCCCAGTGTGCAACTTCTGGCTGGTCACACTAATCCCAGTCTGCCTCCTTACACCCTGAGGTCCCAAGGATGCACTCCACAAGGGCACTTCGTAGCTCTGACTGCAGAGCAACACCAACCTGCTGCTTTTAGGGGCACCTCCCCGTCTGTGAGCAGCTCAGTGGTGTCCACTGTGGATCATCCCCTTCTGCAGAGCCAGAGCCAAGCTGGGCAGCAGCAGACACAGCAGCAGGACACAATGGAGTGAGAAGCAGGGTGGAGATGCTCGATCTCTTCAGTTTAATTGACACAAGGGAAGACTCAGTCCTGGCTAGCATGGGGTGAGATGTCTGAAAACAGATGCTGTTTGGCTCCAGGAGGAGAAAACATGGAAGGTCCACAGCTGGTTAGACAGATTTGAGCTAAAATACCCTGCCTGACTGCTGAGTACTGAGCAGACTGGAGCCTCAGGAGCCTCATCCTGAAGGTCAGGACAGGGTGAGACAGGGACTGTAGACTTCAGGATCCTGAAGGAAAGAGGAGAGTGAAAAGCAAAAGCACAACTCTGGATGCTGGGAGAGCAGATTTTGGCCTCTTTGTTGGTCTGCTTGGAAGAGTCCCATGGAATAAAGCCCTGGAGGGAAGAAAGGCACAGGACAGCTGGATCACCTCCTCCAAACTCAAGAGTGCTCCATCCTGACAAGCAGGAAATCAGGCACAAATGCCAGGAGTGGATGTGTGGATGAACAAGGAGGAAACATACAGAAAGTGGAAACAAGGATGGATACTCCGGGAGGAACACAGGGACACATGGAGTGAGGTCAGGCAAAGTAAAGACAACTGGAATTGACTCTGCTAAGGGATGTGAAAAATGGCAGAAAGGGTTTCTGTAAGTATGTAGGTGACAGAATGAAGGCTGAGGAAAATATAGGCCTGCTGCTGAAGGAAAGGGGGGCCCTGGTTATACAGACCAGGGTTATATGGGATGAATTACTGAGTGCATTCATTGCCTTCACCTTTACTGGCATGACTGACCTTCAGGAGCCCCAGGTCCCAGGGACCAAGGGGAAAATCTGGAGTAAGGCAGTCGTACCCTTGGTGGGAGAGGAGTAGTCAGGTCAGGGAATAAACTAGGCATATATAAGTCCATGAGCCCTGATGGGATGAACCCATGGGTGCTGAGAGAGCTGGCAAATGCCATTGCAAGGCCACTCTTGATAATCTTTGATTCACCATGGCAATAGGGAGAAGTACCCAAAGTCAGCAGAAAAGCAAATGTCACTCCTATCTTTAAGAAGGACAAGAAGGAAGATCCAGTGAACTACAGGCTGGTCAGCCTCACCTCCATCCCTGGAATGGGAGCAGCTAATCCTGGAAAGCATGTCCAGGCACATGAAGAACCAGAAAATCATCAGGAAGAGTCAGTCAATGTGACTTTCCCGTGTGGAAGCCCACACCTGGAGTATTGTGTCCAGTGCTGGGCTTCCCATGGACATGGACATGGACGTGGACATACTGGAGAGAGTCCAGTGAAAAGCCACAGAGATGGTGAAGGGATGTGCATGAGGAAAGGCTGAGACCTAAAATTGTCCAGCCTGGAGAAGGGAAGGCTCTGGTGGACCTTATCCATGTGTATAAATACTGGAAAGGAGGATGGAAGGAAGGAGGATCCAGGCTCTTTCCAGTGGTGCTCAGTGACATGGCATGGGCACAAATGGAAACACAGGAGGATCCTTCTGAACACAAGGAAAAACTTTTTCCCTGTAAGAGAGAATAAGAACTGGCACAGGTTGCCCAGGGAGTTGTGGAATCTCCATCCTTGGAGGTTTCCAAAGTCTCCTGGACCAAGTCATGATCAATGGGCTCTGCATGGCCCTGGTTCAGTGGAGTCAGACCAGGTGACCTACAGAGGTCCCTGTTAACCCAACCAGTAGGTGTGTGACTCCATGACTGGAATCACATCCATTCCTGGCACAGAAATGCCAGGTTGAGGTTTGGGGTGGGTAGGACAAGGTGGGCTGGAGGAAGCACTGCTGGGTGTCCATATAAAGGCTGTGGACACAGAACCTACTGAGGTTCCCAGCTGTTCCTGCAGGTGGGACAGTCACAGAGCTGCCCAGTTTGGTGGGTTTGGTGCTGGACCAGGACACACATGTGCGTTTCTTCTGTCACACTATGAACACTCACCATATGGGCACAAGTGTGTCCTGTCCCCAGCACCTGGCTGGCACTTGGACAGCAAACACTGGGACTGAGCTCGCCCAGTGAAGAGCAAGGCGAGCACAGGACAGTTTGCAGGATAAACTGATTTATTGTATAGGCCAGGAGAAATGATAAGCACTTAAATATCTGCTTTAGTCTATATTTAAACAGCTACCCAGCTCCTTTGAATTTTCAGAACTGCTGTGAGCTGATCTGCTCCTGTGGGACACAGACTGTTTGTTGAGCTGGCTGAAAGATAAATTAAAGAGGTCAGCTTTGGGCACTTTATTTCACAGCCCTGGGCTGGTACTTCAGACACACACATTTCATGTGAGCATCTCATCTGAGTGCCAGGAGCAGTGCACACAGAACTGAAGCACTGTCAGCCTTGCCCCTAATTTATGAGGCTTTCAGCCAGCCAAGCCCTTCCTGCAGAATGAAAGCTCCTGGCAAAGCAGAGCTGGATGAGAAGGGTCACTCCTCCTTTTGTTGTCAAACCAACCCACAGTGAAGTGTGACCCACAGGTGACAGCTCTGCCCCTTCCTGAGCAGTGGCTGCCACTGAGGGGACTGCACTGGGATGAGAGGGAACAGTGCCCGTGGGGGTGGATGTGAGAGGGCAGGGATGCACACAGGGGCTTGGACCCTGCAGTTCACGTGGTGCAGAGGCTGGGGGGTTGCTGTGTGTGACTCCCTGGGACAGCAGGGAGCCCCTGGGATGCTGCACTCCCCCAGCACACCTCCAGCATCTCTCCAGGGTCTGTGAGACCCCAGACCAGCAGCATATTCCCCCTTAGACTCACTTCTGCTTTGCAGATCCTGTTTCTGTCCCTCTCAAACAGCAGAGCAGACAGAGCCAGTGTAGACATGTCCCTTGCCAGGGAAGCTGGGTGCCACAGCCTCGTGGTTAAATACGCCTATTTCATGCTTTTGGAAGTGCTCAGGCTGGATTTTTGACCCAGCTCTGGGCATGGCACGTGTTTTCTATCATATCCCACTTCTCCCCACCGGTGGTCGCAGCTACTGGGCAGGTATCCCTGTTGCTTTTTCCTAAAGAAAACATAACAGCACCGTAAGGAATTTTAGAGCAATTAAATAGAGCAGTGGGTAGCACAAGGAGTTCCAGGAGAAGCAGTGTTATAAAACCTGGTTTCCCTGTGGTGTCTCTGAGCGTTCACACCGTGGCTGAACTGTCCCTGCAGCCTTTCCATGCTGGGGGAGCAGCTCGAGGGGTCATTCTGCCGCCTGGCCCCCACTTTTCACACCGCACAGGGGAAGTGAATCCCCCTGCTATGTCACACATCCCGATTTTTACTAATTTCGGCTGAAATACAAACACCCGCGGGGAAGGGCGGGGGCTGTGCGAGATCCCACTCGGAGCATCCTCAGCCCAGGCGGCTCCGCTGCTGATGGGGCCGGGGAGGACAGATGAGCTGACACGTGGGCACAGCAAACTAGGCCAAGTGCTCAGCTCCGGGGCTGTGCTGGCCTGCAGCGGGCATGGAATCAGGGCCACGCCGGGGATTCTGCTGCAGAGCCCGGCAGAGCAGCGCGATGGGGAGCGCCGGTGATGCAGGGGCGGGGATGGCAGAGCGCGGACCGTCCTGCTGCAGGCACTGATGCCCCAGGGAAGATGCCAGGCGGGTGTCGGGCAGAAAGGAGAGGGGGAACTCCCAACTACAGCACAGGGATTTACCACCAGAGGGCACTTAAATATTGCTCTTGCGGAGCAAATGGTTCCTAGCGAGGCCAGCTCTGGATTGCCTGACAATGCACATCCAAGCCTGAGTCATTGCTGGCACGGAGAGCAAAGGAAAGCACTCAAAAGGCGTTTGAGAAGTCATGCATGAATGGGAGTTTGCTAGCAGGGCACAGAGGATTGAACTTTTCAGGCTGCCGGGGGTCTCCACCCTGCCTAGTCCAGCATCAGCAGCCCCTGACCTGTGTGGTACCCACAGGGCTTGGCACAGGGGAAAGGGCATTGCTCACACTCCATCCTGCTCACTATGGGCATGTCCTGTCTGCTCCTCACCGTGAGTGCTGAAACAAGAGCTACAGCCCTGGCAGGGATCCTGGCTCAGCACCTGCTGTGATGCTCACCGGGTGCATCCGTGCCCTGCTTTATATTCCAGAGCTGGGCAAGGATGGAAATATTATGTCTTCTGGGAGAAATTGCAGGGAATGGGTAAGGAAGGAACTGTGTTGGATCTGGGTGCCAAATACAGCCTGCAGATGGAGGCTGTCATGGACTGCAGGTGTGAGGGCAGCCATGGACTGCGGATGGAGAATCAGGTTACTAGGATGGGAGAGAAAAATTCCATCCTGATGTTGAGAGCAAGCCATGGCACCCTTTTCATCCCCCAGGATGTCTCAGGGAGGCATCCTGGGGCTCAAGGATGAGGTGATGGCTTGTCCAGGGTCACAGTGCAGTTGCAGGTCTTGGTGCCACCCTTGGAGATTTGCTCTGAGCACAAAGAGCTTTATGAGCATCCTTGGGCCCAAGCAGTGAAGGCTGGAAGGGCTGCAGGTGTAGGTGATGGAGAACTGAAGGAGGGTTGGTGTCTAGAGAGGAAAAGCTGACTGCAGACAACAGAAAGCTTGTGCTTTGTTGACAGTGCTATTGACTCCTGCAAATATTTAAAGAAAACAGGTTGAACCCCACTGGAAGGGGCCCCAAGGCCTTGCAGGAGCATCCATGTGCCCTGAGAATCTCACCTGGGTTGGCCCAGGGTTCTGGGAGGACAGGATCAAGGCTTGCTTTGTGATGTCACATCTTCCAGCAAGTCCTGGGGTCATCTCCCCAGTGATTTCCTGCCTTCAGGGCAGCCAGTGGCCCAACCCAGGCTTTGCAGCAGGATTTCCCAAGATGTGTGACACGAGCCCTTCTGTCCTTGGGAATTGCTTCCAGAGGACACGGGAGAGCAGCTTGTGAGGAGCCACATGTCTGCTGCAGCAGCTGGGCACTGCTGTGGGATATGGGAAGGGAGGGTGATGGTGTGGGGAGGCAATGGGGTCTCCATCTGTGGGGTTCTCCCACCACGACCTGCCAGGCACATTCCCTACTCATTCCAGCCAGGGCTATCTGCTGTGCCAGGACTGGGTTCCTCCATGCTCTTAGGTTTGGCTGATTACTTGCAATTACCACTAATTAGTGTCTCTTTTGACAGTGTCCTGTCTCTGCTTCCTCGTGCCTTGCCCTTGCTGAGTGCTGGGCCCATTTCATCCTGAGGCACCTCCACCAGTCTTGGCAGCAAAGCCAGAGGGTGATTTTGGGAGTCTAACCCATTGTCCAGGAAGACCTGCCTGGAGGGGTTTCAATTTGGGGAGTTATGTGGTCTCTTTGACCACTGATGGTAGAATGGGACTATGGGAGCTCTGCTGGGCAGCACTGCCCTTTTCCAGCCCCTGAGAGCCATCCCAAGCCTTGCCAGGGGGCTGAAGCCACAAGGGGAGGTTGGTGGGCACAGGGTGGCTGTCACTGCCTGTCTCTGCTGCTGGCTCCATGGAAGAGCCCCATGCAGGTCCTCAGGACATTAAACCTGCTGGAGCTGGTGCAAGAGAGGTCTCAGTAGATAGTCCTGTTTTCTAAAACTGTTGTACCCTCTGGAAGAGTGAGCTGGGGTGGCAGCAGGAGGAACAGGATGCCCTTGGGGAGATCCCCTGCTTCCTTGGGAGCAAGCCCAGGACAGACAGAGAGTAACCCCCAGCAGGGAAGGATGCAAAAACCAACACGCAAATAATATTCCACAGAATGATGGAATCACAGAATATGCTGAGTTGGAAGGGACCCACAAGGATCATCCAGTCCAACCCCTGGCCCTGCACAGACACCCAAACAATCCCACCCTGTCCCTCAGAGTGTTGTCCAAACCCTCCTGGAGCTCTGGCAGCCTTGGGGCTGTGCCCACTGC
>JAWWEE010000025.1:2753609-2780687 GCA_035221455.1 Xenops minutus
GGAGCTCTGGCAGCCTTGGGGCTGTGCCCACTGCCCTGGGGAGCCTGGTCAGTGCCCACCACCCTCTGGGGGAAGAAGCTTTCCCTGAGATCCAACCTAAACATCCCCTGACATGGCTCCAGGCCATTCCCTTGGATCCTGTCACTGGTCACAGAGAGCAGAGATCAAATGTATAGAGCATTGGCTCTGCTCACATTTTTGGAGAAAAGGAGTGTAAGAAACCCTGGAGTGAAGCCCCAGATGGAACTAAACAGGGAAAGCTGATTCACAGAGCAATGTGAATCCTACATTTCCCCAAAAGCTCCTCTATCAGACAGCAGGAGCAAGAGGGACTGAACCCAGGATTTTTGTGTATGCCAATCCAGCCACTAGAGAATTGCCTGCTAAACTCACAGTATTTTATAGCTGATTAATCTAAAAGGCTGCACAGGAAAGTGTTATCACCTCCATCTCCCCAGGCTTGAAGCCTGATTGCATTGAACATAAATCTTGTGAATGGATTTGTACTTTTCACTGAGATTTATTTAAATAAATGAGAACTTTATTTAATCTCACAACCATTCAATGTGTCAGGATGAGGTGGGAGATCTGGGAAGAAATAAAGTGCATCACATTCAGGCTGGGGCCACTTTGGTGGGGGAGTGAGGGCTGAAGCTTTTGCTCCATGTGTGGTCTTCAAGCACCCGTGAGAAACCTCTGTGCCAGTCAAAATCTCTTGGGAAGCAAAAGGGAGGCTCCATTCCTGTCAGGAGGTGTTGGGGAACCAGGTCCAGGGATGGATGAAGTTTCATTTGGATGCTGGTGGGTTTGGACAGAACTTTGATGGATCTTTGCACGTGGTTTTGTATGTCTGTTTGGAAGAAGAGTTCAGGACTGCTCAGGAACTGCTGCAATCCCCAAATCCTCCGTGCTTGGCTGGATTAGAGCCCTGTAAAGCTCCAATATGTATTTTTTCAATACTCACAACAGTGTGGTTTGGTGCTTAGTAAATAGCTGTTTGACAGCAGAACTCACAGAGGTTGGCTTCACTCAGCCTTTAGAGATGCTGAAATTGGAGAAAAAGATTTAATAGGGAGAAAAAAGAGAAAGATTTAAAAAAAATCTGAAAGGAGGAAGAGTCAGAAAAGACACAGGCACCTCAGGAGAGCCAAATCCGGCTGCCAAAAGTTAGGAGGTGAGGGCAGGGAAAGATGCAAGTTGTCAGGGATCAGAGAGCAGGATGTGCTGGTCATCTCTTCCATCTCCAAAGTTTGGGAGCACCAAAGCCCTGGGTTGGCTTCATCTCCTCTTACCAGGCTGAGCACCTTGCAGGTCTCCTTTCCTTTCCTCTCCACATCTGCCTGGGGCACCCCATGGCCGAGGTTAGGAATGCTGACCTTGCACGTGGCTTGGTCAGGACTAACTACTAAAGCCAGTGGAAAACCAGCTTTTTACCTCATTTTGAAGCTATTTAAGCCAAATGATCCTGTGGAGATACCAGGTGAGAATCACCACGTTGCTTTGGGCTGGAGATTAGGTTTTCTAGAGTAGACAGAGAAGCATTTTGTAGCCAAGCTTCTTGGTCAGATGCTGGGACACAGTTGCGTTTGGGGAAAATGGGCTTTCTAGGGGAGGGACAGTTCTTGAGCCCCGGGACAGCCCTGGAGACCTCTTGGGTGAAGGAAAGATGCTGAGCAAAGGTTTGGCTGAGCTGTGGCTGGTGAAATATAGGTGTGTGGAGGCACAGAGCAGAGGGAGAGCCTGCTGCTCCACATTGACACCAGTGGGTGCCCCCTCCCAGCACTGGCTGCTGGCAGAGAGGCTGTAAATAATTACTACTAATATTCTACTTGAGCTCAAAGCCCACGTGCTGGACACGCACAGGAAGCAATGAGTTATTCCCTTCAAAGGATCAGCATCGTTAAGAATAAAAATGCAGTTAACTGCTTTTCCCAAAGGAGCAGGTCCACTGAGAGCTCCCGTGTGAAGGAGCCGAGCGGTCTCTGCCGTGATGCTGCTCCACAGATGGTTTGCATTTTTCTGAATCACTGACTCCCATTTTGTGTCAGGGATCTGCCTGGGCAGAGAGATCTCAGGGGGAACAACTCAAAGGCAAAAGAGCCCAAAAGCCAGTTCTGCCCTGAGGAAAGTGGGAGTCCTGAACCAGCTCTGCACTAGAGGGTGCCACTGCTGCACTGCCTTCCTCATCCTCCTCTTCCTCAGGTACCCCTTTCCAAAGAGGTGGAGAGGTGCATCCAGCTTCACCCAGTAACAGTGGTCCAGGTCCTCTCACTGAAGTCCAGCAACCCCAGACCCTGAGCAGTGTCTCTCTATCTGTCTGCCCATCACTAAGGCTCAGCCTGCACCTTTTCCAACCACCTGCAAGGGAGAGTTTGGGAGCCACCCACTCTGCTCAGCCCGAGCTGTGGGACAGCCTGACATTTGCTGCTGGATGCAGGGTTGCCTATTTGGCAAGGACCTGACGTGCTCCTGGCATGACTGGGCTGAGGCTTAGAGGTGACCTGGGATGCTGGCCAGAGACACTTGGGATACCAGGGAATCCATGAGAAGCCTCACTGGGCACATATGCAGTATGAAGTGGAAAAAAAGAACAAGGAATTTATCCTTCATCTGACTTCCTGACCCATCCCTAGAAGACAGATTTCTCTTTCAGTAGGGGCTGAACAACTGGGAGACACAGAGGTTACCAGTTCCCCAGCCCAAGGCTCACCTCCTCCTCCCCAGGGGGCTTGGGTAACATATGGGAACTCCCAAGAGGCTCATCAGGCATCCCATCGTGGCCAAGAACAGGGCAGAAGACCATGTTGTAGGGGTGAGTCTGCATGAAGGCCAGCAGAGCACAGGAGACTCTGCCAGACTGTTCCCAGTCCAATGGCACTGGGAGCTGGTGGTCTGGAAACAGGCCATGAGTTGGAGCTGAGAAAGTCTTTCCTGCCTGTTCCTCATGGCATCTCCTGCTGAGGCCAAGGATGGTGCCAGCTTTGTGCCAACAAGTTGGCAGTAAGGTTTGGTGGCCTTGAGCCTGACAAATGTCCTGGGATGGGCAGTGGTGGTGGCCAGAGGTTCCCAGCAGCACTCCCCCATCTCATGGCCATGTGCCCACAGCTGTGTTGGGGGGGCACACTGGTTAATCCCTCCTGCTTCCCAAAAATCCATGGCTGGGCTGCTCTTCCAGGGATCCTTCCATGCCAGGCATCCTTGTGTCTTAGCACTTGGATAGGGACACCATGGCCCCAGGAGGCACACAGGGAGTCCCCTGGCTGTGAGACCAGCAGGACTCAGGGTACATGTCCTGGCTCCAAACAGGATCCCTTACTCACTGAGAGACTTCCCAGTGCTGCTCCTTCCCAAGCACTTTGCTATCGCCCAAATCTTGGTGCTCCAGAAGCTTCTTTAGGTCATGAACATTCAGCCCTGGCTAGAGCCATGGATTTTTAAAATCTAAAGGTCATTTCTAGGTCACGGAATAATTACTTGCTATTGCTGTACCCACTGTCACTAATTCCATCACAGAGAAGTAGCAGCTTGCTGAGAAATCCTCGAGCTGCAGGCTGAAAACCAACTAAGGGAAATTCACCACAGAAAATTCAAGATTAGGGGCACATAGTGCCCCTAACTGGGAGGAGAAGCAAGGCCAGAAGACACCAAAACTGGGCACAGGAATTCTCTACATCCCTGCTGCTCCCTCTGGCTGGACTCAGCTCATCCTGCACGTAATGTTTCAGTGTGCTTAGACAGAGCTTTTGGTTGACCAGGTTCCTGAAGCCCCTTTGTGCTGAATCTCCACCACAGGTCTGGGCTGTGGGATTTGGGGGGCACAGGAGGAGATGTGATGGGGAGAGCTCTGAGCTGGGAGGTGCCTGGATGCTCCTGGATGCTGAATCTAACACGGTGCAGCCTCAGGCTTAGCCACTCCTGTCAGGCATTGCCAGGACTCAGCCCAAACACAGTACCTTCCAGAGAGCAGCAGGGCTGATCTGTCCCCAACACCCCCTCCATTAAACCTTCAAACTCCCTTCCTGCTGGTCAAGGCAATGTGTTGATCACAAAGTCTTTGGGGACATCAGCATCTGCTGTGAGACAGGGCAAACCCTCCCAGGGCTGGAGGGAACCACCAACCAGAGAGAAAGCTGTTGCTATTCATGGAAGCATGGAATGGTTTGGGTTGGAAGGAACCTTAAAAATCATCCAGTTCCACCCCACTTAGATGGACAGGGACACCTTCCACTAGCCCAGGTTTCTCTAAGCCCCGTCCAACCTGGCCTTGAACACTTCCACAGCTTCTTTATTGCTGCTAGAGGGGATTTTTGTCAAGGAGTGACACGATCTTCCAGCTGCACAGGTTTATCTCGGGATAGATTCACATTGGCAGAGTGAGGGGGAGCATCATTAGCTGGTGGGGGCAAATGTGACCTCCCTCACTC
The DNA here is from genome assembly GCA_035221455.1 of Xenops minutus. NCBI lineage: Eukaryota > Metazoa > Chordata > Aves > Passeriformes > Furnariidae > Xenops > Xenops minutus. Next base: position 2,758,034 of record JAWWEE010000025.1, read on the forward strand.
AGAAGAGCTTTAAGGACCCTCTAGCAGCAGGCTCTGCTCACTGATGGAGCACTCCCAAGCTCATGGGAGCCCAGCAGATACATCAAGCCACCAGCTGCTCTTGTGACCCTCAGGAGGCCATTCCACCCCTCTGCCAGTGCAGCAGGCAAAGAATGGCAAGGTGCTTTTCCATGACCATTCCTGGCAGAGACACTGTGGGTTCATTCCCATGCCCAAGGTGAAGAGCCTCAACTGGAAATCCTTGCAGGATGTGAGCTGTGGTAGAGGTTACAGCCAGGATTACTGTCTGTCTCACCCAGCAGGGCAAGGAGGGGCACTTCAGGCATCTCCTGCTTCTGATTTTAGTAGAGTTCAGTCCTTCTGGCCAATCCTGGTTTGACAGATGCAGGCTGGCCCAGGGAGATGCTTCTGGGAGGAAGAGTGAAACGAGGTGCCAGGAAGCCTGTTGTAGGCTAGGCTTTGCTGTTCAAACCCAGTCCCTTCCTCTTCCTCTCTGTGTTCACTGCTCTTCCAGGGCACCCTTGTCTGGTTCAAGCTCTTGTAAGCATCCCTTGGCACTAAGTGCTAATGGGTTTGGCTGCACTGCCCTATGGACACAGATGCCTCAGCAGTCTCTGCCCCTGACTGCCCCAGCCAGACCCCAGAGCAGCTGGAGATGTCTCTGTCCCAGGGGGTGCAGAGGAATGGCTCCCCAAGAGTCACACTGCCATCCTCCTTGCCTGGCAGCAGAAATCACCCTCTGTCCTTGCCATGGCTTTTGATTCCCAGGCCAACTTGAATGTTGGATAAGTTATAAAACAATTAAAAAAATTAAAAAAAAATAAAATTATGTAGGAGACCAGCCTCTCCCACCTCTCCTGTGGGTGGCTACAACAAATTAGCAGGCTGGTTTCCCGTCTGAACCACTATTTGACATTACCATTGGTATTTCTTCTCCCTTTTGATCTCCTCTTTTTCCCCACTTTCCATATTTTAGACTCGGACAAACCAACCTGTGGTGAAATAAATCAAGTATTGCCTTTACAGTTCCCATGCTCTGCTGAGTTGAAAGGGAAGCTCTTAGGAGATGGATCAAGTTCATGCCTATGCCTCCTCATTGCAATTATGCATTCCTGGAAATCCAGAGAAGTCTCTGCTCCCATCACCTGCATGGCAGGACTGGGCAAGACTGGGCAGCTGCAGTTGGCTTTTGAGTCACCTCTCCATGTGAGCAGCACTGGTGGTGCCACCAAAAGTACCTGCTCTGGTTTCCTAGGTTAGGAATTCCACCCTGGGGCATTTCTTTTTATCTTGAATAACCTACTTTAGTCAATTCCCAGAAAAGCCATCAGGTGCTCTGCAATGCCAAGCAAGCCAGCATGGAAGGGATTGCTTTGGTTGGGAGCCATCATGTGAGGCAAGGCCAGCTCAGGATGCTCCATATCTGACTTACTGGAGCATTCCTTACAAACAAACATGGCAATTACTAAAAACACAAGTTTGTGACCAGTGTTATTGCCCAGTGTCTCAACTTGTTTTTTGTTTAAAGCACTAAAATGAAGAGACACTGGAGGCAGCAGGATCAAGCCTGTGGGTCATTCCTATATGTTATACAGAGAGTGTTGGGATGGGGGTGGCAAATTAAGCTAGAGAAGGAGTATTTTCTTCCAGAATAAGGGCCTTGCATGGCTTGGCAAGGTGCAGAGGAGCTGTTTCCATCTTCTTCTTAAGCACCAACCATCGGCCATGGCTGGGGGGTGTTGACTTAGAGAAGCATCTGGCCCAGATAAGTTTCCTGCTGTTACTCAGACAAATGGAGCCATTTCACCCGTATGCTCAATTCCCCCCAAACCAGAAAGCACATTTCTAGGAATATCCAGCTCATAAATGTGGGCTAGCTCACAGAGGAGAAAAAGATGTGTGCAAATATGCTCTTCAGAGGAATAAGTGAGAGCAGAATGATTTCCAGGGGAGCAGTGTGGTGTGATGGGAGAGCTCCTGGGGAGGAAGGCTCTGGGAGAGCTGGGGCTGTGCCACAGGACACAGGCACGGACATCTCCGACCTTTCCAAACCATCAGGAGTGAGAGGAGTGGGAAGGGGCAGCGGGAGGCTGGGGGAGATGCTGTCCATGTGCGTGGAGCAAGGTTTGGGCTCACCCCTCCCCAGCCAGCCCTGAACACGAAGCGTGAAATCCCCGTCCAACAAAAATTCCTACTAGTGCATAATGCAAGCCTTGGATGGGTTTGCAGCCAGGGCTCCGGCGCTGGGAGCATTGAATTAAACATGGGGTGACTCAGCGTGTGTACGAGCCAGGCCGGGAATGGGGAATGCGGGGACAGGTGCATTATTGATAGTTTCATTTCCCCCAGCTCCGAACGCCTGACAGGCAGGCAGCGTGTGCGGCGCTTGGAGGGGGACACGGTGTGGCCACACTCGGCATTTGCAGCGCCTGCCTGCTCTTCCTGCTGCTCCTGGTACAGGGATTTGTGCATCCAGCCTCTCCCTGCTGCCGCTCTCCAGCTGCAGTCCCTCCACCCTTGGCAGGGCATTCCCTACCCATCCTCCAGCCCTGGAGCGCCAGGGAGCTTTGGGGGCTGCACAGCCCAAGGTCCCCCGTGTCAGAGAGCAGCTCCTGGGGCTTGGAAAGGATGGAAGACCCCGAATTTGCCTTTGGCCTTGCTGATGGTTCAAAGGCTTCATGTGCTTCAGCGCCTCTGGATCCCTGGATCTTGAGCAGGGGAATGGGGATGGGAGCCTTGGAACAGCAGCAAGCAGGACCAAGCCTCGCTGGAACTGAGTTTGACAACTCGTCACCTTGCAGGATGAGGTTTTACTTCTATCTCAATGCTTTCTGCTAAAAAAATTCTTCTCTCTCCACGTGCCAGGACTGAGCCCAAAAAGAGCCAGAGGTGAGCAGCAGGGTTTTGGGCTCAGAGCATCCTGCTCCAGCTCAGCTGTTTGGGATGTGAAGGGGCAGCCTCATGGAGGTGGTTGGGAAACATGAGCTAGCACTGCTGTCAGGCTCTGCCTCTTCCTCAGAACCTAACTGGAACCACAAGGATGCAGTGAAAAATAAAAAAACAAACCTGCTTTGGAAGATTTTAAAGAACAGCACGAACTAAAAAAGCAGCTGCCAAAATGAATTTCCATTATTAAAAATCAGCACTGATGAGAGCCATCTTAGATCAAATAATTTATTTAGTAATTCCATGTAAACACTTCAGATTTACTAGCAAATACAATGCTTGCTGTTCTTTTAAATAGATCATTCAAAAAATAAGAATCTATTATTAATGGCAGGTTGACTAGAGATCTCCATACTACTGTACAATAAGGAATTGGTTTTTCTAATGGATTTAACACCTCGATTTTTCTCGTTCTGCGTTTGCTTTACACAAAGCCCAAAGGACACAGGTTTGAACTGTTCCCTGACGATGCCACTGCGGCCCGGGGTGTTTTGGGGAAGGTCCGCTGGCAACTCCTCCCATCCTGGCATTGGTGTGAGCTGAAGTGAGGGTGGGATGGCAGAGCTGGCGTGTACACTGTTCACAAACACGCCTTTTCGGTCAGAAAACAGACAGTGAACGGTGGAGAACTTCTCTTTGGGATGTATAAAAGCAACGAACTCCATCGTTGGTTTTTACTTATCAACACAGCAGTACACATACACGTATCCACAGTCTGGAAAAGCATCCTATGAGCTGGAGAAAGCAGTGGTTCTGAGCCTTGGTACACCAGTGCACTAAAACCAAAAGAATGATACCTTCTTACATAGTCAAATGAAAAATAAATATCTTTATTTTCTGCCTACTTTATTTCAGTTTTCAAATAAATTTTAAATAAATCTGTACAAAGTATACTGTTACAGTATATATTTGTAAGTGAACTGAAATGCCTAAGTGTAACAACACTACAGGAAAGCAGTATAGATTGGCACATCTCTAATCAAGATTAACTTTTACACTCAAAAAATACCAACGCCTGTGAAAACCCTCGAGATATTTTTGGTATTTTTATGCAAGTTGCATTGCGAACACATGACAGACCAATTCTCCCCTGCCTTGAAAAGAAAATCACTTCTCATGGTTTTCAGAGAACGTGAACATCTTTATGATGCTAAAGGGACACCATCAGGTGAAAAGAGAGAGAGAGAATTACAATATAAAAAAAAAAAAAAAAAACCAACAAAAAAAGCAAAGACTTTGGTCAAAAATTTGGCAGGTCTCAGTCTCGGTGCAGTTTTGCCAATGCCCCCGTGCTCTGACTGTGGCTGGTGCTGGGAATGGCAGGGCTGTGGGAACACTGGGACTGCAGAGACCCCTCCGAGTGGCCGGAATTCCACCCTGCCTGGCTGCAGGGATGAAGGATGCAGCATTCCCAGCTGCAGGAATGCTCCAGCCAGGGACCCAAACCCTCAGGAGAGGAGCTGTTCCCCTTGCAATCCAAAAGGAATTCACACACACACACCGGGGCTGCGTTTTGCTTCCCTCCCCCACCCCCAAAAAAAAATCTGCAATTGATCTGACAGTGTCCCTTTGCTCAAAATAAAGACTTCTGTGCTACAGAGAGCAGATACTGAAGTGAGCTTGTTCACAGGGTGGAAGAGCCAGGTACATCTCAAAATTCAAGTTTGCAAATCCAACTGCAGTTATTAGGTTTGTGAGTCTCGAAACCTCCTAATATTTCATTAAATAATTCCCAACTGGGAACTGGGGATAAATATTACAGATTAAGAGTGAGAGTTTTCTCTCTTAATCTTTCCAATTATATATTCACTCAATGTTTACACGCTGAAAGTTAATCTTACATTAGAATGTAATTGGCTGCAACATAAACCTATAAATAAATCAACTACCATAGATTAAACTCTGTTAAATATTTCTAAGTTAATAAAATATTGACAGTATTATAAAATTACAGTATTTACAATAAGAAAAAATCTAGACTAATATATACCTTTAACAGATCTCTTCTCCAATTTGGGATTGCAACGGAATTATGAATATATGAACAATTTATTAGAAAGTTGCATTGCAATTATCATGGTTTCCATTAGAGCTAGAGAGGGTGAGCTATCACTGCCTTTGGAAAAAAACAAAAAGTGACTTCTGATGGTGGGGTGTAGCTTTTGAGTATCAAACTGGCAACAGGAGTCCTCCGCAAGACGTCTGAAGATAAGGTAGGACCAGCCTCAACTGCTCAGATTAAGGTTGTATTACAGAACTGCCACGAATCAGAACCACCCAGGCTGCAAAAGGGGAGGAAAGGTAGTTTTCAGCTCAAAGTGCACAGCTGGAAGGGCTCCCTCCATTCTGGACTCCAACTAAGGCTGCAGGAGCTTCAGGAACGGCAAAACCCTCAGCTTGGGCTTGCTGAGGAGGAAAGGAGCCATGGTGCTCCTTAAAGGGACATAGTTGGGCTGCAGCTATGCCAAAAAACACCCCTGCCAACCACGATAAAACCTGGATGTTTGAGATCCTCTTTGACTTCCTCTTTTTTTGGAATTACCCTTTTTGGGGTCAGTGATGGGTTTTGGGGGGGGTTGTTATGTATTTTCTTTGCATGGGAGAAAAAAATTGGCTGGGACCATGCAGTCAATTCATTTTCTATCCCTCAGAAGCTCCTCTGTTTCTGATGTATTAGCAAAAATGCTGCTGTGTTTGGGTGGCAACCACTTGTGGGGAAAGAGGCTTCAATACTCGCTCCCAAGTCTGTTTGTCTTGGGATAAACCAAAAGTGATTCCCATCCTGAAAAAATCACCAGCTGCTTTTGGGGTCCCAGACACCCAGCAATGTCCTTTTAAGGATCAGAACTTTCACTTGCCCTTTCTCCCAGCCTTGGAGGGTTTACAATGAGTTTAGGAAGGGGCTTGTTCACATTCTTTCCCTCCTCCCCATGTCACATTTGCTTTCTAGAAAAAAAAAATGGGGGGAAAAAATATAATTACCAAACTCCTTGCCCGCCCTTCCCTCCCCCAGTCCTGCTCACTGTAAACCAGAAATGGCAGTTTTTAGTGTATATTTTGGGATCAATTATTTTCTCAGCCCCAAGCCTGAAGATGCTTGTGAGAGACCTACCCGCAGGCTTTCGGAGAGGAGGAGCAATTTAGGCATTTGCAGGGGTTTCTGCCACTTCCCGTGGTGGGCAGGAGGGAACACCTCTGTCCTTAAAAGCAGGATTTCAAATGGGAAAAGAATAATTTGTAAACTCGGGTCTACATTACCAACAGAAGGCTCTAGGTCCTGCGGGCTCCAGTTCCCAGAGATGCAGAGCAGGAAAACTAGAAAGAGAACTCGGTACCTTTCAATCACCTGCTGGGTTGTACTGGGGGGGAGTGGGGAACGAGAGAGACAAAATGCCAACTGACCTTATAAACAAAGGTATGTTTAGGGCTTCTGGTTTCAGGAATAAACCGATATTTACTGGTAAAAGTCTGCCAAAAAACAAAAACAGAAACACAGGATTACTGGTAAATATTGGTTTATATGGAGAAGTTTTTATTTTTTTTTTTTTTAAAAAATAAAAATAAAAAAAGCTGTCATCGTGCTCCTGATCTCCACGTGCTCCCGGGCAGGAGCTGAGAACCATCCCATGGCATTCCTGGCACCCAGACACCTCAAACCAGAAGCCTTGTGTTGAGAGGAAAGTCCTGATTTTTTGGTTGTTTTATTTTTTTTTTCTTTACTCCCCTTAAACTACGTGTTTCTGGATTCCCCCCTCCCTCCTCTGCAAGGCTGGTCCTACGGGGGTTTGGCTCAGGAGATGGGAAATCTTCTTCCAAAAGCACTTGGAAGTGAATTTGTACATAATATGGTATCTCAGCACTAAGGCTCCAGGGGCCTGAGCCTCAGCTGCTCCCTGAGATACCATAAAATATACAAGACTGAGTGTATATTTTAAATAAAGCATTTTCTTGTAAGTGGCATAAACCCATTCATTTTATTTACATGCTTATTTATTTCCAAAAATAGAGTTGGTCCACATTGGACAAGAGAAATCAAGAAGCCATACAGTAGAAGAGTTAAAAGTCCAACATTTAACCAAAGTACAATGAAATTCCAGAAGTCTGTGGCTGACTTGAACCACAGAAACATACACATGAGCCACACAGACATTTGTACATAGAGCATTATATTACCAATAATATTTGCAAACATGAGGTCAAGATGGCTAAAAACCCAGCAGGACTGACCCAGGGGGGCTGAATAGAAGCGGGTGCTGAGGGGCCGTCACTGCTGTGGGGGAAACACAACTCTCCAGACATTTTTGCTTCACTTTTGGCTTTTTCTCCAACTGAGAAAGTCCTAATTTTTCTGCCCTGGGGATCCAAATTGAGGACACGGTGAAAGCCAACCCCATGGAGCTCCCTAAATGCCCGGCGAGGTGCCGGGGCTGAGCCCCGCCTGGAGGGCAAACCCCTGCCCTCTGCCACTTGGCCTGAAAGATCACCTGGAAAAGAAAAAGTGGGGATTTATACCCTTGTGGTGTGCTGCAGGGTGTCTGAAAAAGGTCTGGATGGGGTTTGTCTTGAAAGCAAGGATTTCCCTCCCTTACCACGGGCAATTTTTGGCATTAGTTATTCCAGTCCTGTCTACCTTTTCTGGAAGACCACATATATCCTAGAGGATGTTGCACTGGACAGATGAGGGAATAACTATTTTACATTTTAAAAAAAAAAAAAAAAAGCTTGGAGAATGGACAGCAGAAGGAAAAAAAAAAAAAACAAATGGAAAAGATGCCTTATCTCTGCATGATGGCCCAGTTTGGTTATTTCCATGGACCTCACCCGTGCTAATATCTCAGTGTCTCTGAAGAACGGAAAAAGAGATTTAAACCTGCGTTTTCTCCTGCAGGGAATCACAGCAAGCAAAAGGGGGAAGACAGTTGTAGCACTCCTGGTACTTCTACAAACCACCCACTACACGGGGCAGAACCACATGGAAAGGGTATAAATGAATTTTCCTTTTTCAAGTCATCCTCGATGCTCACGCTATTACGCCTAGTCCGATGTGAATGCTAGTACAGAGCTAATGCACAGAATACCAACGATATTTATCGGTACCTAACAGGATTTAAAGGCGAGTATACTCAGTACATTTAGAAGGAAATACTATTACCAAAACGCCAGAGCTCTGACAGCAGTTACAACAAAGCAGCCGTGCAGGTCTCTACGAGGACGGAGCCTTTAGCACGAGTCACTATGATCATCTGAGCCTGTAACAACTTGATCTTCTGGTTTGTTTTCTAATCTCAGATGTGAAATACGCTTTAAAACAGAGATGGGCCCGACCCTGTGCAGTTGGGTTACATACAACACTCCCCACTGAAACTCAAAGCCCAAATTCCTAAAGAGAGAGCACGAGAAAATTGTTTTCTTACATCAAATAACTATCATGCAAGCATACCACGACGGTTTTATATTGAGTACTTCAAAGTCAGCTGGTACAATTTAACTAGAAGTGAGCAATCTAAGGAATTTCTAGGGGGTAGGGACAAAGGTTGTGCCGGTGACAACCACCCGATGACCAGGGAGAACAGCACAGGGACACTGTGGGGTCTAATGAGCCGTGGTACAGGTGAGCTCAGGTCAGCAGCCTCACAGACCTGAGCCCCTTCACCTGGGATATGCAGGATTCCTGTGGCAGGCCACACACCTTCACTTCATTGGCTCTGCTAACAGGAGCTGATATTGTTCAGTTTTTCACTTATAGCCCAGCAATACTGGTGGAGCATTAAAAATTGCTTTTTCCCCCCCCCTGCCTGTTGCCTCACATTTCCCAGGGTCAGCCCCACCGCTGCACACTCACAGGACAGCCAGACATTGTCATACTCTTCTCAATTTTCCAGCCATGGCCAGGCTGGAGGCACTTTTTCAATACAACCCAACCACTCTGCTCCATCAACTGCCAGTTCTTGTCTTTAAACACACACTCTGACCAAAAGCTTCATGGTACCTGCAGTAAACCCACTCCTATTGCAAACTCCAACAACTTATCAAAGCACTCACTCTCTGGTACCATGATCTACTGGAGACAGGGAAGGTGGGAGAAGGCAGTGTATTTGTCATGACTTCTAGACCTTTAAGAAGCCTAAAATTAAGCCAGAGCAGCAAAGGGTTGCTCCAGCTGACACCTGTGGGTCCTCCTGGGTCTCTGGGGAAGAGAAGCAACACAGGTCTGCATGTGAACACACATCAACAATCCTCTTACAAGAACAGAGCTAGACAAGACCTGGAAGACACTGCCCAGACCTCTCCCTCTGCTCCTTCCCTTTCAGCCCATCACCAAAACCAAAACCTTTTAGGATTTTTCTTGGTCAAAGCAAACCTAAACAGAACACACCCACAACATCAGCAGCTGAGGCACGCTCTGGGATCTGGCAGACCTGCAAGTCCAGCTCAGGGCAGGAATTTGAACTGGGGGTGTTGCATTACAGGACAAATCTAGACCTCCTACTACCCAGGATTCTGGGCTTGTTTCTCCCCTTTGCCCAGCCAGGTGTTGCAGCCCGGACCTAGTTGTGTCCAGCAGGAAATTTTAAAGAAAATCAACCCTTCACCACCCAGCATCTTTGGGTTTAATGAAACCACGGAAGGAAACTCATTTGCTCAAAGGCTGAAGATGTAGATTTGCGAGCCTTCGATGACCTTCTCCAACTAGACTTTAGTCTACCTTGTGCTGTCCAAGTGTTCAACAATCAACTGCAACCAAAGAAGGACTCTGTGACATTTCTCTCCTCGTTACAAACATATTTTTAATGCTTTTTTGGATGCACTTGATAAAAACCTTTTAAAACACCCAAATAAAGATCAGTTCATTCTTCACCTCCTGCTATTTGTCAACATGTTCAAAGATTCTGGGTACATTGCCCAGAAATCAAGATTGATCACAGAATCAAAGAATGGTTTGGTTGGAAGGGACCTTCAAAGGCCACCTGGTCCAACTCCCTTTCTTTGCAGAAAATATGTCGCTTTCCACCTCTCACTCACTCAAGAGTTACAGCATTTCAGCTTCTCCTTCTCAAACCGGAGTTCAGGGTTGCTGATCTGTAATTCCCAGCGCACTGATTAATACTTTAATTAAAAAAATAATAACCAGACATTAGGACGTTATCTAGTCATGGAGAATACTAAACTGTTTTTTAACAGCCCTATTTTTGCTAGTACCTTTAGTGTTTCATTCCCAAGCTCTTTTAAAATCCCTTGATATACCTGTTGCTCTTCCACTTGAATTTCCCACTTTGCTGCAGCATCTCTGCCTCAAACACTTGAGTTTCAGAGGGAAGCTCCTTATCTTTACCACCCAAAGGGACTGGGTGATGGCAGGCCCTCAAACATGCCCTGTGCTCCTTAATGACATGGGGAAGTCACTTCAGCAGCATGAAGCAGTGCAGGAAATGAATTGTGTCTTCAGTCCTGCACTCCCAGATTTTCTCCCCAGCCCTCTCTCTGATGTCTTTGAGACAGGATTTACTCCTCAAGGCCCCCCGATCTGCAGAGCCCCTCCTAAACTGCTTTATTTCCAGGTCATGGTTACCTGCCCTGCTGCATGGCTCTTTCAGTCTGCTCCTCAAGACCTGGACTTCTGCCCTTTGGTGGAATCTTCCTGGACTCCAGAACTCCCTCTCTTTATTTTTGACAACTACTTTGCTTTGCTCCTTCACGACGGCGTTCTGCCTCACCTGGATGCCTGTAACCTTTCCAGGTGTCTATGGGGCTGCCTTGACAACTCTAAGGACTCTATTTTTCTGGTATTCACCCCTACAATATTTTGTAATACAAGACTCACTTTCAGTCCAGCACCTTCCACCCCTGAGGATGCTGAACCTGTAACTCTGCTGTGGTTGCTGCTACTTAACAACTCTACAGTAATTGTGTCTTGAACCAGTTCTTACATCTTCCTCCTAAAGCAAGGCCAACTCTAGAGTGGGCTGTTACAAGATCCTTTAAGTAAATCGAGATGTTTGCTCACCAAAATGTTAGCCAGCTCCTTCACAAACAATCTGGATGATAGCATGGTCATAATGGAATCTACTTTTTCTTACACATTTATGAAGATACATGAGCCTGGTTTTCTCCCAAGCCCCAAGAAAACCTCCTAATACCTCCATGTCATTAAAATACAGAATTCATATCCAACATAAATGTGGCTGTTTGGTCATCACTACTCCAATTTCCTCTCAGATTTGACAGCAAATTTTAGATGTAGGTTCCTCCTTTATGCCCCAGCACAGCTGCTCAGTAGTGTGATGGCAGGTAGTGCAGTACATTACTGATTTTCATCACCCCCACCATGTTTCAATCTGACCACCTGTGCCACCAAGCACTCTACAACGATTATTTTTGTCTCCTGTTTCCACAGCGGTGTACAGATGTGCCCATTCCTTACTCCAGCCCACAGCCTGGCAGCTGGCTGCCCCTCCTGTGCACACAACTCTGCCCTCAACCTCCACGTAGCCCACTGAACAGCCCCGCCAGCCTCAGCCTTCCACCAGCGCTGTGTTCAGTCCATCCTCCCAAAAACCTGCCCATTTCCCGTGCCACCAGTCAAGGGACTGTGAAGTCATGGCTCTTCACCTACTTGTCACATCCTTTTCCCAGGCACACACAGTAAGACCTTAGGAAGAGGTACCGCTGTGTCCAAAAGTCCACCTTCTTCCCAAATTTACCTTCCCAGGTAACTCAGCCTTAAGAATGACAGCCCCAGGCTTGCCCCAGGCACTCTGATACCTTCCAGAATCTACTTGTCCACTCAGTAGGCAAATGGGCAGATGAATCTTCTAATCATCAAGAGCTTGTAATGTCCCACCACCAAATCCTCGGCCATTCAAACTTCCCACAGCTGCTTTCCCAGTTTCTGGAGGCACTTCCAGAACAAAAACCAGCTCCTCAACCAAGCCTTATAACCAAGTTATAAATCGTCCCTTTAACCTCATCCAGTTCCAAGTCTCTACAAATACAAGGCAAGGCAGCCAGTGCCATGGTGGGAATGGACTCTGACCACCTACAGAGGATTTGATGCCATTTCTTCCCCATCAGCTCAGCAATTCTGGCCTCAGGATACTATCTGGAGCTTGGAGTGCCTCCACTTGTTGCTCGGTATAGTATTTTATCAGCAGACAATCACTCATAAAGAGTGTCCTCTCTGCACTCTTGTGTGCAGTTCCTAGTGCAATTAAGTCAATGTACTTCAATTCCCATAATTAAGCAAAGAATTTTACTTTATGACCATATAAAGTCCATCTTTAAACTAAAAATAAACTGACCGTTAACAGATTCTTTTTTTAAATTACTTTAAACCACCAATTAGAGACTTTCATTGGACAAGATAAGTTACATATGGCCTTGCAAAAGCCTGCCAGGACTCGTTTTCCAGGACTTTTATTGACAGGTGCAGCTCAGAAGCCAAATTTTTTTTCAAAAAGATGGAATGAGTCTCTAAACACAGCAGACCTATCCACAAACCAAACTGTTCACATGCATGAAAGCAGCGATGACTTTTATATGAATTTGCAGGGCTTAGTTCAGAGTAATTAATGACAGAAAATAATTCAAAGCCTCCAGTCCCTGCTTTGCTCAGACCTGCCTGGTCACCCTTCAGCAGCCCCTGGCAACAGTGATCCTACTGTCATTTATTATTTAAATAAAACAATCTTTTCAATGAAGAGAAATTCTGACCCCATTTAAACTCTGTATCTGACAAGACACCGGCTTCTTTCCTTCACCCCTGGTGCTGCTCACACAACATTATTCTTAAGCTGACCTGCCCACACAGCTCCTGATAAGCCAATGCAACGTTGCCAGCTCTCCTCAGCATCACTCGAGTGGGAGGTTTAAATACCAGATTTCACAAAATCCTTTCTCCACAATTCCTAGCCCTGGCATTTCTTGAAATATTGACAGACCAGCAAGCCTTCTCAGCTCCCCTGAAGGTGAGACAGCTGGACCTGCTTCTGCTGGACCGACACAGAGAGAGGAGCTGGTCCCTGAAATCCCAGAGCTCACCTCTCGACCGCCAGGTGAGTTCTGAGGAGCCTGGACCAGCTGATGCCAATGTGCCGATGCAGACTCACTTCCCACAAGCTGCTGGTCTCAGCTCCTCTGCCCATATGGAATGCCCCAGCAAAAGGCAAGTGCAGGCAGGTCCCAAATCTCAGGAGGCTGTGGACAATAAAGCCATCAGCCTGCATTGCGCTGTTGTGCAACCAGGATGGAGCATGGAGAAATAAAACATATTCCCCAGGGAGACACTAGAACAAGCCCAGCCTTGGGGAGAGACACTCAATCCATGTGGCCGCCCTTCAAATGGCAGCACTGCTCCCAAATGTCCTAACAGGCAGGTCCTGTCCAATGCACCTCTATCCTGCCCTCTGGCACATGGCAGCTGCCTTGCTACCCAGAGTGAGAGCAAAACCCACCAAACCTCTAATATCCCAGCTGGAGGGCACTGCAGACATGACGGGCACCCAGCAATGTGAGCCTGAGCTGCACATTCAAGACATTCACCAGCAATGGAAAAACCACCCCTGCTCATTTACTGACTCTCAGCTCCCAGCAACAGAAACTACCCAGGCACGTACGATGTGGATTCTCATCTCAGCACTGGCCACATCAGCACCGTGGTGACACAGAGGAGCTCAAACCATGCCCATGGGGATCAGCCCCGCAGCAGAATCCCCACAGTGCCCTGTGCCAGTGCTGGCCCTGCATCAGTCCAGTGGGATGATGATGATGATGATGATGTCTGAGAGCCCAGGCTCAGCTCCCAGACCTCCCTGCAAGGATGACAGTGCCGCCTCACAGCCCAAACCACTGAGGTGCATCAGTGAGACACGACCTCTTGCACCAAGATGTTCACTCGCTGGGGCTGTCGCGCAGTCTCTGCACCATGTCCAGTATCAAATCGAAACCCACTGGGGTCAGCATGGTCACTGGGCTTCAGATGCAGCTTGCAAGACACCTTTACAAGCAACTCTCTACAGAAATCAACATCCTGACTGGGATGACATTTCAACATGAGGAGGTTTTTCTCAGAAAAGCTGTCTAAATCTCTCCAAGACATACACTTGCCATCCCAGCAGCACACAGAGGACAGGTCTCACGACAGCCACCTCCCTCCAAGGTCTTGCTAGCCCAGCAGAGCATATCCTTCCTTGCTGCAGATGTAAATCCACACCTCTCACCTCTCCCATCTCCAACAGAAAGAATGAAGCTTTTTATTTTTTTTTGCCTCCTGCATATTTCAAGAGAGTGTTTCAAGAAATAAAGGCTTCAGCACCGCAGCCAGTGAGGCTCAGCACAAACTCCCACAGCTGGCATTGCAGCCAGTCCTCTTTGCACTTCAGTCTGCTATGTGGCCAAAGACTCAGCAAGAGCTAAGGTGTTTATTTTTGCAAAGCTAACATGAGGACAGACAGCAAACCAACCGATGACCAGCAAAGCCAAGCAATCATCTGAGTTATGGCCGAGTTCCCTGCTGGGAAGATCCAGCAGATTCCCACTCAAACCAAGCACTCTCCCAGCTAAAGGCTGATCCAGAAAGGAGCAGAGGTTTGCCATGTCATGAACCTAAGGTTCAAGACAAGGTGCAGAAATGGCCAGGCCATCCACCCAGGCAGTCTCCTGTTTCACCTGGGGCTGTGTCTTCAGAGCCACCAGCACAGCCAGAGCCAAGTTTGACAGCAAAACGTCCCTTCTCAGGACCGGACAGTGACATTATCGGTGTTTTGGATATTTTAATCTCCCACAAGCTCTAGCTTGGTCTGATGAACCTAATACCCACTGCCTGGTAGATCTCATCTTTTGTCTTAGTTAAACCCAACCAGATCAGGTCCTGTGCTCCGGGACTGCTCCATGACAAACCCAAGGTACATCATACAGGAGCAGCAGAACATTGCTGCAGAACCACGTGCCTGACCTGAGCTGCAGAGCTACTGTGCACACTGCCACGGCCCTGGGGACGTTGGGCACAGTGTCACCCAACAAAACACCCACACACACACAAAATCCACAGGGCTCCAACTTGTCTGGCCATGGTGCCTTCCTGAGCAAAAGGCTCAGGACCAGGTCCCCTCTTCACGCAAAGGAGTGCCAGCAGTATCGATCTGCAGAGGGACAGTGAAGCATTGTTTGGGGATATCCAGCCACTCACTCCATCTTGTTTTGATCAGTCAACATTCAAAAGACAGATAGCCAGGCCAGAAGTCCTCTGTCTCTATCTTTTCTCACTTCATCTCCAGCTGATTTTTTTTCTGTGAAAGCATGCCTCATTCCTCGCTGTATGACTTCAACTCTCCCTCTTCTGTGATATTTTGCCTCAAACAGGCCACACAGCTGGTTACTACTTTTATAGAGGCAGGAGTGACATGCTTCAACTTTCCCAAAACACACAAGTGCTCATCTGGCTTCAGACACGGAACCACAGAAATGAGACCAGTAGAGCTACCCCAGCGGGGCTTCTTTAAGTGCCACTCCCCACCCCAACACCTGTGCAGATGCTGATGCACTCAAACAGCAGCCCAGGTGCACCACCCACATCTCCAGCCCCACCCTTCCTGCCTCTCTCCAAAAGCCTTTTCCCACCCTCCAGGCAGACAACACCTCATCTCCTGTGACTGCTGGGAGCTTCTCCCCTTCAACAAATTCTTTTCACCCATCTTGGTACCTGCCCTGAGTCCGCCAGCTCAGGAAATGCCTTTAGGAGTGACACGGCAACACACTTGCCCAGAGCAAACCCACTCATCCTTTCCCTTCCATCGTACTCCTCCAGCAGCAACTTCCATGCCATCCAAATTGCAGTAAAATATCCACTATGCCATTGGAGAACTAACACTGTGAGCCCCTGAAAATGGATGATTTGGCCTTTACTTCCCTCTGCTATCGGCAGCTGTTCTGCACTAACAAGCAACACACAGCCCAGTAAGGCCTAGTGGCCCACTTGTATTTCACAAGAAGCAGGATGCATTTTGGACTCCTATGTGAGCTGCCCTTCCCCCAGACTGCAATGCTGCTAAAACACAGTCTCGTCAGGAACTGAAATGCTTTGGAAAGACAAAAAGTGAAAAAGAAGGATAGGCAGGCTAAGAGGAACTCCCAGAGCGGACCTGGGACCATCTGGCATGAGTGGTGTGGGAGAAGGAAATCAGCCTCTCTGATGGGAGCAGAGCAGGCAGCCCCATTCCAGCAGTGGAGCTTCCAGAGAGCTGCCACATGAGAGGAGCATCCTCAAGAGGAGCATCCTTCCTGCACCATCAGCCCATCACCCTCAGCCATCCCAACACAAAGAGATTCCACTTCACGGGAATAAAAGAGCCATGAACTTCAGGCCCAACAATTAGGCTCTGGGTAAAACAGGCTTCTAACAAAGGTTATAATTTTGGAAGTCCATTTAAATTAACCTTAACTAGCTTTAAACTCTATATACGTATCTCCTTGCCACGCTCACAACCCACGCACATTTTGCGGTGCCAACGAGCTAAATCATGTGCAAGTGAGCAGAGTAAAAGGAACCACAGGCTTGGAAAAAAGCTCTGGGCTGAAACTCTCCTTCATTGTTGCAACCACACAGGAGATGGCAACAGCAGAAGGAATCAGGAATAAAAATGGAACTCACTTGTTTACCTCGTCGGTTTTGTCAAAACATTGTGACAACACTTTGTGTGCAGCCCGATTCTCTGTTCTGCCACCAAAAATTAAGAGCCCTTCACCTATCTTCATACATTACAGGAGAAAGCCAAGAAGAGTAAAACTTTTAGGGAGAGAAATGAATGTGCAAGAAGTACAA
Source organism: Xenops minutus (assembly GCA_035221455.1). NCBI lineage: Eukaryota > Metazoa > Chordata > Aves > Passeriformes > Furnariidae > Xenops > Xenops minutus. Next base: position 2,774,796 of record JAWWEE010000025.1, read on the forward strand.
AACCCAGCTCGAGAACTTCAAAACTACACTAGGCTCCTCTTAGTCCAAACACCACCACGAACAGCGACCCTCCAGCTACAAAAGCTGAGTTAACAGGGAGCAGGCAGCCAAGGAAGAAGGAGAATAAGAAAATAAAGGGAAAGTTTGGGTAAGTCTGACAAAAAGCAAACCAAAAAAAAGTAAGGGAAAAGAAATAAAAAAAGAAAGAAAAAAAACATGTAAACTGGGATTTTAAAAAGTCCTTGACTTATTCATTTTAACAGAGAAACTCCCAGCACTCCAGGCAGAGCCCTTCCTCTCCAAAAGCCACCCAATCCAGTAAGAAGCAAAAGATTTTCGATTGCACAGCTGCAGAAGAATTTGCCTTCCCTGCCTTCTTTCCAACTCATCTAAGAGAGACTCGCTTTCTACCCGTCGGATTAGCAAAACTGAGGAAATTGGTTGGTTCTAGTTACACTTTGAGTTTTCATGTTTGACGAGAGCCCCCTGAAATGTAAACCTGTTTTAGCATTCTTGTACATCAATGTCATCATTCTCCCTGCTGGCTCCCACAACTTCTGCCACAGACAAGTCAATCAGATTTGGTATATGCCTGGGGACGGGGAAGGGGAGGGCTGGGTTTAAAGCAAACAAGCAACCAAAAAATAATAACATCAGTGCTCTGCAAGGCGTTGGATCCAAACTCGGTGGATCTGCTGAAGTCTTCAATCCAAAACACTTGGCAATTTTACTTAAAAAAGCCCCCAAAAAAAACAAAAAAAGTTTGACGTGTTGAACTTAGAGAAAAGCAAGTGGCAGACCTTTGAGGAAGGGAGACAACATGTGCAGGTGCAAAAATGTCACGTGCCTTCGTTCACCACCTTAGAAGAAATCAGTTTTGCTTTGCTTGGTTTTGCTTTCTCTGAAGTGCCAGCGAAAGGCGCTTCCCAAAGGGCGGCTTTAGAGTTTATGGGTGCCAAGGTAGAAGCATGAAGTGAAGACATGCCAAAAACATCAGGTTTGCATAAACCCTCCTGGAAAAAGTGCACCGTGTCTTTTAGGGAAAATGCATATCTACCAAATCTCCACTGACCAGGGGCCACTTGCGCACGCAAAGTCGCATCAATTGGCAGCATCAATGCTGACATTTTTGCCTTGTCCTTCCACCCCCCTCCCCAATTTTTTTTTCCTTGGGAGACATACAGCGCCACTGCATTAGAACGTACAAGAAATGAAAACAGTGAGTACGACTGATATAGATCCATTGACTTTTTATTACAAATGTACTTGATCACTTGGCTTCAAAAAAGTTTAAATCAACCCCTATTTTCTGTACGCCAGTACAAAGTAAAATCTATTTTACAAATTAAATACCTAAAAATTTGACAAAAATATTAAAGTTTGATGGAAAAAACAGTTATAAAAATCTTAAATCCCCTTTTAAGAAGGTAAGAGATAACATTCCCTCCCAACCCCCACAGTCCTGTTATACAATATTAATAGTCATTTTTTTTAGAATAGGTAGGTATGTTATATCTTGCTGTTAGCATACAAGTCACTCTAATAGCTTTATCTGTATATACTCCAGTTAGTGCATGAATGTCATCTGATTGAATATAATCAACTATCTTTAACTGATCCCTAATTTACATTTCATAGCTTGCATAGTTTGAAGGGACAAAGGTTACACTACAGCTAATCATAAAAAAAGGTGGTTACAGTGCTATTTTTAAAGGCAACAAAGTAATTGCTCCCAAAAAAAAAAACAAACCAAAACAACAAAACCACCAACCAAAAACCCAACCCAAACCAAACCCAAAAGAGAAGTTATCGGTCGGCTCTGAGCAGGGGTTAAATCCCCGGCAGCAGCTCTGCCTGGCTCTCAGGGTGGGCTCTGCATCCACCCGGCAGCCCCTCTGCGCTTCCCACATCCCGGCACGGGCTGGGAGCCGCTCCCCGGGCAGCGCTACAACCCAGCACATTTCAACCCCTGCGCGGGATACGCACGAAAGTGACACTGTCAAGTATTTATTTCCTTATTTTTGTTTTTGTTTTTTTTCAGCTGAACTTACCAAAACAAAGAGAACAACATAAAATAAAGAGAGAGAAGCCCTCCGCCGCGCCCGGGGCGCGCAGCCGGCATCCCGCGGCCGGGCTGCGGGGTGGGCTCCAGGGATCCCACCCGCTCCAAGCCTTGGGCTGCCGGCACCGGGACCCGCAGGGGACCCCCGGAGGGGACCCCCGCAGGGGTCGGGCCCGTCCCCCCGGCTCCCGGGAAGCCGCGGCACCGCAAAGAAGAGGCAGGACTCAACAGCGGCTCGTGCGGTTTCTGGTTTGTTTGGGTTTTCTTTTTTATTTGAAATTCTCAAAGACAGCAATTTCACTGTTGTTTTTTTTTTAACAAAAAAATAAGAATTTGAATTCGGAGGATATTTCTCCGTTAGCATAAAACTACTCAAAAGGCGGTTGTTTCAATGGTAAATTACTTGACAGTGTCCCTTTAACTTAAAAATAAAATAATGTCAGTATTGCAATGAATTTCAAGTTTTCTTGCACGTAGTCATTATAAAGTAGCTTTTATCATGCTCTCGGACCTATTCTACAAGACATTTAAAAGCATATCATCAAGGAAAATATAAGGCATACTTCTCAGGAATTAGGTATCTTGGCACATTTGAGCATACTGTCTTTTTTTAAAACAACACATATGGTCAAATATACCTTTCTTCTTCTAACATTAAACAGGGTTTTCTGTACTTTGTTTTAAATACTGAGATATTAGAGCCTTGGTAAAGTACCGAGCACCGCCGGGAAAACAAAAATTAAAACAAAATAAAAGCAAAAAGAAAAAACAAGGGGAAACAAAAAAATCAAAAGAAAACAAAACCAACCAGGAGCAAAATCCCACAAATCTTTACAGTCATTTTAGTCTTTCGTTATCATTCATCAAGTCCTTGAACATACAGACCGTGCGTTAAAAGAAGCAAAAAAAAAAAAAAAAACCCAAACGAAAACGAACGAAAAAAAAATAAAAGGACAACGAAACACGCAGAAGAAACCCCAAAACGAGACAAAAACTGACCACAAGTTCTCGGCCACTGTTCACAGAACCGCCCGCGGGCTGTCCCAGGCTGTACTGGTTTGACTGGAGCCGCGCGGCCCGAGCGCTCCTGCAGTCAGCCGGATCCTGGGCAGGATCCGGGCGGCGCGGGCGAGGAAGACCACGGGAGCAGCCTGCCTCGTTTAGCGGTGCTCCCAGGAGCCGGGAGGGACGGAAGGACACTCTGCCGTGCTCGCCTCGCCTCCCGCTACTTATTGCTGGGAACACGCCGTGGAACTACGGGGCGCCGGAGCGCGTCCGTCGGCAGCGCGACAACTTTGGGGAGGGCAGCGAACAGCAGGACCGAGACAATCAATCAAGTAGCAAACCCGAAGCAATTCAAATTCCTAACTACGTCTAGCAGCATGGAGAGTGCAGTCCCGACACATCACAGTTGAAGTACAATAATCGCTGGAACTGCCCATCCAGAGCCTCCGAATCAGAAGCAGGTTATCAGACACATGTTTACATGCAATTGAGAACCATTTCAAATGTCACATTACGCACTCCGAAAAGCTTATTTCACTACTGGGAAATAGGAAAAGTGCACATTAAAGCAATTTTAAACATTTCCAGTGATTGTTTAAAAAGAAACAGAAACACCTCGCTACCATCGGCTCGTGTTTAACTTTCTGTGAACACTAACAGCAAACTTCTTTCAAGGGCAATAATGCATGGTACAATGGAAACAGCTTGTTTTGACACTTACAGTACATCTCAAAAAAAAAAAAAACAAGAAGAAAAAGGGAATTATAATTTCAACTGGGAATAAAATGACAGCAGGAAATCAAATTCTTTAAAACAAGCTTTTTTGTTTGTTTGTTTTGTTTTTTTTTGTTTTCTCCCCACCCCTCCAAAACTCCATCCTTGCCCCTCGGTAAAGAAGCGCTGGCAGCTCCTGCTCTCACAGGAGCAGCTCAGGTCTACCTGACCCCTAACTCTGCCAAGACCATTCAGCAAAATGATTGCATCCCAAAAAAACTTCCGAGTGGAACAAGATCCTAGTTTCTCTGAAACGCTCTCTACTGAATTCCAGCCAAGAAAAGAAAAGAAAAAACAAAAAAAAATATAAAGTTTTGTTTTCACTGTTTAAGGCATCTTTTTTTTTTATAACATTTTCTCTTCACTCGCAATGATGATAGTCATGCAGCAGTTTAATGATAAAAATATATTAATATTTTACTATACAGCAGCAAGAAGTTAGTCAATTAAAAGCACACCAACTTTTTTTTTAAAAAAAAAGAAAAAAAACAAAACAAAACATAACCGAAAACAACAAAGACAACCTGTAAAAGTCTATTATTATTCTTATTATTATTACAAACAATTTCAATTTGGAGAACACACCTGGACAGATTAGTGTTCTGACAAATCTGCGTCTCCCTAGCCTAGGCTTGGAGCAGAGCTGGGACGGGGAGGGCAGGGCACGGCCAGGCTCGCCAGGTATGTAGCCAGTAATAACTAGCACCACAGCTACATGGAAATCCATTACGGACACACACCGGCTTGGCTTTCACTGTCCAACCAAACTCCGACCCCCATGGCTCAGTGGGATCACGCTGCACTGGGTCCTAACAGGCCTACGGGAGTTAACAGGGATCAAAGCATCGCTCCGGACCTCTCCCGACTTCAGGATAGTGCTAGTGCCAGTGGCGACACGGAAAGACTCACTACCTGCTGTCCAAAAACAGGTGCACTGGAAACCGCTGCACGTCAGGTTAAAGTACTTTTAAGTACACAGAATAAAAAAAATATATTATGAACAATACAAGTACATCTCATATACACAATAATGACAATACGCCTACTCAGTTGTAAACCAAACAGGTGCAGAAAAAAAATATTACGGGAGGAAATTCTTTACTTTTCGTTTTTTTCTCTTTCTCTCTCTCTCTCTTTTTTTTTTCTTTTCCTCTTTTCTTTTTTTTTTTTAGTATTTGAATAACTTTGGTTCAAACGTAAAAATCACAAGTTAGCAAATTTCATTTAAATGCCTTTTTTAATAATTTTTCTTCATGTTCACAGAAGTTTCACTGACCATTTTTATATGTTTAAGGTCCAGATGCAATGCATATTGTATAAAAGAGAGCACTTATTGTTTACCTTGCATGAATTAAACCTACGTACCTTTTAACTCTACAAACTTCTGCATAACATTTAGACAAAGCTCAGACACACAGCATGCCTAGCCCTCATATATATATACACATCTCTAATCACAGGTATATAGGGTGTCAAATATACTATAGTAACCTCCATGTAAGGTTCGAAATTTGGTAACAAAATGAGAAGAAAAAACTAAAAATATTATTTTACGTGTTCTAAAATATCTCTTTTTTTTTTTGTGCTAAAGTCAAATGTTAGCTCAACATGAAAAGGACTTTTTTTTTATATAATTCAGCAATATTATAATCTTGACCATTTTTGCAAACACTTTTAATAATAATAGCTTAAACGTGTACAAAAGTTCTCGGTTAATTAGGGAAATAAACACTCAGTTCTTTATATTTTTAATCAAGTAGGAAACACAGTTCATATATAATGTTATTACTTTTTTTGACTCTCTTTTTTGTGTTTTTTTTTGTTTTTTTTTTTTCTCTCGTTTTCATTTTTTTTTTTTTGCTTTTTTTTGGGTTTGTTTTTTTGTTTTTTTTTTGATTTTTTTTTGATTTTTTTTTGTTTTTGTTTTTTTTTTTAGCAGCTGCTTACTGTTTGATACGGTGGGTAAAGTGGAGGAACATCCAGCGATGGGTGGCGGGTCTGAGGCGCTGCTGCTGCTGCTGCTGCTGCTGCTGCCGGGCGGCGGGGGGGGC